>CM036607.1:6308780-6943537 GCA_020745705.1 Hemiprocne comata | reverse complement strand
TGGAATAAGTGTTATCAAGGTTATAAAAGTAATTGCAATTTTCCCTTCCAGCTAAAGCAATCTTCAAAGGCCTGCTCTTGACTCTCCTCTTATTCCACAGAAGGAAATCAGTGGGTGAAGCTGTGAAAACCAGCCTGTGAGTACTGAAGGGGATGCAAGAGACAGACGTACCGTAAGGAAGCAAGTGCTGCTCCTGTGTGCCCCTGATGTTGGCTGTGACCCAGCTTGTGACCAGATCTCTGGGGGCTTGGGAGATGGTCCAAGGCAGTGCTTGGTGGTTGCATCCCCACCAGACCCGGAGCGAAGTGGAATGAGGCAGATTGGGAAAGGAGAGGATGCTGCAGGAGGCTGGCTTTGATCTGAGGATGGTACAATCTTGGTAAACCTGCCCAAAGCCTGGCAGTCTGAACGGCTTTTAGGAGGTCCAGGTTGAGCAAGCGTGGAGTGAAAGCTGGTGCAGGAAAAGCAGGGTCTTGCTTTCTGCCTTTGGCCCCCCACACCCTCTGGCATGGGCCATGGCTGCCTGATGGATGGGAAACCATCCCCAGAGAAAAAGGAGTTAAACAAAATCCCCTTCCAACATTAATTAATCCTGTGCCCAATCTCCCCTCTGTTTGTGGCAGCAAAGCCCTTCCACACAGACATCTCCATGTGTTCTGTCCCAGTGTTCAAGTGGGAGAACATAATTTTGGGGTCTCCTAGTGGGTTGCCTCATAGTGACACCCAGGGATGTGGCCCTGTGGTGGGTGATGCTGCCCAGCTGAGCCCTGTGCTTATGGGCTCCTGTGGTGCCTGGGCAGTGGCAGGACCAGCTGAGGTTGTGTGTAGACACCTAGGAGCCAAGAGAGGCTTGAGAGTGCCATGGTTGTCCACCAGCCTTCCTTGGGCAAGCAGACAGCTCTGCTTGTGCTGCTGCATGGGGGTCAGGGCAGTTTTTTTTCCTTGGCTGCTCTGTGTCAAACTCTAAGGTAGGGTCTGAGGCAGCTCTTTCTCAGGCTCACCCAGGACAGTGGAGAGGTGATCCTTCTGGAACAGCAGAGAGGTCTTTGCTCCTTGGAGCTGGACAGAGATGAAGTACTGTTGGAGTCAGGGACATTTTTCAGCCCAAGCAGAGAGCAGGACAAGCTTTTGTGACCATCACTGCCCTCCCCACCTCCAGCTGCTCCATGTGGGAGGATGCTCCAACACACCCAGCTGGGACTGACCCTGACCAGCAGG
The DNA here is from genome assembly GCA_020745705.1 of Hemiprocne comata. Lineage (NCBI taxonomy): Eukaryota > Metazoa > Chordata > Aves > Apodiformes > Apodidae > Hemiprocne > Hemiprocne comata. Next base: position 6,942,319 of record CM036607.1, on the reverse strand, counting down.
CTAAAACCTGGTCCAAAACTGACTCATCACATCTAGGACCTGTAAAACTTAACCCCAGCAGATTGATTTCTATCCTGCCTTGACAAGTTTCCCTGCCCGAGTTCCCACTGTGCAGCAGAGCTGGTGGCACAAACACTGGGCCAGGAGGGAGCAGGATTTGGGGTGGGGGTGGTGCTGCAGGGGACAGCACAGCTGTACTGCTTGTGCCTGACTCAGCCTGTTCCTGTGCCTTTGGGCCCAGGCACATTCATTAGGGGATGGAAACGTTCCCTGCCTGCTCCAAGTCACTGCTGGAGAGCGTTGGTGTGAGGCTCCAGCTCTCTTGCATTAATTAGAGCCAGCAGGATTTGCAGTGAGCTCATGGCAGGAGTGGTGTCAGCTGCAGATTGCTCAAGTCCCTCAGAAACTTGGGGATGACACCTGCCCTGCACCCAGTCCAAGCTACCCTGGGCTCAGTGTGTGGTGACGAGGGGCACAGGGTCCCTCACTTGAGGGGGAAGCTGGTGCTTACAACAGCATTTCAGAAGAAAATTTATCACGGAATTGTTTGGGTTGGAAGGGACCTTAAAGATCATAGTCCCCACTGGGAAGTCAGAGAAGGTCTGGGACTGGGCTGTCCTGCTGCAGCTCTCCCCATATCTGAGCACCTGGAGCACAGCGTGGTCCTGTTTGCTGTGCTTCTGCCCTCCAAGGGGATGGGCAGGCCAGCAGCAGCAGCAGGATGGTGACGCCCTGGGGAAGGTTTGGTCCTGAGGCCACCCAGTCCCCTCACACCCACCAGCTGCAGCTCCGTGGTGCCCCGAGATCTGGGAACAGCAGGTCCCTTTGCCCGTGGAGGGGCTGAGGCTGGAGCTGTGCCAGCCCAAGCTGGGCTCCTTCTGCCTTGCTGGGCTCCAGCAGGAGATGGCAGCAGCAACCTGCTGGAGTGGGTAAAAGATGCAGGTTGCTGCTAAAGAGAAATACAGCCCATAAAAACAGCGAGCATCCACCCACTGCCCCTTTACAGGGGGCAATAAATCCTGCCAGACCTTTTCCAGGAGGCTCCTGCTTGGAGTAAGGAGAGGACAGCTCCTGCCCCGGGGCTCTGGGAGCACTGGCTCCCTGTGGCAGCGTTACTGACAAGGTGAAATATCTCCAAATTACACACGTGTGGTCGTGGCATGAATTACTAGAAAGCGTTGGAAAGGGTGGTTCATGTGAGAGGAGCGAATGGTCTCCCTTCTCCCCAGAATGAGCATTTTTATGGGCAGCTGAAGCCACAAGAAATGCAGGCAGGAATTCAGGCTGAAAGAGACAGCTCCAAGAGCTGATAAAAACCCAATAATATTCGTTTGCAACGTGTGTTGCTTCAAAACCAAGCAAAGGAAGGACTAACCAACATGCCAGCTTGGTCCTTTATTGCACACTGCGTGGCCAGGCCTCTTCCATGCCTCTGCAGCAGATTATATTTGGTCATTTATATTTATATTTATATTTATATTTATATTTATATTTATATTTATATTTATATTAGAACAGGTTGCCCAGAGAACCTGTGGCTGCCCCACCCCTGGAAGTGTTCAAGGGCAGGTTGGATGGGGCTTGGAGCAACCTGGTCTGGTGGAAGGTGTCCTTGCCCATGCAGGCGGTTGGAACTAGATGATTTCTAAGGTCCTTTGCAACCCAAACCATTCCATGATTCCATTATCTGGCCTCAAGACCTGAGGAGGCTTCACCTCCTGGTCCTGCTGCTGTGCCCAGGCTGAGCAGCATCATCTCTCGAGCAGAGGGGACAGAATTCCCACCTGCTGCAGGGGAATTCAGCTGAGTGGGGCCCAGCTCTTCTCAGTGCACACGGATCTCCTGCCTTGTGCCCTGGGATGCTCTGCTCCCTGGATGGAGGTTTTGTGACCAGGCTGGGGACATGGACTGTCTGAACAGCTGGGTTGTGCCATAACTGGGGGGGGGCTTGAGCCAGAAGTGACCAACCCTTGTCCTCTTTCGAAGTCAGTGAAAGCCTCCTCTGAGCAAGAGCAGCAGAACCAGACCTGGTTTACACCTGGGTTAGGAAGGGACCTGCAGGGCATGCATCGGGTGTCTGAGAAAGCCTCATGCCAGGAGGAGGTTTGTGAGATCAGCAACGACACCAGCAGTGTCTGACCCACTGGCTCGGGCCTCCATCCTTCTCTGCCAGGTTTGCTCAAGGGGAATGCTGCACCCTGGCAGCCCCGAGCCAGCCCAAAGGAGCACACTCCAACTTCGGGTGGATTGCCTGTGGAAAGTTTGCAGGGCCTGGGCTGTAACTGTTGTCATCCTGATGATGATTAGTAAAGCATCAATAGTTTAAGGACCTGCTGCAGCTAACACCAGAGACCACTTAAATTCATTTTTTCAGATCTTCGTAAATTGTCTGAAACATCCAGCTGAGATTCCCACATGCTTTCTGTGCCAGAGGATAAGCTGTTTTGGAAAAACCAAAGGAAAATTACCGTGATGCTTCTGAGGATATGAGGAGACAGATACTATTTCCCCATTGCTTCTTACCAACTTTTTATGCCTTCAGGAAGTTCAGCTCTACAGCTGGAAGAGCGACATGACCCCCCCTGAGGCTGTGCTGGGGGGACTTGGGGTTCTTGGCCACTCTGGCACTCAGCCCTGGTACCTGGGCTCACAGGTTGGATGGGTCACCTGGCTTTGAAACGTGAAATCGTGGGGAGTGGTGGCCATGAGCACCAGGGGCAGGCAAGCAGCAAGGGTGACCTGTGCCCAGTGAGGGTGTGGGCAGTGCTACCAGGGCAGCAGCTCTCCAGAGGTGCTGCTGGAAGGCTAGGTGCTTGGAAATACAAGCCTTGGAGATGTTGTATGGCATGAACCCAAAAAAAGCACAAGCTGGTACATACAGAGCTGCAACAGCCTGGCTGGAGGTGTGGTTGGAGGATAACTTTTCAATGGCAGCCTGGAGAGTTGTGATTTCCTGGTGGGCAGTGGAGCTTCCTCACTAGGCTGATTTCCTGCAATATGTGAGGGGCTCCAACACTGTTCGGGGCTCTGCCCTCTGCCAACTGTGGTGAAACCCCTGGCAGTGCCCTGTGGGATGCTCTGCCTGCCTCCCTGCTCCACCCTGATGGTGCTCATCAGGGGCTCCTCTGCTGCCCAGAGCCTGCCAGGCTGGCAGATGGGCTCCCATGGCTTCCAGGCTTCTGAGTCCTCAGCAGCTTGCTGCACGGGTTGCTGTGGAGTGGGGATTGCCAAACTGCTCTGCAGCTTGCCAGATGGACCACCAGGCTGGCAGGAATCATCTGCTCCTTGCTACCTGCTTGGCAGGCTGTCAGCATGCCTGAGCTGGCCCACTCCCTGGGGCACCTTGGCCCAGTGCTGTGGCAACCTGGAAGGATGCTCAGCAGCTGCAACTGGCAGGACTTCCAGGGTGGAGTAGGAACGATGTGAGTCTGGGAAGCCCCAGAAATTAAATCCCATCTCTGTCACTGCAGCACTTCAGGGGTTTTCCTCTGCTGGGTGCCACTGAGGCAGGAATGCTGTTGTCCCTGCTCAGTGGCACCCCATGTCTGCTGCCAGAGCCCTCCAGCCTGGGACACAGCTCAGGACCCCTGCGACGTTCTGGGGAGGGGTCTGGGCTCTGCACCAACCTGCTGATGAGCATCAGGGAGCTGCACTCTGCTAAGCCTGGGGGTCCCAGCTCCTCCAGAGCTCACCCACCCTCCCGGTGCCAGGCTTGAGCAATGCCCCATCTCCATGCTCACCCTCTGATCTCCTCAGTCCTTCTGGGCTCCATCAATGCAGCCAAAATGTGCTGGGGTCTGCTGCTGGAGATTGATGGGTCTCTCTTCACAGACATCCTCACCCCCAAATGCACAGGAGCCGAAAGTCTGCCAGGCAATTGCATCCAGGAACATAAGCAAGTTATTGAAAAGTGTTGCTGGCAGGAACATCAGGATCTAATTTCAGAGTGTGTGTGAATGTATTATTCTCCAGTATGTGGGGAGAAGCGATGGAAGAAAAAGAAGCTTTTCGAGATGAGTCGCAAACACCAAGTTACAGCAGAACAAAAGTTGAGCAGCGATTTCCCAAACCCCAAACATCCTGCAGAAAGGTTTTGGTTGTGGTTAAACCATTGTCAAGATCTTCCCCCTGGTCCAGGATGTGATTTCTGGTCCTGGGGCTTTGCAGAGGAGGTTAGCCAAGGTTGAAGCTGGAGGTGGTGGATAGTTGGGAGTTTGCAGGGGCTGGGAGATGCCAAGGGTGGGAGAGGCTGGGGCTGTGCATGGTCTTGTGCAGTCCCTCTGAGCATGGCATCATCTGCTGCAGGTTCAGGAAGGAGCACCGTGCTGGAAAGCAGCAGCAGAAGGCTGTACCATGCCACAGGTCTCCTGTAGGGCAGTCAGTGCAGCCAAGGCAGGTTGGCAGGGATGGGTGCATCAGACCCTCAGGGATGAAACTTGGCCTAGCTCCCACAGGACTCAGGGCTCAGTTGCCCTGCCAGGGGGGCTCCATGCCTGCTCTGGTGCCAGCCTGGCACAGTGGAGGTACAGGGCAAGCCGTGGTGCCCCAGGCAGGGTGCCCAGCCCTGCCCTCGCCCACTGCAGGGCAGCCAGGGCTGCACCTGCTGGTCCCTGCAACAGGCCAGGCCAGGGCAGGAGGTGCCAGGGCAGTGCCAGGGGACCAGGACCCTGCTGCTCTTCCTCCTCCAGGACCCTGCTGTTCTTCCTCCCCATGGCTCTGTGCACCAGGCCCTTGGGGCTGGCACTGGTGCCCGGCTGCTCTCCCTGCAGCACAGGGCATGTGTCTCCTGTCTCCAGCAGCTCCTTGGCACAAGGCAGCCTCTTCTCGGGCACCCTGATCCTCTCAAGCCCTCGCAGCCCTCAGTACAAGAGCAGCCTGTCAAACCCCAGCGCCCCGGAGAGCAGGAAAGATCACACGTGTGGCAGGAAAAGGCCGGGGGTGCGTAGGACGTTTGTCTCCCTGAGTTCACCTTGGGTCGCTCACGAGCTGCCTTTTATATACTCTCAAAGGCAGCGCTGATCTCTGGAGAAGCAGCTCTTTCAAATTGCAAAACTTCTCTGCCTGCCTGCGTTGTGCCGAGAGCTGCAATCCCAGGCAGGGAGCTGCAGGGGGAGAGATGCTCACACGGACACACAGACACACCACGGTTAGACACACGTGCCCTTGGTGACACGCACGCTTGTGGATGCTCTGAGCATGCTTGGAGCAGACCCTTCCTGGGGGTCCCTTCCAGCCGCAGCTGTTCTGTCACTCTGTGAATTCTTTATCCTTTGCAGGAGAAGTGTGGAGAGACACTGAAACCAGCACCTGCACACACAGCCCTCACTCTCTCCCTCTGGCTGCAGAGAGATGTGGTGGGATGAGCTGAGCCTCTCAACAGGTCGTATCTCCATGGCTGCCCTGGGCAGGACCTGTGGTCCTGGAGTGGACCTGCACAGGCAGGACTAGCCCAACAGGCTGCCTGGAGAGGGATGACAAGCCTGGGGGTGAAATGGGAGTGAGGGCAGCTGGAGGACTGCAATGCCTTTGCCTTCCTGCCTGGCACATGGGACACCCACACCCAGACCTCGTCAGGGCTGTGTGCACCTTGTGCTCAGTGCTGCTGGTGGGCAGAGGTGATGGGTGATGGGTGATGGGCTGAACTGGCCTGGCTGCTGTGGCAGAGCTGTGGTCCGTGCTCCCATGTACAATGTGAAGGAGGTGAGTGCTCAGGGGATGCTCTGGGGCAGTGCCAAGCCCTTGCTGGTGTCCTCTTCTCCAGCCCAGATGCTGCTCCCCACCAGTGACCTCGTGCCAGCAGCAAGACCAGGAGGGGCCCCAGGGGCTGTGTGGCTCTCACTTGGCATCACATACCCTGACCTACCTGTCCCAGTGGAGCTCCAGCACTGGCAGGATGCAGCTGATGCCAAAGGGGAGGTGCCAAGAGGCTCACCTGCCTTGGCAGCACACCCCACGTCTCCCACTGTGGCAGAGGCTGTGAGGGCCATTGCTCTGAATCTGATTTTGGCCCACGAGGCAGTAGCTGAGGGCTGTCAGCTCTGGGTACAGGACGTACCTAACCGGAATAAAAGAGATGTGGGTGGGAGGAGCATCCCTGGGCCAGAGTGGAGTCAAAGCCAAAGGGATGGAATTCTGCACCTTGGGGGCCAGGCTAGGTCTGGGTGACATGGAGTGTGCCAGTGTCAGCCTGAGCATCAGGCAGCAGGCAGAGGAGGGGTCTGTGCACAAAGCCCTGCTGCTGCTCTGACAAAAAACATCCAGGGAAAGTAGGAAGGAGACATGCAAGTACCCAAACGTGTGTGTGGCAGGGAGCTTGTAGCCCTGCCCTGGGCTGTCAAGTGGCAAAAATTTTGGGGCCTAGTTCCTCTGCTTTGAGATAATTTCATATGGTACTTTATCTGGAAGAAGGCAAGAGGACTGGAGTCAGCAGTGAACACACTGTTGTCCCTGATGCTGGCTGGAATTCGGGCTGTACCAGGGAGTAGTGTTCAGGGACCAGCCCAGCCCAGGCTCCTGGCCATCGTCACCCATGGGAGTTGTGGGCACGGGAGGTGTTGGTGGTGCACATCAGCCTCTGGCATGCCCAGACCCTATAGGGAAGCTCTTGGCTGAGGATGGCAGTGCCCTGCTCCCTGCTCCTGCCTGTCCCAGCCCAGGAGCATGGACTAGTGGGCACTGGGAGGGGCAGGTGCAGGAGAAAGGCTCTGCAGGATTAATAAATAATCTCTTTCCCCTCTCTGCCTGTTCTCCCTGCCTTTTGCACCCCTCCCATGTGGCTATGCCCATCTACTCTGTGTTTGAGTCTGATGCAGGGGTTCTGATGGGCATGGCAGGAACAGGGATGCTGGGGCTGTGTCAGGTTGTCTCATCCAGATGCTGAAGCCAGCACTGCCACGGAGGTGGGACAGGATCATTTCCTCCTGTGTCTTACGTGGGCTGGCACTGCCCCAGCATCCCATGGCTGCCTCCTTGGGCAGGGGGGAGATGGGAGTGGGCAAGGAGACTTCACTTGCTTGCACCCTGGTGTGCAGTGCCACCAGCCCAGCCTGGGAGTGTGACATGGGATACTCAGGGGACATCAGCAGTGTGGGTGGAGCAAACCTTTCCTTGGTGACCCTTCACTGGATGAAGGTGACTTTTGGTGGCTGAAGGGTCACAGTGCTGCCTGGGCACTGCAGTGCAGGGTGGACAGTTGACGGGAGAGACCCCAGGGGCTGGTCCCTGGCTGCCACCAGGCCACTGCAAGCCTGTCCAAAGGCCGTATGGGTGTTTCCCAAAAAAGCAGGAATTGCCTAGAAAGACTGAAATCCTGAGGAACAGGGCCTTTCCCACAGACCAGAGGGATGAGTGTCTGACCTCCCTCTGCCCAGTACCAGGCCAGGGGACTGCTGGGAAGGAACTGGGACATCCAGAACCAGGGGTTTGTATGGGAAAAGGCCCACACTGCGCTGTTGGGGGGAGTGGGGGGTGGGCGGAGGGGATGTCATGGTGGGATAAGTGACAGGCAGCCATGCCCTCACCCATCTCTGCCTTCCCCCCAGGTCTGCCTCCAGCACCTGCCTGTTTGTCCATGACATGGGGACCGGGTGGGAACTGCCCTCCCCTGCCTCCCCCGTCCCTCCCTTGCCCCCCTGGCCCTGGGGCCCTCCGCCCGGGGCTGGGAGAAGCCGGAGGCATCGCGGGCCCCGCGCCGAGGACGGAACATCCCGTTTCCATGGCAACCGGTAGCAGCCGCGTCCCCAGCAGAGGGCAGTGGGCGCCCGTGGATGCGCTACGGCCCCGGGGTGGGCCGGGCCGGGTCGGGGGGGCACAGCCGGCCCTGCGACCAGCCCGGGGTCCCAGCCCTCACCCCGGCACCCTGGAGGCCTTTGGAGAAGGGGCTGCAGGGCTCGGGCGCCAGCACCCCGCGGGGGGGTGGGGTGAGCACCCCCTCCTCCTGGGGGCTCCCCGTGCCTTCTCTAAGGTGGGCGTAGGGAGCGCTGGGCTCAGCCCGGGGACATGGACCTACTGGGGTGGGGACCATCCTCTACTCCTCATGGGTCCCCACCCCGGCGGGTCCATGTCCTGTTGGCACTGCCAGGGCTGAGCTGTCATCACCTTCTCTGGGGTCACTGCACCGTTTGCTCATTGAATCTCCCTTTTGCTCCTTCTGACGTGAGACCCACACGGGCCAGAGCCTTGCTGCCTCCCACGGACCTTCCATAAAGCATCCCTTTAAACTAAGGTGCCCAAAAAGTGATTTCAAGTGAAATGGGTGCAGATCTGAGCCTGGATGGTTCCTCCAACGGCTCCCAAGAGAGGAGCTCAGGCTGTTCCCAGGGAGCCAGGCCATGCTGGAGGGGGCTGATTCCTCTCATGGTGGGGCAAGACCCTTCTCAGCTCTCTTGACGCATCTCCAGCTCCGTTGGCACTGAAGCCATCTGAACTAGTGCCAAATGCACATCATCACCATCAGTAACATTGCTAAGACAAGCCCTCTATTTACATATTTTCTATCATTAAACATGCACTGCAGCCCACACACCACACCACAGGGGCTTTGTGTCCCCTCAAAGGCAACTCCTCTGCTTGGTGAGGACACCACCTGGCTCTCCCCCTGGGTGACCCATCATTCCTGAAGGAAAACACCTGCAGGATCCCCCATCCTGGATTCTACAAAGGAGGGTGATGACCAGTTGATCCTCCTGCTCATAAAGAAAGGCCTGTTTTGCTTTAGCAGCAGGATGGCAAAGAGCTTTCCCTGCCTTCAGTCATCTGTCTTTATATGATGCTGTGCTCAAAATTTCCATCCCCTGCCTGCCTTGCCAGACCTGGCTGCACTGTCTCCAGTCCCATCATTTCCCAACACCTTGGCCCTACTGGGATGGTTGTGTGTCTGGGAGTGTGGAGGGAAGCTGGAGGATCTCTGCAGCAACTTGTGGCCCATGGCCAGAGAGGGCCTGTATGGACATCACCTACCTGCATGGGGGAAATGCAGAGATTGGTGTTTTAGACAGAATTTGCAAGAGTCAGAGGGAAAGTGTGTGTGGATTTCAGTCCTTGTTTGACTGCAGCTCAGTGCCACAGCATTCCCAGGCTGAGAAGTTTTCCCTGGTCCCTTGCATGGCTCTGTAGCCTCAGGCACACAAGCAGAACAAGAAACATCTGTCCTTCTTTTATGCAATCAGTTTCAATCACTAATAATTATCTCTCCTCTTCCTTTTGCCTCCTCTGCTGGCTGCTGTCCTAGTGCAGTGTGGAGACTAGGTATCCACCTGCTCGGTGCCAGGGCTCAGCAGTGTGGGGACACCCAGCTCTGCTCTGTTTTCCTGGCCAGGCTTGGCCAGGGCTGAGCCTTACTTGCCAGACCCTGCAATCCTGGGGATTTTGCTGAAACTCCCAGCTCTTGGAAGAAGGTGATGAGAGGATCTCAGCTCTCCTTGCTGGATGAGTGCAGTTTCCTTCTTGATGGGGAAGCAAGCTGTGAGTACAGACTGACAAAGCAAAGGCACCAATATTTTGTATCCTTTTACAAGATTTCCGGGCAGCCTTCTGGTTTTTTGGGGCCTGACCATGATAATACATCTCTTGGAGCCATGATTCATCTTTTCCCTCTGGAGCAGGCAGGACAGTGAAGGTGGTTTCTTAACACTGCGAGAAAACACAATCCCAAACCACATTGTTTCTGTGGCAGGAGAGCTTGGGGTGATTGCTCGACCAGAGAGGTGGGCAGATTTCGGTGTCAACTGTTGGGGGAAGCTCTGCAACCTCAGCTTGGGCAGCAGAGGAGGTGCAGGCTGAGGAGATGGCAGGGATGGGGCTGGCTCTGTCAGAGCAGCAGGCTCCCAAACCTGGCTGCTGGGCTCCAGCCATGAGGGGCTGTGTTGTGTTGTGCACATGGCAGCACAGCAGGGTGCTGGCAGTGTGGCTGGCAAGGCACCATGTCAGGTCAGAGCTGGGTTTACACTCAGCTTATGGGGTTAGATCTGGGCTTGTTTTAAATGCTGGCAAGTGGTGAGATCCTGGCTCTTAATACCTGTGAAGATGGTATATATAAATATACATATATGTTTACACATCTGTTATTAACCTAAAAATATAACCAAGTGGCAGATTACCTGTCTTGGTTTTTCATGGAAATTCAGGGCTCTGAGTCCTTGCAGAGAATAGAAAAGAGCTGATCAACCCTGTAGGTCTCCAGAGCTGACCTGCACCCAGGCCACCTGTGCCAATGCAGCACAGGATGACCCTGCAAATTGTCATGGTGGGAAGAAACCCTGAGGATGCCCAGTTGGTTTCTGGACACGCAGCACTTATCACAGCTAAGCTATCCCCCCCCGAATGGGATGGTGAGTATCACACAGGTCCCCCACACCAGCTGCCACAGCAGGTTGCCCTGCTGCAGATAGAAGGAGTCCTGGGGAGTCCCAGCCCTCAGCACCTCCTTGTCTCTTGCAAAACCATCTGGGTTTATGGCTTCCCAAAAAAGAGGGGATGGTCATCGATTTCTAGGGCTGCTGAACCATGTATTTTGTCCTTCCACCACCTAGGCGGCCCCAAGATGTCCTGACAGCACAGCTCCTCAAGAGCTTCTCATGATGGCAGGTGGTGGTGAGTATTCACCTCTTCTCTTCAATCTGCTAGGAGTTGAATGGGCTCACCTCCAGCCCCCAGCTCCCTTCCAGAGCTGGAGCACTCCTCTGTGGTGCGTGGTCTTCCTTGAGCAGGTGAGTTAATGGCCACCTCTGAAGTCATTGCTCTTAGTCATCAGATCAGTACATTTTCTCCCCTAGAGCCTTGGCCTGGCAGGGAGATGCTCCCTGTGGGGGCAGTGGGTATCTGAGCACTGGGCTGTTGCTCTGCCAACATAGAGGCTGTCTGTATGGTGTCTGGGCATCCCTCTGCTTCCATCAGCTGGAACACATCACCAGGATTGCTGCAGTTATGGTGCCCACCCAGCTAGGCCAAGACTCCCTCCCAAAACTCCCCATCCATGCCCCCCTGACAGCCCTCCTGACTCACAGTCTCACCCGCTTGGGACCAAGGTGTGCAGAGCTGGGACTCATGCCCACCACTAGCCAAGTGGTGGGTGCAGTCAAAGCCAAGCATGCAGGCTGCCTTGTGGACAGGTAGCAAAGGACCATCCCTCAAGGTGGTGGCTTGTTTTCCCTTAGACACTGTCCTGGTCCTCTCCCAGAGTCTGCCTTGCCCTGGAGGTGATGGTGTCCCTTTGCTGAGCTGAAATCTCTCTGAGTGCAGGCATGACTCTGGACGATGACAATAGGTGAGATGAATCCTGTCCCAACATACATGCTGAGAGTGTCCAGATGGAGAATTAGCGTAGAATATCAGATGCTCCTCACGTCTTTCCTGATAAACCTTTGAGTCATTTGCTCGGAGGCTGTGTGGGTGTGTGGGTATTTGTGCTCATGCACGTGGGCTTGCACCTGGCTACTTGTGCAGACAAACTCACACTGTGCCTGTGTGTGCCCCCACTGGGCATACCCAGGCCAAACCTTGTGCCCCCACATGCTTGGACACCTGGTGTGTGTCTGCAGGGAAGGGGGTGCTGAAGAACATGGGCAGACCCCGTGCAATGTCCAGGTTTCCTGGCAGGCAGCAGCAGGGGTGACACTCCCAGCGTTGCCACCGTGGCTCCAGGCACTGGTGCTCGTGCTGCCTGTGTGGAGCAAGCTGGCAGAGACCCCGTAACATGCCACGGGGAGCAGAGCCACTTGGATCACCTCTAAAATGCCTTATGTGATCAGACACTTATCACCTTAAATCCCCAGCTTGTCCTAGGTCACGTACCACAACTGGTCTATTACTAATATCATTAAGATCCCTTTGCTGGCTTCTAAATAATAAGCATAGGCGGGGACCCTGTGATTAATGGAGGGCTGATGGATGAAACCCCCTGTCACCATTTAATACCTGTAACAATAGATTCATTAACTGGGATTAGTTTCAGACATAAGCTTTCTATACCCATGGCTATTACTCACTCAGTTCATTAACAGGACAGCATTAGTTCTGGTACCTTTGAGCCAGAATACATCCTGCATACAAATGATGCCCGGCACTGTAACTTTCAGGAAATCCAAAGACTGTTTATAAAACGCTGGAATCTCTTAATTCAAACCTGTCAGTAAAGGCATTGCTGCTCCTATTTTCTGCATGCTTCAGTTCTGAAGGTGAAGGCTGTGCCAAAACCCAGTTCCTCCTGCCCCACCTCTTGCCCTGGGTGGAGGCTGTGGGCTGGGGTGGCCCCTTGGCAGTGCGTGGGGTGAGCTCTGTGCTGGCTGGGTGCTCGCCACGGCGTGGCACTCTCGTTTCCCAGAAATTGGCTCCAGAGAGTTTTACATGGTGGTTATTTCCCCACAACACCAAATGTGCTTGAAGGGACTGTCTGACAGCCTGGCTGTGGGATGCTCCGTGTCATGTGGTGCCACATCCTGAGGATTCATCTCCACACAGCATCCTCCTGGCTTGGGCCAGTCGATGGGAAGAAGGAAAACACCTTTTTACCAGATCTAGTCTGTTTTTAAGCATATTTCTGCTCATGGTCCCCAGGTGGTTGGATGCTGCTCAGTGGGGATGTGATGGATGCAGGTGAGGGAGGATCTCTGGTGTCTGGAGAAAACTGCAACCAAGGATCTGCAAAAGGTTGAGGTGGCATTGGGCGAGCACAGCTAAGGAGATGCAGAGGCTTTGGGATGCAGCTGGCCAGTGTGGGATACCAGGGGATGTGTTTGCTGTCCTCACTGATCATCACCCAGGGAAATGCTCCAGCTGTAATTGCCAGATGTTTGCTTAGCTTGGGGTGTTGCAGTGGCAGCTGAGCTGTGGTGGGGCATTAGGTGAATGAAAATCTTGTCTCATCTTGCTTAGCGAGAGAGCAAACTACAGAAGGATCTGCCTGGCTCAGTTTTTCAGAGGCTCTCCCATGCCTCCTGCTAACAGGGACCTGGGAGATGGTTCTCCAGAGGGGCATGGTTTCTGCAGTGCAGTTCAGTGGGTGTTGTACAGGCTGGGTGGTCACAGGGCTGGGACTGGACTTATCGTAGAATCATAGAATCTTAGGGGTTGGAAGTGACCTCAAAAGGTCATCTAGTCCAACCCCCCTGCCAGAGCAGGGTCACCTAGAGCACATCACACAGGAATGCATCCAGGCAGGTTTTGAATGTCTCCAGTGAAGGAGACTCCACAACCTCTCTGGGCAGCCTGTTCCAGTGCTCTGTCACCCTCACAGTAAAGAAGTTTTCCCTCACGTTTACATGGAACCTCCTATGCTCCAGTTTGCACCCATTGCCCCTTGTCCTATCACTGGTCACCACTGAGAAGAGCCTGGCTCCGTCCTCCTGATACTCACCCTTTACGTATTTATAAACATTGATGAGGTCACCCCTCAGTCTCCTCCAAGCTAAAGAGACCCAGCTCCCTCAGCCTTTCTTCGTAAGGGAGATGTTCCACTCCCTAAAATCCTAAGAATAAACATTTTATCCTAAAACAAACATTTCCCAGTACTTTTAGATGAGTCCTATGCAGGGTACCGAATGCCGTGGCACTGCCCAGGGAGCAAGAACACGGCATCAGCCGCCCACTCCCAGCCCATGGAGGAGCATCGAGAGGTCCCAAAGCTTGGGGCTTGGCTGCTGTGCTCACACAAAGCCTGGCTGCAGGCAGGACACTCCCCTCGTCAGAACGGCCGTGGAAAAATGTACGTGTATCCAAAAATATTTGAGAGTTGAAGTCAATCTGCAGGGTTTTAGTCTACTGCGGAAAACGCCTTCTCAGTTTATCATAATATGTGTGATAGGTTCATTGTTACAGAAAATGCACAATATGTTTGGCCCAAAAAAGCAAAAAAAGGCTTCTGAGGATGCAAAAGCAAAGCTGGGTTCTTGCATTTTGATACATTTCAGTCTCAGCCTCCTCCCGATTAGCATGCAGTGCTGAGCCAGGGGGTAGGAGCTGTGATTTGCACATATGGAAAGATAGGGAAGATAACCCATTTCCTCCAAGAACATTAACATGGGCTAGAAGAAATCACTTTGGGACTGAGAGAGAGGAACCAGGGTGGGAGGGGGAGGGAGGAGAGGTAATTACATTTCATAGATAAGGATTTAGATGGCATGAACCAAGATCACAAACCCTGTCCCTGCAGTTGGGAGGCAGCTGGGGCTTCAGGGCGTCCCTCTGAGCTGCACGCTAGGGCAAGCACTGCCCAGCCTGCCTGGGATTCTGAAGGTCCTTGAAGGTCCCATGCTTAGAGTGTCACAGGAGCGTTTGCAACACAAGGTGGGAATGGTGCATTTGGCTAGAGGTTGATCCGAGGGGCAGCTTCAGGTCAAGTACAGAAAGAAATGAGGAGCTGCAAGCTCTGGTGCACACCAGCTGGCAGATCCAGCTGCTGACGAAAAGCGGTTCCACTGGAGCTGTTTGATCTCTCTTGAGGGCAATGAGGAGTTCAGAGTTGGGCCCCTGGGGCTGATTAGCCCCGTGCACTGGTCCAGACTGGGACACAGCTGGCTGAACAGCAGGTTATGGAGGACTGGGAGGTTACAGGGGAGTCTGGACTGAGTATTAGCCAACAGCACATGCTCAGGGCAAAGCTACCCTGGGCCAAGGCAGCTGGCAGAGGCAGGGTGGTTATCCCTCCGTGCACATGGGTGAGGCTGTGTCTGCAGCATTGTGCCCAGTGCTGGGCCCCCAGTTCTAAAGGGATGTGGGCCCTGGAGTGAAGGGATGGTGATGGCTCTGGGGCACAGGACCTGCAGGGAGAGCAGCAGGGAGCTGGGCTGGGTCAGTTTGGGGAATGGGAGCTGGTGACAGCCTGCAGCTACCTGAAGTGTGGACACAGAGGAGATGGAGCTGTGGCAAATGCAGTAATTGTATAATCCCAGACTGGTTTGGGTGGGGAGGGACCTTAAAGAGCATCCAGTCCTAACCCCCTGCATAGGCAGGGACACCTCCCACTAGACCAGGTTGCTCCAAGCCCCATCCAACCTGGCCTTGAATGCTTCCAAGGATGGGGCAGACACAGCTTCTCCAGGCAACCTGGGCCAGTGTCTCAGCACCCTCATAGGACAGAATTTCTTCCTGATATCTCATCTAAACCTCCCCTCTTCCATTTTTAATCCATTATCTGTTGTCTTATCACTCCCTGCCCCTGTCAAAAGTCCCTCCTCATCTTTCCTGTAGCCCCTTCAGGCACTGGAAAGTGCTCTAAGGTCACCCCAGAGCCTTCTCTTCTCCAGGCTAAGCACTCCCAACTCTCTCAGCCTGGCTCCATAGGAGAGATACTCCAGCCCTTGGATCATCTTCGTGGCCTCCTCTGGACTCACTCCAATTACAAGGGCAGCATCCACAGCTTGCACCTTGGGAGGTTCAGGGTGGAGATGGGAGAAACTGTTTTCCCCAGGGAGGTGGTGAAGCCCTGGGAGAGGTCACAGAGACACAGGCACCACCAGCCTTGGTGAGATTTGGCTGGGCAGAGCCATGGCTACCCAGATGCAGAGCTGCCAACAGTCCTGCTCTAGGTGGGGGACAGGACTGGGACCCTCTGATGTGCCCCCACCAGCACTGCTGGGACACTGCAAAGATGGGGGGGTGGTTGGACGGATGGAGCAGACAAGCTCTGTGGCAGGACACAGCCCTGGGGAGAGCCCAGCAGTGGGTGCCCCCAGCATGCTGCTGCCACCATCCTGCTCCTGCCATGTCCCCTTTGGGTCACTGCAGCCAAGGGTGGTGGTGAGCATCATGTTCCTGATCTGCACTTGCCATTAGCTTGGAGTGGCATGTGTGGGGTCGGCGAGGAGCTGGCAGGGCTGGATGATGCTCTTGTTCTCTGTGCCAGGGAGAAACAAACCCTCCCTCAATCCCACGTGTCCTGCAATTCCACACATCAGCAATGGGAATTTTCTGCAGGGAAGATTTCAATAAAAATGGAAAGGAGAGGTGGGTAAGGATGGAGGGAATTATGTGTTTTTGTTTCTTTTTCTTTTTTTTCCACTGCAAATTTCAACTTTCAATCAAAAACCAAAACCAGACTTGAACAATTTTTTTCAAGGTTTTAAATGAAAACTGAAATTGTCCATAGGGAATAGAAGATTAAAAACAACAACAAAAGACAAATAACAAAGACAATCAACTGCCCAAGCAAATTTAAGCCATGAACAAGTTTAACAAGAAAATGGGAAGAAGTGTTGTGACAACAGAGGGAAGGGTGTTGAGAAGTGAAGCCACGATGGAGAAAAGAGTGGACAAGTGGAGTCAGGAAGATGTGGGACACATGGGTCTCCCTGGGGATGAAGGGTTTGCTCACATCCATCACTAGCTGCTGTCCCACCTGGCTGTGAGAGGCACGTGGGGATGCTGGAGGGTGACAGCTCCAGGGGCCATGGCCATGGCCATGGTGGGTCACAGCTGCTCCACCATGCAGCAGGCCAGGGGTGGGTGTTGCCTGCACATCCACTGGAGGCTGCTGGCTGTGTCCTTGCCCAAAACACACGTGGCAGGAGACATTTCCTAGCACGTATGTGTAGGTGCACACACGTGTTCTCAGTGCACACGCACATCCATGCACATACACATGCTTATGTACTAAAGACAGAGGCAGCCCAGCTGGTTTTACCACTAAAGGGGTAGATATCAAAGCCAGGGAGAGCAAGGTGACCATCCACTTGGAGAATGGGTGTGGAGATGGTGGAGGAGGCTCTGGCATCCCACCCCAGGGCCATGGCTATACACGTACTCCCAGGACATGAGCTCAGTCAGCCCTGACTTTTGACCCTTTGTATGAACAAGGATCAGTGTCCAACCCTGCCTGTCTCAACTGCAGCTTCACCTGGAAATGCTGGAGGAAGCAAAGCTCACACCTGACCCTGGTCCTAATCCCAGAAGAGCTGAGGCAAGTCAGAAAGCAGGTCCCACCCACTGTAAGTGGTAGGTACCCTGTGTTTATGGTAATAACAATAATTTATCCTTCACTATCACCTTCCAGCTGAAGAGCATAAAGCCCTTTGCAGGCATTAATTATCATTAGCCTAATGACACGGTTGATGAAACAGAGGCTGTGAAAGCTGGAGTGATTCACCCAAGGTCCCCAAGCCCCTGTGGTGGCAGAGACAGGAGTTACAGGCAGGTCTCCTGGGTTCAGGTAGTGAGAGCAGGGCAGGCTCTGGGCTCAAGGTGGGCACTGAGACCTTCACCCTCACCCTGGGGAAGCTGGAGGTGTGCTGGGCCATTGATGTGGAAGGTGTGCCACATTCCCACCTCCTCCCTGGGACATCTCTGCTGGCTGGGGATTGCCCCATGGAGGTGTGGGGTGGGTGGCAGCAGGCAGGCAAAGTGGGCTGCCCATATGGCTGGAGGAGCCCTATGGTGTTGGGACCCTCAGTTGAGGACACTCCTGGGTGTGCCCAGGGCTGGATGTGGTGGCAGCACAGGCAGCCAAGGAGCTGGGGAGCACCACAGGGGAGGTGGGCGCAGAGCTGCTGGAGACCCCTCAGCTCTGAGGGCAGCAGGGCTGGGGCAGAGCATCTGCTGTGGGGTGCAGAGCATCTGCTGTGGGGTGCAGAGCATCTGCTGTGGGGTGCAGAGCCCAGCTGGGCATGGGGCTGGAGTGTGGGGGCCTTTTGACACCGCACAGAAATTTTCTTTTAAGGCGTGGAACGATTTGTGGATTAATACCGGCTGTGATGGGTTCGGCTGCCAGATTTGGGGTTGGGGGGTGCAGGAGGAAAATGGGGACAAATTGGGGCCTGAAGGAATGTGCAGGGTGTGGAGCGGGGGAGGCGGGGAGGGGGGGACAGAGGAAGTGCCGCCTTCTCCTCCGTTCCCAGACACAACCTGCTCTCATTATCCTGAGCCACCACAGGCGCTAACGCACACAAATATATTCTAATTTATTAGAGCTGGCAAAGATCTCTTTGCAGAGAGCGAGCGTTTTATTTTTGAGGCTCAGTGGTTCAAGTGTTTGAAAGGGCAGCATTCTCTGTGCCTCCAATGTGGGGCTAATGATAATCTAAATTAGTTATTGGAAATAATTACCAAGGCTTTATTGTGCCAAGCATAGCAGAGCCCTGGAGAGCAGTCGCGCTCAGACACGGCCATGCAGCTAAAAGCTTTGATGCTTCATTAATATTCAAGGGGAGTCTTTGGCTGTTTTCCCTCCTCCCCTCAGAGCTGCTGCAGCTCTCTGAATGAACCCGAGGCCTCCGGTGACACCGGCGAGGGGCTCGCCGATTGAAAGGAGTGGTGGTACAATATCAAAGTTCACTGCACTCCTCATCTCCAATGGGAAAGGTGGGTTTGGGAAGAAGATATCGCTGGGAGCAGCGGCCAGGATTCAGCGCCGAGACAGCTTCTTCTGGCTCCAGGCGCCTGGTTCTGGGCTGAGATAATGCTGGAGAGGTAACATCTCCAAGGTTGTCCTACACAGCTGGGTTTTATGATATAATGGACCAAACCGGCTGCATAATTAATCAGCCTATATTTTTCCCCTAGTAAATCTTCCTGTGATGGGCAAACAGAAGCCCTGGAGCTGTGTTTGCCTGCCAGATCCATGGCGGTGCATGTGTGTCTTTTTCTTTTTCTTCTCCCCATCTCTCCTTTGGAATAAACGCTGTGATTTGAAAGTGACTCCAGCACTGCTCACGAGGATGCGGGGATCTCAGGGCTGCTATTATTTTTCATATGTGAAGCAGCTGCAGCTTCCCTTCCAAAAACCTTTGGGCTCTGAGCAGGACAGCAGGATGTATTTTTGGATGAGGACTTGGCCTGGCAGGGCTCCAGGGAGAATTTCCTCTCCTTGCTCAGAATTCTGCACTAATCAACAATTCAGTCCTGGTGCCTGTGGGCAGGGCTCAGAGCAGAGGTACCGTCCATCTCGGAGATGATAACCATGCTCAGCACATCTCCACAGAGCCCTGCGGGCTTGGCCCGCCACTGGCAGAAGCCATGGCAGGATTACTCCTGCTCAGCAAGACCTGGGTGTAAAGAACAAACCCTTCTGGCTTGCAAGATGGTGGACAGCCCCCAAAATCATAGAATTATCAAATTGTTTGGATTTTAAGGGACCTTTAAAGGTCATCTAGTCCAACCCTCTGTAGTAAGCAGGGATACCTTCAACCAGACCAGGTTGCTTGGAGCCCCATCCAACCTGACCTGAAATGTTTCCAGGGATGGGGCATCTCCCACCTCTCTGAGCAACCTGAGCCAGTGTCTCACCACCCTAATTTTAAAAAAAAATCATTCTAATTCATAGTCTAAATCTCTCCTCTTCCAGTTTAGAACCATTCCCCCTTGTCCCATCACTCCCTGCCCTTGTCCAAAGCCCCTCCCCAGCTTTCCTGGAGCCCCTTCAGGCACTGGAAGGTGCTCTAAGGTCTCCCTGGAGCCTTCTCTTCTCCAGGCTGAACACCCCCAACTCTCTCAGCCTGTCTCCAGAGCAGAGCTGCTCCAGTCCTCAGATCATCTTTATGGCTTTCTCTGGACTTGCTCCAACAGCTCCCTGTTCTTCTTGTGTTGGGGGGCTCCAGAGCTGGATGCAGCACTGCAGGGGGCATCTCACCAGAGCACCTGTTTTTCTGGCAAGCACCACAGAGATGCACATTAAATCAAGACAACTCTTATAACCCGGACCACGCAACGGCTAAAAACGCTGCAAACCCCATAAATCCTTGAGCAAATCCTGCCACTGTCTGCAAGGAGGTGCCACGATGGAGGTGCGGGGTGGGGACCGGGCCCGTGGCTGCCCCGGGGGCGGGCGCAGGGAGCCCCGGTGCTGGCAGGATGCGGCGGGGGATGAGTCATTCCCTGCCCGGTCCCGTGTCCATCCCACACCGTCTCGGTGGTGAGTTATGGAACTTCTCCTCTGCTGAGCAGGCACAAATCATCGGGGCCTGTCAGGAGTCAGGATGAAGTGGGCTGGCTGGAGAGTCCACACTAGTCCTTTAACAAGATTGATGCTTTGCCGCTTCCCAGGTCTGAGTTCAAGAATCTATATTTTATTCTTTCCCTTCTCTCCGTTCTCCCTGCCCTGTTCGCCACTGCAGAAACCCACTCTTATAATTCCTGGTCAGGTTTGCATGTGCCAGGTTGTAATGTGTCTCTCTGGGATGAAAAAAATTGTTTCTAGGAAAGATTTATGAGTAATGAATTATTTAACCTCACACTCCTGGCTACCCCTCTGCCTGCCTGCCAACACAGACTCCAGGACCAGAGAACTTCATCTGAGGAAGCCCAGGTCTGGATGGGCGAAGGTGTGATGGACGCTGCCTTGGCACGTGGCCTGGGGCACCCTGGGGACCCAGGGGGAGAGGCTGAACTGGTGCCAGGTCTGCATGCAGCCCTCGCTGCCTGCCCACCCTCAAGAGTGCTGTGGAGGCAGGCAGTGCCACTGAAAGCAGGGAGAAAACCAGAGGTGAACAGCTGGTAAAACATCTGGAGCGATCTTCTGCCCGGGCAGGGCATCCCTGCCCTACCAGGATAGGACACTGTGGTGGAGCTCTACTGGAGTGACCCCTCTCATGTCCCATCCATCACCCAGGCTTGGAGCTTCCCTCCATATCTTGGATTTCATGGCAGCCAGACAAGACCTGCTGGACCCCCGTGGAGCCCTGGGCAGGTGGATGCCAGGATGGTACGGGGGGGGGCTGTCCAGGACTGGGGGCTGGTGCATGGCAGGGCCAGGAACACACTGCAGCCCAGCCTGGGGTTTTGCAGACCTGGGGCAAACCGAAAGGGACAAAATGTGTTTGCAAGATATTTTTCCCTTGAAAATAACGTTTTCTGCAGGAAGTGCCTGTCTGCAGTGAATTTCCAGAAAGAGAAAAAACACACACACAAAAAAATCGGTTTGTGCGAATTGAAAACAAAACCTGCCAGACGTTCCCTGCTCCTCGCTCGCCCGCCCCCTCGAAGAAATATTGGCAGAAGATGGGGAAGGGAAGCCAGAAAACTTTTGAAGAAAAAATATTAATGAAAATCAAACTGCTTCTTTTTTAATCTCCAAAGGGAGACAAAGGACTCCCTGCCCTCTGCACTCATCGCTGACCCTGGAGCGAGGACGAAGATGATGCTTGTTCAGCCCTGCTGCCACTTTCCAAAGAGCCAACCTGGACCTGGGCCACCTTGCTCTGCCCACCCCTTTCCTATGGGCCTGGCATCCTGGAGCAGCTCCTGATCCCTGGCAAGCATTTGGGAATGGGTACTGTCTGTGGAGCTGGGTGATGTGCAGGAGAGGTGCCCTAGCATGATGGGGAGCTGGGCAGAGATGCTGTGTTTGGAGAGGCATGGAGGAGATGGACTGTTCATGCTGGAGGTGTGGAACAAAGGAAAGCATGGGTTGTTCAGGGGTTGTTCAAGGAGCCTTAGCCAGCATAAGAGCAGCCTGGCTGAACAGAAGACCCTGGAAACCCCCTAAAGGAGTCCCAAGAGCTAGCCTGCCTTGGAACATGGTGTCTCGCCTAGTGATAGAGCCAGTGTGTCCCACAGCTCCAGTCCCATGGCATGGCAGGAGCAGGAGAGGTGGGAAGGGAATCCTTTCCAGCTGTAAGCCAAGGGGGCAGAGAGGAGGTCAGCCATGAACACGACAGGAGGGTTTGACAGGTGCAATGGAGCATTTCCCTTGCAAAATGTGTTGAAGGACTCAACACCAGCCTTCTGAGGGCTGCTCCTCCTGAGCCACAGAACAGCCTCTGTGGTGGAGGGGAGCACCAGCCCCCAGAATACCTGTCTCTGCTGCTGCAGCAGAACCAGCCATGAGCAGCACCAGACAGAGGCCCTGCTGGGTGACCTGCTGGTGGGAAGAAGTCACCTTTGGGACAGCTAGGGTGGCCTCCCCTCCATCACTCTCCTGGGTGGGAGGAATGGGGAGAGGGAATTGCTGAGGGAAGGGGTCTGCTGGCACTGCTGGGCACGGTGGTACAGTGGGATCCTGCACAGGGGAGCACTGGAGCCCTGTGGTGCAGCGGGTCCAGGGGATCCTGCAGTGCAGCAGTGAGCTTTGGGCACCTGGGATCCCACCATCTGATCATGGTAGGATGATGATCTCCATCCCACCATCCCATCCATCTGATCCCAGTGGTGAGACAGACTGGGATGCTGGAGTGCATAGGGGGTTGTATACTGGATTCTACTGGGTTCCCCTGTGGTCTTCCAGGAGCGTGAGATGTGGTGTGAGAGTTCTTCCTTGAGCAGGAGAGCACCAGGCAGTGGCACAGTAGGATTCTGCAGGTAGGTGGGATATACTGGGATCACTGGGAGGTGGTAGTTCTCCAGGAGACAGCAGGATGAACAGGCACTGCTGTGCAGCAGCTCCCTGGTGACAGCATGGCTGTCAGAAAATAGCATCTCCTCTTGAGGAAAGGGCATGGCAGGCAGCTGGGGCCTGACCCTTCTCAGACCATGAAGGTTTGATCAGAGAGATGGTGCCCTCCTGGCTTGCTGGTCTAGGGCAGAGACAAGTTCTCTTGCCTGATTTTGCAGGATGCTTGTTCCTCCAGCCAAGTCCTGCCAGCACTGGCTCAGGCTTCCCAGCCAAGTGCCATGGCAATGCAGGAGGAGGTCCTGTGAGGGGACTCCAGGGCCAAGGGGGTCTGAATGGGGGCTGTGGAGTATCAGGAGGGTGAACTGCAGTGGGGGACATAACAGTGAGGCCTGAACAAACAGGTTGAAGAAGTTTGAAGGAGGTCTGCCAGTTACTCTCTTTCACCTGTGGAGTGTGGGATGTGCACTCCAGGTCTGACTCATGTCTACTCAGAAGACTTGCTGTCCACCTCCTACCACGGCAAACCACAACCACCTTCCTCCTCCAGCCACCCCTAATCCCTCTCCTGCATCTTTCAGACTCATTGGGAAAACAAATAAGAAGTCAGGAGAAGATATGGCCTGACTCCTGTGTGGGTAGGGGAGAAGGTGCTGGAGGAACTGGTCAGGATGGGCTCTGCTACCAGAGCTACCAGCTCTCCATCCGGAGCTGGGGTGGGCACAGCTGTCACAGCACTTGCTCCCTGAGGTGTGGGGTGCAGAGCAGGCAGGATGCTGGGCTGGGCTGTGAAGGCAGCCACCTGGTGCCTCTGAAGAGATGAGGTTGCATCATGCAGCTCTGCCTGCAGAGTACCACTCTCCGTCCTCTCACAGAAACCTTCCAACCCTCCAGAGAAGCCCAAGTGCTCAGTGGAGACCTAACCCCACAGGCAAAGTGCCTGGGAAAGCCAGGAGGAGGAGGGGTGGCCAACAGTGTGTGGGGCAGGAGGAATACAGAGGCATTTCCCCCCCAGGGTGAGCCAGGTCTGCAGGAGGGGCAGCTCCATCCCTGGGAAGAGCACAGACCAGCGCTGCCGTGGCCAGGGCCAGCAGAACCCATTTGCCTTTATGTGCCATGAGTTCATCAGGTCTCTCTCACCCTTGCTGCCCCTTCATCTCAGCTGATCTCAGGAGCAAACCTGCAGGCACCACGGCACGGACCTGCCTCCGTCACCCCAGGGCCAGAGCCAGGCAGGGATTCTGAAATGCCAGCAAACCTCTGCACAGGCTGGTCTGCAGCAACCAGCAGAGATCTCTGAGCATGCACCCAAAGCCTGACAAGGCACAGCAGAAGGATTACACTTCACACCGGGCATCCATGGGCTGTGTGCACACAGTCATGCTTACGCCTTATGCATCCAAAACAATGCTCAAAGACACCCACAATAATGCCTCCAGCCTTCAGTTAAAACTAATTTTAACCAGCAAACACCTGCCAAATTGATTTTACGGGTTTGACACCGGTAAATCACTTGAAATTTCAAGCCTCCACAAAATTTGCATTCTGCTATTTTCACGTCTCTTGGAAATTCTCGACTTTGGCTCGTTTCACTGTGGAACTTTTTGACGAAGCAGCCCAGGGGCCAGGAGGGAAGCAGTGGGAAAAAGGGAAACACAGAATGGTTTGAGCTGTAGTTTTGGGTCTGATGTTTGGGTGTGACTTATCCTGAGTTTGATGGACTTGTCTATGGGTGAACAAACCCTTTGTCTGATGGAATCTGGATGGGGTTTCTTATGGTTATCTCCCACAACAGAGAGCGAATCATGCCATTGTGTGTCTGGGTGGCTCAGGAGGGCAACTTTGCTGAGCCCTGTCTGTAAGGAGCTTCATGTATTCTGTTTTGCTCAAGAGAAGGATGAAATCAGATGAAATCCACCAATGATCATGATGCTCCTGACTGATAAGATCATCTCACAATGGTCCCTTCTGTGGGAATGGTTACGGGGTGGTGTATCACTTGGATTTTGGTGTATCTCTGCATGGCTGGATGAACCAGGACCAAGGAATAAAACCCAACTTTTTTATAAAACCAACTTTTATTCCTCCTGACCCTGATGTGTTAAATAGCTAACAGTCTTGTGTGGAGAGCTTTGGAGTTCAGTTTGTGGAGTTCAGTTGCTTTTGTCTAACAAGGACGTATGAAATGAAAAACCAAAGCCTCTTTAAGGCGTTCCTGAAGACAATAATGCAACTAGGGTAGGGTTTTTGTCTCTGAGCTTTTTAATGGGATGGATATCTTCAACTTCAGTGTCCCAGCTGTTGTGTGGCTGAGTGGGTCCTGCAGGTTCTTTCTCTTCCAAGTGGGCTGCTTGTGGTGAACATCAGAGCAGTGTAGTCTTTGGTGTGTGTGTTACACGGCCTGATTCTCCTTTCATTTGCAGCCACGCAGAAAAGGGTGAACAGAGGCAAGGTATAGGGGTTGAGGCTGATACAAGCTAGAAGAGATTGTCCTTATTCTCATCATCATCCTCCCAGTGCTTGCAAGTGACATGGGACTGTGGCCAGAAAGCATCGCGGAAGAGAGACCCAAAAGTACAGAAACAACTCGATACTGTGGTGGAGTGAAATGGGAAATCTAAAACATCATAGAAAAGGAGAAAGGAGGCACTGTAAGAAAGCTGAGGAACTGCAGATACCTGCTGTGTGGAAAGACCTGAAGGGCAGTTGAACCAGGATTGACACCCTCAGAAACAGGGTTAGAAACCCAAGGCAGGGAATAGAACAGAAAATGGAGCAGAGCCCTAGGTTTGGTGCACCACAGGACAGGGAGGAGAAACAAAAGGTAGACCATAAAAGATAAAACAACAGCTAGCCCTAAAAGAAGAAAGATGGAGATAAGAGTGTTAACCAAGAAACACAGGTTGAGAATGAAAGGGGCATGCAGAAAAGACTGAGAGAGGACAGAGCAGATGAAGGGGTGTGGACTCTCCCAGAAGGGACAAGTGGTGGCCAGATTTCTGCTTTGACACATCAAGGGTGTCTAGGCCAAGATCAGCAAAGTGAAGAAAGACTTCAGAGGACTTCTGTGGTTGTCTTTTGGAGAAGGGCAAGGAGTGAATACAGTGAAGGCGGGTGGGTGATCTGAGTTTGTGAAGAAGGATTTGCCACTGGAAAGTTCTGGAGGAAAAAAGGTTGTTCTTAAATGTGGGACTTTTCCCTGGGGACTTTGGGAACTGGTCTTCTGAGGCTGAAGCTGGCACAACAAGGAAGTGGGCTTTATGACAAGGGAAATCTGGAAGGAGTATTGAAGAAGGGTGGGGAAGATGCTGCCATGCCATTGCCTGAACACTGCCCTGCACCATGAGCATGCCCTTTTTGAACACAGGAATGACAGCATGGAAATGGAAGTGACCACTGCCTTGGTGGGCAGAAAGCTCCAACAGTTCAATGCACTGAAATTATGGGGGACCAGCTTGCCTCTGCCTTGGAGTCCTGGAAGAAATTGTTCATGAAGGGGCAGAACCAGTAGCCAGGAGTTGGTCCATGGCACTGCCACTGTTACACTGGAGATGGTAATGCAGGAATCTTAATGTGTAAATGTGGGGCAGATAACCAGGCCTCTGTCATATATAAGGTTTTGAGCTTATGTTAAATGGGACAACAGTTAAAGATGTTGAGATGAATGGAAAAATGGAACAAAAGGCAACATGGGTTCTCCAAAGGAAGCTTGTCAGAGACTGAGCAAGCTGCATCTTTTCTGCATAAAGGCAATGCAGAGTGTCTGTCTGGATTCAAACAGCTATCAGATAAAGCACCCATGGGAAATTATTAGCTAACCTAGAGAAGATGGGATCACAGAATTAAAGTGGATAAAGAACTTGCAAAGGGTGAGTCTGCAGTGGATAATATTAAAAGGAGGTTATCAGGAGGAAGAAAGATAAGTAGTGATGTTCCCTGTGGACGGGTCTTGGGACTGTCTCAGTGAGTGTTTCCTTTCTTGGCCTTGGTTGAACCCTGCCTGGAATACACATACAGCAGGAGAACGACCATGTCAGCAGGAGCAGGGCGACCAAGAAAGGAAGAGCAGAGAGCAGGGAGGAGCAGGAGAACACCTGCTTTGCCAAAAAACAACATTGGGCAGGCCTTCCAGCCATCAAACGGACGGCACCTCCTCGGCTGAGAGCTCAGATAAGAGCAGGCAGAAACAGTTCAAGTATTTCTGTACTGGTGCCAGGAACATGAGCAATAAAATGGAAGAATTAGAAGGCTTCATCCAGGAGGAATGAGTAATCCTGGGAACTGTGGATACGGCAGAACTTATCTTCCAGGGTATAGATGGGAGAGCAAGTGCTAGAATTCTCGGTCAGATTGCTCTCCTAGCCAGAAACAGGGGAGACAAGTTTAGAGTTTGTTCTACTAACAAGTGAAAAAAGAGAATTTGGTCCAGGCAATAACCTCAGATTGACCTGATGTGATTTGGTTTAGTTTCTCTTAAATGGGCTGGGGTGTACACGAATTGGTCTGTACCCAAGGTTGGGACATTGGCAAGCAGACTTTGAGAAATGAAGCAAAGCAGATAATGAGGCTGCCTGGCCAGGGGAGCTCAGAGGGTGAGAAAGGACAAAAGACCAGCTCTGCCTGGAGTCTACATGCCTGAGGGAGGAAAGGGCTGGAGGGAAAGGCTCCAAGGTCCCCACCAAGGACATGCCCTAAGCCAGGCACAGCCAGAGAGAGGCAGCAAAGGCAGAGAGGGATGGGGGAGTGCTGAGGCAAGGAAAGGTGGGACACCAGTAGGAAGGACTGATGTAAGGCCTTTGTCAGGAAAACCTAGAGAGGCAGAAGATCTGTGGTTTCTGTGGACAAGAGTGAAATTTAGGCAAGGGGCTCTTGTGTGGCACCAGGAAGATTTTCTCGTGCTGTTTTATGAGGTTACCAAGACTGGAAGCAATAGCTGGCCTGCCTGATGGCACGTGGCTGGTGAGAGTTACTTGCAGGTTCAAGGTTAAGATGGGGCAGTCACTGGGGCTTTGCTTTCCTCTTGGCTGTGGGAGTTTCTCCCATGCTGCTGCTCAGGTACTTCGGCTCTGGGGAGTGCTGTAGCCTCCAGGCTTTCTGTAGGTATTGGAAGGGAGCTCAAGAAGATTTTGAGAAAGGAGTATCTTGGCCCTCATCTCTGTTCTCCAGTTGCTTTCCAAGGTTGTGAACTGAACACAGGTGCCCATCCCTGTTCCTCTGGGCAGTGGAACCAAGCCAGTCCCCCCACACCATGGGGACTGCACTGCTGTCGACTCAATGGCTGCAGGATCCCTTCCTTGTTGGCAAGTTTCCTGGCATGTCTCCTGAGCAGTGCCCAGCCCCTCTGCCCTGAGCTGGGCCAGTTCAGTAGCACCCGCAGCAGCCCCAGAAGGCTGGAGAGCAAAGCATTGCACGGGCTGCTTGGCCAAGGCCACTAGTGCTTGGCATCCTGTGTGTAGGCAAATGAGGCAGGTAACCTGCCCAGCTGGGTGTGTGGGCACACCCGGGGCAGTACCTGCCTCGTCCTACACGTGAGGCTCTGCAGTGACAGCCCTCGTGTGACAGCATGGCAGGGCTGACTCAGCTGGCATGTGTCACCGTGCCAGCTCCTGGCTCCTGTCTGTGCAGATATGCTCTTGCCCGGCTCCAGGAGCCACCCTGCCTTCCCCTTCCAGCACCATCTGGTGTTACTCCAGTCCCCTCTCCAGAGCTCCCAGGGGAAGGCTGGGCTGGTGATGTTTCACCATTCACTCCCTCCCCTCCACCTCCTCACCCCATGCTGCTGGGCAGCACCTCTGCATCTAGGTCAGCTGGGAGATTTTGCTTCACCTCCTGACGGCCACCACACCCAAGGGGTGTGGGCAATTACCCCATAACTCTGGACACACCCTGTCAGCTCTAATTACCCGACAGAGGCAGTGCAAGAACAGAGCAGCAAACTGTGTCATCTTCCAGCACCCTTTTCCCAGGGACGCTGCATGGGCCAGGTGGTGACAACTCCTGACCATCTCCATCACCTGGATCCTGGCTGTGGCTGGGGACCATAGCACCATCCTTCAATCCTGCAGGATCCCCACACAGCCAACAGAAGGTTTGATGGAACCAACATGGAGGAGTTAATCAGTCCACAGCACCAAATCATAGAATCCTAGAATCATTTTGGTTGGCAAAGACCTGTAAGGTCATCAAGTCCAACCGTTCACACAGCACTGCCCAGGCCACCACTAAACCATATTCCTCAGCACCACATCTACATGGCTTCTAAATCCCTCCAGGGATGGGGACTCCACCACTGCCCTGGGCAGCCTGTGCCAGGGCCTGACAACCCTTTCCATGAAGAATTTGTTCCTAATATCCAATCTAAACCTCCCTTGGCACAACTTGAGGCCATTTCGTCTTGTTCTATCACTTGTTCCTTGGGAGAAGAGACCGACCACCCCCTCCTCCCCCAGCCTCCTGTCAGGTAGTGTCAGCAAGAAGGTCTCCCCTCAGCCTCCTTTTCTCCAGGCTGAACATCCTCAGATCTCTCAGCTGCCCCTTGTAAAACTTGTGCTCCAGACCCTTCCCCAGCTCCATTGCCCTTCTCTGGACATGCTCCAGCACCTCGATGTCCTTCCTGTGGTAAGGGGCACAAAACAGACACCAGGATTCGAGGTGTGGCCTCACCAGTGCCAAGTTCCCTTTAGCAATGTCAGGGCTGTCCCAGGGCCTCTATGTCTGTCTCCTCTTGCACATGGTCAATGTGGATGCTCTGCAGGCTCCCTGTGCAGAGCTGGGCCAGTCCTGCCAGTGCTTCAGCCCTTCCTGCTTTCCCCTGAGCAGAGCATCTCCTGAGTCAGGGCCAGCAGTCTGACATCCTTGCATAAGGAAAGGCTGCACCACAAACAACTGCACCCCAAAAAAACCCTGCACAAACTTTGTCTTCAAACCAATCTCCTCTGCAGTCATTCCCAGAACATCATGAACCTGGAGTTTGGTTCATCTTGCTGCACCCCAGCATCTCGATTGGTTTTCTGGGTGCTGGGATGGAGCTGGCTCATCCACCAGATGGGTTTTGTCTTAATGTCAGACCCTTGCGTCACTGTTCAGTGCCTGGGCTCTTGGAGATATGGGGAAAGGTTTGGGGTGATAATCATAGCCTGAGCCTATTCCAGCCAAAAGAGTGCAGGATTTTAGCCCCAAATGCCATTTGGATTGGACTGAAGCTGGGTGTGAAGGCTGCATTCAGTGCACAACTGCAAAAAAGGACAACTAAAACATTTGATTTGTGCATTGTCTAAATGGAACTTTTTTATTATAAAATCCCCCCCCAAAAAAAAGGGAAAAGAAAGGGACAAAAGGAAAGGCTTGTAAACCATTTCATTTCCTGTAGAATAAATGCTTTGGCATGACCTAAATTCACTCTTCTGATTTCCATTTCTTGCAAGTTAAAATGCTTCTCGTTCGCTTTGCCTCAGCCCATATCTCCCCCCTCTTCAGGTTCCCTGTTGGCAGCTGGACCAAGAAATTCCCCCATATCCCTGCCCCAGTAACATCCCCATTGCTTCACCCTGACAGGTCTCAGTGCCTGATTCCCCCTGCAGCCACCCAGGGTTGGGTGCAGGCAGGGTCTGCCCCACTGAGAGCCCAGAACATCCTTCCCTGGGGGTCCCAGGAAAGCTGATGGGGGATCTCTTTGCCCTTAGATGGGAGATGAAGGACACTGGTTTCCAGCATTGTGTACAGAGCCCCATCAGAGACGGGTGGCCCTGTCCATGGGAGCACAGGAGGTTGGCAGTGGGCAGTGGGTGATGGGGCAGGGGTCCAGTGGGCTCCATTCCTTGTGATTGGAGCGTGACCAAGCCCAGGTCTCTGGGTGGGATCATTTCTATAAATGCAAATAAATAAAGGAAGTCAATGACAGGCATTTTGGAAGTTTTCCTGTATGTAAATGTGTTTCCTTGGTAATCACATCTCTAGTATTTCTGTTTATTTTTATACATCTGTTTTTGGTTAGCCCACAGAGCTCTGTGCTGAAGCACAGCAATATCCTCAGATGTCCCTCACCTTGGCACAGGAGAGGGGCTGTGCAGTCTCACACATGCAAGGGTGCTAAGGCATGGACCCCCCCCCCCCCTCCATGTGTGTCCCCTCACACACACGTGTGGGGGGTTCCAGCCACCCCTGGTGATCCCTCTTGCTCTTGGCAGGGAGAAGCAATGCTGTTGGCAGTGAGGTCACAGGAGCCAGGTTGTTCTGTCCCTGCCCTGTAGTTTGTTTGTGGCATGCTGCTGCTCTCAATGACACGTTTTTAATTGTGTCTGTTAGGTTGCCTGGAGGCTTTTTAAACCTTGGAATTTGAAACCTTACGACAGTATCTGAAGAAAACTGCTGGTTTGTGAGTGCCTGACCAGGACACTGGTGAGTGTCCCCTGCTGCTCCCCGGGTCAGGTGAGGGCAGGATATGATGCCCTGGGTTTGTGCCCAGCTGTGTCAGGCTTCATAAACCCCCAGCCCCCAGCTCAGTGCAGGGATGTCCTGTCCCACTGCCCACCACACTGCACTGCTGATGCTGGGCTTCTCTCAGCCCCTCCTGATGAGCTGTGAAGTGAGGGTGAGAATGGTATGGAGCAGAATGGAGGGCTGGTGGCCCCACCTTAGATGCTGGCTGGCGTCTCACAGAAGGACTAGAGAACTAATCTTTCTGGTTTTGTGAAAGATTTTGTTAAGGATTTTGTTTTGTTAGCTTAATTTAAGCTAAAAAAGAACATCTTTAATATCGGAGGCAGCTCACATGCATCTCATCACTCCACGCACTCCATCTCCTGACAGTCACAGCACTGCAGGGGGAAAGTCGACATTTGCTTTCTGCCATCCTCATCCCCCTCCCTCATCATAACCTTGCACAAGATCCATACCCAGCCAAACAAGGTACCACCTCAGCGTGACAAATAAAGCGGGGAGAACTCGCCAAGTTAAGCGGCTGTCTTCCTGCCACACAGCACCTGATAAAAGTTACTGCTGCGAGCACAATCCCAACCAGCACATGGCATTAGCCCAGAGAAAAGCAGCATTTTCTCATTCATCTAAAATTATCCACCCACTGAAATAGGTACTATATTCTAGTGATAAACAGGAGCCGGCTGGTAGTTGAAGCTCATGTTCTCCTACAATGCAGCACACAAAAAAACCTGCTGCTCAGTACGGCTGCGCGGCTGGAATGTCTTCTGCATCTCCGTGTAGCCAGTCAGCTGGAAATAGCCGGTGTTCAGTGCTCATTTCAGATGCAGGCTCTTTGATAATGCCCATACATATATTCACCCTCCTTCCACTTGCTGTCTTGCTTTTTCATTACCCTCCAAGCCCAGTGTTTATTATTTGTGCATTTAACTGTATCCCAGCGAGAGACCCCGACCCTGTTGTGTCAGGCGCGGCACAACCCCAGGGCTGCGCGGCCGCTCTGGCCTCCAAGAGTTGGCAGTCTCATAACCATTTTTGGATAGAAAAATATAACACTGCAAGAAGAAAAAAAAAAAACAACAAACCTTGGATTGCATGTAAAGAAATAAAGCAAAATGCTATTCCCCCACTCCTGCTGTCTGTGCTTGAGCCTTCCAAGAAGTTCCTGTCCTCATCTGTTAGGATATAATTTTACAGCTCGATGACAAACACAGAACTTGCCAGTTTAAACATATAGGTCTCGTTTTTGCTCTCTGGTGCACACATGCACTTACCTTTCCATTGCAGAGGTGGGTGGGAGAGCAGCTTTCATCCCTGTCCCCTCGCAGTGACATGTTGGGGTGTTGGGAGTGTTGCTCCCCAGCCCCACGGTGCTCAGGTCTCACCTAGACCATATGTGTTGGTGTGCAGCTCCTGCTCACCTCCTGCTCACCTCCACCCCACTCATATCCACGGGGTTCCTGATCTCCTGCTCACCATCTGCTGGGGGTGCATTTACCAGAGCCCAAAGGGTGCTGCCATTTGTCCCCCCTGCTCGGGAAGGCAGGGAACCCAGCAGAGTCCCAAACACCCTCACAGCCTTACACAAACCAAACCATTACAGTAAATAAACCATATTAAATTCGAAGACCTGTGACTAGGGGTCAATACTGGGCCAAGTCTTATTCAACATCTTCATCAATGACCTAGATGAGGGGATAGAGTGTGTCCTCAGCAAGTTTGCTGATGATACCAAGCTGGGAGGATTGGCTGATACACCTAAAGGCTGTGCAGCCATTCAGTGAGATCTAGACAGACTGGAGAGCTGGGCAAAGGTGAACCTAATGAGGTTCAACAAGAGTAAGTGTAGAGTCCTGCACCTCGGGAGAAAAAACACCAGGCACTGATATTAGGGGTTGACCTGCTGGAAAGGAGCCCCATAGAGAAGGACCTTGGGGTCCTGGTGGACAACAAGTTATCCATGGGACAGCAATGTGCCCTCATGGCCAAGAGAGCCAATAGTATCCTGGGATGCATTAAGAACAGTGTGGCCAAGGGAGGTTCTCCTCCCCCTCTACTCTGCTCTAGTAAGACCATATCTGGAGTATTGTGTCCAGTTCTGGGCTCCCCAGCTCAAGATGGACAGGGATCTACTGGAAAGAGTCCAACAGAGGCTACGAGGATGGTTAAGGGACTGGAACATGTGCCATATGAGGAAAGGCTGAGAGACCTGGGGCTGTTTAGCCTTGAGAAGAGAACACTAAGAGGGGACCTTATTAATGTTTACAAATACCTGCAGGGTGGGTGTCAAGAATGGGCCAGGCTCTTTTCAGTGGTGCCTGTGATAGGACAAGGGGAAACAGCACCAAGTGACAACACTGGAAGTTCCACCTCAACATGAGGAGAAACTTCTTTACTATGAGGATGACAGAGCCCTGGGACAGGCTGCCCAGAGAGGTTGTGGAGTCTCCTTCTCTGGAGACTTTCAGGACCCATCTAGATGTGTTCCTGTGTGATCTGCCCTGGGTGTTCCTGCTACAGCAGGGGGGGTTGGAGTCGATGATCTTCAGAGGTCCCTTCCAACCCCTGTGATTCGATGATTCTAAATGTCGCATTACCGATGAGATGGCACTGACTGCACAGCACAGCACATCCTGCAGCTTTGGGCAGCACCCAGGCCCTCCCCTGACCCTGGGAATGCTCTGGCCCATGGGTGGGGGCTGCAGCTCACCCATGCAGCTCTGCTCAGCCTCTCCCAGCACCTGCTTTCTCTTGCCCCTGACACCACTTTGCCTCACAGCTCAGCACCTGCTCCCACGCGGGAGGAAGGAAGGAGCAGGCAGCTCCCTGCTCCTCAGACAGCCACCCAAAAGCACAGAGACCCCCCGTACCCCCCCAGCAGCCCCAGGGCAGGGGCCAGGGTACTGGGAGCAGCAGGAGGGCAGTCACCACGCAGCACCCATGGCTCATGCAGGGATCCCTGTGGCACGAGAGGTGCCCGAGGATGTATTGGCCATTACTCCTGCTGAGTTAAGGGGCCACACGCTGGTGAGTGATTTATGCCTCCCTCCCTTTCCTGCCTTTTTTTTTTTTTTTTACCCCAGGAGCTTTAAAAGATAAAACAGCCAAGTCTAAATGTCAAGCCATCTGAACTCTCCTCCAGCATGTCAGATGGGACCCACAGGGAGAGCTGAGCAGGGCATGGGCCAAACAGCATTTGCTGCAAAGTAACTCCATGCTCAGCGATGAGCAGAGTTCTGGTCCCGACGTCCTGTGCAACCCAACGTGGCCTCAGGGCACAACAAGACAGGAGAACTCTGCTGGAGAAGATGCTAATCCCAGGGGCCTCCAGGACTGGGTGACAGGAACAGTCTAAACATTCTCCCGAAACACCCAGCAAACTCATTTTTCCCCATTAGTTTTAGTTTCAGGTGCCTGATATAAACATACTGCGTCACATTCATGTAGCTACAGTCATAGTGCTGAAAAATGGATTATTTTGGTGCACTTGCTCTTAAAAAAGAAAAAAAAATAATATGCCAGGTCTAATGACAAGGCAGGGTGAGCTGTGGTGGTGGTGGTGGGGTTAGTCCTGCTTGTTTTAGAGGAGACAAGGGGCTGTGTCTTTTTCTCTGCTGTAGCTGTAAAATCAGTGTAGCTGTAAAATCAGTGTAGCTGTGCTGGCAGGATTAATCCTAGATCCAGTGCTGGATCCCAGCCCCTTCTCCTCACTGAGCACGAGCCCCATGGGATGCAGCAAGGATGCTCCCAGACTGTGAGGGCAGTGGTGGTTAGAGGAGGGTGGCTGTCCCTGCTTTCATCCATTTCGCTGCGCAGTGCCAGAAGAAAGTCATAGTTTCTCTGATCTTCTCATGAGTCACTTCATAGTGAAGGGCTGAGCCAGCTCCCACAGGTCTCGGCGTGAGGATTTTGCTGAGAACAGGGGGTGCAAAGAGCCAGTTGGTGGCTGGGGGTTGTTTTTGTGAGGCATTTCAGTGGGATGTGTGAAGTGGAGCAACGCAAAGGCATCCTGAGTACCCCCCTTTCCCCTGTGGGGCAGAAGCCAGCTGGATAGTCTGCATCTTCCTGGCTTTCTGCAGGGGGAAATGGCAGGGGCTGAGGAGAGATCACAAGCACTGTCTCAGTGAAGCACAGCCACTCCAAGGACGTGGCCACTGCTCCAAGGACATGGTCACCTCTCCAAGGATGTGGTCACCTCTTTATGATGCACAGCTCAGCGAGAGCAGGACATGGGCAGGGCTGTGGGGGGCTGCTGGGGTGGCACAGGCACTGCACCGTGCTCTGGGCTGTGCCTGCTGATCCTCAGCCTGCAGGAACCCACTCCCACCATCCCAGCAGGTTTTGCTGGAGAGCTGGAGGAATCCAGCCCTGCGCCAGGCAGAACTCCAGGTTCCCAGCCTGCTACAGCAGCCAAGCACTCCGATAGCTGGCACTAGACTCTCTCCTTGAATTACTCATCTTTTCCATTACGAGGCCTCCCATACTCCAGCAATCCATCTGCTTGGTGGTGCAATTGCAGGATCATGCCTTTTGTCAGTGATGTTAATTTTGGCAGCCAGCAGCAGACCCGGTGCTGAAGCTCCCCCACCGAGGCCTCGCTGCCTTTTCCTGGGCATCTGGCAACATGCTTGGAGGTGCCAGTGGAGATGGAAGCCTCCTCCCCTGCTTGTCCAGGGTTTTGTGCTGGGTGGTGACTTCTGAAACCTCTGAAGGGCTTGTCAGTGCGAGGGCTTGTTGCTGGTTGTGCCCATATGAGGAAGGTGAACATGGGGAGAGTTGTTGCCCTGCACTGGGCTGTAACAGGCTGTTGAACACTCTGCTCACATTTTGCTCTCTAGCTGCAGCCTTCTGATGACCTGCCAGGTCTTTGCCCATCTGCCCAGGACTTACCTGCCTCGTGTCCACCTTGCTCATGGCTGATGCTGGGACACTCATGGACCAGAATGCAGCCACTGGGCAGTACCAAGTGGGCACCTTGGGGGGATCCTACATGACCAGATCCCATAGGTGTGTGATTGCACCAGAAACATCTTCAGGAACTGGATGATCACCACAGTTGCTTCCTCTGCCTGGTTCTCCTCAGTGATCTGCCTCATCCTCTCTGGGGTACTCTCTTCTCTTGGTGCTCTCTACTCTTGGATGGTTACAGATGACATTCCCTGCCTGGTGACTCACCCAGTCCCTGCCTGGCTATGCCCAATGTGCTGGTTGTGTTGCCCGGATTGCTCACCTGGTTACTGCATTCCTCTGGGGCTCATCCTCAGGGCAGCTCTTCTAGCTTCCTCTCTCCTGCTTGTCACATATTTTCTGAAGAAGTCCAGCAGCACCCTGGGCATTGGGGGCTGCAGGGCAGACAGTGGGTGCAAGACCCCAGCACAGCTCTGCTCTGACCCACCCTTTGCTCCCCTTTCCCAGGGATTTTTGCCTTCCCAGGATGATGCCCTTCTGCAGTCAGGGGCACTTTTGTCACCACTGGTGTCCATCTGCTCTTCCTGGCTGCTGCTTCCAAAGCCTGAGGGAAAAACATCCCTGAGCAGGGAGGAAGGAGCGTGCCAGCAGAGCTTGGGCTAGCAACACATCCCTGTCCATGGCACAGCTCAAGGGCTGGGGAATTATTGGGACAGACCAGGCTTTGATCCACAGCTCTTGCAGCACCAACCCTTTCTACATGCTACTGGGGAGGGTGTAAGAAGCCCAGAGTGGACAGGGTGGAATGATTTACCCTCATGTGTGTCTTTGGTAGTTAGAAATGAGCCGAAGCTTTATATCCCAACTGTTTATGGCTGTTAGCTACTATCAGCCTGCATATTCCTGCTATTTGTCTCAATCTCCTGCTCTTGCTACAGCCTTGTCCAGGTTCAATGACAGAGCTTTGCTGTAGTTAACAATGTGCATCTGAGGACACTGGTCTGGGCTGTGCTCTGGGGGAGCAGTGACATGGGGGTAGGTCTTATGAGTGTAGGATATCACAGGAAGACCCTCAACATCAGCAGCTCACAGCCCCCAGTGTATATATCATGCAGGTGGAGTATTCCACAGCTCACCTGGGCCCCAGCAGGGTTTGCCCAAAGACTTGGGCTGTCAGCAGCAGGGAGACAGCAGCAAGAGACAGACCTGTGGTTCACACCTCTGCTCCTGCCCTGTCATGCTCCTGCTCCTAAGCCTGTGGTACTCATGGTGAAGGTTGGGCTGGCCCTGCCAGGGGAGCTCTGAGCTGTACCAGCACCTCCTCCTCCTTGTGGCCTGGGTTAATCCTCTTCCCACTGGTGTCCCCAGAGCAGGGCCTGGCACTTGGCTGTGTGTCTTGGAGTGACTCTCCCATATGGCATCTCAAGCTTCAGCAATGACATTGAACATTTGCTGCTGGATGCCAATGCCATGGGTGCAGACCAGCTCCCTGCAGGCACTGTAGCAGGGTGTTTCCCTCCTCTGTGCATCAGGACATGGTATCTCCAGCACGTTCCCACCATGGGTCTGCTCACCCCCTCGTGTACCTGCCAACCCTTCCATTCATGGGTGGTGTCTTGTCTCCCAGTAAGGTTCTCCTGCATCCCAGATGCTGGACCCTCATCTCCTCCTGCAGCCTCCAGCCCATCTGTCTTCCCCCACTCACTGCACATTAGCCCTGTGTGTGCAACTGTTTCCAGGTGGGGGGAGAGGCTCTGCACAGCTCACATCCCCATGGGAGTTCTGTGCAATCCCAGAGGGGCTGGGTGGGAGTACAGGATGCATGGTGGGGATGGGACAGTCACAGGACCAGGCGTGCAGGGACATCTGTGAGTGTGCACACAGCGTGGGATATGTGGGTCTATTTATGGGGGGCTGGACCCACGTCCAGCAGAAAGTCAGAAGGTGCCTGTTGGTGTGGGACATGTGTCAAAGTTCTATTTATGGGGGACTGGACCCACGTCCAGCAGAAAGTCAGAAGGTGCCTGTTGGTACCTGGGAGCTGTGTGTACATGAGGAGCTGTAGCTCCCATCTGTCTGTGTCAGTGTGTGTGTCTAGGAAGGTGCCCACGCAGCTCATGTCCTTGGTGCAGGGAGTGGGTGTCCTGCCTGCCCAGGGGACCCGGGTGCTGCTCTGCTGTGTGCCCCTCGCAGGGCCGGGCTGCGTGTGCCCGTCTGCAGGGTGCTGGGTGCAGGGGGAAATGGCTGGAAAAGCTATCCCCATTCCCATTTTAATCAGAGAAATGAAGCAGCTGTTGGAGTGAATAGACCCTGCACTAAAGCAGACGTCTTAATATCTTTTGCAGAGGAGGTGCATTGTGATTCATTCTGTGCATCTCTATTACTCAGCTTTTGATAGGGGCTTACTTGTCTCAAGTGCTTTTCATTATTGCCCTAATGCTATCTATTAACATACTGGATGGAGGCTCTTTTCTCATCTGGAGCATGCATCACTGTGCTTTTAAAGATTATGGGGCTTGCAAATACATAACACTTTACTGCCTCCCTGACATAATTCACTGGGAAAAGAAATACGTGTAAATAGATAGGTAAATAGATAACCTAGTTGAAGGGCTATGGGAGATGGAGAGGGAGACAGACAGACCGACCCTGGCACAGAGCTCAGCACACAGTTAGTTCATTTATAATAAATGAGGAGAGAGCTGCTCTCAGGCTTTATTTAAAATTTCTTGGCCACTGTTTGGTCTCACTTGGAAAATCCTCGTTTCTTGGTTCCCAGCCTCCAACCTTCAGGCTGCAAGGTGGGTCACGTATCAGAGATGGGGAAAGGTTTCTGTGCCCAGGAAAGGGGGCATCACAAGGAGATGGAGAAGGGGAGTGGGCTGTGATGGAAAGATGTGTAACTGAACATGGTGAAGATGTGACCTGAGATGGAGACCTCAGCAAAGCCCACAGGACGTGCAGGTGACTGGCAACTGGGGTGACTGGGGTTGCTTAGCCTGGAAAAAAGGAGACTGAAGGGACACCTTGCTTTCTACAACTTTTCTACAAGGTGGGAGTCGGTCTCTTCTCCCAGGTAATAAGTGATAGGACAAGAGGAAATGGCCTGCAGTTGTGCCAGGGAATGTTTAGATTGGATATTGGGAACAATTTATTTATGGAAAGCGTTATCAGGCTGTGGCACAGGCTGCCCAGGGCAGTGGTGGAGTCACCATCCTTGGAGGGATTTCAGAGCCATGTAGATGGTACTGAGGGACATGGTTTAGTGGTGGTCTTGGCAGTGCTGGGTTAACGGTTGGACTTAATGATCTTGAAGATCTTTTCCAGCCAAAATGGTTCTATGATTCTATGACCACAGCATGGACCAGTGCCACAGCCCCACTCTGCTCTGGCAGAGGCCTCCTCAGCAACCCCACCAACATGGTTTCATCTCAGCTGGGTCAACTAACTACATTAAAGACTGGCGAGGCATTGAAACACTCTGATGTGACTTATGTAGGCAGACTTCATCAGGGGAAGATTACAGGTGTGGTTTTCTGGGTCGGTGTTATTACACAGTTATCAATCATTGCTCTATTGCATGGCAGATGAGGGCTGGATTCCCTGAGGAACACGATACTGAGATAGGACCAGGAGAGATAGGACCAGTCATTTTCTTCTGCAAATGACTCTGCCTCAAGACTAAAACTTTTTTTTTTTTGCAAGAAAGGAATAAGTTGGAATTATAATTTAACAACAGTGCAAGTGCTTTCTTCCTCAGCTCAGGATGACTTTCTGTTTCATATTTTGATGAACTGTGGTAAGAAGGCAATAGCACAAAAGTAAAATTAAACAGGCTGAGATTGACAGAACTCAAGGTTTCAGCTGAGAGTGTGCATTTTCCTTTTTTCTTAATTTCTAATATTTTGGAGACTCATTTCCCTGCCCTGTGTAGGGAAATGCATCTCCAAACAGACACCTATAGCCTGCAGAGAGCACATTCCCCATACCCTCCAGCCTGCTCTCCAAAACCTGAGGGGACTGACAGCAGGTAATGGCCACATTGACCCTCCCCAGCAAAGCAACCAAGTCAGGGTACATCCCATCACCCCCCACCAGCACAGCTATCTTGTCATATTTAGGGTAAGACACTTTGGGACACAGTTTTTATGTTATATGGCCACAGCAGCCTTGGAGATGGCCCAGTACTCTCCCCTTCTTGCCCAGTGGCATCAGGACTACCAGTTTAAACAGCAGCTGCTGGGGTGCTGAGCTGCAAGGGACTAAATGCAGGTCTTCAGGTGGCCAGAGGGACCCACAGCCCAGGAGCCTCTGACTCAGGGTCTGTGGTGGCCCCACAGAGCCAGGGGGATAAGCAGGCACCTGCTATGGTGCTACTAGGGGATGCCAGGAGGACACCCTGCACCGTTTCCCCCAGCCCAGGGCTGTGCATGTGCTTTGCAAACACTTGTCCCTCCTCAGGACCAGGGCTCAGGCTGTCTCCTGCCATCACACCAAGCCATGGGGAGCTTTCATTCAGAGGAAGCATCCAGTACCCCAGTACATTTATCATCCTCTGGTCTAAACAAAATGGGGGGGGTACCTCAGTCTCTCCTGTTGGCAGGGTGCAGAGAGGGCTGGGGTTGGTCCTGGCATGAAGGTGTGAGGTGAGGAGGAAGGGGGGTGTCCAGAGCTGACATAGGTCCCACTTTCTGTGGGAATAGAATCAAAGACTGGTTTGGGTGTGAAGGGACCTTAAAGATCATCTAATTCCAACCCCCCTTCATGAACAGGGACTCCTTTCACTAGGCTTCAAGCCCCATCCAACCTGGCCTTGAACACTTCCAGGGATGGGACATCCCATAGAATCATAGAATCATAGAGTGGTGAAGGTTGGGAGGGACCTTAAAGATCATCAGGTTCCAACCCCCCTGCTATGAGCAGGGACACCTCCCACCACAAGCCTCATCCAACCTGGCCTTGAACACCTCCAGGGAGGGGCCAGCCACAGCCTCCCTGGGCAAACTATTCCAGTGCCTTACTGCCCTCATGGTGAAGAATTTCTTCCTGATGTCTAACCTAAATCTCCCCTCTTTCAGTTTAAAACCATCACCCCATGTCCTGTCACTGCCCTGCCTGGTGAAAAGCCCCTCCCCAGCTTTCCTGGAGCCCCTTCAGCCACTGGAAGGTGGTCTAAGATCTCCCCGTGCTGGTTCAGGCAGGGGTTAGAGAGAGCCATCCTGTGCCCCCCACCACCCCTGCTCTGAAGCATCTTGACTTTCCTCCCCCCAGCCTGCCAGCATCCTCTCGGGAGCTTGACAGCAACACCCAAAGGTGGTTTCCCCAGGTCTTCCCAACCCGCCAATGTAGCTTTACTCTATTCAATAAACAACCTACAGGATATATTACAACCTTTTACAAACTGAGACTGATGCTGGCTCCTAGCTATGGTTAATCATATAAACTTGCCTAATTTTATTCTATCAGCCATCTTGTTGCTCCATGCCAGATGCTTGCCTTAAATGAATAGTGTTGGAACAGCCAAGCATCAAGTTAACAGAATACCAGCAAACACTCCCGACAGCGTGAGCAGTCTATAAAACCTGGCACTAAACTGTATTAGAAAGAGAGATAAGCTCTCAGAGAGGAGTGGGGAAGACAGTAGTCTTGTTTTTTTTTCCAAATGGCTTCATGGGGCAGGTGTTGTAGGAGAAATCCATCCAGCTATGGAAGTATCTCTCTATCTAAGGCTGGCTACGCTATGAATCTTCCAATGGGATTAAGGCTTAATGTCCTAAATAGAATATGAAATAGTGCTTCCTCTCACAGATCTGCCAGCTGTCTTGCAAACAAGGGCAGAGAAACTTCCACTTTTTTGCAGATCGAATCAGTCACTCTCTGAATTGATGGCAAGAGCCTCATCAACAAGATATAATGTTTTAATGATGTTGTGACATGACCTGACATGCGGTGCCATTTGATGGATTCTCTCTTGTCACGGCGTGTTTCTGACACAGAAAAATGTAACCTCTCTCCCCCCTTCAAAAAGAAAAAGGAAAAGGGAGGAAAAAAAAGTTAATTTCACCAGTGCCTAAAGTGCTTGACTCTCTTGCAGTTCACGATGCTCAGCTGTGTCCTGCTTCAGCTCCACAAGTGCTCTATGCTGAGGGAGATGAATTTCCACAGTACTTTTCTGTATCTGCTTTTCACCTCTGCCCAGCACATCATCACTTCCTAATACCATGGAGCAAATAGCATGGCATTAATAACTGCCAGATCTCATTTCGCCCCTATTTTCAGCTGTGAATCCTCTTCGAGTCACTTTGGACATTTTGAATTGTTTTTTTTTCTCCATCTTGTCATCAGCTTCCTTGAATGCTCCCAGATTGCTTGGCCTTAGTTTGGTGAAAGGGCAGAGCATTGGGAGGTCTGCTGGGCTGGTTGCAGATGCTCATGGCACAGGACATGTTTGCTTGGAAGATGCAGCTCTCCTTATCCCAGTAGCAGGAGCATCTGGTGTCTTCCAAGGGAACAGTTTCTGTGTGTCCCAAAAGGAAGTGGAAAGCCCAGCCAGCACCCGGATGGATAAAGAGAATGAGGATCTTGTCTCTGAAAGGGTGCTTGGAGTTGATGTTGATTCATGCATACAAGTGGAGGTGGGGCTAGATGCACTGCTACTGCTTCCCAGTAGAAGGTACAGAAGCTGATTTCTCCTGTGGGTGAGGGGCACCAGGTGATGCCACAGTCTATGCTGGGAGGAGCTCTGTGGTGTTGTCAGCACAGAGGAACAGGGCAGGCAGCACCAAAAAGGCCCAGTGCACAGAAAAGGGGGACTCTTGGCTCCTTTTTGGTGACTCCAGCCCTGCAGCAGTTGTCCATGGGGTGCTTGGTGCCTAGGTGTCTCTGAGGCTGGGCAGAAAGGGGCTGTGGCATCTTGGGCACCTCATGCCTCCCTTGCCCAGAAGATAAGCATGGTCCTTCATGCACCCAGCTCTGCTCATTCCAAAGCACTGGTGGGGACCAGAGGCTGGTGATTCCTCCATGGCATGGCCAGCCCTGCACTGTCCCAGCAGCTGATCCAAGTGACCTTCAGAAACACCTGCAGCAATCCTGTTAGCATGTGAATCCTCAGAGGGGAATGGGGTGGGGGGGGCTGTGGGTGTTTGGGGTGCCCTGACCCATCAGCCCAAGACTCTGTTGCATATTTGGGAAGCCCTGACACCCCAGAGATGTGGTGGGACCCCACTGTGTGGTGTGACAGTGGGGACACAGTGCTGCAGGGACGCTGCAGTCACAGTCATGACCTGGGGGGATGAATTTGGGGAAAGGGAGCTGCATAGTCCTGGTCATCCCATTGCACCCCATCCTACCCTAACCCAGGGCTTCACTGGACCCCATGGCTCTGCAGTGCAGGGACCCAGCTCCAACTGCACTCCCAGGACCTGGGGGAGGGATCCGACCACCTGCACCCAGGCTCTGATGCCTGGGGACAGCAGCATGCATTTGTAAGGGACATCGAGGTGGTGAGGGGATCTGTCCCCCAGGGACATGTGGGTGGGTGCCTCCTGCCCATCCTCAGCACCAGCCAGGATGCCCTCTGCTCTCTCCTCCCTGTTCCCCAGAGCTGGTGAATGCAGTTTGGACAGTAAATCTGAACCATCCAATCCTGTTAAATTGTTTTCCAAATGACATGATTTCCCTGGTGCACATAAATGATCAATTTCATGTTTTATTCCTAGTGCTATTTCAGAAAAAAAAAAAAAAATCTCATTAAACTATCTTGATTAGAGAAAAGGGGCTGTCATCACTGGGTGGACAAATGGTGTGAGGGCACTCAGCTATTTCCCTGAACGCACAGACACCTGCAGCAGAGGCCTTCAAAGACCTGAAGGTTATTTGCCCATATTACAAATGAGGTGAAGGTTAAAAAAGGTGATTAAAAGCATCTGGAAACCAAAATGTGACAGAGTCTTCCAGTAACCTCCGAGCAACTTGATTTATGACAGGCCGGTCCCACCCGTAACAAGATTATAGCTTCTCCACATCAGCCATTGTGATAAATACCAATTACCTACTTGAGGATTGCCATTCAAATTTGCCTAAGTAAGGAGCAGAATCATACATCTATGTTGATTACATATCAATGATGCGGTGGAAGCCTTTGCAACTTTTAGATCTGCTTAAGATATGCCGCCCTGATTTAGACAGCGATTTGCATACAATTTACCCATAAAGCTTTACTTTGAAAAGTATAATTACTTTTTTAATATTCTTCCTTCTGATTTGAATGTTAGAGAGGCCATATAATGAATTACGGCGCTAATGAAGACAAACACGCGCTCAGGGTGTACAATGGGAGCATTGTTAAATAAACTTCCCACATGCAACACATTTGTTGTGGTTAAACTTGAAATGGAGGTTCCTATTAATACCAGCACTTT
The DNA here is from genome assembly GCA_020745705.1 of Hemiprocne comata. Classification (NCBI taxonomy): domain Eukaryota; kingdom Metazoa; phylum Chordata; class Aves; order Apodiformes; family Apodidae; genus Hemiprocne; species Hemiprocne comata. The sequence continues at coordinate 6,898,303 of CM036607.1, read as the reverse complement.
TCTTCCCATAATTATTTTCAGAGGGATGTAAATTCCTGCCAGTGCTGCTCCAACGGCTTCACCCGCAGTCGCAGGAGGCAGGAGGGCTCTGGTCCTGCTGGGTTGACTACGCAGGGATCTGGGCACACCTTGACCTGGCAGCCAGGCTCTGGCAGGTCTCTGCATGGGGTGCTGGCCAGAAGCAATCCCTGCCAGGAGCTGCTGAGCTTTCTTGAGGAGGCAGGAATGGTTTCCATTGCATGGAGTGGGGACAGCACCGGTGGCATCTGCACCCAAGCATCAGTAGAGCTGGCCTCTGCCTCCCTGTGGCATTTAATGCACAGCAACGGATCCTTGGAGCTCTTCCTCCCTTGCTTTTCTTCTTGTTCCCCCTTCCTCCTCATCTGATGATCCTTGGCAAAACCCTGTGTTCATCTCCAGCATCCCCGGGATTTCAAATGGCTAAAACCCTCTGGAATGTAGATATGGGATGAGAGGTTCTTGTTAGGCAAAACAGTCACTTTTGGACAGAAAGTCAACCATGTCCTGGGCTGCATCACCAGCAGCATGACCAGCAGCAGGTCAAGGGAGGGGATTTTCCTCCTCTACTCTGCTCTGAGGAGAATCCCCTGCAATGCTGGGTCTGGTTCTGGAGTCCCCAACACAGCAAAGACAAGGAACTGTTGAAGCAGGACCAGAGGAGGCCACAGAAATGACCAGACAAAGCCACAGAAATGACCAGAGGGCTGTAGCACCTCTGCTGTGAGGAAAGACTGGGAGAGTTGGGGTCGTTCATCTGAAGGAGAGAAGCCTCTGGGGAGACCTTGTTGCAGCCTTTCAGTACTTAAAGGTGGCTTATAAGAAAGACAGGGACAAACTTTTTAGTAGGACCTGTAGTGGTAGGACAAGGTGTGATGGTTTTAAGCTAAAAGGGTGGAAATTCAGGAAGGAGGGAGATCAGGAAGAGTTTTTTTACAATGATAATGGTGAGACACTGGCATAGGTTGCCCAGAGACGTGGTAGATGCCCAGTCCTGGAAACATTCCAGGTCAGGCTGGACGGGGCCCTGAGCAACCTGATCTGGTTGAAGATGTCCCTGCTTATTGCAGAGGGGTTGGACTAGATGACCTCTAAAGGACCCTTCCAACCCAAACCACTCTGTGATTCTATGACTAAAGATCTTGGAGATTTCTGTTGCTCTCAGGAAACAGCAACCAGTGAGTGAAAGGGAAAAGGGCTTACTGGAAGCTGGGGAGATCTGGTGATGGGAAGGGAGGTCTACCAGGCCCAAGAAAGGATTCCCTGGCACTGGGAATGGTCCAGGGGCACGGTCTGAGGTTTCTTTTCTAAAAACAAACCCACATTTCCTCTGCTGTTCTCATGCAGTGATGATGTTGAGCAGCCTCACAGGGCTGGCCCAGGGCCGCAGGGACAAGAGGGACCCTGGGGACAGTGGGGCAGGTTTGAGCATGGGGGCTTGCAGCTGGGACCTTGGACATCCTGGTCCTGGTTCTGACCCCGTGTCCTCTTGAGACCTTGGGCTGGCTGTTGAACCTCTCTGCATTAGTGCCCTCACTGCTGTTCTTGCCAAAGGACTAAGCACACTGAGCATTAGGGGCTCCAGGTAGTTTAGAGAAGGGTTGTTTTTCCTTACAGAGTAGGAAGGGAGAAGGATTTGGGGTTGGGTCAGTGGACCTTTGTAGCCCAGTTTCCACACACCTTCCCATTGCCATGACTCATCCCGTGGCCACACCTGGTGCAGCCCTGTGGGGAGCTGGGTGCTGCCTCCATCACCCAGTGTGGATGGGGCTGCTTATCTCATGTCTGCAAGGTCCTGCTAGCATGGCTGCTCCACCTCCTTCCCACCCTGTGAGAAGGATGGAGCTCCAAGGGAGGAGCAGGCTCTGTGTGGCAGGAGGGTAAGTGGAGATCAGCTTTGACCAATCTCCATGGCTTGGAGGCTGCTCCATGGGATCTGGAGGCATGTCCCTCCCTCCCCACCAGCCATCCCCCTTGACACCTCTTGCTAAGTGTTCATGCTGGTGCTTGATCAGTTACTTCAAGACCCTTAGCTCCTGCCTGGGAGATATTTCAAACCAAAAGGCTCTTTCCCATATGAGTGATTTCCCAGCTGGCTGCCAGCAGCTTCCCTGCATTTGGAGCACCTTCCCTGGAGAGGCTCACCCACCCTGAAGAATCTGGGGAGGACAAGGCAGGAAGGGTCAGGGTGCCAGACAGTGACTCTTGGACTCAGTCTGAGGAAGGGGAAACACTTAGGTCAGGTCCCCCCACCACAGCTCCCAGTGACACCCCGACTGGCCATTCTGTCTCAGCCCAGCCTGCAGGGCTTTCCTTAAAGCACCTGAGACTCACAGAGATGGAGGTGCCACCTCTCTGGGCCATGTATGTGAGTGGTTTGCCATCCATGCTCCAGAGGCCGAGCATGGCCCCTCACTTCAGTCCATCTGGGTCCATCTTCTGGCCAGTGCCCCTTGGTTGATCTCCCTTGTCCAAGGTGAACCCCCTGGTACCTGAGATCCTGCTGGTACAGTGTCCACATGCAAATAAAGTCTTCTTCTCTCTGATTGCTTCTGGGTCCTTCCTCCCTCTCTTCATTTGCCTCAAAGCTCTGGGTGCAGGACAGCAGTATGACCCACCCCCTCCAACTGCGGGTCCCCACACATGCTGCTCCCTGGGGAGAGCTGCTGCTCCCTGCTTGGCATGGACACTTCCCAATGATGTGGGTGGCTCTGGTCTGCAGACAACCTGTGCCAGTGGTTCTCCAGCTTTCCCCTCTTGTGGGTCCCCCATACAGTGACATTCTGCTCCTGGTCCTGGGCTGTCCTTAAGTCTCCTGTGAGGACCACTGGATGCAGCCACATACCCCAGGCTCTGCACTCTGAAGCCTGACTGGCTGTACCTCTGGCTGATGGGTCCATCTGTCCCAGCACTTCCCACAGAATCATCCTGGTTGGAAAGGACCTTGAAGATCATCAAGTCCAACCACAAGCGAAATCCACCAACCATAATCTAATCTCCTTCCAGTTCTTGCTTGTCCTGGCAGCTGATGTGCATCTTTAGAGCCTCCAGAGCCTCCCATGGTCCTGCTGCCAGGGCCTGCCCCAGCCCTGGGCTCAGCCTCAGCTCCTAGGTGTGCTGCTTTCCATCTGAGGCTATTAAAATATGTTTTGTTGGAATGAGCCCAGAGAGGGAAGCAATCCAGCCCCGTGTGACTGCCTCGTTATTCACCACTCTGCCAATATTTATGTCATCTACACATTTTATCCAAAGAGATTTGGTATTTACTGCCAAGCTATTGATGGGATGGTGAACAGCATCTGGCCAAAAGCTGACACCCCCTCCACACTAAGATGATGTGGGCAGCCTGGGCTTGTTTCCTGGTGCCACTGACCTTGAGGATGTCACTTAACTCCATATCTGCAAAGGTATTTAAACACATAAAGCTCCACACCAGTGACAGTCAGTGCCAAGCTTTTTAGGCACCTAATTTCCCAATATTATGTGCGTCCCTGGGTGCTGATCAAGGTCGGCTGGGAAGCACCAGCACCTCCACAGGAACAGCTTAAGGGCCATCAGATCCCATCTTTTCTTCCCTGAGATGAGACAGACCTCTCCAAACACTCAGGTTTCCACTCCTGAGAGGAAGAAAGGGGCCAGTTCCTGCCTTAAGGGATCTTCCAGGACACCCCTGGGCAGAGTGGGGAGCAATGTGGGTGGCATGCTGGCCATGGGGACCAGCAGCATCACACAGCAGGGCAGAGAGATGCTGGGAGAAGTTACCACCATGGGAGTAACAGCATGGTCACTGCCAGTGTGCCTGTGCTCCCAGCCAGCTCTGCACTGAGGGAGAGTGTTTCCTCAACCCAGGCCACCAGAGATATGGCCTTTCCCCAGCCCATCTCTATCTGTCTTCCATGTCAGGTCTTTCTAAGAGGCCTGCAGTGGTACAGGAGCTGCACGAGGAGCTGACCTGCCCATGGCAGAGCCACACTAATGCTCTCCCTGGACACGACCTGCACTGCCACAGACACTCCCTGGCACTGGAGCTGTGCCCAGATCCCCACCAGCAGCTCCCAGTGCCCTTGTTCCCCAGCAGAGCACCCTGTGGTGGTGACAGGGAGATGGGCTGCATGCCAAGGGTGTCTGCCATGACAGCGTGGACAGAAATGGTGGGAAACATCAGCTGTGGGACTGGGCAGCCCTGCCCAGTCCTGCTGGGGAGAGCAGGAGCAGGCCAGATAATGACCTTGCCCAGCTCGTTAACCTTCATCTCTCCCTGTAATGTACCTGGCTCTTTGACTCTCTTTCGTAATTAAAATGTAGTGTTGTTTGACAATTAACAGGTCCAAAGGAAGTGCTTTCCAGCATGGACTTACATGGAGCTGCAGAAACTGTCCAAGGCTTGTTGAAGCAAGCCTTGTCCTTAAGAAGGAGAGCCTGGTCATGCCACTTCCTCATCTGCACCCCTGCCAGCTCCTTCTGTGCCACCAGTGGCTGTGGGCACTGGGTTGGAGGGGTTGGGGCTTGGCAGGGCAGCAGAAGTCATTCCAGGCTCCACAAAATGTTCCTCCTGCTCATGCCTCTGCCAGATCATCAGGATCTGGTGTGAATTATGTAGCTCTGGTCTGCCGGGGAGAAACACAACAAGATGGAGCTGGCTGGAGACTCTTCTGGAGGGAGCTGAAAACAGATGTGCTCCAACAGGAGATAAGGTCCAAATATTTCACAGTAAGGGGACCAAGCAGCTGAGCTCACTGCCTGGGCAACACTGTGCTCCCCATCCCTGATGGGGTCCAGATCTGAGGCATGCCTGGAGAACATGTCCACCCCTCAGACAGAACCACAGCTGAGGACTGGGCATGTGGGTCATCAGAACAAATGCTGCTGTGCTTGGTCCTGGCCCTGTGCTTGGTGGCCTCCAGGGCAAAGATCATAGAATCATCAAATTGCTTTTGTTGGAGAAGACCTTTAAGGTCATCAAGTCCAACCATTAACCCAGCACCCAACCATGTCCCTCAGCACCACATCTACACGGCTTTTAAATCCCTTCAGGGATGGGGACTCCACCACTGCCCTGGGCAGGCTGTGCCAGGGCCTGACAACCCTTTCCATGAAGAAATTGTTCCCAATATCCAATCTAAACCTCCCCTGGCACAGCTTGAGTCCATTTTCTTTCGTTCTATCACTTGCTCCTTGGGAGAAGAGATTGACCCCCCCCTTGCTTCTATCTCCTTTCAGGCAGTTGTAGAGAGTGAGAAGGTCTCCCCTCAGCCTCTTTTCTTCAGGCTGAACACCCCCAATTCCCTCAGCTGCTCCTCATAAGACTTGTGCTCCAGACCCTCCAGCCCCAAAATGCCCTTCTTGTAGTAAGGGGCCAAAAACTGACCCCAGAATTTGAGGTGTCACCTCACTGGTGCTGATCTTTGGAGATCTGCAGCTTCATGGCTGTCCTGGAGGTCTGGTGGAGATGCAGCATCTCCAGCACTTTGATATGGTCTTCATTACCCTTCCAGGGTACTCATTACAGCAGAGACCCCACCATGGGGCTTGTCTGACCAACCATGAGTGTGTGCAGTCTGAATGCCTCCTTGGCCACCCTGGCGACTTGTGGACCCGCTGGAGTCCAGCTCTCCTGCCTGTTGGCACGTGCTCTGGGGGTGATGAAGTGCAGGTGGCATCTGCATCTCTGAGGGTTGGTGGACTCTGCTGGAGTGGACTGGGAGGCTGAGCTCAATGGAGATTAAGGTGTTCGGATGCCCATTTTCAGCCAGAGAGATCCTCCTGCAGACCCTGTGGGCTGTTCCCAGCACAGAGCCCTTGAGCAGGGAGATTCCCCAGTGCCCTGGAGCCGGCACCAGAAGCCAGGACAGTTGGGGAGGGTTGGCTCTCAGTGCTGGGATAACGGTCCTTTTATGGAGGGCAGAGACACTTGTGTATGAAGAAGGTCCAACAGACCTCCTGCCTCTCTGCTGAGCAGGCAGAGCAGCACCAGGCTGGGGATGCGTTTGGCCCGTGGTCAATGACACGCATGAAGCGCTCACTGAGGTGTGCAGCAAGGCTGAGGGAGCAGCTTGGGGAGGGTTAACCTGGGAACCAGCCAGGCAGCTGCCAAGGCACTATAGATTTTGGAGCAGTAACTCTTCAGCTGGAGAGTGAAAAAGGGGACAGCTAATGAGGCTCATGAGATCTGTTAATACTTAACCTAATGCAACACCTACCAGCCCTGCCGATAAATCAGAGATGAGCCCCAGCACATTGCTCCAGCTGTCTGCCAGCAAAGCCCCAGCATCTGCAAAGTCCTCCTTCTCACCAGCATGGGGCTGAGCTCCCTTCCCCACTCTCCTTCCCCAGGAGAAGACAAGGACTGGCATGTCCACACCCCTGTTGCTGGAACAAAATGCTGTGGAGATGTCTAAAGGGTGGCCAGAAACAAGCTTGGAGGGACTGAGGGCTCAGCCCTGCAAAGATCACGAGCTTGTAGAGGTTCAGCCTAATGGCCTGAGGGTGGGGGGGGAGGAGGGACTTGACTCTCAGGTTTTTAAAACCTCTCTAGGAAAATCTAGCTTTGGTTTAATCAGCACTGATGAGCCCCTGCTGCCGTCTGCAGCCCTGCGCACACCGAGGGCTTGATTTCCAGCCCTCCCTCAGGTTCTCAAGCTGCTCCGAGATGTCTGTGCTCCTGCTTATCACCACGGTTCATTTCTCATGCAAAAATCATGACCAAACCACAGTGGCAGAGCCCTCCCAGGGGGACCACGTGACAAGGTGGCTGGTAAAGAGCCACACCATGAGAAATATGGAAAGTGCTGCTCCCTGGGAGATGTAAGACATGTCAGCCACAAAGTTAGTCCCCAGCCTAAACTTTTCTATAGTCCCTGTAATAGCAGAAAACAAATGGAGCTTGTTAAACCACATTATGGTCATAGAATCACAGAATTGTTTTGGTTGGAAAAGACCTTTAAGATCATCGAGTCCAACAGTTCACCCAGCACTGCCAAGTCCACCACTAAACCATGTCACTGAGTGGTTCTTCAGTGGTAAAGGAAAAGAAGACCATTATCTACCATCCTGTTGTGGACACACCTCTGGCCTCACAGTCTGGCATGTAAGTAGGGCTGGGGAGGGGTCAGTCTCTATTTGCTGGTACTGTGCCCACAACAGGCATCACTGTTACAGAAGGGCATCTAAAAACAGGTCTCAGGAAATGCTAGAGCTTCAAACATACCTGGGTTGGGTGCTGAGGCAGAGTGGAGATGGCACAGCTGGATCAGAAGCTGTGGTACCATCTTGGCAGGATGTGGATGGTTTCCTGCTTTAGGACCTGGCTGTGTTTTCTTCTTGCTGTGCATCTGCATCTGACATCTCTTCTGTTCCTGTCCTTGGTGCTCATGAAACAAGTTGGGATTACTTGGTGCAACCCAAAAAACTCCCAGGCTCTGGGTTTGGCAGTGGATACCTGCAGAGATCTGCAGAGGTGGCCCCAGTGAGGATCTCTGAAATCTGCTTTGATTAGAGATGGGTGAAAAATCACACAGTGGATCAGCAAAAATGATACTAGATCCATGTCGTTTAAAAGAAAGGCAGTGTTTCAGAATGGTCTCAGTTTTAATGACCTAAACATTTCTATTAGTTTTATCTCCTCCTTCACCAAAAAGGCAAAAGGAATAAGAAGGGAAAGAGGACAAGAAAATAGAAGGAGAGAGATGAAACCCTAGGTTTCATCAGATGAAGCACCAGAACATCTGGAATAAACTAGAAAAATTATTCCAGGGAAAGGTCTCTGAATGGCATGTTTCTGCTAGTCCTCATAATGTGACTCCAGGGCTCCCCACTAGAGTCTTGTGGGCAGCCCATGGCCCTGGAGAGAGCTGATGCTTGGAGTTTCACTGGGTTTGTACTTCTCTTCCAACCCACTTGACTGTGCATCATCTGGGTGTGAGTTTGAGCTGATACACCAAGAGGGAATTATTGAGCTGAGGTACCAAAATCATGAGTGCTCACCTGCTGTCCTCAGTGCCTCTAGAAATCCATGGCGAGCAAAATCCAAGAGAGAAGTACATTGCTTCTTGATGTGTTGCCAATCACCACCATTTCATGACATTTGAGTCATGTTCCTCTAATGAGAAGCAATTTTCTCTGCTAAATCCATCAGGTCTCTGCTAACCTTGGATCAAAGATGCTCTGAGACTTTGTGGGTTTCCCTGGTGTTTCTGTGCTCCGTTCCTGACTTTGGCTGCAGAGGTGACACTCAGAGGGGTTTATCTTGGCTGTCAATAATCTTGTCTGGCCATTCTGGCTGTCTACTCCCAGATAAGTCATGTCCATGGATGAGGTTTAACAGTTGCAGTGTCATGAGCTAAGTTTTGAACGTAAAGTTTTGGCATTCTTTCCTCTTGCACGTTTGCATGATCTTCTGCGCTTGGTCTTTCCTGAACATGGGAGACATTTTGCAGGGGGAATTTTCTTTGAAATGATGGAATTCTGTTTTGGGATGTTGTGATAATACATATACCAACTGCCTCTGTCTGCCGTTCTGCTTTGTCACTCTCTTCAGGGACTCTGGAAAGGCCACCACTGAAGCAGCTCCCACTAGCCCCTGTTTTGCATTCAGCCAAGGGTTTTTTGATATTGTGGCTGCTGCCCACTCCTAGCAGGTGATCTGGAGAGTGATTTGGACAAGAGCTTCCAAACAAGGAGAAACACAAACTGGCCTTCCCCAAGAATCATGAGACTAGCTCAAAAATCAGAAGGTTTGAAAACAATTGCTGGAGTGCACCCTGCCTTCTCAGGGTACTTTCATCATCCCGTTTGCAAGCAGTATCAACCATCATGTGCCCAGAAACTTGCACATTTGAAAGCCAGCCAAGGCTGCTCTGCTCACATGACACCAGGACCAGAGGCTATGGGAACATAGCACCAAACACCACAAGATGTACATTGAGATCATGAGATCTGGTCACTCTGCAAAGACTTAGGGCTTTGTCTTCCCCAGCCTTCAACTACCAGCAAAGCATCTCCAGGGGTTGGTCTCAGCCTTCAACCAGCTCATGGCCTTGAGCTTCCATCTGCTCCTTGGAGGAGCACATAGGAGGAGGGTGGCTTCCATCTGCTCCTTGGAAAGGGGGTGGCCATGGGCAGAACCCTGCTGACTTTGAGTCACCAGGGATGAGTGATCCTTTGCTAATCTTCCAGGCAAAAGGTGACACAAGTTTCATTTCACAGTTGTCAGGTGCTGACCTTCCCCCTGGGACTGGAGTGGCCTCCTGCCCTGGCAGGGAGGCAGCTCTAACCAGGCTCAAGGGAGACCAGCTGAAAGAGCAAGAGACCGTGACCAAGAGCCTGCCAGTACATTTCTCTGGTGCTTTTCTATCTGTGACAAGTCAGAAAGCAAAATAAAAAGAAGGCAAGCAGTCAGCCAACCCACTTAACTGCAGTTTTCTTCCATCAGGATCTATTTAGTTTTATTAAGCATGACATCGCTCAGAGAGAAGAAGAAATTCTGGGAGGCTAAAGCCAGAGGGAGACCACACAGTGTGTGCTGGCCTTACTGGGGGAGCTCATCTCCCTTATTGCATCTGACAGGCAAGAGGAGCCAGGGGCTGTGGCTGTGGGTGTGAGGAGGCTTTCCAAGGTTGGAAACACCTGCCCCACCATGCACTGGCCATGCAGACATCAGGATCTGGATTTCACTGCCCTGCAGGAGCAGCTCCCCAGAGCCTGGTGGACTCTGTACTGCCCTAGACCCCAGGGCCCTGGGTCTTCATCCCACAAGAGCAGGTGGCTTTGGGGAAGATGCTCCAGCTACAAGTTGGGGAGGATGAGGTTAAGTCGACACACTGGAATCCACAGCTGGTTGTTGTGAGCAGAAGCACATCTGTGTCACTGCTTTCCAGGAAAGCCTCTTTTCAGCCCAAATTGAGAGGATTTAGCAGGTTGTAACACAGAGAGGGGGAAGGAGCAGACCCACTGGGATCCTCCATTCCCTGTAGCACAGCTCTTACCTGGGGGGTGGGTCATACACTAATTCACAAGGGATTTAATGAGATTTGGGGCAGGGCATTTCAGAGGGGGAAGCACCAAGGGCTGCCAGGCAATGGGAGAGAGATGGTTCACAACCTCTGGGCCAGCACGACACAGAGGCTGTGATGTTCCCATCAGATGCCAGATTTGTGGGTACAGCTCCTGCCAAGGCTGACAGCAGGTCATCCCAAGGACACAGCCCTGATCCAGAAGCAGGTGCCTAAAAGGGTAGAAGTGAGCACTGTCAAAATGATGTTCTGGAGGGCATATGTCAATCTGGGGCTCCCTAGTAATCATGCCAGAAGCAGTCCTTGTCCCACTACCAGCCATTTCTGGTTGTGCTCCAGCCAGGGCTTAAGCAGACACTGGGTAGGAGACTCACTGCTCCACCCAAGGACCTCTCTCTTTGCCTTGGTCTTGAGCAAGATGCAGCAGGAAGCTTGACTGGTGCTTGTAGCACAACTCTGCAGGACAACCAGCTGGCTGAAGACAGATGTCTGCACTGCTGATGCCAAGCAGCAGACAGGACAGTCCTGGGGGAGCCCACCACACCTTTTGCAGAAAGAACAATCCTGGAATATAAATTACTTTCCCAGCTCAGATTCTCCAGGTATTCCTGTCCTCGCTTGGGTGAGGTCTGCACCTTTCCCAGACTGCAACTTCCCAGAGGTGTCTTGATCCTGGTCCTGAGCTGACCTTCCCCAAGAGCTGGCAGAGCCCCTGGACCTGTCCAGATGGGCTGTTCAGAGCTCCTTCCCTGTCAGCTACATGGACCCTACTTGCCCAGCTCTTCCCAATGAGCAGTTTTGTTGCAGCATCATCACCACAGCCAACTCTGCAGTGTGATCTCAAATGCCCTGCCACCCAAAAATCATAGAATCTTGGACTGGTTTGGGTTGGAAAGGACCTTAAAGATCATCTAGTTCCAACAACCTGCCATGGGCAGGGACACCTCCAACTAGACCAGGTTGCTCCAAGCCCCAACCAACCTGGCCTTGAAGACTTCCAGGGATGGGGCAGCCACAGCTTCCCTGGGCAACCTGGGCCAGTGTCTCACCACCTTCACAGTGAATAATTCCTCCTAAATGCAGGCTGCTGCACCCACTGCCTGCCCAGCCAGTGCTCTCCCTGCATCACACCTCTCATGTCCTGCCTTCCATTTTGCTAGCACATCAATCCTAATTACTTATCTCCATTCCCAAAGCCATCCCGTCCTGTTCCCCTCTGTATTTTGCTGAAGAATCTTCTCTGTGTTCATACCCCACCAAGTCCAGGGTGCATCTAACCCACACCAGGGTTAGATGGTTTGCACAACCACAAGTCCTGGTGAGCCATCTGCATGTGGCATTGCCCAGGACACCAACTCCTCCTCTGTCCTGACCCAGGGACTGTCCACCCTTGGTCCAGGATGGTGCAGGACCAGGGAGGGCTCAGATAAGAGCAGAAGGAATGAGCAGAGGTGTGCAAGGCCTGGCTGACTAGGGGAGAGACAGCCCATTTAGTTTATCAAAAGAGGGTTAAGAGGCAACTTGATCATGGTCTATAAATACTTACAGAGGGAGGAGATTTCTGATAATGGAGGGTTTTTTAATCTAGCAGATAAAAAATGTAATGAGATTCAATGGCTGGAAGCTGAAGCTAGAAAAAACTAAATTGGAAATAAGATGCATCTTTTAAACAGGGAGTATAATTAACCATTGAAGCAATTTGCCAAGAGATGTGGCGGGTTCTCCATCATTTGTGGTCTTTAAATCAAGACTTTCTAAAAGAGATGCTCTCCCTCAGCCAGAAGTCACCAGGTCCAACAGTGCAATTTCTCAGGGAGATGAAGAGTGCCCTGCACTGCCAAGGTCACCTGGGTGCCCTTGGTGACCCCCAAAGCCCCTGCTGCCCTCTCAGGTTGGATCCTCCACCACTTCCCAGCTCAAGTGCTACTTTGCACAGGGGCAACACATGCCTAGATGAGAATGAGAGTGTGTCCCCTCTTCCCACCCTGAACTGGGGGACAGACACAATGAGGAGCCAGACTCCCTGCACCCACTGTGCATCTCCCATTTGCCCAGCTCATAGATGTGTCATGTGGATGAGACCAGGAGAACTCATGACACTCAAGGAGAAGACATCCAGAGCTGGGTGCTCAGGGCTGCTGCTCCCAGGAGCCTGGCAGCTCCCTTGCTGGTGCTGTTACTTCCCTGCTTCTTTTTTTTCCCTTTGGTTTCTTTCTTGATATTTTTTTCCTTGCTGCCCTATTTCTTATTTTTTTTTTCACCTATAATTTTCTCCATTGACTTTAATTAAGCTCTCCCCAGGCTCGCTCTGTAGGCAGGCTTCCCCGGGTCTAATTAGACTCTCATCATAAGTAATCTACATGGAAAGCAAACATGTGTGTGTGTGTGAGAGCCAGTGCGATTTATAGAGAGCATGCAGGGAGCAGATGGGTGCATAAAACACTACCAATAATTCTGGTGCAAATGCAGAAAAGGCAGGTGATGGTGGGGACTGGAGTCTTCCCCACACGCTCCCATAAGTCAAATCTCTGTCTCTCTCTCTCTAGGTATCACCACATTTCCCACAATAAAATCAATAGTGCAGATCAGAGTAAATCATCTTTGACTGGGAAAGCAGGACTCGTTGAGAGCAGTGATTCCCAGATGAGACTCGGAGGCATCTCACTGTTCCCAGCCATGTGCTTCAGACCCAAGGTGTTTGGTGGAGCCATTCGCAGTGGTGGGCTGCCCGTGGTGGGAGCTTTGTGCTGGGGCCTGGCAGAGCCCAGGGGCTGGCTGCCCCCCACACCTCCAAGACAAGAGAAAACTGCCATAAGGGAAAGAGAGAGATTGGAAAGGGGCAGGTTTGAGACTAAAAAAGGGAGAAAAAAATATCCACAAGACAGGGGGTGGGAGCTGATTCCCCCATGATGCCAGTGCCTGGTGCATGGGAGCCATGGGCAGCTCATCCTGCCCTGGGATGGGGCAGAAGATGTCTGGGGATCCCATTAGCAGCTTGGGGGAGAGGGGAACTGAGGTCCAGATCCATCAAGCTCAACTCCATCTCTGACCCTTCTGCAATGCCCAAGGCGGGGAGGGTGACCCAGCACCCACCATGGGACTCTGAGCCCATCTCCTTGCAGCTCCTGGGGATCTCTGGCAAGGAGGAGGGGTCTGTCCTCTGCCATTCCCCAGCCCCAGGGGGATTTTGAGCCTGCAGTGCACACTTGTACCCTGACCCCAAACACCATGAGCAATCATGTCCTGCAGGGTGGAAGCCACCAGGGGTGCCTGAAATGATTCTCTGGTGGCTGAGTCTGCCAGGACCTGGCACTGCCCTAGGATGTGGTTTGTGCCCCATAGTCTGGGGACTTGCAACTCTCTGATGTGCCCCATGGGCTGGACTCACCCTTTCCCCCTCTCAGTGTGACAGTTCCTTCTTTCTTAGAACTCCCTTCATCACTGCTAAGGGGTAGTGCTGGCAGCTGATCATTCTCTGGGGAGTCCCACCACTTAATCTGCTTCCCAGAGCCTGACTGGGATTTCTTGAGTGTATCTGCTGTTCACAGTGATTGTCCCGGGGAAGAAATGTGGCTTTATAGACTGTGTCCAGCACAGAATGAATCATAGAATCATCAAGGCTGGAAAAGACCTTCAAGATCATCAAGTCCAACCTTCTGCCCTACAACTCCTAACCACTAAACCATCTCCTGAAACACCATGTCCACCTGTTTTTTGAACACCCCCAGGGATGGTGCCTCCACCACCTCCCTGGGCAGCCTGTTCCAAGGCCTCACCACTCTTTCTGGGAAGAAGTTTTTCCTAATATCCAATCTGACCCTCCCCTGGTGCAACTTGACCCCATTTCCTCTTGTCCTATCACTGGTCACTAAGGAGAAGAGGCCAACACCCACCTCACTACAACCTCCTCTAAGGTAGTTGTGGAGAGTGATGAGGTCTCCCCTCAGCCTCCTCTTCTCCAGGCTGAACAGCCCCAGCTCCCTCAGCCTCTCCTCATAAGACCTGTTCTCCAGACCCCTCACCAGCCTCATTGCCCTTCTCTGCACCCTCTCCAGCACCTCCATGTTCTTCCTATTCTATGGTGCCCAAACCTGCTCACAGGGCTCGAGGTGCAGCCTCACCAAGGCTGAATACAGGGGCAGGATCACCTCCCTGGTCCTGCTGGCCACACTATTCCTGATGCAGGCCAGGATGCCATTGGACTTCTTGGCCACCTGGGCACACTGCTGGCTCATGTTCAGCCCCCTGTCAACCAGCACCCCCAGGTCCCTCTCTCCTGAGCAGCTCTCCAGCCACTCCTCCCCAAGCCTGTAGTGCTGCCAGGGGTTGTTGTGGCCCAAGTGCAAGACCCGACATTTGGCCTTATTGAACCTCCTGCCATTGGCCTCAGCCCATCAATCAAGCCTGTCTAGATCCCTCTGCAGAGCCTCCTGCCCTCAAGCAGATCAACACTCCCACCCAGCTTAGTGTCATCTCAAACTTACTGAGGGTGCACTCTGTCCCCTCATCCAAGTCATCAATAAAGGTGCTAAACAGGAGCAGCCCCAGCACTGAGCCCTGGGGGCACCACTCGTGACCAGCCCCAAACTGGATTTAACTCCATTGGACACAACTCTTTGGACCCAGCCACCCAACCAGTTTTTTATCCAGCAAAGCATGTGCACATTCAATCCATGAGCAGCCAGCTTCTCCAGGAGCATGCTGTGGGAAACTTTGTCAAGGGCCTTGCTAAGGTCAAGGTAGACAACATCCACAGCCCTTCCTCATCCAATAAGCAGGTCACCCTGTCGCAGAAGGAGATCAGGTTAGTCAAACAGGACCTGCCCTTCATGAACCCGTGCTGACTGGGCCTGATCACCTGGTTGTTCTGCATGTACCAGATAATGGTACTCAGGATGATCTGTTCCATCAGCTTCCCTGGTACCAAAGTCAGACTAACAAGCCTGTAATTTCCCAGATTATTCTTCTGTCCCTTCATCACTACCCACCCAGAAGATCAAAAGTGAGTATTAGTCTGAAGGCCTCACCAGGGTGGGAAGTTTACTTATGACATACTTTATCCGTGCCCCAGGGAGGCAGCAGACTTCCCTATGAAGGGGGCCTGGTCTGCATATTGGGCCCTCTGCAGCCTCAGGAGGGAGTCACCCACAACAATGGCCCATTTATTTTTCTTTCTGCACTGAGTTGTGATGGTTGGTCTAGGGTGAGTTGGCCTCGGTGGCACTTCTGGCCTACATGAAATATCCTCACTGCCATTTCCTCCTGCAGGGCCCCATACCTGTTCTGCAGGGGCACTGCAGGTGGTGAAGTTCTTAAGGGAACATGTCTGCCCCATTTGTGTTGTCCAGCTGGGACCTGTTCCCATTGTCCCTGCTCCTGTGAGTTATCACAGTAGTATCATAGTATCATCATTCTCGTTGGAAAAGATCTTCAAGATCATCAAGTCCAACCACTGCCCTCACTCTGCCGCGACCACCACCAAACCCTGTCCCCTGGCACCACATCTGTCTTTTTAGATGTCTCCAGGGATGGTGGCTTGACCACGTCCTCAGACAGCCTGGATCCCCACGTCCAACTCCTACCCCAGAACAGGACAACCCCAAAGTTCACACCATGTCCCTGAGGGTGTTGTCCAAATGTTTCTTGAATATTGTGAGGCTCGAGTTAGCTCAGGAAGGCTGGGAAACTTGCTGAGACAATAAGGAATCCTGTTGAATCCAATGAGGTTTGCCTCCCGAGCCATGTTTGTGAAGAGCAGGCTTTGAAAACACTCATCTAACTCCCTCTTGCTCTCCCTGATAGTCCTTAATCTGCTCACCTCCTCCCTGAGCTCCAGCACTTCATCTTGCAGCTGTGCCACCTGGGAGAGCAGGTCATCAACCTGCTTGCACGGGACACAGCCATGGTCAGAGCTGTCCCCCATTACCAGCTGTGGCATTCCCAACACTCTGTGACCTGGATAACCACCTCCTTCCGTGGGGGCACCCTCTGAATACCCACATCCATTTTGGTGGGTGCTGGGAGCACGGTCTTCCTCTGCCAGGTGGAGAGCCAGTGTATCCCACACCAGAGCACAGCACCCTGATGGACTCCACCTGGGTGCAGGGTTGTCTCTGCCCTTAGAGGAGGGAGACAAAAATCCCCCCCCGTGTGTTGTGCTGGGCAAACACTGTCCAGAAACCCATACTCCAGGTGGCTTCAAATGGGAGTTAATGGGATAGATTGGAGATGGGTGAGTGAGGAACCTGCATGAGGCAACAGTGTTTGTACCCAGCAGCCTCACAGGGTTTGGACATGGTCCCATGTTTGCTTGGCCCCAAGACATTTCTTGCAGGAGCCCCGGGCTTCATGCAGATAGGGAAGGTGTGAGCACCTGGCAGCTCCTTGCCCACCAGCCCCTACCATTGTCTCCCTGTCCCTCTGGATGGTGTGGAAATGGGTTGGCATGATGGAGGGGCAGAAAAAGGTCCTTTTTGCAGCACCATGAAGATAGACTCCTCTTCTGGCTGGTCTCTGGTCATCACTGGCATGAGGCATTCTCATTGCAGGGGGAGCAGAGACACTTGAGCCAAGCTCATGGGTTGGATGCCCAGTGTTAGGTTGCCTGCATATCCCACCTACCACTGGAGCAGAGGCTTGGGCTCAGACTGGCACTGTGAACATGGATCTTGGCCACCATGTGCACAACAATGGCCTGAACTGCTGGGGACAATGACAACCTGGGCCTGGTGTGGAAGCATGTGGTGCTGGCCCTGGGCAAGTTGTACTTAATGGGCCATTTCTGAGAGAGGAAGGAAGTGCTGCTGTCCCTGGGGCAAGGCCCATGGTTCACTGTATTTGAAGGCAGAAGAAACCATTGGGTCATCTAGATCTGGTGGTTTCAGCATTTTCTGGTGTGAGCCATCACTGGACAGGTTCTTGGTCAGGTAATGTAAGCTTTGTTGACAGGCTGTGGCTCTTTTTCACTGCCTCTGAGGACCTTTCAGGTTGGTCCTGTGATGTTTACTAACACAGGCTGGAAACAGCAAGATCTGGTCTCCACCACCTCTGAGATGACAGGGTTTCCTGTGCTGATTGGCAGTTGGAGCCCAAAGCTTGTAGCTGTAACATCTTTTGAGAAGCACTATGGGATGGAACCTTCCTCTTCTTTAGCTAAACTCCCTTGTAGTGAAACACGTGCTTTGTTTTCAGCAAAAATGGTTCTAGTTGGGTGTCTAACCCAGTACGGGCTCTGCCTCTGTAGACCACAGAGCTCACCAGACCTAGGATTTAACCCTCTTCCAACTTACAGCATGTTTATCCTTCCTGTTGTGTTGTGTCCCCCCACAAGGTGTTTTCTCCTGCTCTCGTATAGTTTCTGTGGCTCTTTCCTCATATTCTGCAAACTTTCCACAACCTCTAGAAAATCCAGACACCAAAACCACATCCAGCATTTCAGCACCTGCCTCACCGTGGGGTGTATAATTACACCATGAAACTCATTGCCACACTATGCCATGAAGATCAAAAATGTGAATGTCTGGAATGGCAGGTTAGACAAATTCCAGGAGAACAGGGCCACCAATGATGGCCACAGGACCTGCTGGACAGACCCAAATGCTATGTGCAGCTCTGGGAGTCCCTGAATCATTGATTGCCAGAAGCCAGGCAAATACCATGGGAAAAGATGGCTCAGCACTGACCTTGCATCTCTGAGCATTTGCTGCTGACCTGGTTGGAGATGGCCCAGGGATTAGATGGAGCTTGGGTCCAGCTTGGGTCCAGCACAGTCAAGCCACTCTAATGTCCTTGTGTGCATGGAAAGAAAGAGGCTTCAAATGGTCAAACATCACCTTCTCCCATGCAGGTGGGTTGCTTGGGCTGCTCACCTTGGGTTGTGTATCGGGTCGTTTCTTGGGTCGTCTCTTGGGTCCTCTGCAGACACTGGGGAAAAAAAGGGCATTTCCAGGACATGAGTTACCTCACCCTGAGCTACTCACATGCCACAGGGCAGACTACTCATCCTCTTGCAGCTGATCTACAGGTGTGGGAGACATGAGCCCCAAGGAAACACCATCCTGAATGACTTTGGTGGCTCACTTCATTGCAGGAAGAAGGATAGTAACCTTGGGTGCACCCACTCTGCAGAAGCCATGGTCAGCCCTGCCAGCTCCCAGTGCAGATGGAAAGCCCCAAGGTAGGCACAGCTCCTCATCACCATCCTTCCCTGTTGAATCCTCAGTGCCATGGTCATGTATGAGATGAACCTGAGCTACCTCCAGATGACTGGGGAGGAACAGGCAGCAGCAAAGGTGGTACTGGTACTGGGTTTATTGACCTACTCTAGACCCCCATGGTGTGGCTGTTCTCCAGAGAGCCTTTGGGGTTGTTTCTTAGTCTGGAGCCACTGAATCCAGTATCAAGACCTCATTTGAAGGAACCTAGTGGGGGCGTGATGGATAACCAGAGGAGAGAGAGATCCACAAATGGCACTTAATCCTCTCAGACACCAGTTTCAGTAACTCAACACGGTTGCATCTCCAGCAGCTGCTGAACCCTGTCTGTGCTCCTCTGATGCATCTGGGGGCCAGGCAGAGTCCAAGCTCTGGACCTGCCCAAGATGATGCACCTTGCATCAACACTGGAGGGCTGCAGAGACCCTCAACCAGGTCTTGACAGATTCCTGACATGTGAAATCCGACTGATTATCAAGATTACTATTATTTTTAGGATGATTTGAAAATGTTTGTCCCATGTAGATGTTGTTTGACATTCTTCTTAGATACAAAGAGGCTGGAGAGCACTTCATTGTCCTTGTCTGTGGCGAGTGCTTCCTTCCAAATACACAGAACAAAAATACTCATTTGGTCACATCTGTCTCTTCTCTCTTGTTAGGAACAATTTTACTATCTCGAGGCAGTAGCACCCTTTGCCATTACTAGGATTTATTTTATTCCTGATGTACTTCTAAAATCTCTCCACCTTGCTCACCCAGGAGATTGTCCCAATACTTTTGCTACTTGTGACTTGACAACTGTCACTGGCTGGTCAGGGGGCAGGCATGGAGAGGTGTGAGAGGCTGGAGAGCCTGGGGAGAGGGGTGGGAGGATGGGATGGGTGGAATAAGTTATTCCAGGTAAACTCAGAATGTTTCATTGCATCATTGCCATAGAAAAAAAACCAGGAAGTTTTTCATTTGATTTAGGGCTAACCCCTGCCATTGGAGCGAGTCCAGAGGAGGCCACAAAGATGATCAGAGGGCTGGAGCTATGGAGACAGGTTGAGAGAGTTGGGGTTCTTCAGCCTGGAGAAGAGAAGGCTCCAGGGAGACCTCAGACCACCTTCCCATACCTTCAGTACCTTCAGGGGCTACAGGAAAGCAGTGAAGGGACTTTTGACAAGGGCAGGGGGGGAGAGGATGAGGGGGAATGGTTTCAAACTGAAAGAGGGGAGATTTAGATAAGACATTAAGAAGAAATTCTTTGCTGCAAGGGTGGGGAGACACTGGCCCAGGTTGCCCAGGAAAGCTGTGGCTGCCCCATCCCTGGAAGTCTTCAAGGCCAGGTTGGATGGGGCTTGGAGCAACCTGGTCTAGTGGGAGGTGTCCCTGCCCATGGCAGGGGCTGGGACTGGATGATCTCTAAGGTCCCTTCCAAACCAAACCAGTCTGGGATTCTATAATTTGCCTTTGGTTTTGCCTTTTGGTCGTCCCAAAAAGTAACATCACAGAGCTCTGCCTGACCCTGTGAGGACTGTCTGCAGGACCCTGAGCTATCCTGGATTACTGGCATTACCTCTGTGGGGAGGGAAATTTCACCCCTTGCAGCATCCCCAAGATCTCGGCCTTGTTCCCCCCTCCCTGGGTGCAGGACAGCCCCTGCCTGGCCCAGGGAAGGTGGGGATGGACACAGAAGAGGACACAGCCCCAAAGCCCCTCGTGTTGCCTCCACCCAGCCCGACTGCACCAGCCCCCACTGCGTCCATCTGATAAACCACACTGAGTATTTCTTTCCAATATTTAAATACATCTCAGGGTTCAGATCACAGCTTCTCAACAGCAGTTAAATAAGTAACACATTCATATTTTGTAAACTGTTTCTCACAGCTTGTTTATTTAGGGTTATAACTCGATTTGGGCTCCTTATGGAAGTGTGACTCATTGTTTAATGTGTCAGCTCATTAGCAATACTTGTTTTTGCCTTATATTTCTGTGCTACCACTAATTGCTGAGCCCACTGTGAGCTTCAGCTTCCAATGACACTGTGGAAACTGCAAGAAAATAGATCAGTTACCAGATAAAAGGCAACAGAAATAAACAAACTCCTGAACCTGCAGAGGAAGCTTTTTAGCTGTTGTGATTTTACTCCAAGGAGAGACTTCCCTTGCTTAGGAAATTGATGCCACCAGCTCCTGGGCTCTTCTTTCAGGAGGATTTGATCAAGACCAAGCTAAGGAATACCCACCATATGTGAAGAAAATGCATCAGGGACACGTCTTCACACCAGCACAAGGGGCTGAACACCAGCAGCTCAAAACCCACTGGGCTGCCCCCTTTGAGGAGCTCCTGGGGCTGAGACTCTGGGGCGCTGGGAAGGAGAAATCCATGGGCAGGAGTTTGAGCATTTTCTTAGTGCAATTTATTTCTTTGATACACAAACCCTGAGGGCTGGGGATGGTCAAACCCTGCCTTTGGCAAGAAGACAGAGTGGCCCAATAAATGTCTGTCATGGACTTGTGCTGATAACAAAGTACCCTGACCAAAGCATCCTCCTCTCTGGAGAGGCTGGAGGATTCAAACTGCTGAGGGAGGCCTGGCAGCAGGAGGGTAGCTGCTCCAGGGCAGCGTGTACAGGCTCCCACCTCCTCTTCCTCCATCCTGATCCCTCTGGAAAGCCATCCCACCCACAGGAGGGGTGCTTTCCACATTGCACTCTGCTTCTTGGAGCATACCACACCTTCAGGAATTGACAGCTGGAGATGGAGGAGCCTGTTTTTGTCATTTAGATTTCATGGGCCCTCTGGAACAAGCCTGGAAAATGCTGATGTTCATGGTCAAACTGTCTCTGGCAAAGCAAATGTTCTGGACACATGAAAATCAACCTTCCTTGCATGCTTCCCTGCTCTCTCTCTTGCTTCCTTTATTCCTTCCTTTTCTCTGCATCACTCAAGCAAGATTTTTTTTTCCTGCTTTGCTGGCACAAGCTTCTTTCTAAGAAGAAAACTGCTGCTATTTTCCTACATACTTTTACGAGTTTTCATGAAGTATTTAAAGGAACAACAGCCACTGACTGCAAAGCGTTTTATGGGAGGGAGAAGGAGGGAAGAAACCCACAAAACTGGAGGGGTCAGTGATGATGACAAAGAAACAGGGGAAGAGCCAGACTTGCCTGATTAATGTGCTTAACTTGTTCCTCTTTGTGGAGTCTTCAGGGAGTGTTACTGGGAAGGGGTTGCTGGAAGGGACTGGCTGGGTCCATGAAGGAGCCAGGTGGGAAGTGCTGCTTTCTGGTCCATCCTCCCACTCCATCCTCCAGCCCCAGTATCTCTCCTCCCTGCCAGGAGGATGGAGCTTCTTCCCTTCCCCCTCCTCAGGCTGCCCATCTCTTCCCTGCCAGGCCCTCCGTGTGGCACTGGGAGCTGCAGATCCAGGCTCACACTGGGCTGCTGCAAGGTGGTGGCAGGCAAAGGAGACACCAGCACAACATGACTAGCCTCAAGAGCAGCATTTCACTTAATAACAGGAAGGCCAGGCTAAGTGAACTCGGGCTTTCCAATGAAGCCAAAGCTCCAGGGTTTTGTTTCTGGCAGAATTGCTGCCAGTTTGGAAAGCATCTCCATTGAAGCAGGGGAACATGCAACCTGGGTGTGATTTGGGTCTTGTTTCAGTATTGGTAAGAGGTGGCCCTGGTGGAATCATGTGAAAATCAGACCATCTCCTCCCAAAGTGCTGTGCCCAAAACTGAGGACCACTGCCCTGGCAGTGTCAGTCCTTATCTGCTCGGTTTTCCAAGGTGGCTTTTGGGATGTAGAATCATAGAATCCAAGACTGGTTTGGTTTGGAAGGGACCTTAGAGATCATCTAGATCCAACCCCCTGCCATGGGCAGGGACACCTCCCACTAGACCAGGTTGCTCCAAGCCCCATCCAACCTGGCCTTGCACACTTCCAGGGATGGGGCAGCCACAGCTTCTCTGGGCAACCTGGGCCAGTGTCTTCCCACCCTTGCAGCAAAGAATTTCTTCTTAGTGTCTAATCTAAATCTCCCCTCTTTCAGTTTGAAAGCATTCTTCCTTCTATCACTATAAGCTTTGTAAAAAGGCATTCCAGGGCTGCATGGGGCCTTTCCACACTCTGCAGGGAGCAGCAGCACAGGGCTGGGGTTGGCTCTGCAGGAGGGACACCCAACCCCTTCCCCCAGGCCAAGACAAACCACCTGTATCTCTGCTCAGCACACCAGAGAGAAAGAAAAATTCATTGTTTGCTAGATGTAACAGGGCAGAATTGCATTTTCCAGCTCTGAGGAGGGCTTTGCAAACAATGGAGATTAAAAAATAAATAAAAGCTATAAAAAGTGCTCGACAATGTCTTTTTAAATTATTTTTTTTTCCCTGAAAATATGCAATAAATCACACGCAAGAGTCATAAAAGTACCTGAAATGCTCTTAGAAAGATTTATGGGCATCTTACCACTATTCTCAATAAAGTGAATATGCTGCTTCCAAGATAATTTCTCATCAGCCATACCTCAGATTCCTGAACTCCATTCAGTCAGCCTACCCCAAGAAATACTGTATTGTCAGGCTGTCTGAATTACATCTTCTTAGAAATAACCATCGTGGCTGATTTATACGTGCTAGCTGGGATCTTTCTCCTTCGTCCATGTTGCTGAACCCAATGTTTTTTAACTTGGATCAGGTGCCAATGAGCTGTCCCTGTAACTTTTCCAGGGAGGTCTGTCATCCCAAAATAACCTAATCATTACCTCAAAGTAGTTTAGAAACACTGCTTTTGAGATGATTGCTCCTGACGTGGAGAAGGAAAGGAGTTTCTAATATCTGCGCACGCAAGAGGTTCCTTGTTGAGGGGGGTTCCCAGGAGGAGCTGGGGGACAACCTCCCTCTCATTATGAAAATGAAGCAAAAATTATTTACTAGATGGGTCCAACCATACATGAAAAAAGGGATCCTGTTCCCAGGACCAACAGCCATACAGACAAAGGTCACCCTGTGACACCTTCCTCTGGAGAGGACAGGAGAGCCTGCCTGGCTGGATTTCATGTTGACCACGGCCACCACTGGTCTTCACTTCTGCAAGTGAGTGTGTGCTTGGCTTTGCTGTTGGGCCTGGACTTGCACCAGCCAGGATCTTCAGGGCTCTGCACTGATCACTGGGACTGTTTCAGACCTGCACTGCACGGCTGAACATGGAGGTTGTGGTTTTGCTCCATGAACACCCTCCATGCTGCCAAAACGGAGCCTCTGTGGGCTGCCCACTGGGACAGACTGTGGGATGGGCTTGTGCCCTCCTTACCACACTCTGTTTGCAGAGAATCACAGAATAGTTTGGGTTGGAAGGGGCCTTTAAAGGTCATCTAGTCCAACCCCCAGTTTCCTCCACCACTTGCAATATTCCTCCTAAAATCACCACCCTGGGCTTATCAATGCAGCCTCTGGGACATTCAGAGGCATCTGCCAGAACCTGGTGGCACTGAGCTCACCAAGGGGTGACATTTGTTGGGGGGAAAGCAATAGCATTGGGGAAGAAATACCCCAAATATCTGTTTCATGCTTGTTCTCCAGCAAGAAGGAAGTCTTAATTATTTGGTTAAAACAGCCAGGACCTGAAAGAGATTTGTGCTGTTCATCCACCTTTTCCACCTTCCCCATTTCTTTCATTTTTGCCACTATTAACCCTAAGGAATGATACCCAGAATGATTAAAGACTGATTTTATTTGAGTTTTGCACCTTCTTCCTTTACTTACAGTCCTTTTTGCCACTTTTCTAATGTGAAGAAGTTTGCAAAGTTAGGCATTAGCAATGGGAAAATTACAAAAACCCCAAGGAACAAGCCCTTCATCCTGTGGTAGCCAGGGTCTGACAAAAGGAGGTGGAAAATAGCAGTCTGCTAACCCCCCTGAAAATGGGAAAAGAAGGCAAATTATCCTTTAAACACCAACAAATGGCAAATTAAAGCAAACCACATCCATGGTTTTTTTTTTTGGTGAAACGATGGTAAGAGGGAATTGTAAATTTCTTGGGACACAAGTGTTGTTTCTCAGAGGCAGCCAGAGAAAATGGTACCAGGGTCCCCCCAGTTGGTTGTTCTGGGAAGGCAGAGAAGCTTTTTTGAGCTATTCTGAGTCTGTGGAGTCCATCCCCACCAGGACACCGTGACTCTCACTGCCACATCTGCTGTGCAATTTTCTAGAGACCTGTAGTGGTGGCACAACACAAGGCTGGTAACACCAATCAGGGAGGCAACTTCACACTGAGACAGTGACAGCCAACAGGGCCATCACTCATCCTTCAGTTAAGTTGGTTGTTTGACAGTGAACAACCTTCTTGCTTTGTAAGATCCAGCTCTCTTGGATTTACGCTGCTGCAAGCATGGACGAATGCATGAGTGTATGCTGCAAATCCTTCTTTTGAGTTCCCACCATCTGATGTCCACCATAGCAAACTACATGGTTGTGAATTGCTCTTGGAGTAAGTCCAGAGGAGGCCATGAAGATGATATGAGGGCTGGAGCAGCTCTGCTCTGGAGACAGGCTGAGAGTGTTGGGGATGTTCAGCCTGGAGAAGAGAAGGCTCCAGGGAGACCTTAGAGCACCTTCCAGTGCCTGAAGGGGCTCCAGGAAAGCTGAGGAGGGACTTTGGACAAGGGCAGGGAGTGATGGGACAAGGGGGAACTGTTTCAAACTGAAAGAGGGGAGAATTAGATGAGATATTAGGAAGAAATTGTCCCAAGTTTCCCAGAAAACTGTGGCTGCCCCATTGCTGAAAGGGTTCAAGGTCAGGTTGGGTAGTGGAGCAACCTGGTGTAGCGGGAGGTGTCCCTGTCCATGGCAGGGGTTGGAGATAGATGATCTTTAAGGTCCCTTCTAACCCAAAACAGTGTGGGATTTGATGATTCTGTGATTCCCTTGCAGGTGCCTTTGACCTGCCCAGACAGATGCTGGTTGTGAAGAGCACAGCAGAGTCCCATTGCCCCTGGGACCAGCAGGGGTTGGGGGCGTCTGTCCTCATTAGATCAAGTCCAGGGCTCCTCATTCTCTGAGCAGTTCCTGCCCATCCATCCCAGAGCCTGGTGGAGGTCTAACCTCAGGGCAGGGCTGGGACAGGCAGGGATGGGGGCAGGCAGGGCTGGGGACAGACAGGGATGGGGACAGACAGCTGGGCTCACCTCTCTGGCTTCTGCCCTCACCTTGCAACTCAACTCTAGGATGCCTGGAGATCCCTCTTCTTTCTGCCAGCCAGCCTGGAAAATCAGCACCCACTCAGAATGTGAATTTCCAGGAAATTTATAACCCCCCCCCCCATATTAAAAAAATGCCATTGCACTTTCACATGTTTCAGACTGCTTTTTTTTAATGGCAACTGCAAAGTTGGAAACAATGAACCAGAGCCAGGCAAGGGTGTCAGTGTCACACAGAGCTTGGGATGGAGATGGTCCTGGCTGCACATCCAGCTGTGACAGGATCTGAGCCCCTGTGTCCCACCAGTGCCTGAGCAGGGGTGAGGGGCACAAGGGACAGAGAAGTGAGAGGCCTAAGGGACAAGGGGGGGTGGGCACAGGGGACACAGATTCTTCTCCTGGCTGGGGAGTTTGCCAAAGGCACAAACATCCTCCTTGCCCAAAAAGCCCGGCAGCCGCAGCACTCGGCCTTTTCAGCACTAACCCGATGTCTCTGCACTGAAGCACTGAGCAATGTAGCCTCAACTTGGGGACATGATCTCATGTCCACTCATGCATTTCAGTGGTGGGATTTGAGCTGTTGCTTTTTGCATTGCTGAATAAATCCTTCCCTACAAACGTGCATATTCATCTCTCATGATGCCTTTGTGAGAGCCCCAGATCTGTCTCTCCACTGCTTCAGGAGCCCACAGGAGTGCCCTGGGCTGTCCCGTACTGCCTCAGGGGGGTCTGCTCTGCTCCACTGTCTGAACCAGTTCATCCCATCATGAACAAGCTTCCCAAGGTGATGCAATCACCCTGGAGCCAGAGAACAGACATGGACAGGGCTTGCCTTGACCTTGAAGAGGCAGTGCCAGTTCTGGGGAGTGATTTTTCCAGCTGGTCGCCCACGGCTGCTCCGGTCAGTGCTGGAGCTGACCTGCAGCAGGAGGTGCCAGTCTGGTGCCTGTCTGGTGCTTGGAGAGCATAAACACAGAAACAATCAGGGAGGAAAAATCCAGCATGGAGATGAGAGGAAGGACAGAAGCACACAGCTTCAAAACCCAAGGATTCAAATACATCCAGCCATTAACTGGTGGTGCAGCAGGAAGCATGCACTGACTGTAAAAGCATTCCTGCACTGGACCATGTGTCTGGAAGCACAGACATGCAGGAGTGTTTGCACAGCACTGGTGAGGTGGGGCTTCCATATGGTTTCTTGATGCTGTGGTTATTTTTCTGCAATATTGGTCCTCCTGAAGGAAATCCAGCTGTCCCACCTCACCTCTTCCACCTGTGCTTCCAGAGCATCCTCTGAGCTCTGCCCAGCTCTTGGGGACCATCATCCACTAACCCCACACCCCATCCCTCACCAGGGCAAGCTGGGCCCTGTAGGGTGGAGGGATATGGCATGAAGGGAGGAGATAATATTAGTTGGGATGTTGGAGGCTGAACAAACTGGTGGGATGAGGGCTGAGCACCAGCTTTTCCCTGCATCCTTGCCTTGCTCCCCATCCAATGGAGGGAAAACGAGAGTGCTGCCAGCACCATGACAGGGAGGATGTAAATGCTGCAGAGAGAGACTCTTGTGTCCGCCGGGGTCCCTCTGGGATCCATGTCTCTAAGAATAAGTGCCTGTGTCTCCATGGCCTCCGGAAAGCCAATCAACAACCCTCGGTAGCTGCCATTTGGGCTCCCAGTGTCTCCAGCCTATAATTCAGTGGCTTGCATGCATTAATTGTCAAGCTTGGAGTGCTGCACAGATTCCCAGCCTGGCTTTCTTGTGGTTTGTGCTGGCGCCTCTCAGCACGGGCTCACTGTCCTTCTGCTTGGCTCTGGGCAAAGCAGCTCAGGCCAGGGCTGGGCTTGATAGGTTACAGCTGTGGTTCCGACCTCTGGGCCTGGTCCCAGCCAGTTCAGATGTCCCTGATCTACCCAGATGAACAGTCCTGCTGCTGTTCTCACCCTTCTCACCTCATTCTCACCCTTCCCACATCTTTCTTACCCAGATCTGCAGAGATTCATCCATGATCAGGGACCTGTCCAGAACCACAGCACCAGCCTTTAGCTTTCTGATGTCCCATGGGTTGGGTGCTCCTGGCTGGTGCCTTTGCCCTGGGCAGCATGAAGCCTTCCTGAGCAACGTGGTCACCTCGGTGCTGGCTCAAACACATGACACATGATCTGATTTCATTGCAAGTTACACCATTTTCTTGTCGCTGTAGCTGTTGAGGTCAGATACTCATGAGAAAGGGAAGGATTGGACATCCAGCCTTAGGGAGGTGAGTATAGACACAGAGTCCCTGTGCTCACTCCATGTCCATCAGTCGTTTCATAGCTCAGTGCAACCTGCTGAGATAAAGCCCACCTCAGAAACTGTATTGTTGCTACATGGACGGCATGGACGTGCCACAGACCTCCTCCCATGTGCTCACAGAGCCCGTGGGGGCTTTGCTGTGTGGTGCATCCAGGCTCTTGAAACAGGACTCGGATGTTTCAATGTCCTTTGAAACACTCAAGAAAATGAGCCTAAAGAACAAAGAACTCAAGTGACTTGTTACTTCTCTCATCAGCCTCTGTGACTCCCAAGGGATTATTATGACCAGAGATCCTGGATCTCTTCCCCCCCCTTGCAGACCCTCATACTTTGTGCTGATGTTTGATATGTCTTTACTTGTCATAAGGTGCAATTTGCAAAATGACAGTCATGGATGATGGGTGCCTGGAGAAAGAACCGGGCTATACACCCAGGAACTCTTCCTGTTGTGCTTTTCTAGCAACAACTTCTGGACTTTCCAAGACTGTGGTTGCATCTGGGCCATGCCGTGGCATGGACCTCTCCTCCCCGCTGTGCCCCTGCAGTGGTGGAGGTTGAGTTGACATTGGGCTGCATCAGCAAGAGCAAGGGCAGCAGGTGGAGGGCAGGGGCTGTTTCTCTCTGCCTGGCCCTGGTGACAACTCTGCTGTAGCACTGCTCTGGGCCCTCGGTGCAAGAGTGGTGGAGGGGGCAATCAGGATGGTCAGGGGCTTGAGCACATGTCAAATGATGCTCAGCTGGAGGAACCAGACTGGGTCACAGGATCACAGTATCATTCTGGTTGGAAAAGACCTTCAAGACCATCGAGTCCAACCACTACCCTAACTCTGCTGTGTCCATCACTAAACCCTGTCCCCTGGCACCACATCTGTCTTTTTAGATGTTTCCAGAGATGGTGGCTCAACCACCTCCCCAGACAGCCTGGATCCCCAAGTCCAACTCCCACCCCAGAATAAGACAACCCTTAGGGGTGCATACCATGGTTCATACCATGTCCTTGAGGCATTGTCCAAATACTTCTTGAATATTGTCAGGGTTGGTGCCATGACTGCTTCCCTGGGGAGCCTATTCCAGTGCTCCACCACCCTCTGGGTGAAGAATCCCTTCCTAATGTCCAACCTAAACCTCCCCCTGCACATCTTCCTACCATTCCCTCGGGTCCTATCACTGGTCACCAGTGAGAAGAGGTCAGCTTGCAGAAGAGAAAACTGAGGAAGGAGGGACCAAATTTTTGTCTTCCATTGTGGGAAAGGGATGGTTTAGAGAAGATGGAGCACGGCTCACATGGGAGGTGTACAGGGAAAGGGCCAGAAACAATCAACAAAATTGCAAAAAGGGAATTTCCATGTGGACATGAGGAGAATATCCTTCACCTCAAGAGAAGTGCAGAGCTGTAGCAAGTTCCCCAGGGAGACAGCATCTCCACCTTCAGAAGTTTTTAAAAATTGAGTGGACCAGGCTCTAAGCAACCTACTGTAGCTTTGAAGCATGCCCTGCATGGAGAAGAAGGCTGGACAAGGGATCCCCAGGTACCCCTTCCAGCCTATATCTGGTTGTCATCCTATGGTTCTGTGATTCCTAAACCAAGCTTGAGCCCAAAACCATTTTCAGTTCCACAGAATGAGGTGGTCATGAATCCCACAGGGTGAATACAGGTGGTTGGTTTAACCTGATCTTTTTATGGGGTAACCTCAGCTCCTCCAAGGTGAGAAACACTCATGCCTCCCTGCTGTCAACTTCTCTCATCCACACCTTCCTGGAGGGGACTTGATTTCTTTCCACCTGGGGAAAGATAGACCATGCTGTAAACCCTCAGGTCTGCCTCTTGGTGCCTTCAGCATTTGCATTTCCCCTTTTGATGGCAGGGCTGCATTGTCTACACCAGTCACAGCATCATATGGTTGCAAAATGATGTGTTGTGTTTTGTTCTTTCACAGAATCACAGAACTACCAAGGCTGGAAAAGACCTTTAAGATCATCAAGTCCAGCCTATGACCAACACCACCACACCATCTAGACTATGGCACTAAGTGCCACATCCAGCCTTTCCTTGAACACATCCAGGGATGGTGCCTCCACCACTTCCCTGGGCAGTCCATTCCAATGTCTGATCACCCTCTCCATGAGGAAGTGCTTCCTAATATCCAACCTTTCCTTCAGTTTGCCTTTTGGACCATCACTGAGTTTTGAACTGATGCTTTTATTGCACTCTCTGCAGTACTGCTCTACCTGCTTCCCTTGGCAATATGAGTTAATTCAGAGTCCCTCCTTGCATGCATGAATGTATGTAAACTACCTGGATCTTTCCCAGGTAGTTTTATTTCCCAGCTACTCTTTTTTTTTGATTCATCTGTCCAATGTGATATCTGGCCATCTAGGGTTCCCTAAGATAATTAGTCCAACCTTAAACCTAACACTGCCAGGGGAGTGAGAGAGCAGCACAGCATAGCTCATCACATCCAGAGGGATGAGTCCCTGCAAAGGGCAGCTGTGCCAGCCTGGGGCCTGAAGGGTGATGACCAGTGTGGGGAGATGTTGTTCTGGCTGAGGAGCAGGGTAGGTGGTTGGTAACACAGTCACAAGGGTCTGTGAGGACGATGTAAGTGTTAAAAACCAGACTATGTGATGGGAGAAAAAGTCCTGCAGGGCTGAGACCAGATTTCCAGTTTCCTGTGCTGAAAACAGTTTTTAGCCACCACAGTCATTCAGTCTAATAAACTAATCTGTCTCCCCACAAACCTTGCACCCCCAGGTCACACAGAGGCAGGTATGGTCTACCTGCCTGCATCACCTCTGAGCCCCTCCCTGGAGGAGGAACATCTGCCCTCCCCACTCCTTTGGTACCAAGGATAGTGGTGGCTCAGTGGTTCAGTGGTTTCACCACTGGGTTCCTCAGATCTCCCAGTTTAAATCCACCTGATCTTGGTGATTTGCTCTTGTTTCTGATTGATGTTTCAGTTTGATGTGCTCCCCAGACCCCTTTCCCCAAAGAACAGTTCTGGCACAGGGACCTTGCTGCAAATGATGATGCAGATAATTCATCTGTGTGACCTTTTCCTCGCAGAGCGTTTCGCTTACATCTTCACCATCTCTTGGCCCTGCAGACTTTTTGGCAGGCTCTTTGCTTCTGATGTATTTGAAAAAGCTTTTATTACCAGCTTTTACACCATTAGCAAGCTGCTCCTCCAAGTCTTCCCTGGCTTGATCTGCCAGGGTTTTAATTTTTAGCTCACTTGCCTTCGTGCCACTCCATTATATGCACATGCTGGAGGAGGCTGGTCCCAGCTAACTGACCTCTGGTACCTTCCATCTCTCCCACATGCCCTGGGTTCTTCCATTCCTGGAGTAAAAACATGGGGAAATCTGGTAACTCCCTGGTGACTTCAGTTTTTGCTCTCACCTTCTCACAGCCTAGAAAGGAGAAAGCAAAGAGGGAGAGCCCGAGGATGGGTGTAACCAGAGCTGCCTGAAAGTTGGAGTGGGGACCTGCTGCCCCAGGATGGGGCAGAGGAGGCCTGTGTCCTGGCCAGGGATCAGGGACCAGAGAGACTTAGCAGTGGAGGTCCCTGACCAGGGAGCTGGGTTGTGATATAAGGTCATGAGTATTGTGGGGCCATCTGCAGCTTCACAGTAGTGGGCAAAATTGCTTCTTGCTCTCCAGGCAGGTCATCCCTGCTGCTTGGCTGAGTGATTTTTCATCATAGATAGCCTGTTTTGCACAGCTTTCCTTGCTACAGACCTGTTCACAGGGCCAGGGTGGAGTCCTGGTCCCTTTGGCTCTGCACTCACCTCTTTGGAAAGCAGCTAATTGAGGTGGTTTCCAGAAGACGTTTCCATTCCCTGATGAACACAGAGTGCCTGTGCCCCACATTCCCACCCCAGCTAGGCTGGAGCCCACCACCCTGGCCTCAGCCCCCTCCCCTCTGCCTACCTTGGAGACTGTAGCACCACTGGATGAAGCACTGCAGGTTTAATCTGGACGTTAGCAAGACACAGAGGGCTGATGACAAGATGCTGGAGCCAGGCAGCCACAGGAGCTGCTGCTGGTGATCGGCAGCACTCGTGTGACACTGCACAGAGCCACTGATTACACCCAAGTCCTTCAGCAGGGGGAGTGGGGGGCACTTCACAATCAATAAGCAGCTCTGGGTATTATTTAAGAAGTCAACAGGACCAGCTTCAAGCCTCTCTCATCAGATGACTGAATGCCTGGGGAAATGCTGATAACATGGCTGTGACTCGCTGGGGAGGAGCAGGGGAAGAGGAGCAGCTGCCTCTGAGCAGCACAAACTGCATTATGTGCTGAGGTGCTACTGGGTCTCACTGTCAGGTTTTGAAGCTTTTAATGACACAGTTTGCGAATGAAAATAACCTCTTTAAAATCAAACGTGGTGCCCTTTTCTGTCTGAGAATCTAACTTTCCTGTATCAGTGAGGAACTGATCAATTTTTCTTAAGAACGTAAAAATCCAGATTGGCTCCTGCTGCGATGTGACTAAATGCTCAGGCCTGCCAGGGTCTTTATATAATCTTCAGACTTGGGATTGCAGGAAAAGAGAAAACTAGGAGTCCTGGATTATTAATGTGCAGACTAAGAATGTCATGGCACGTATTGCTGCCGGTCTTTGGCAGGACATCTCCTCCCTGGTCTATCCCACACGTCTGCCCAGTGCTTGTGGGACGGATGAGGACAGGGCTGGTGAGTGGAAGGGGTCTGTGCTGTGGGTTTAACCAGGACCTTTGCTCTGCAGCAGGTGGTTCTCCTTAAACCTCATGAACAGAGGAACATCTTGGCCCCTGGAGCAGGCTGGGACACTGGGAGAGGCATTGAAGAGGGAGGTTTGGGCACACCTTGTGCCTGCTGGGGCTGCTCCTGGGCAAGCAAAGTGCTGCACACTGGGGTTACCTCCTAATAACAGAGAGCATTGTCCTCCGACCAAGGAAGCTGCTGCATCCTACCAGCCATCCCCTGCCAGAAATGGTTGGGATGGTGCCACACTCATTGTTTGGCACCTCCCCGGTGAGGAGGAGGGGTCAAGTAGCAGCAGAAGGGGGTGCCCATCACAGTGGGGACCAGACAGACAGGGGCTGTGGTCCCCACCCTGCGTCTGGCAGGGCAGCGAGGAGATGTGATTCTGCAATGGGCAGGAGCTGATCCCGAGCAGTGGGGCAGGCATGGATGGTGGAGCTGCTCCTTCCACAGTGCTGGGCTCTACTGTGTGGCTCAGAAGGGACCTCTGGTGATGGTCCAGTCCAACCCCACTCCCCAAAACAGGAGCAGCTAATGCAGGCTGCCCAGGGCATGTTGAGTTTTGAATAAAGAAGACAGGGAGGAACTACTTCTTGGCTTCTTCCCCTGGGCATTGCCATGTGAGGATTGTGTTCACTTCAGTGCAGTGCTTGTAGTATCCACAGATGTAAACCATAAATTCCCTCTGGATAAAGCATGCCGTGATCTCCCACTGTTTGTGTAAGAGTTTTTGGGCAATAAAAATCTGCAGGGGCAGGTTTTACATGCTGTGGTTTGGCACTACTCTGTGTAACTAACACACAATTAAAAAAAAGGAGAAAAAAAAAAGGACTGGAAAATGTATTTTTGTCTCAGTAAATATCTTCCTAGGCATCCCACTCTGCGGATTCACAGGCTGAATGAAAATGGGATTTCTCTCTGGTAGCCAGCCCCTCTTTGCAAAGGAGGAGGATTTCTGGCCATCTTTTGAGGTGAGCACATGTGCTGTTACCTGGAGAAGTCCTGAGGTCACACCCTTCAGAGATGCTGGAGAGGGGAGGCAGAGGGTATGGGCAGATGAAAGCTGGACTGGGAGCAACGTGGGGGGGTGTAGGACATCAAGGGGAGAACCAGGTATGCTGGGGCAGGCTGCAACATCTTCCTGATTTGTATTTCTGAGATAATCCCTAAATGCAGGGGTCCTGCTCAGCTTGCCTGGCTCTCAGCAGCCCACCAGAAGACCCAACCGGCCCCCTGCATTAGCTGCTCCTAAACTGGCCATTCTTGCCCTTGATCACATGCAGCACCAAACACTCTGTACTGGTTCTGCTGACTGGCTTTGTAAAGCCACTCAGTTCAGAGAAGTGCTTGGAGTTGGCCAGGATCTAATGGCTTCTGTGATGCTGAGAAAGTCACCTTGGACAGAGCACTGACCTGCTGGTGGGATCCAGCCAGATCTATCTGGGCAGCCAACAGCCACATTGCTCACAGCTGTTTTCTCCACCTCTTCTGAGCTGGCCTGGAGTTCATGCCAAGGGCACAAGCCAGAACAGGACAAAATGAAGCATTTCACCCCCAAAGAAGCTATGACTACTGCATCAGCAGAGTGCAGTCAAGGCTCTCTGTGAAAAGAAGTGTCTCCTATCAGGAGACACTGCCTCTGACCCTGCCAGGACCCAGCCATGTCTGGACTCCAACGAGGTGCCTGCAGGCTGAAACCAAGCTGCTGTTTGACCTGTGTTTTGGGACAATGAGACAATGGCATGACACTGGGATCAACGGCCCCTTATATGGCCAGCACTGGGACACCCTGCCTGGCACCTACCCCTGCTCTCACACTGTGGGTCTCAGCCCCACTCCCAGCCATGCGTCTGCCAGGGAAGAGCCTGGGGTGCTGGCTGAGCTGGTTGGAAGGGATCATAGAATCATTGGATCAGAGAATAATTTTGGTTGGAAAAGACCTTTAAGATCATCAGATCCAACCATTAACCCAGCACTGCCAAGGCCACTGCTAAATTGTGTCCCTCAGCACCACATCTACACGGCTTTGAAATCCCTCCAGGGATGGGGACTCCACCATTGCCCTGGACAGCCTGTGTCAGGGCCTAACAACCCTTTTGGGGAAGAAAGTGTTGTAAATATCCAAGCTAGTCCTTCCATGGTGCAACTTGAGGCCATTTCCTCTTGTTCTATCACTTGTTCCTTGGGAGAAGAGACCGACCCCCCCTCACTCCAACCTCTTTTCAGGCAGTTGCAGAGAGTGAGAAGATCTCCCCTCAGCCTCCTTTTCTTCAGACTGAACACCCCCAGTTCCCTCAGCTGCTTCTTTTCAGACTCCTGCTCTAAATGATGCTCTGCAGCTAGCTGGATGTGCTGAAGGGGACAGGATGTGTGGTTTCTGGGGGTTTCATTTATCAGAACACGGTCCAGAGCTGGGGCAGCCCTGGTTTTCTCACAGGCACAAGGCATGAGCTGAAAGAGCAGCTGTGAGCTTCAGGGTGCATCAAAAACCTGCCTTATCCACCAGGACCTTACCTCTGCTCTGGCTCCTTTGCCACCTGTTCTCTCCTGCATGCTTGTCTGTCCCATCTCCTCCCATCCCTTAGGACACCCCAGATCTGTTTCTGGATTGCCTTACACCACACACTGGTTATCACTGCTCAGGGTGTCCCTGGGAACTGCTCCCCAGCTACTCAGCAGCAGAAGAAGCAGGGACAGGCTGGCTCACCAGGGAGCTCCCAGGCAGGGAAGTCACCTGGGCTGGGGCATTGGGTCTACTCCCATGAAGCCCCCCATTCCAGCTCTGATTTACCTCCTGTGCCTTCATGCCTTCATCTCCTCTAAATTTGCCTCTTTCTCTAGCCCAGGACCCTCTTCAGCCTGATGGGGAAGTCACAACCTGCAGCCACCTAGCAGTCAAGTGGCACCTTCTCTTCTCTATCCTGACCCTGGCCTTGGCCTTGCCAGTCAAGTCATTGACAGGGGAGGGTTTTGTCTGCAGCAGACTGGACCTTGCAAAGAGAAATGCCCAGAGATGCAGGGGTTGTGGGCAGGATCCTCTGCAGCAGCTCTGCCCCTGCCCCAGCCCACACACCCTCCCCTGTGCTTGGCTCTTCCCTCCCATAGTGTCTGCAAACCTCACCCTGGGAGATTCCTGCACAGAAGGTGTTTTTATAGAGGAATTTTGGGAGGGAAACAGGCCATGGTCTTGGAGCCACTTTCTCCTGCCTAATGGTGCCACCTCTAGTAACACCCTCATGTGCTGTGCTGGTGCTTGGGGCTCCCTGGGTTTGAAAACCCAGGGCTGCTGCCAGCTGCTCCTGGTGCTTGTGGTGAGTTTCATACTTGTAAATCCCTGGGGTTGTGATTAATTCTTCGTGGTGTTATTTAACTGCATGTCAGGGGTCCACATGAATGACACCAGAAAGATGAAGTCTTTATCTCAGTGCACTCCAACAGGAGCTGCTGGCTTTGGGCAGGGCTGTGAGCAACCACTTCTTCATCTGGACACTTGGAATAAGAGAGATTAAAGTCCAGAGCTCCTGATCTACATGAGGCCAATTGAGCCATCACACAGACATTCTTGTGTCTTTTAAGCAAGTTTCCTCCAGAAAATTTTTCCAAATTTTGGCCCCAGGCTGATGCAGACTCTGAGGTCACCTGGTTTTCAATCTCTGCTGAACTTTTAATTTTCTCTCTGGTCTTAAAGAAGGTGGTGGGTCCTACACACACTCCTCCTCAGACACCTTCCCAATCTCATCTCCAAACTGCTCCCTCCTTGGCAGCCTGGTCTGCATGACAGACCTCCAGTTTGTCCAGGGTTGAGGTGAACAGTTCTGGACCTGCCCTCTGGGATCTGAGGGTCTGTGCTCTGTACAGGTTTGCTATTGAACTTTATGGTCCAGCTTCAACTGGCTGAGAAAGTTGGGGTTCTTCAGCCTGCAGAAGAGAAAGCTCTGGGGAGACCTTAGAGCACCTTCCAGTGCCTGAAGGGGCTTCAGGGAAGCTGGGGAGGGACTTTTGACAGGGGCAGGGAGTGATGGGACAAGGGGGAAGGGTTTTACATTGGAAGAGGGGAGATCTAGGCTAGACATTAGGAAGAAATTCTTCCCTGTGGGGGTGGTGAGACCCTGGCCCAGGTTGCCCAGAGAAGCTGTGGCTGCCCCATCCCTGGAAGTGTTCAAGGACAGGTTGGATGGGGCTTGGAGCAACCTGGTCTAATGGGAGGTGTCCCTGCCCATGGCAGGTTGTTGGGGCTGGATGATCTCTGAGGTCTCTTCCAACTCAAACCAGTGGGGGATAATATGATTCTTCTGTCAGGTTTCAGGGAGTAGTAAATAGCAGTGCTGGAGGAATGTGTTATTCCTAGAAGGATATGACTACAACCTTCAGCATTGCCTTTCTCTTCCCTGCTTGCTTTGCTACCTCTTGCTGCTGAGAAGCTTTGGGTGAGATCCCAAACAGAGCCTGAGCCTCTTCCCACCAGCTGTCCTCTTCTCTGGTGCATGGGGAACCACCACATGCAGGACTGGAAGAGGAGGATGTGGGGTGGAGAGATGTGAGGCAGGACAGCACGGTCCTGCCAGGGAAACCCTGCTCACTGCTTCCTGGTTTCATCCATGCTGAGCACAGCTTGGCTCAGGCAGCAGGACCCATGATCTGCAGGTGCTCAGGTCTTCCCAGGTGTGCTCAGCCCCATGAACCCTCAAAGGAAGAGGTGAGCTGTGCAGTGCTCTGCAGCAGCAGCAAAGGTCGGGGTTCAGACCAGTCACTGGTTACGGCCTGAAAATCCACGTTTCTCTGAAATGTGGATCTCCCTTCCAAAGGACACATGACCTTGAACATTTCGATTTGATCTGGGGAAAGGAAGAAGGTAAGGAAAAGCATCTGACCCCACACCAGAGTGAGCATCCCCTGGGGAAGGCAGGGATGGAGTTAACCCTCACCTTGCCCTGCCAGGCATTCATGCCTGGCTCAGAGTCTGGGAAGTGACAGAAGGGAGAACAATTAACAAGAAATAAAATACGAGTACGTCTAGAAAATCACCTGGAAGATAATAAAAAGAAAACCAATCTATCCCTTTTTTTTGGTCTTTTTTTGAGAGCTCTTCTCAGCTCAGCAAATTTATTTTTGCCTTTTTAAATTTTAAAAACTTGCAAGGCCGATGCACTGGCTTCCATTGCACTAAAACTTTTGCTTTTTGTTCTTTAATTCGGAGCAAAAGGGAAGCTAAATCTACAGGCAGTGAAAGGTTTGCTGTCAACAGGCACTGCTGTGCATGGGAGCAGATTTCTCTGGCAAGGTGTGGTGCCTGCCAGGCCACACCAGGGGGGTGGGTGGGGAGGAACAGGGTCCTGCAGCCCTTGGGGGTCCCTGGAGTGAGAACTGCTCTGAGACTGCTCCAGTATTCCCATGTCACAGACAACCTGTGTTTTCCAGGGCAGAGGCTGGTTACGAGGACACCTGTGCATGTGGTGAGGTGGTTCTGCAGGAGATGGGAATATTGCTCTGTGCTTCCGTGGGTTCAGGGTCTGATCCCACCCAGGGGTGATGAGGCCTCAGTCAGCACAGACAAGGTGAAGATGCTGTGCTTGGCTGCTCACCTGCTGCAAAACCCGAAGCAAGACACCTCTGTCAAGGTTCATTTGCAAGATGGACCAATAAATATCTTTTTCCTTGAGTGTCTTGCAAGCTCTCCTCACTTGCCACCATTTGGCAGGGACTTGGGTGGCCTCAGAGGGATGTTCATGGTAGTTCCCACATCCTGCCTTCACCCACTGTGTCCAAGCTCAACTATTATCTGGTTCTCCCTTATACATGTAGAGGTGACCCAGGGCCCTGCGGGCATGTTTGGTGCCTTCCATTGCCTTCAGAAGACCTACACCAAAGGAGTCCACGTGGGATGCTCCAAGGGGCACGGCCCCACCTGGGGCACTGAGGGCCCAATCTGGGCTGTGAGTGGGGTGCAGGTTGCAAGTTGCTGGCTCGGTGCACAGATTTCACAGAATCGCAGAATCACAGAATGTCTTTGGTTGGAAGAGACCTCCAAGATCATCTAGTCCAACCTTCCTGTGCTCGTTAGACTGGCTGGGGGTAATTGATGAAATTGCCAAACCTGGTGGCAATACAGTGAATGCTCCATCAGCGAGGGGATGTGGAGCCAGTAGTCTGTGCCAGCCTGACAAACAGGAGACATCGGACTGACAGCCTGGGACTTGCAGATGTCCCCACAGCCCAGCAGGAAGAAGGGGAGCAAACACTGCCCTGTCCCTTCACACACCCCTGGGGCTGCCTGTCCCTGCTGTCTGTCCTGTCAGCCTCACCCGTGCATGCCCATTGCCTGGCAGACTGGGGACAGCTTGTTTATGCCAGGTCTTTGCTTTGCAGGACAGCCACAGCTGTCCAAAGCAAGCACAGATGTTCTCACCTCTGGCACGGACGTGGCTAATTCCTGTGGGGTTTTATTTGGCCAGGATTCAGGGGAAACTCCCAGAAGGGCAGGTTCTTCATCCTCCTTCACCCCTCCACACCTTTTTCCATGTGCCAGACACCAATGTGCATCCCACCTTGTCGTTCTCTGGTGTCTCCTGCCAACGTGGTACAGGGCAGTCCCAGCCCTGTGACAAACCTGAAGCAGAACAGCTCTGAGAAGTTATCCTGCAAAGACCAAACAAGGGCTGCCAATTTTGTTTCTAGCTGGAGTCTAAAGGTATTTAGAGTCAGGTCCTCTTCCCTTCGAAGCTAAGGGTATTTCACTTGGGAAACAGGTTTTCCTGGCCTGGGAAACTGGGTGACCACAGTCCTGCAGGTGTCTTGAGTACAACATTACCCCACGTGCCACAGGGACCTGCCAGCACCAACTGGGGGTTTCGTCAGGATGGAAAGGGAAGCGAGATGGCACAAGCAGGTGTTGTGCAACCATGTGCTGTTACTCATGGTCAGATGCAGCATCAAGAACCTGCTTTTCATGAGGAACTTGACTTGCTAATGAGCCCCGAATCTGGGTCAGGCATTTCCCACACTGGGGATGGGTGGACACAGGCATCGGCACCCTACCAGGGAACCTGAAGACACGAGGCAGAGCAACCAGACAACCTGGCTGTGACAACCACAGGTGAATTTTTGCAAAGGGCCCTTTGGCTCCTGCCTCCTGCCAGTCTGAGCAGGCTGGGATGTGTGTCTGCACTGGCTGAGAGCAGCCGCAGTTGTGAATCTAGCCCTGAGATCATCACAGAAACCTGGCTCTTAGCTGAAGGTGCCTGATGCACAGTGGGTGCAAGTCCCTTCAGGCCCTGGCTGCTCCTGGCACACCACTGAAGGTCACAGCTGCCTGTCTCCTAGGAGCAAAGCCAAAGCTGCTTTGGAGACAATGCATTATTTTGTTTAAAGCAAGACAGGTCAGCTAGACCTGCTGCTGCCCGTCATGAGGTATTCCTGGGGTGGGGAAGAGGTTGACCAAAGCTGTGTCACCAACCAGACTGTGGTCCATGTGACACAAAAGCAGGTTCTGTTACAGCTGAGTGGAGCAGATGCCTCTGCGGGCTGATGCCCAGGTCACTGCTGTGCCTGTTTGATGCTCTCCAGCTGCTGGAGTGAGAAAGACCTTCCCTGGCACCCGTCCAGTGGCTTCTCCCCATGTCCTCATGAGGGTCCTGCTGTCTCCATGGGATGCTCCAGCTCTGAGCATGAAGCCCCCAAGGCTGCACCACCATAACCATGGGGAAAACAACCTGAGGGAAGGTCTTCCTTCTGCTCCCAGTCCTGCCCTAGGATAGAGTTTGGGTGGTTTATTTATTCCACTGGTCCTCCATTCCAACCAAAATTTAAAAACGGAGGCACAGCAGCTTGTTTCATTTGTATGCACGTCTGGGCACTGGATTTGAATATGAAAATGGTCCATTAAACAAGGGTTAAAGTATAGGCAAGTGGCTAATCAGATCTTTACACCCTCTGTGCCGACAGGGATGTCCTCGCCTGATTTGCAGGTTACTCTTTCCTTGTAGTCCTTTAATTCCTTGATCCAAGCAGCATATTTAGTGAAAATCAATGTAAATAAGGCTCCTGTGGTTCTGCCTCTCCCCATCAGAGCCCAGCACTTGAGTCAGATGGACAAAAAGCTGCTCTCAGCCACTTATTTATTTTTTAAAATGAATCCAGCCTAGAGCAGGATTACATGGATTAACAGCAGAGCATTCCCCTGCCTCCAAAACATGCACAGCCAACCCTCCAGATTCTCACTGGTGGGAACCCTGTCCTCCAAACACGGCGTGTATGTACATGGCCTCTTGGCTGCCTGCAGCCCAGCCCATCTGTTGGGCTGGTTTGGGGTCTGCCCATCCTCCTGGCCTGCCTGGACCACTGCCCGGGGGTGGGAATGCCAGCCAGGCTGGTGCAGGCAGGCAGGAGATGCTCTACACTTCTCTGTCTGCAGAAAAGCTCTCCTCACTGACAGCTTTGCATCCCAATGGGAGCCCTAGAGCAAAGCAGGAGAGCTGCTGGGAGCAAGGGGTGCAGGGACCAAGGGCTCCAGCAGAGCTGCTGGTGGTTTTACCTGTGAACCTGGTGGCATTTTTTAGCAAGGAGCCTCTCCTGGGTGAAATCTTTGGGAAGGAGGATAAAGTTATTGGAACATAAACTGGGCTAGGAGGGAGGTACTGGGCTACAAAACCACCGGTGCTTTTGCAGACTCAGAAGGCATCTGAGCACCTTCTATGGGAGCATCACTGGGACATGGTGTCCAGCATGGGAGGCTGTGGAATTCAGTGGGAGATCTCCCACCTGCAAAGAAAAATCCCAAGATGTCTGGCATAGAAGAAGACATCTCAGTTGCTGTTGTTACCAACCCACTGATGACAGAGGGAGGGAGCAGCCTGAAGGGCTGGGCTGGCTCTGAGCCACACGGAGCAGCATAGAGGGAGCTGGAGCCATCCTTGGGTCTGCCCCCATGAGGGTGATCCCTGAGTGCAGAACCTTGCCACCAGGGAAGGACTTGTCCTCCAGTCAGACATCAGAGGAGGGGTGTGTGATTCCGGGGGACAAACTGGGTCAGCAGCAAAAGCTGTGGTTCGTGGTGGGGCTGGGAGCCCCCTCGGCCGAGCCAGGCAGGTGGGATGGCTCTGCGGGGGGGTGGTACAGGCAGGATGGGCAGCATGCGGGCAGGAAGGACAGGAGCTCCAGGGATGAAGGCTCTTTGAAAGGTTCTTGCTCCTTTGCTGAGGTCTAGAAAGCACTTGCAACCTGCAGCAGAGCCGGGCAGGCCTGTGGGTCTCCCCTTCCCCATCCCCGTGGGGAGCTGCACAGCCTCCGATGCTGGTCTCATGGCTCTGCCTGCTGCCAGCTCCCCTCCCTGCCCGTGCCTGCCTGCCTGGCATGGGGTACAGGCCATGGCAGAGAGGGGACCTGCCCAGCCCCGTCCCTGCGCCAGAGAAGCCCGCTTGGCTAAACACATTTTCACTGACACCTTTTTTTTTTTTTTTTTTTTCCCCTTCAGTGGAAGCCTTCCAGCAATTTTTAAATCCCTCCCTGCTGAGCGGGGGGAGGCCAGCTCCCAGCCGGCTCCTCGCCGGGAGCAGGCAGCTGGCTCCTGCCCTGGGCTGCCCTCCTGGCTGACAGCCAGGCTGGCACGACACGGTCCCAGGCTGGCACGGCGAGGGGCTGCCCAGGGCTGGCACAGCTCCTGCTCCGTCTTGCCTGGAAATCCCAGCCGGGGGAGCTGAGCCAGATCCTGCTCCTTCCTCTGTGGGCACAGCTTTACCTGAGGCATCACAGAGCCAGGCTGTGCCCAAGGGGTGCCACCTCCAAGGAGATGCCGGTGCCAGGCTGTGTGGGCACCCAAGACCTCCATCCCCTCTGGTGATGTCCTGGCACAGGCTGCCCTCGGGGCTGCATCCCTCCACTGCCCCGCAGCCCTACCCCTCCAGAAATGCCTCCAAAGGAGCTTCCCAGGACCTACCCCTGGGATTAAAGAATAATTTTTGAGTGGGAGATGGGTGGGTGGAGCAGAGGTGAGATGATCAGAGATGGTTGAATGGAGGAAGGCAGAAATAACTCTGCTTCATTTGACCGTTTCCCTTGTTAACACATTGCTGGTGGTTCCCATCTTGCTCACACCAGGGGTGACACTGGTCCCTTCTACTTTAATGGGGGCAAAATTTAGACCTGGAGGAACCTCTGATTCACTGAACCAGCACCAACGAAAAGAACATATTGAGCAGCTTTGTCATTCCAGAAGCATCATTCCTCCTTTACAGAACAAGGCAGGAGCACGTGCTAATAATCTGGGATCTCATAATTAAATACCCTGCAGCCTGAATATGTAAAAGAAGGTGCAGTTATGGGTTTGTGGACTATCTCACTCGTGGCTTTTCTGTGGGTTGGAGTTGCTTTGCTTTGCAACTGAAGTGCTCATGTTGGGCTTGCTGTATGTGGCACACTATCAATCACGGGTGTGAAAAATCCCCCAAGCCACCAGAAAATGGAAACAATCTTGAATACTCCTGAAGTGAAAGCAGAAAGCCATTCCCAAGACATTCCTTCAACAGAGAAATGGCTTTTTAAGGAATCCAGACAGAAGATGTAATAAGGGAAAAGCTGTACAGAAAAAGAAAGCCCCACCACCTGCAGCAACGCACAATGGTAGAAAAATACAGGGTAGGAGGGACTCTGGAGGTCTGTTGTTCAACCTTCTGCTCCAAGCAGGGTCAAACCAGGTTTTTCAGGGATTTTTTTTTTCCAGATCAGTCAGGTCTTGGAGGCCTGCAAGGACAGAGACTGCACAGCCTCTCTGGGTAACCTGCTACAATGTTTGACTTTCCTCAAGGTGAAAAAATTTTCCCCTATATCCAGTCCAAGCTTGTTTCAATCATATCTGTTGTCTTTTGTCCTCCTGTGGACAATTGTGGAGAGCCTGGATCTGCCTTGTCAATGGCCTCCTTGTAGATGGCCTTGAAGAGCCCCTCTTGAAGCTTTGTCACCCTCAGGCTGAGCAAACCTTGTTCCTTCAGCTTCTCCTCCCAATGGCACATGCTCCAGCCCCTGGACCATCTTGGTGGCTTCCTCTGAACTCACTCCACTTCCCTGATGTCTATTGGTAGACCCAGAACCAGATGAGGTATCTAGCTGCAGTCTAATGAGTGTTGAATAGAGGGAGGTCCAAACTCCTCAGCTCCTTTGTAAGCACCTCCAATGGTGATGTCTGCATCTCCACACATGTCCTCTCCCATCACAAGACAGAGGTGTGCACATGAGGAGGTGGCCTCAATGGGATCCTGAGGACAACCAGTGAAAAAGCTGGTAGGAGAGGGCCAAAAGCACCATCCTGCAGGCTGACTGGAGAGACCAGCAACCAAAGATGCCAATGCCATTTCCAAAGGAGGTAACAGTCCAGGGAAATTATTTGTCCCCTCTGTGCCAGCACCAAAACCACAGCACCTGCCATCCTCCTGAAAAGGCTCTTTGGGGAAGTGGGAGGAGACAACACCAGCCAGGGTGGAAATGCTCAGTGTGGGGAAATCAGCTTGGCCATGGCTGCTCCATGGAGGAGATCAAGTGCAGCACCACTGGGCTGGTGGCCTGAGCCTCCCGTGCACTGCCTGTGCCTGCAGGGACTCTGTCAACAGCATCTCAAGAGCTTCTCAGCCCTTTTGTGCCTCTTCAGAGGTGTCTGCCCATGTGGACCCACACACCATGCACCAACAGGACCTTGCCTACCACCATGGCTGTGAGCTCCAACTCCAAATAAAGAAGCTTTGAGCAGTGTTTGCTACAGCATTCCTCAGGTGCTCTCTGGTGGCACCAGCTCTAGTGGGATGACCCTGGGTGCCAATGAATGGCCTTTGTCAGG
Source organism: Hemiprocne comata (assembly GCA_020745705.1). Classification (NCBI taxonomy): domain Eukaryota; kingdom Metazoa; phylum Chordata; class Aves; order Apodiformes; family Apodidae; genus Hemiprocne; species Hemiprocne comata. Next base: position 6,854,015 of record CM036607.1, on the reverse strand, counting down.
AATTCATTGCTAATGCTGAGATTTCAGAAGTGGCTCTGGGGGACAAAGTGCTTAACTCCCATCCCAGTGCACCATATCCATATTTTTCATGGGACCAACAGTGACAATATCCCCCTAAACCAGTACAAACTGGGGTTCCTCTAACTCTGCTTAGTGTGTGGGGAAACACAGCTTCTGGCTGGTGGTGCAGATGGTGGGGGGGTCTGTAGAGAGCTCTCCCTATGTCTACAGGATGAAATACAGGGATGTTGCCCTGCTTGGTCCAGGGCAAGACCTTCTGCTGAGCAGGGGCTGGGTGCTGCCAGACCATGGCCCTCAGCAGGATGCTTGGGAGGGCAGGGGGTTGCAGGGAAGGCTGAGGGGGATGCTCAGTGCTGGGACAAGAGTTTTGGAGCATGTCTTCACTGCCAGCTTCCCATCTCATATGCATTGCTTAACCAGTTTGTCTACAGCAGCCCAGTTCCTACCTGTTCATCCCAGGGTAGTGGTGCGTGCAGGATTGAAATGCAGATTACCTGGCAGCCAAACACTTCATCTCATATTTGCTGGTGCTTAAAGAGTTCTGCAGATTGTCCAGCTTTTAAGCAGCTAATTGCAGAGCTATTGGCCTGTCTGCAGAGCTTTGGAGGCTCGAGACACACATTTTGTTGCAGGCCTGCAGAAGATTAGATAATTCATCCAGATTTGCTGACAAGAGCAGACTCTGACACTGGCTCCCCAGCTCATTGCCAGAGCCAGCCGAGCCCCTGAGAGGCAAGAGGAGCATTTTTAGGGAAGTGCAGCCTTTGCTATGAGCCTTGGGGAGAGGCAAAGCCCCAGGAACACAGTGTGTAAAGCCCAGCTGCCAAGGAATTCTGGATTTCCACCACTCTTTCGGGAAAAATGGGCATGAAATGTCTCCCTCTAAATTCACTCACCACCCAGGAGAAGCAGCTGAGCTCCTCTGACCCTCAACACATCTCACAGAATAACTGAATGGTTTGGGTTTGAGGCATCTCCAAAGCACCAGCCTCCTGGGGAGAAATGGGCTACTGGATCCTAATTTACCTCCTTCACTGTGTCAAATGCCCATGGCAAGTGAAAGAAGATGATCTCTTCTGTAGTCCTGGTTGGGCTAGACCTGACAGCAAATGTCCTGGTTCACCAAGGCCTGTGCTAGGCACATCATGACCACCTAACCAGGGCAGCTACTCTGCCACCATCAGGAAGGGTCTCCCCATAGTTTCATTCCATTAAAGAGCCCCAGAACAGGCAGGATATGGTGCCCCTGTCACCCACTTCTCCTGGTCTTTGGCTGTAGCCCATAACCCCAGAAGTAACTGGCCATCAGCCCTCTGCATAGAAGGACAGGTGGAGAACAGAACATGGGCTCAAATCCAACATGAAGGACTCCCATCTGAGGTTGGCTGAAGGAAACGCTTCCCAAAGGTTGGGTCAGGACATGTGGGCTATCCTGACCTTTCACTGGGCTATGAGATGCTCAACTCCCCCTGCTGCAGCTCTCCCAGGCTGCTGCTGTGGCACATTTCTGGGTGCTGAGGGCATGCTGGGTTTTGGGAAGGGACTGGGATGAGGTCTCAGATGTCCCTTCCTGCAGTGTCCAGGAGCTCACTTGTCACCCCTCTGTGACAAGGCAGTGCTCATCTCATACACAGCACATCCCCTGAAGCTGCACCAGGGCTAGGGGAAACTGAGGCAGCAGCAAGGAGGGCGCTGCGGAAGGCACGTCTGCATTGCTGCAGGCTGGAAGCCAAACCCAGCTGGCAGGAACTGACCCGGCTGTCCCCAGGGCAAACGGGGAGCCGGTGACCGCATCCATCCGGCTGCTCTCCGCAGGGTGGGACGTCCCGCGCTGGTCCCGAGGGCGCAGGCCGGGGTGTTTGTCTGCAAAACGGAGAGGAGCTGGCGGGAGAGCGCGGCCCCGGTCTGGGGCCACGTGTCGGCGGGGCGGGGGCGGCCGGGCTCGCTGCCGGAGGGGTTCGCCGGGTGGGATGTCTTGGGACGGGCTGGAAGCAGGAGACCCGCCTTGCTTTGGTGCGCCCGGGAGCTCTGGAGAAGCCTGGCCGTTCTTCCTCCCGGCGGGCAGAGGCCGGGAACGGCACGTCCTCCCCGGGCCGACCTCTCCTGCCGGGTCAGCAGGTTCCCGCTGGCCCAAGCCGCAGGAATGCTGGAGCACAGGCCCTTCGGATGCCGCGCTGGTAACTTCAGCCCGTGTGTAGCGCGGGTTTAAAAATATCCTCTGACAAATACCTGCACAAACGGGGGAAAAAGCAAACATCTAAACCTTAAAAAAAAAATAAAAAAATCTGTAATTTTCCACAGGATGGAGGCGTATTATTTGGCCTCTCTGCTGTGGGGCAGCCCTGAGCCCCCTGCACAGTGCTGTGGCCATGGGGGGGGTCTCTCCGCCGGGGCTGTTCCAAGCCGAGGGGGCTGAGCCGAGTGGCTGGGGTGGGAGGGAGCGTGTCCTGCTCTGTGGGAGAGGCTCGCGGAGGTGCCAGCACCCGCCTCAGCCTTCCCGGCAAGGCTCTGGCACGGCGGAGCAGGGACCGGGTCCTGCGCTGACCCGCTCGGCCGCACCCTGTTCCCCGCCTCGCTCCGGCTGTTTTCCGCTCGGGATTGCTCCCTGTGCTCCAGCCCGGCCGGTGATGCCGGCGCTCGGCGTCTCTCCTCCTTCCCACGCAGGTGCCGCAGCCACATTCCCCTAGGAAAGGGCTTCGATGGGGTCCCCGGTGGGATAGGGGGCCCCGGCTGGGGTTTTGGCAGGTGAGGGGTGTTCCCCGGCCTGACCCCACGGTCCAGGCGTGTGGTTTGGAGATGAGAAACGCCTCTCAGCACCACTTCTGCCTACGGAAGCTCTGGCTGGGTTTTGAGGCACGGGGGATCTGTGGGTGAGATGCTCCCGAAGCACACTCAGGTTGCCCATCCCACTGGGAAAAGGAGGGGAAGCAGCAGCTCAGCACAAGCGAAAAGCCCGGTGGGGACAAAGCATGGGGGGTGGATGGGCTGGGATACGGCTGGGATGCCCAGGCGTTGGGTGCAGGGCTCAGCTCCCTTTGGTGGGCTGGAGGCAGCCCTGCAGACAACCCAACAGGCCCACCCGGGGAGGGTGTGTGTGTCCCTGCCGTGCAGTACAGCCCCCCACCTTGCCCAGGCATGGCAGAGGGTCCCGAGGTACCAGTAGACACCCAACCCTGCAGCATCTGGCCCTCCTGCACCTCCCCAGCTCAGCCCCATCTCCTCTGCAGGCTGTGGCATCACCCGCTGCATCTTTGCCCCCTGGATGGGCTCTCCAGTCCATGCCTTGTCCTGCCAGGACCTCCCACTTCCCCTGCATCCGAAGCAGAGCAGCCAAGGGGGGGAGGGCTCCTCAGCACCGGCTGGGGGGGGCGTGTAGGAGTGGACATGGAGATAAGCACATTGCAGAGACCCAGGAGTGCCCCGGCCCCAGCAAATCCCTCATTCGGCCTCCCAGGACACGTGAGGTGCCGGTACAGTGACACTCACAGCTCCCTGCCACCTTAGGGCTGCAGGGCCCACCCGAGTCTGGTGCTGTGATGGGGCCAGACTCACACCATCCCTGCGAGTACCAGGTTTTGCCTCTGGGGGAGGTGACCTCCCTCCCGCAGCCTGGTGTCGGCAGCAGACCCAGCAGAGGCTCAGCTGGCTGCTCCGAGCGCAGTGGACATGGACCCCTGCCCACCCTTGTCCCCATGCTGTCCCCCCACGCCTCGTGGCACACGCTGATGGAAAACATGTCCCCCCACCGCAGAGACCAGCAGTGCTGCCCCCTCCACCCCCGGCTCCCTGCCCCCCCCCCCCACAAGGGATGCTTTGCTCCTGGCTGATGATGGAGGCACCTGCCTGCAGCGGTTGCTCTCCAAGGGGCAACGGGAGATAGCTGGGCTGGGTGGCTGACCTAATGTGGGCATGTGGCCAACATCAAGGAGCAGCAGCCCAGAGCCCTCCTCCAGAGCTCTCCAGGAAAGCAGCAGAGACCCTGGGTCCTGTCTGAGTGGCTGTGCCCATGCAGTGGTCTGCATGGCTGGGAGAAGATCCTGAGGGCTGCAGCTGGATGCTGGATCCCAGTCTGTGTGGGGTGTGTGGGGGGTAGGACAAGGCTAGGTGGCTGTGGAAGGGCATGGGAAGACCTGAAGCAAAGGGTCTTCAAGGGTCTTGGGGATCTTGGGTCATTCCTGTCCTCATCTGGGCTCTGTGGGGATCCAAGGGCCTCCCTGGAGCCCATGCAGACAAGAGCTCTGCTTCAAAAAGTGGACACAACTCTGCTGCCAGGGCCACCAGAGCAACCTGGCTGGGGCTGGAGCCCATTCCCATGGGAGGAACCAGGGCTCTGGGCAGTGTGTGTGTGTGTGTGTGCATGGTGTGTGTGTGTGCATGGTGTGTGTGTGTGCATGGTGTGTGTGTGTGCATGGACGTGTACGTGAGTGTAGGGATGTGTGTGTGAGTGCATGTATGGAGGTGTGCATGAGATTGCACACACGAGTGTGTCAGCAAGTGTCTGCATGCGTGTGTGTGTGCGTGTGTGTGTGCATGTGCCCATACTCCTCCAGCCCTGTTTCTTTGCTCTGGGGTCCTGCTCACCTCTGCTTTCAACAGATCCAACGTAGACCCTGGCCCCTTCCTACAGGCATGTGCTCCTGCTTTCCCTTTTGGAAATGCAGGTATTTCTATGTGAAAACATGGTCAGTTCAGTCCCTGCTCAGTGACCTTCAAAACCATCCAGCAAATTCCTCTTGGACAGCAAGCCCAGCCAGATGGCCCTTCTCAAACACGCTGGCCTTGCAAACAGGGGTTTTACTCTAGATTCCTGCTCCAAGGCAGGCTGGAAACAGCGCGTCCAGGCTGTGCTCCGGGAAGGCAGCCACAGCCCTGCTCTGGCAGGGAGGGTGCCAAACCAGGCTGGGGGGGGACCAGGCAGCTGCGGGTGGGCAGCCGAGGGACTTTGGGGTTTGTAATTGAAATGTGAGGCATTCATTGAAGTTTGGGAGATCCAAAACTGGAGGTGAGGGGGCTGGGGTTTGCCAGCACTGTCACCAGCCAGGGTGGCTGCTGGGTGTGAGCAAGGTGGAGGGTGGTAGGAGACACCTCTGGTGCTGAGAGGAGCCTGAGGGGGTGATAGGACTGTGGGCAGCTGGGCAAGGCCACCAGGGACTCCTGAAACCCAGGTGAGGAAAGAGCAAACCAAAATAACATCACCTAATGGAAAGGAAGGGTTAAAAGACCTGTCAGAGCTGAGCCTCTCTGGAAACATAGGAGACAGCTGGAAAAGATTTAAATAACTCCTTGCTGTGTGTCTGCAAGCCGTGGGTGCCAGCGAAAGGTAGTCTTATTTCTGATAATATCTGGTCTGACACACTCCATGTGTTTAACAGTTTTCTGTTCACTCAAGCAGATGAGACTAACTGGGAAGCAATCATGCAGGGATTCCTGGATGCTGCATTAGCATGCAACCTGTGAGAGGAATGCTTGTGCCTCTAAATGCAAATACAGGTTGAAGCTACTGAAGAAGCTGTGACTGATCTCAGTCTGAGAAACCAATCTTGCAAATTCAGGGAATTCAGGGATAACCAAGCCCCTGGCATGGGTGCTATTGTGCAGGGATATTGAGGACTCCCCAGAGAGGTATCTTAGAGGGGGGCTGGGGAAGGGGGTGCCCTTTGCTCACTTCCCACCCACAGCACCCACGAGGAGAGACACTGGGGGGGAGGAAGGGGTGGCTGATGCTGACAGTTCACTCCAGGTACTAATGGCCTAGTGATGCATCTGCACAAAAAAATGAGCCTCTGGTGTGGGCTCATGCCCTGACTAGTGCCAGGAGCTGACTACATCCAAGTAAGGTCTCTTGCCCAGACAGTCCTCACTTGGATGATGGGGGACTCTGCCTGAGGAGACGGGGACTGTGATGAGGGACTGTGAGATGTCAGAGTGATGCTGAGCCCAGAGGAGCTGATACAGCCTTTTGGTGTGGAGAGAGGGAACAGTGTGCAGGGCTGGAGAGATTGTCCTGCCTTTCTGTTTAGCCACGGGAGCTGTGCCAGAAGGTCAGATTCGATGGTTTATGAAATTGTTGCACGACACACACCATTTTCTATCAAGAAAAGGTATATTTAATCACACGGCATTGCTATCATGAGTTAGCCTTGAAAACTATTAATAAGCATTATCATGATTAAAGAACAGATTTTTCCCTAAATGCCATACTGAAGCAAAATGTGATACCTATGGCACACACACCAAAAGGTTGGTCAGAAATGTTCCACCCAACTTGTATAACATAAAAAATGGAGCAATCAGTTACATGATGCTACTCGTCAAGTGTCTGCTGGGTTTTTCTCCAGCCCCTCAAAATGCAACAGTTTCAGTTTTCCACTGAAAACATTGGTTCTTGGAATTTCCCCAAATAAAATGTGACAAATTAGGCCTGCTGTGATGAGCTTGGTTTGACACAATGTGAGCAGGAAGGTGGACATGAAGGAGGGGACAAACGCTGCTGCAGTTGGGCTGCCTGTGCCCCTTTCACAGACTGAGGGCTCAGTATCAGCCCTTATGAGACCCTGGAGAATCCCAGGGTGTGTCCATCCTGCCCCATTCCTCCCTTTTCCAAGCAGGATGAGGGCAGCTTTCCCTCCCTGCTGCAGCTCTCCAAGTGACATGGGTGCTTGGCAAGCTGATGGCCCAAGGTCTCTTCTGGAAGCCTGCTCTCTGCACAGGGCTGAAATAAACCATTGCCTGGACTGGTTTTACATCAGAAAATAGGGTTTTATTGAAATAAAATCTTTCACTGGGAACTCGTTGGTATTGCTGCCATGTTCTCCAGGAAAAAGTCTCGCAGAATCACTTTGACTTTCTTATTTCAGCAGTGTCAAAATGTTTATTCCGATCATGTCAAAACACCAAGCTCATCTCTGAAAAGGGAAAATATTTCATTTTGACTTTATCATTTAATTCGCTTAACTTCCACTTTATGTTCTGTGAAAGTATTTTTTAATAATAAGCCACCTGAGATCCACTTACGTTGCCACATCCAGGTGCCCTGCGAGGAGGTGACTCCGGATCATCACACGCAGCTTTGCAAAGGCCCCAATTAGCATTTGGGGGAATTTCCATTGCCCAGGACGTGCTGCACGTGTGGCTTCACCTCCCAATGCAGAGCAGATGCCTTCAACGCTGCAGGGAGTTTCTTGGTGCTTCTCCACCCCATAGTCGCCCCCCACAGCTCTCTGCAGATGCCCATGGGAAAACCTGTCTGCTAATTCCCATTAGGATCAGGGGCTGGTGGGGTGGCCTGAGGTGAGGGTGATGGGCTGGGGGGGGGAGATGGGCACCCTCCACTCTCCCCAGCTGCCACTTGCTCTTCTGTCACCAGCCATGCCAGGGGAGCCCTTGCAGCTGGGTGCCCTGCATTGTGATGCTGAAAACTGGATTTTTCCTTGGCAGGGAGACAAATCGGTCATAAAGGCAGTCCTTGAAGCCTGCTGGTGTTTTTTCACGTGGGCATATATCCCTGTCTGCCTTCTAGTGGGGCACTTCCCAGTGCCATCCCTGTCCAGCTCACACGCAGGCTCCTGCAGCTCCATCACCACTCATCGGGCTCCGCTCTGGATCTTGGAGCTGCTGGGTACCCCCCAGCAGGGATGAGGAAGGAGATGGGGGCTTCAAAACAGCTCGAATGCATAAGTCTTGGGGGAAACAGGCAGAGGGGGTCTGCACGGGATCTTGTGGGAATCATTCAGGTGGAAGAAAGAGGGCTGGAGCAGCTCTGCTCTGGAGACAGGCTGAGAGAGTTGGGGGTGTTCAGCCTGGAGAAGAGAAGGCTCCAGGGAGACCTTAGAGCACCTACCAGTGCCTGAAGGGGCTCCAGGAAAGCTGGGGAGGGACTTTGGACAAAGGCAGGGAGGGAGAGGACAAGGGGGAACAGTTTCAAACTGAAAGAGGAGAGAGAAGATTTAGATTAGACATTAGGAAGAAATTCTTCACAGTGAGGGTGGTGAGACACTGGCCCAGATTACTCAGAGAGGCTGTGGCTGCCCCAAGTGTTGAAGGGCAGGTTGAATGGGGCTTGGAGCAATCTGGTCTAGTTTGATGATCTAGACTAGATGATCAACTAGAGGATCAACTAGAGATCATTCTTCCCCCCTTGGAGGTGCCAGGCACTTTACTGAAGCCAGACACAGCCATGCAATGGACCATTTCCCTCCCTCTCTTGAAGTGTGAGCTTCACATGATGAACCCAGGTGTTGAGTGGCATCATCATCAGGTGTTGAGTGGCTGGTTGAGAGGAGGAGAGCACCACATCCCAACCCCCATGGGACACTTTGCCCAGACAACACTGGAAGCCAGCAGGGACCAGGGGATACCCCGGGGGTGAGGGGAGAGGTGAGGCAGTTGGGAGCCCTACAGCTCTGCTCCCCAGACTGCCCCTTACCATGAAGTGATGGATGGCAGGGAGCCTTGCTGCTCAACAGGGATGGTGGCAGCATGTGGCTGGCTTCAGAGGTGCTCCTGCCTGGTGACAGGCAGTTAGGTGATAATTAATGAGGTGCTGGGGAAGGTGATGCTGGAAGCCAACCCCACACTGCTGGTCCTGCAGGGCAGAGGGCTGAGCACCCAGCTTTGAGCACCCCAGACCTGCAGATGCCTTGGCTGGGGCCACATGTGCCCAAAAACGTGCTGGTCTGCACCCTTGGGTCTGAGTGAAGGGGTCAGGGATGAGACCTTGGGCAAGCCAGGGGTGGGAGTACTGGGCTGCTTTGGTTGTTTTTAGGTGCAAAGAACCACAAAGCCAGCCAACACCTGTCTGTCACCTTCACCCCCAGCAGCCACCCTGGTCTGCAAGGGTAAATACTGCTTTACAGGTGGGGAAACTGAGGCAGCAGGCAAGCAAGACCAGCATGTTTTTGCAGCATTGATAAAGCCCTGGGTGACCTGGCAGGGAGGTCTGGGTGCTGTCACCCATGGGGTGAGGTGGCTCGGGGCCATTGCAGGGAGATGTACCTGCTGCAGCAGAGGGGGAGAAGTGACGCTGGAGAAACCGAGTGTCACTGGGCAGGGAGAGCCACCCATGGGAGCAGCACAGGAAAGGACGTGCAGGCTGGGACCTCCCACCTGGCTCCGCACCAGGGGAGCTGAGCCTGGTGAAAAAATGGTTGGAAAAGCTGGTGAGCAATGTGGGAGGATTTTGACTAATAAAGGCAAGACTGAGGGAAGGCACAGTGGGCAAAAGGCTGCTGAGAGAGGAGAGAATGATCCTGCCTCCAGGCCCATGGGGTAGGGGAGGAAGACCGTGGGTGTGGCAATTTGGGATAGATCCCAGCAGGAATGCTCTGGGTAGGAGAGAGGCACAGGGAGATTGGAGGCTGGCTCGATCCTGGGGATCTGTCGGGTCGGGGGGGTTGGGGTCAGGCCCATCCCAAGGGTGCTCCATCACCCCACACCCTGTGTGGTTGTAGCCAGCCTGGTCAGGGCACAGCTGGTGCCAGCCTGGCCCAGCTGGGCCAGCAGATGTGAGCCTGGGCCAGCAGGTCTGCTTGGGTGGGGAATACACCACCTCAGCCCCACCTAGCTGGGCTGTGCCCCCAGGGACACTGGGACAGGGTTGTCAAGGCCCTCCTGTGTATATATATTATATTATATTATATTATATTATATTATATTATATTATATTATATTATATTATATTATATTATATTATATTATATTATATTATATTATATATTATATTATATTATATTATATTATATTATAATTAGAGCTGTCAGGCCAGGCACTTCAAGGCCAGAACTATTGGCTTCAGAGTTGCTTGGGTAACCTCAGGCTGTCCCCTTGAACGAGGGATGGGACCTGCGGGAAGAAAAGTGTTGGTTGCGATTGTGACACTGAAGACACTGGTGGCAGCCAGGGTGACAAAGCCCCCAGAGCCCCCCAGGGGCCCAGCTGTGGCGTGTCATGGGGGTGCAGGGGGGGTAGCACCCCAGAGAATGTGGGGCAGGAGGAAAGGGAGGCTCTGATGCTCCCAGATGGCCTCCTGCCTTGGAAGCAGGCGGAGCCTCCCTTTCCTCCTGCCTTGCCAGGCCCAGCGCGGAGCAGGCGGGCTAGCGGGGTCCCCCTGGGGTGGCCCCCGTCGGAGTGTGGTGGGCGGGGCTTGAGGGAGGGGGCGTGGCCTGCAGGGGGGGTCTCCACTGACCGCGCCGGCGGGGGCGTGACCGCCGTGGGCGATGGGGCGCGGCCAGTGGTAAAGGGGCGTGGCCGCCGGCGTTGCCCGGGGTGACGCGCGGATGCAGCCTGCACCCCTGACGTCACCCGCGGGGCGGTTCCTCCTCTCTCCCCCCCCCAATCCGCGGAGCGTCCCGCGGGCGCTGAGCCAATAGGCGGGCGGGGGGGGCGGGTCCGCCAGGCGCCTCCCGCCAATGGAGCGGCGGCGGCTGCTGGGGGCAACAATGGGGGGCGCCCGGAGCGCACGTGGGGCTGTGTCGCTGGCGGCAGTCCGCGGCCCGGGCGGGGGGGGGCGCGGTACCGGGGGGTGGGTCCCCGTACCGGGGGGGTGGAATTGTAGCGGGGGGGTCCCGGAACCGGGGAAGGCCTGCTCCGTCCCGCCCCGCGCAGCGCTGGGGCATTCCCCGCCCCCGCCCTCCGCCCGCCCCCCCCGAACCCTCCCCCCGTGTCACGGCGGCGCCCGCATTCGGGGCCGGGCACGGCGGAGGGGAGGGAGGGAGTGAACGAACGAGGGAGAGAGCGGCGGCCGCCCCAGCATGTGGCCCGCCCGGCGGCGGCGGCGGCGGCGGGGGGCAGGTGCGCGGCCTCTGGAAAGGAGCGGGGGGGCGTAGGGGTGGGGAGCCGCCCGCCCGCCGCCCGCCCTCCCTCGCCCGGCGCTGTCAGGTGCGTGCCGCCCGCCAGCATGGCTCCGCCGCGCCCGACTTAGCACCGGGCCGCCCGCCGCGGCCCCCAGCCGCCGAAGGCTGCCCCCTCCCCGCCCCTACTCCATCCCGCTTCTCCCCGCCCAGGTGCCCCGCCGCCCGGCTCCGGAGTACGCCGGTCTCCGGCCGAGGATGCCGCCCGCCGCCGGTTGCTCTGGTTCATCTGTTGCTGCTTGACCGCGCCGCCAGCCCGGTGCAGCCTCCGCCGATGGATGCGGCAGCCCCCGCGCCCTGCCCGCCCGCAGCCGCCCCGCTGCCTATTGTGCCGGGAACGACTCCGGAGCTACGCGGCTGGTAAAAACAAAAAAACCAACAACAACAACAACAACAAAAACCAAAAATCCAAACCAAAAACCAACCGCCCCGTCTCGCCCGGGGCTGGAGAGGCGACCGATGAATATGCAGCGGCCCCCCCGGCTCGTCTCTCCCGTTAGCTTCCCGTTTGCCGGCGCGGAGCCGGGCAGAGCCGCCTGGTAGAGCTCCGCCGGACTTGGGGCTGCACCCCCGCCAGGACCCGGCGCACGGAGCGGCTCCTCCTTCCCTTCTTCCCCTCCAGCCGAGCTTGGAGCCCTTCTTCTCACTCCTCTCCCTCTCGTGTTTTTGGGTGTTTTTTTGCTTTTTTTTTTCAAATTTTTTTTTTCCGTGGAAACAGACCGTAACTCCGGGGAGGGGGTTGTTTGGAGGGGGGTGGGGGGCGAGCGGCGGGGAGGTGACCATGGAAGAAAAGCTCCAGGCGCATCAGGTGGAGATCGACCCGGATTTCGAGCCGCAGAGCCGGCCCCGGTCCTGCACTTGGCCTCTCCCCCACCCCGACTTCGCGGCGGAGGAGGAGGATGGGGGCGCGGCAGGGGGACCCCCGGCGCTGCCGGCACCCGGCGGGGAGGGAGCCGAGAACACGGCGGCCCCGGCGGAGCGCAGAGCAGCCGCCGCCGCCTCCCTGCCGCCCCCCGGAGCGGACCTCGGGCAGCTCCGAAAGGCCAAGACCTCCCGGAGGAACGCCTGGGGCAATCTCTCCTACGCCGACCTCATCACCAAAGCCATCGAGAGCTCGCCGGAGAAGCGCCTCACCCTCTCGCAGATCTACGACTGGATGGTGCGATACGTCCCCTACTTTAAGGATAAAGGAGACAGCAACAGCTCCGCCGGCTGGAAGGTACCTGACCTCCCCCTGACCCCAACCCCAGCAAAACTTTCCCCCCTGCTCTCAAAAGCACCCTGGGCTCTGGATGCTTCCCCTGGGGTGGCCGGAGCTGGCCTCTGGTCAGAGGGATGGGGGGATCCCCGCTTTCCTCATGTTTGGGGGGGATAAGGTTAAGGGCTTGGTCAAGTTTTGGGGAGAGCCAGTTCCTCACGGTGTTGTCCGTTGGGACCGGGGTGATCTTGTCTCAGGTTTACCCGCTGTCCTCTGGCTGGGTGGCACGGCAGAGCCAAAGTGACGGGCCACCCTCCTCCCGGGGAGGTCAGGGGACAGGAATGGCGACAGGGAGGGTGGCCGTGGCTGGCTCTCCCACTGCTGTTCCCTGGGTACAGTGTGTGACAGTCTCACCACTACTGCTCTGCCTGTCGCTGCCTGCGGTTACCCCAGCCGTGCCAGGTCCCAGAGTACCAGCGGCATGCCTGGGAGAACAGCCAGAGGGAGGGCTGTCCCCAGACAGGTGTCTTCAGGCTGACTTTTACCCAGTTCTGGTTAAAAACCCCACACTTTTACCCAGTACATCTCCTCCGTATCAGCCCCTGGGGCTGTATCCCCCTCCTGGGGGCCATGCAGACAGCACATGGTCCCTACAGCTCTATACTGGCTTTTCCCAGCTCTGCTCCAGCCTGGCACCATGGGTTTGTTAGAAATCCCTGGCACAGGGAGCAATCACCCTCCTGCTTGGTGCTGGCTGGGGATGCATCACACCAAACAGCCTGGCACCAGGCGAGGGCCTGGAGGGTGCCAGATCCTTGGGGGTCACACTGGCCCCTGCACCTCTGGCTGATGCTGGCCTGGCTCTGTGCTGGGAAGGGGGAAGAGATGGCTGTGTCCAGATGGTGTCAGTAAAAAGGAGATGGTTTCCCTTAAGCCCTCCCCTAAGCCCTGTCACCTCCAGTGTGATTAGTGTGTAACGAGGCTTTGGGGGCTCTAATACCAGCCTGTGGTCCTGGCACAGCGTGCCCTGGCTTCATCGGAGGTGGCCAGACCTGGCCTGCCTGGGGTCATCCTTCCTGGTTGCAAATGGGGCTGTTTTGGGGTAGGGAGGTTGGACTCCATCTGTCTGTCTGTGGCACCTGCGGCCGGGCCGTGGGAGTGGGTGTTGCGCAGAGGGTGGGTGGGTGTCCTCTGCCTCGCCCTGCTCGAGGGCAGCTGGTGTCCCCCCGGTGTGGAGATTCACCACGGGAGGGTGTCAGGGGCTTCAGAGGCAGGAATTGTGTGGGGGCCTCTCAAACCTCCACCTGGGGTGAGACCTGTGTGGCCTTGGGCACATGCTGGGGGAGAAGGGTCTCCCCAAGGCTTGCACCCACTGGGGACAGTGGGGGGCATGCACTGATAGGGGCTGGGGACATGGTGGGAATGTTTGTTGGGACTCTGGACTGGTGGCCAGGAGGGCTGGGGTGAGGAAAGAAGGGTGTGTGTCACCATGGCTGTGGGATGCTTGGGGACCCCCCCCCGGCTGGGTGTCCTTTAAGGGTAGCCCAGGGAAGCAAGGGTTAGGGGACAGAGCCGTGAACAAGTTTGTGTGCAGGAGCAGGGAAGGAGGATGCTTGTGCCTCCAGGTGTTGGCACAGGAGCCACAGCCATTGAGCAAAGCCCTCCCTGGGGAGGAAGGACTGGGACAGGGACAGCGGGGCCAGCAGCCGTCCTTGTCACAGGCGAGTGCTGGGGTTTGATCCACCTGCACCTTGGATGAGACAGAGGAGTGACCTGTGTCCTCTCTGGGCATGCACAGGGGACAGTGACAATGCGCAAGTGTGTCCATGTGGTGTGTGAGGTGGCACAGCCTTCCTGTCCTGCCTGTGCCTGCACCGGCTTTTGGCCCCAGGGTGAGGACGGGCTGTGACAGCAGTGTTGTCTGTCCACATCAGTCCTGGCAGAGGCGACCCTTGAGGGCATCCTCCCGGGAGAGCAGGAGTGGCCTTTCCCCATGTCATCTATCACCTGGGGGGTCCCCTGATGTGTCCCAGAGCTACGGGAGGGCCAACACCTTCCCCCAGTGAAGCCTCCGCCAGGGAGCGTGTGGGAGCACCGCGGGTTGTTTGAGCCTTGTCCCTTGCCCCCCCACACCCTTCCCAGCGTCCCTTGTCCCTTGGGGTAAGGGTGGTGCCTGGCCTGCATTCTGGAACCAGTACTGCCCGGGGTGCTACCAAGGGAGCCCCACCATCCGGCGTGGGCTTTGGTGGCTTTCTTGAAGGGGCTGCATCCCCGCAGCTTTGTGGTGTGTGATGTGCATGGGAGAGAGACAGACTCAGGGTCCAGCAGCTGTTGGGCACGAAAGGGCATTTGCAGGGGTTGCTGGCTTGGGTGAGCTCACCTGAGTGCCCCCTGGGATGTGATGCTCTCCACCCTCCTTGCCCACCTTCGGGTCGGAGCAGCTCCACCGTGGCCCTGCTGATCTTCCACCCGGGCTGCAGGCAGGCGCTCCCTCCCAGCAGCCCCCCTTGCCCCCACAGTGGCACTGTGGCTTCGAGCTCCCAGCCCAGCCCAGGGCTTGTTGGGTCGCAGTGCAGATGGGGGGGCTGAGGGCTGCCCAATGTGATGCCCTGCCTGACCTGTGCTCCAGGTGCTGCAGGTGGCCAATCTTCAGCTGGGGTGGGCAGTGTAGGGGCTGTCAGCAGCCCAGCGAGAGAAGTGCCCTGTGGAAACCCTCTCCTTGGCTTGGCGGTCTTTTTGGATGCTAGCGTGTCAGGGGTTAATCACCATCCCCATGTCCCTCGTGGCTGTCCCCTGCTCCAGACCCTTTGTCCCTTGTGTCCCTGCCCCAGGCAGGCTGGCAGCTCATGGTGCCATGGGAGCACCCTGAGCGCTGGGCACTCAATTTTGTAGTAACGAGCTGCTGGTGGCTTATTAAAGAGCCCCTGGAGATGCCACATCCCTCCTGCCCCAGGCCTGGGAGAAGCCTGGCTGGTTTCATTACCCAGAACAGCGGTGTCGGGGGGTTGTTCTCAAGTAATGCACTGCTCCTTCAATTAGCTGCTTCACAGCCTCCCTGTGCCAGGGAGAGCAGGATGGTGGAGGTCTGGGAGTATGACCGAGGGCATGGCATCCTGATGGGGTGCTGGCTGGTCCAGCAGGACTTCCCCAGACCCCCCTGCCCTGCTCTGGCACTGGGGAAGCTTTCCCAGCAGGACTCATTCCCCTATCCAACTGGCTGTAGGGATATTGCACCCATGCCTGGCCGTGGTGTCCAATGTGTCCATCAGGGATGTGTGTTCCCAAGGTGGTTAGGTTATCTTGGAGGAGAAGGATGTAGGTGTGGGGTGTGCTTCGGAGTTGGGCCTCTCCTTCCCTGCCAACCTGTGGGTTGTTACATGGCTTTGTGGTGAGATAGACTGAGTACAGCCTTTAAACACCTCGGCCCTGCTCAGTGTTGGGACTAGGACCCAGCTCTGTCTCTCAGGGATGGGGGGATGCTTCGGCTGCTGCCCCCCTGGGCTGTGCCTCCCCTGGGGCTCCCTGTGATGCAACAGGAGCTGGGCAGCACATGGGGCTTGTGTACTGGGAGCTGGGCTGGCATGTTGGGCTTGTGCACCAGGAGTTGGGTTGGCACGTTGGGCTCGTGCACCAGGAGCTGGGCTGGCACGTTGGGCCTGTGCACCAGGAGCTGCTGCTGCTGCTGCTTCCCAATGCAGGGCAGCAGGCACCCGATGACTGACAGTTCTGCTTAATTAGGGAGTTGTTATTTTATCAATTCCAAAGCGCTTGAAGTTTTCTGCTCCAGCTCACGCTTTCCACTTGTTAATGGGAAACCAACACCCTCCGTCAAAAAGGCAGCAGCACTGATGCATTTTAAAGGTTTCTGCTTGCTCCAGTTTGACATCCAAAATATAACAATCAAGCAATCAGCTGGTGGATGCCTGTTTGATGCAGCTCTGACAGTGCTGAAAACCTTAATTTCTCAGCCCTCCCCTACACCTCCTCCTCCTTTACATCCCTTCGGTCTGGAGCGTGGTGGCTGGTCCCAGTGTGAGGGACCGGGGCTACGGGGTCCTGCTGGGGTTCTGTGTGCTTGGGGCAGGGGGCTGCCATGCAGAGATGATGTCCCCTGTCCACCCAAGTGCCACCTTCCCCTTGCAGCACTGGATGGAAATGGATTAGGAAGAAAAAGGGGTGGGAAAGGTTTTTGGGTCTGAGAGCCCTGTGCCACCCATGAGGTCAGGGTGTATGGGGGTGCTTCATCTCCTTACTGGGCACACAGAGACCCCTGAGGGACATCCTCATCCCTGTGCTGCAAAGGGAGGCAGTCATGGCCTTGGCTGGAGCACAGTCCCACCAGGTGCTGCATGGACACAGCAAGAGCAGGAGCTGCTCCCATCTCTGCGGGCACTGTCACTGATGCCACCACCCCCTCCCATTTGGGTGGGGACTGCCTGGGACATTGCCCTGTGTGGCTGGAGAGGCTCAAAACCAGCACTGGGATTAATGAGGATGACTTTTGCCTTGCAGAGGGCAGCTGGCTGCCAGCAAGGGAGCGGGTGGTGCCATGCGGAGTGGCACAGTGGTGAGGGGGGAAGTTATGGGGAGGATGGGGTAACTGGGCTCTGGGGTGCACAGTGGGCTTGCTGCCCTTTGCACAGGGATTAGCAGTGTTCGTGCCACCCAGCCCAGGGGTACAGGGCTGAGCACGGGGGCTGTGTGGTCAGGGCTCCCGTTGGGGAGGTTTTCCTCGGCTCAGCTCTGGTATCCCCATCCTCTCCATATATGGAGATTTTTCCAGTGGCACAGAGAGCCCGGTGCTCCCCGGATCGCTGCCCGCTGCAGGGAGCAGAGAAGCCAGGAGAGCCCAGAGCAGAGCCCAGAGGAGCCCAAGGGGGAGCCCCCAGCTCCTCCACTCTGGGGAACTCTCTGCTTCATCCCCCAGACACTGCCCAGAGAAGCTGCTGGCTCTTGGGTCCCAGTGGGTGGAATGTCCCTGGGGTCTCCCTGAGGTGGGGAGGATCCCCATATCTTTTCCCACAGCAGAGATGGGGTCCCCCTAGGAACCCCACTGGATTCCCATCCCTTCAGCATCCCAGGGTTGGAGCAGGGGACTCCTCACCTATCCCTGACTTCACACAGAGATGGGGGAGCCGTGTCCCCCTGAGCCTCCCCAGTGTGCTGCGGTGCTGCTGGCAGCACAGCCGTGAGGGATCCCCCGGGTTCCTCTCCACTCTCCTGCCTTGTTTTTCTCTCTCCTTTTGGAGGTTTTCATCTTCCTTCTAATTTCCACACACACCCCCCCCCATTCTGGAATCGCTTTTCATGCAGCGCTAACTGCTGAAGTAACACAAACCTGCTAAATGGTCCGGCTTTATGATAGCATAAAAATGATACTACAGCAGTGAGTGGGGCTTTATTAAACCCAAGGGAAAGGCTCCAAATGAACAGCTTGCTCTGTGCTTTGCTTCCCTGGTGCACCCCCCACCTTTATTTTTAATAACCGCTGGAATATAAACTATAGTTAAGATCCTGTGGACTAGAAGAGCGCCCGCAGCCCGGCGTCATCTCTGCCCGTCCCCGCGCGCATCCCCTGTGCGCATCCATCCATCCTGGTGCTGTGATAGGAGGACCAGCGTCCTGGGAAATGAATTTCCTGGTGTTCCACTTTCTGCTTAAAAAGCCTCATCAATATTTTGCAGGGGGGCCGTGCCCCTGGCAGGTTGGGCCAGGTGTGAAGTGGGAGGAGGTTGGAGCTCCTTCCCATCCCCGTGGGATACCCACTGGGGTGCTGCTGGTGGAGGGAGGTCCCCTGGGCTTTGGGAGCAGGGCTGGACCCCTGTCACCACCGTGTCCTTGCAGAGGGAGCAGGCTGGAAGGGGATGAATCTCCCCTCCCCACTGCTGCAGTGAGGACCAGGCACGGTTGTCCCCCAGTCCCAGGCTGCCCCCTCCAGCACTGTGGCCCACCCCCAGCCCTGATGTCACTGTATCCTTGGGTGTCCCATGGGGGCTGGGTACAGGGTATCCCCCTTACCCTGCTACCCCACTGTACCCCATCCCTGCCTGCGAGGAGGCAGCTGCCTGTGCCCCTGCCCTCCCACACCCTGCGGTGGTGGACTCACAGCTCCCCATTGCATTGCTTTTAATTAGCCTGACACTTCCCGTCGGCTCCTCTCTCCCGCTGAAGGTGCCTGATTAGTGGTGAGGTGAAAGGCACTTTGGGTTACGGAAGGACACGCGGAGAGGCTCGCCTGTCTGCTGCTGAAGCTCATTTTGGACAGCATCTGTTCATTATTATGTGGTGCCTTGGCCAGGTGCCAGCCAGGAGAACTGAAAGCCCCGGCACAAAGCCTGCTTTCACCCGCCGCGGGGAGGAGGAGGAGACTGCTGGCACTGGGAGGGGGTGTGGGGACACCCAAAGCGGGCCGGTCCCTTCCCACCCGGCAGGGATGCTCCAGCATCCCAGAGCATCTGGAGCTGCCATGAGGTGTCCAGCCCCCCCTGGGACTACTGCTGTCCCGTGGGGCTGAGGGCAGCAGCAGGGGGAGTGCACCAGGGAGGTTAATAGCAGAGCTGGGTCATTGCAGAATCCCAGACCAGTTTGGGTTACAAGGGACCTTAAAGATCATCTAGTTCCAACCCTCTACCATGGGCAGGGAAACCCCTCACTAGACCAGGTTGCTCCAAGCCCCATCCAACCTGCCCTTGAACACTTCCAGGGATGGGGCAGCCACAGCTTCTCTGGGCAACCTGGGCCAGGGTCTCACCACCCTCATAGGAAATAATTACTTTTAATATTTAATCTAAATCTCCTCTCTTTCAGTCTGAAGCCATTACTCCTTGTGATGTTGAGGTCTGTGTGGCCGGTGCCTGCTTTTTCTGGCAGAGGCTTATCCTGTGCTTCCCTAGCATCCCCCTGGCACCTCGTGGGATGGCTGTGCCCACCAGGGCTGAGCACTGTGCTGCAGAGGCAGTGGGGAGGCTCCTGGGTTTTGCTGCCCACTGGGTGTGAGTGCCAGGGTTGATGCCCATCCCTGCCACCTCCACCACTTTGTTCCCACCGAGCCAGAGATGCAGCAGCAGTGCAGCCCATCTTGCTGCTCTGTCCTTTGGGGACAGAGGTTTCCCAGACCCCTTGTGCCAGCAGGGGGATATGCAGGGTGGTGCCAGGAGGGGCACACTGGCTTCAGCTCTGCCACCCACGCTCCCTGGCACAGGCAAACCCTCACCTGTGCCTGCCCACAGGGCTGGGCAGAGCCCAGGGAGCTATGGGTGACAGTGATGCTACGGGGTACCCACTGCCTGCACATGTCTGAGGTTGCATGTGTTCCCTCACACGCCTGCACTGGTGCACACGTGGCACACATTGCAGTCTGATGCACTTCAGGGGTGCAAGGGAAGGGGACACTTGAATGTGCCTGGGGTTGGCTGGTGCCACTGCACAGCCCTCCTGGGCTGGTGGCAGCGTCCCTGTGTCCCCAGGACTGGTAGGGACAACATGGCCTTGCAGTGGGGTGCTGGGCACTGTGGGGGCTGGGTGCTTTTGAAGGCTCAGCGGATGGTGGGGAGCCCAAGCCAGGGTGCTGAGCAGTCACCTTTGATTTGCTGGGAAGGTGAAAAAAAACAACACCACCAAACCACACCAAACCAACAAAACCCAAAAACCCCAAACCAAAAAGCAAAGGGAAAAAAAGCCAACTCCAAGAAAGAGAAGAAAGAGGCAAGGGTTGTTGGGAGCTGCCTGGCATGGTGCCAGCCCGGGGACGCTCCGGAACAGACATGCCAAGCTGTAATTGCAGACAGGCTCATTTCAAGAGACGAGACAGTTATTTTTAACTCGCGTTAAGGTAATGCACTGATCACCCGCCTGCTGGTTCAGAAGTTCAGCCTCCCCCTCCTCAAAGCCCCCTTTGCTGGCCCACCCCGTGGCAGTACCCCTGGCTGAGCTCGGGGTGCCCCCAGGATGGTGTCCATGCAGGTGGGCAGCCAGATGCTGCCAGACTGCATCGCCCTCCCCAGGGCAGCCGTTTTGTCTCCCGGGAAGTCTGGCTGCTCTCCAGTGGGATTGGGAGGAGGCTGTGACCAGGGCCAGCCCTGGGGTACAGAGCAGATGGGCATTTGTGGGATGGTACCAGCTCCGTGCTCAGCCTTGGGGCTGCTGAGGTCCCTGAGGGATGGTGGCAGGGATGGGTGCTGCATGCCGGGGTGTCTGATCCTTCTCGGAGTCCAGTGGGAAAACCTTGCAATGCTGGGAGTGGTGGCACTGGTGGCACTGCTCACCCTCCCAGGTCCCCAAGTGCTTCGCAGTGGCTGTGCCACCCCAGGGACTGCTGGCATCTCTTCCAGCAGCCAGGATGGCAGGGCAGGATGGAGATAGTAGGTTGTAGGTCCCCCCCTCCTTGGCTCACTGGCCATCCCTGCCAAGAAGGGCTTAGCCTCTGGGCCATCTGTCTGGTTGGACCAGCTGCAGAGCCCGATGCTCCCAGTGCCACTTGTCCAGCCATGCCAAGGACTGTGCAGCCACCTCAGCCCTGGCTGTTGGTGTGGGAGAGCCCAAAAGCCAGGAGCAGGAATATGTCACCTCTTTTTCTTTCCTTAAAACATACTGTGAAGTGCCTGGAGGGCCTGGATGCCCTCTGCTCCTGGGGGAGAAGCTTTGCCACCCTGAGGTGGGATGTCACTGGCTGCATGGGACCCAAGCAGTGCCAAGCTGGGGAGCACAGGGATGAGTCTAAACCACCCAAAGCAGGAGCAGAAACACTCCACAACATGTCAGGTTTGGACCTGTAATAGCTGTAATTAATCCTTTGCCCCCCGCCAACAGCCTATCCCCAGGGTCGCGGCGGCTGGGTGCTGGTAGGAACAAAGCCCTGGGGCACTCCCAGACAGGACCAGTGTGTTGTCCCCATGTCCCCAAATGTCCTCTCACCCTGGTGATGGCGTCAGCAGTTTGCCAGACAGCCGGGAACTCCCTGTGTAGCTGAGATGTCTTTTGTCCTCGGCCGTCGCGTGGCCAGGACCAACAGCTGCAGGTGCTTCGCTGCTTCCACTTCTCGCTGCCATGGTTTGGCATTTCCCTCCCTTCAGATGCAGCTGTTTTCAGCAGAAGCACTGAGGTTTGGAGCCTGGGGGGACTCGAGGGGAGCTGAGACCTGCCAGCCACATTTTGTGGCATTTCACCACTTGTCCAGGCTCGTCCCTGAGGCTGCACATCATCTGCTGGAGCTGATAAATCAGGGGAATAGCCCGGCTACCTGCTCCATGAGTGGTAGGTGCCATCTCCATGGGCCATCATCTCTAAAGAGTTCAGCAGGGATGGCATATTCTGAGCCAAGGGGGGGCCTGACCAGGATTATTCCTGGACTGTGACCCCAGCAAAGCAGGGGGCATCTCCTGGCCCATCGGGGTGCCTGGCTTTACAGGGGGTTACACAGCCACGTGCCTCAGTGCTGCACCTGCTTGGACCTGTGCGACGGGAAGGGCTGCCCATGCCCCTTCTCCACGTGGGGATGAGAGCAGAGGGGGATCAGGGGTGGCTGGGTACAGTCTGCCACATCCTGGCCCCCGCTGATGTTGGCAGGAGTAGGCACCATGCCAGCGTGCTTGTTCCCAGCATCCCTGGAGCCTGCCCGGGCTCTCCGATGCATTTGGTAGTGCGGGATTAGAAGCGCCTGCTCAAGCCCTAAGGATGGGAGAGTTGAGGAGACCAGGAGTGGAAATGGGGCTTGGGACCACACTTGGGACCTCCTTTGGTAGTGGGTCCTCTAGCTCCTTCCTGCTGCACTGCAGGGCCCTGGGGACCATCCTGTCCCCCTGCGCAGCCGGTCGGAGCTGCTGCATGCCAGGGGCTGTGGGGAGTGGGTTGAGCAGGATGAAGGAGGACAAGTCCCAGCTCTGCAAAGCTGTGCTGAGGGGTGCGGGCAGGATGCCTGCTGTCCCCTCCTGCCCAGGGGGTGCAGGCAGGATGCCTGCTGTCCCCTCCTGCCCAGGGGGTGCGGGCAGGATGCCTGCTGTCCCCTCCTGCCCAGGGGGTGCAGGCAGGATGCCTGCTGTCCCCTCCTGCCCAGGGGGTGCGGGCAGGATGCCTGCTGTCCCCTCCTGCCCAGGGGGTGCAGGCAGGATGCCTGCTGTCCCCTCCTGCCCAGGGGGTGCGGGCAGGATGCCTGCTGTCCCCTCCTGCCCACAGCTTGCCTGGCCAGCAGCTGGTACTTGCGTCCTCCCTGCCCAGAATGGAGGTCACGTGCTGGGATGCAGGGAAGGAATTAACAAGCTGTGGAGTGACAGGCTCGTAAATTTTGGCGCTTTTTTTGAGACTGTCAAACCTATGCCTGTCCCAGGGATGTAAGACAGCATTTTATTGCTGCCTGCATGATGGTTGTTCCCTTCTCCTCTGCGGCTGTGATTTATCTCTGCACTTTGCACTGATTGGATTAGAAGTTTAAATGCTAAGGGTGCATAACAATATATTTTTCTTATTAATATTAAAAAATCATTATTGGATTTTTTATAGTTCTGTTTTGAATTGAATCCCCTTGCTTGATTTATTCTCTCTCCCAGAGTAGAATTTAATGCTAATAGGAACAATCATTGCTTTGTTTTGAATCTTTGACTGTTTGGAAAACTTTCCCTGCAAAGGGAAATTACAGCATTATTAAGAGTCCATTAAAGAGTGTTTGCCCATTCCTGGCTATTACCTGTGAGCTGGAGAGAAAACAAAAAAGCAAAGGCAAAGAGTCTCTTTTTCAGGGCTTTCTGCTTACACCCTTCCCTAGGTGTAGCAGTTATTATAATCAGCTCTGTTCTATCGCAGGTATTAATTGCAGGTCCTGTTGGTTTGATTGCGGGATGCCGGGCAGGGGGGATGTGTGTGTGGCTTCGGAGCGCGGCTCATGCAACACTGCCCTCTGCACGGGCAAAGGGCTGCGCTGGGTCCCAGGGAGCGCTGGGGCCCTGGGGCTGCTCCGGTTCCCGCTGCCTTTTGTCTTTTGAAGGCAAATACGAGAAGCACAACAACAGCCCCTGGGCTGGTGCCTTTTGCAGGCGTCCCCGGGCTTTGGGTGCCAAGCGGTGGGTGGGATGGAGGGTGCTGCATCTCCCCCCTTTGCCCCCATGCACCTGAGCGGTGCCTCTGCCTGCATGGGGGGACCAGCCATTGCCTGCCCAGCGCCGTGTCCCCCCCACACCCCCCAGATCCCTCAGCATCCTTGCAGTTGTGCCTGGCGTGTTTCACTTTCAGGCAGCTGCCTGCAGGGCTGGGGCAGGCAGCAGGGCTGGGCACATACCCCATGGGCAGTCCTGGAGAGCAGGCAGGTGGGAATGGGGCAGGGGAGGGGGCACGATGCCAGGCAGCTGGATTGGTGCCTGGGCTCAGCACACGGCGCTGGGATGGGTGCAGCAGCAGTGGGGACCTGTGCCAGGCTTGGCACGCTGCTGGCACAGTTGGCACGGGGAGCACAGCCTGCCCAGGCAGGGCTGGGGCAGGCCTGGGTGGTCATGGCCCGGGGGTGCCAGGAGAAATGGGGGGCTGGGCTGTGGGGCTGGGCCATGGGGTAGTTGCGGGGCCGTGGGGCATCTGAGGGGTGAGGGTGGGAGCTGCAGGAATGTCAGCTGGAAGCATGCAGGGTCCCACCTCAGCATGTGGCTCCCTGCACTGTGCCAGGCTACCACCCTGCACCCCAAAACCTGTGCCCTGCTCCCCAAAGCCTGCACCCTGCAATCTGCTCTCCAAAGCCTGCATCCCACACCGCAAAACCTGCACCCTGTATCCTGCACCCTGCTCCCCAAAACCTGCATTCTGCACCCTGTACCCTACATCCTGCACCCCCAAACCCTGCACCCCACCTGCCCAGACCCCACCCCCCCAGACATTGCTCATTGCAAACCTCATTGTACCCACACCCACAGTGCACCCTGTACCCTGAAACCCAGCTGTGCTGCCTGGACACCCCGTACCCCCATTCCACTGCCCTCCTACCTCCACCCAGCCCACCCTGTACCTAGAGCTGGTTTACTCCTCCCCCACCCCCTTCTGTGCCCTCCCTGCTAACCTGGCGCTGCTGGGGCTGGCAGGAGGTGCCAGCATGAGGTGTGGGCAGGAGGGTGCACTGTGAGCTTGGCTGTCCCCACAACTGCCACCCCCCTGCCTTCTGCCCCCACACGTGGTCCTTGGTGAGGTCAGCACCTTGGAGTCACAGCTCAGGCACTGCCACCCACCCTTTGGTGGGACTCCCAGTTGGCCTTCCCAGGCACTGGGAAGCTCCATTTTTCTGGGTGACAATGCCCATGAGCCCCAGTGTGCTTGGCTCAGCCTCTGTCCCTTCTGTGCTCCGTGGGTTATGGGGTGTCACTGCAAAGTTCATCAGCTGGAGAGGAACAGTTGTCCCCCCTCGCCCGGTGCCCCAGCAGTGCAAGCAGGCAGTTGGGGTGTGCACTCCACTGGGCCTGGGGGTGCAGTGCCATCCATTGCAGACCACCTTCTGCTGTGATGGGGTCCCTAGCACACCTCTGTGTCCTGGTCCACGCTGATGTCAAGGGCATTGGAAGAGCCATGGGCCCTCCATGGGCGTCCAGCTCCCCCCGTGTTCCCACTGCGCAGCCGAGCTGGTAGAACTGGCCTTTTCCACCACTGACAGCAGCCCTTGGTGTAAGGAGAACATGCCAGATGGGGGGGTCAGCTGCTGGGCTGAGGGGAGCAAACCTGAGCATGTGGATCCTGGTCACCCCAGGATGGTATTGGAGGTGCTGCCTCACACCCCCCGAAGCTGAGGGATGGGCCTCTCCTTGTGTGCTGTGCCAGGGAGATGCTGGCTCAGAGGTGGTCCAGCCACCCCCCGCAGCACCAGGACAGCACTGCGGGGCACACACCCGTCCCCCTTGCCCCGTGCTGGGGGTTGGCACCTGGAGCAGCCCCATGGGGCTGTGGTACCCACGCAGCATCCCTGGCTGCCAAGCGTCGTGTCCTTGGGTGTCCTATGCGCCGGGACTGTCTGGCTGAGGTTTCCTGTGCCCCGTTCACGCTGGGATCCCAGCGGTCGGATCCGCTCGCCCTCCCTGTGTATTTTTTGGCTGACCCCCCCTCTCGGTGTTTCTCCATCCCGGCGCCTGAGTGCATCAGCCAAGGAGTGGCTGCGGGGGAGGGGGGCCGGGCTGCCTGCCAGGCCCTGGGGTTAATGGCAGCTGCAGCCCTGCGTTGGACTTGTGGTGACAGCTGCAGGTTTTGGGGTGGGGGACTGGGTGTGAGGGGACACAGGGGGTACCCCCGGGATGCATGGTGGGGTGCTGGCAGGTACCTCTGTGCATCCTGCTGCCTGTCCCTGAGAGGCAGGGACATGTCTCCGTGACCATATGGGGCTCGGGGAGTGACCACACCACTGGGGTTTGGGGAGCAAGGTGGGGAGACATGGGGTACAGGGCTGGGAAGTCTGAGGTGCTGCAGCCACTGTGGGCCAACAAGGGGAGTCATGGAGTGGGCAGTGCTGGCTGTGGGGCCAGCCTGGCTCCCCAAAGCTCCCAGTTTAACCTATAAGGTCCCAGTTGTGGGGGTCTGGGACAGGACCCGCCCCCCAGCCAAGGCCCATAGGTGGGTCCTTAGCAGGGGAGCAGGATGCCTGGGATTCCTTCCTGCCTCGCTGGGGCACCTCCATGGTGGCATGGCCCCAGGGAGACAGGACTGGTGATGGCCTCGGTCCCCAGGACCCCCCCTCTCTGCCCCAAGCCCCCTCCTCTGCTCAAATCCTCCTCCTGCCTGCACAGAGTGTGCAGGACCTGAGGGCTCCTCTAATTATCACTGTGCTCTGAATAATTCATAGCAGCATTAGTCCAACAAAGCCTCTCCCTGTCCCAACTCTCTGCCTTGCTGCCTGGCACACACCGGCAGGCTTTGGGGGTGCCATAAAGTGGGGGACAGGCTGGCTGGGATGGTGGGGTGGGACACGGGGATGTCTGTCACCTGCCACCTGCTGCCAGGGGTTGGGGGGTAGCATGGGCTGGGATGGGGGAGCGGTGGGTGTATGTGCCCCTGGACCATCGCCACCCTCCCCCTGCCCCCCCTCAGTTTCCTCCTTGTGTCAGGGACGTTGGGGTGAGTAGGACCAGCAAGAGGGTGGTTCACACCCCCTCTTTAGTGGGGGTGCCTGGGCACAGGCACACAGCACCCTGCTCTCTCCAGCCATTCCTGCAGGGCTGGATTTGCCCGGGGCAGGGCTGAGACAACAGGACAAGGGGGAACAGTTTCAGACTGAAAGAGGGGAAATTTAGATTAGATATTTGGAATAAATTATGAGGGTGGTGAGACACTGGCCCAGGTTGCCCAGAGAAGCTGTGGCTGCCCCATCCCTGGAAGTGTTGAAGGGCAGGTTGGATGGGGCTTGGAGCAACCTGGTCTGGTGGGAGGTGTCCCTGTCCACGCAAGGGAGTTGCAAGTAGATGATCTTTAAGGTCCCTTCCAGCCCAAACCGTTCTGTGCTTCGGTGAGACCCCAGAGGCCCTGAGTGCCTGCGAGGCTGGGAGCAACGAGGGGTTAAATGCAATAAAGCTGGTGTGAAACTTTTGGCTGGGGAAGCTGCAGGCAGAAAGTGCATTTGTAGCAGCAAGTGGCCGCCTTGAAGACGATCCAGATCTGTCTGGGAGCCGTCTGCTGCTAAAACCCTTTGATCCACTTACTTCTCCCCGGGGAGCTCCCTGCAGCTCTTGTGCTAATGCCCCCGTGGCGACAGGGGATGAGCTGCCAGACGGATGCAGGAAAGACCCCCTCCCGATGCCAGGGAGGAGAGCGGCCACAAAAAAAGGGGGGCAGAAAAAGAGGGGGGCTCTGGGACACAGGAGCGATGCTACCAGGCTTAATCTGTAAGATGCTGGGGGTGTCTGGGGGTGGGAGTAGGTTTGGCTGTTCACAGGCAGGGATGTGAGTGGATGGAGGGATGGAGGGATGAGGGATGGAGGGAGCATTGCTGGGTCATTGCTGTGATGCCAGGGCTGGGGGGCAGGGGAGGAAAGGGGAAGGTTTGCACTGCTGAGGGCTCCCCAGGACTGCAGATCTGGGGGCTTTCAGCCCCAGGGGTGACTGCAGGGCCATGGTGGCTCGGCACGGGGCCACGTGAAGGGCTGGGTGGAAGGATGTGCCACTCAGCAGCCAGACCTGCTGGTTGATTTTGGGGGTGATCAGGGCCCAGAGCATCTCTGCTCAGACAGGCATATCCTTCTGCCTCCCTGCCAGGCTGCAGGAGCAGGATGCAGCCTCCTGGGGCTGGGGAGGCAGCAGGGGCATGCGTGGCTCCTGGGGACGTGATTCCTATTCATCCCTACCCTTTACAGTCCCACAGCCTGGGTCTGTGGGGCAGGAGAACTGGCCTTGTGCCTGGCTGCCCCTGAGCATTTGGGGTTTATCCTGATGTGTATTTATACCTGTTCCCAGTGTGTGCAGCACTGGGATCACCATGCTGGCTGTCCTGTGCCAACCCAGTACGGATGGGGATGGCTCTTGTGCCAGCAAAGGTTTGGGGTGCAGGGAGCTGGGTTTCAAGGCAGTTGGGCAATGACTGCTGGTGGGGAGTTTTTTTCCACAAAGGAAAAGCAAATTTGGGTCAACTGGCCCAGATTGCAAATAGGCTGAAGGGGGAAGGCAGGAAAACAGGCAGCGCTGGGCAGCCCAGAGCCAGTTCCCATTGGGTTAAATGACATATCAGCAGTTTTGGCAATTTTGGTTCACTGCAATTACTTTGCTTTGCTATAGGAAGTGTTTAAGGACAAGAAAGCTGAAATAAGCTGCTGTAGTGCACCTCAAACACCCATTTTGCAGTGGGTGTCAGGACTTGAAGGATGTGCTCAGCTCCCCTGCGTGGGCAGCTCTGGGTCCTGCCCTTCCCAGGTCCCCATTGCAGATGGGGATGACCCCTGTGGCAGTGGGGACAGGGGCCCCTGGGAGTCCCAGAAGGGGAGCAGTGCTGCTGTACAGCTGGGACAGCATCAGCGTGGGGGGCGATGGGGCTGGCACAGTGCTGAGCCCTGCAAGGGGGAGACGTTCATAGAATCGTTTTGGTTGGAAAAGACCTTTATGATCATGAAGGCCACCCATTAACGCAGCACTGCCAAGGCCACCACTAGACTATGACCCTCAGCACCACATCTACATGGCTTTTAAATCCCTCCAGTGATGTGGACTCTACCACTGCCCTGGGCAGCCTGTGCCAGGGCCTAACAACCTTTTTGGGCAAGAACTTGTTCTTAATATCCAATTTAAACCTCCCCTGGCACAACTTGAGGTAATTTCCTCTCGTTCCTTGGAAGAAGAGACTGACTCCCCCTTGCTTCTTCAACCTCCTCTCAGGCAGTTGCAGAGAACTAGAAGGTCTCCCCTCAGCCTTATTTTCTCCAGGCTGAACACCCCCAGTCCCCTCAGCCACTCCTCATCAGACTTGTGCTGTACCCTGCGTCCCACGTAACACATGTGAGTTTGGGATGGACCCATGAGCCATGGGCTGCAAGTCTGCACAGAGCAGGATGGGGCTGTGGGCAGGAGAAGGGACACGCCATCCTCCTCCCTGCTGGGCTTGGTGGTTGGGAGCCAGGGCTCTGACGAGTCCTCGATGCTGCCTGTGGTTTCAGAGCTGTTGGGCTGCCCTGCCAGCAGGCTGGCATCGCCTGGGCTGCTGCTGGCAGCCCTGGCTGCCCTCGCAGGGAAGGAAAAAGCCATCGAGGCGGTGATGGAGCTGTGGGAGAGGCCAGGGATGGTCACGACCAGGGACAGTCACAGCCAAGGACTGTCACAGCTGGGTCTGGGGGTGCGCAGCGGGGCCAGAGGGGTGGGATGGAGGTGTGAAGGGAAACGAGCAGGGAGTGAACAAAAGCTTCATTGAGTGACAGAGCCCGGCTGCCAGTGGAGCAGGAGCCTGGCCAGGAAAAACAGGGCCTGGAGCGGGGAGCACATCGTGTCCCTGGCCGGGGCCTCCAGGGCCCTCGGTACATTCTGTAGTGGAGGAAGCTGGCGTGGGGATGGGCTTGGCCACCGCTGACCCTGGGAGGAGAGGCAGAGGGGGCTCTGACCCACTGCTCGCCAGGGCTAATCCTCTGTGTAACAAGCCCTGCTGAGACCGGCTGGATCCCCCTCTCCCACCCACTAACTCCAGGGGGGTCAGAGGTTCCCGGGTTCTGCACCAGGGGAGGAGGCAATGGGGTTTAGAGGGGGACGGGGACCGGCTTGCAGACAGCGCGCGGGCGCCGTGCCCAGGAATTCGAGGATGGTTTGCAGGCTGTGCTGCCCAGGCAGCAGCGTCTAATTCAATTACAGCTCAGTATCACGAACCCGGGAGGCCAGCAGCGTGTGGGAGCTGGGTGGGGGCCCTGGGGGGAAGGAGGCCATCTGAAGGGCTGCCAGGTCCCCTGGGAAACAGCCTGGATGTCAGTGGGCTGGGGGTGCCCCGTGTCCCCCCCAGATCTGCTGCCAACAGCTAGCATGCCAGCCATGGGGTTATACCCAGGCTGGCACTGCTGGCACATGCCCATGGCCTGGAGACCCCCTGGAGATGCTGGGGGTGTTTGGAGATTTTGAAGCATGACTCCAGGCACTTGATGCCTTTGGATTGGGCTTCCAGGTGACAGGAGTTGGGAACAGCTGCCTTCCTGCAGTAACATGTGGCTTCCCATTGCTTCCACACCTCTCCATGCTCCAGCATCCTCCATCCCCCTCCTCAGCACCTTGCCTTCCCTGTATGCCAACCTACTTCCCCAGCCCCACACCCCCATCCATGTCTTCCCACCCCAGCCCTGCTGCAGTCCCTATCCCCCCACCCTTCCCTAGAAAAAGAATTAACGTGGGTGGGGTTCAAACCCCTGTGGTGCAGGCACAGGGCATCCTCTCCCTGCAGTCCAGGGCTGATTTGTTCCTGGTGGTTTGGGCATTGGTTTCTCTTGCTCGTTTTTGGACATTTTGTGACCCCCAAAGCACCTTTTTTTGGTGGTTTTGTTTCTGATTCTCCTAGCTGAAAGACAAAACCCTGCTGGCAGCATGGACCCGAGGAGGGTCCCCAGGCCCATGAGTGCCTATGGCAGCAAGCAGCTGAGCCTGGCAGCCCGTGTTATTGTTGAGGGTTTGTAGGCAGGGCAGATTTTCAGGGTCTCTTGCTCCAGAGAGACCCATCCGCACTGAAACCAGCCCCAAGGACCCTTCATGGCCTGACCTGGAGCACCTCCACCTGCCTCCCGGTGCCCCAGTCCCACTTGCAGTGCCCATCACTCGTGGGTGGGGCAGTTCTGGGATGGATCCAGCTCCTCCCTCCAGTGGCACCGGGACCAACTGCTCTGGCAGGCTCCGGCTGATGTAATTTTTGCCATTACAGGTAAAACTGCTCTGCCTCGGGTGGCCAAACTCCTCAGAGATGGCAGGAGGGGGTTGTTGTCTTCCTGTTGCTTTGTGGTTCCCACAGGGAACTCACTGCCTCCCTGGGTGTTTCTGCTGCCCGCTCGGGCTGCCTGTGCCTGCAGATTCATTTTCAGAGCTGCTCGGGGGTTGGGAAGAGGCTTCACTGTGCATTTCCACCCATCCTGATAGTCCTTGTTGTGGCTCCACCAAATCCTTACCCCCGGTCCCACTATTTTTTTTCATACATGGTCTGGAAGCATTCTGCCCTGCCTGCCCGTTGCCTGTGGAAGTGCAGCCCAGAGCCCACCATGGTGGGCTGTGGCTTTCCTGCCACCCTGTGTGATCAAATAGGGCTTGAAGAGGGGGAACACACTGCCATGGGTCATGGTGCATCCCCAGGGAGGGGGACAAGTAGCTAAGGTTTACAGCTGGGAAAGTTTGGGGGATTGGGGGAAATCTTGGAGCATCCTTGATGCTTCTGAGCCCTTGGAGGGAAAAGCAGAGGCTGATTAATCCAAAGGCAACACGGGGTGCTGCTTGGGGACAAAGCTCCCACTCCCCAGGGTGGGATTGCTGCAAGACCCCTGAAGGATGGGCTGATACTGAGGAGCTGCAGGCAGGAGACTGTGTCCCTAGGCGTGGCTGTGGGGACACAAAGTGAGCTGCAGTGCGGGGGTTGCAGGCAGCAAAATGCTTGGCAGGGACTGGGGCACAGCAGCTCCTCTCTGCCCATGGCCACCAGCCCACCAGCCCAACCTCTAGTAGGGTGGCAATGTCCCCCCGGGGGGAGCCCCCTCATCATCACCCTGCCACTGCCTCAGGGGGTGTTGAGGTGGGGGCTGACCCCATTGCCCCCCTCTGGGAGACGTGCCCACCTTGCACAGGTCAGGGACCCCCTTGCAGGAGGAGAAGGCAGAAGAGGCTGGGGTGCATGGCCGGGCCCCCCGCTTCACCCCCCTTGCTTACCTGCGGGATGTCACCCGCTGTTTCCCTGGCAACGGTGATGGCATCCTGAACACCTCGGGCAGAGTTTCCCTGCCTCCCCGGCGATGTCATCCGCCGTTTCCTGGGTAACCCAGCATCCAGCAGCCGACTCTGGCAGGCAGGTAGAGGAAGAACCTCAGCCCACCCACTGCCTTCTGCTGCACCCAGCCCTTGCCACCCCACAGCACAGCACTGCTGGAAGGGCTGTGCCTGTGCTTTGGCTCGTGGGTGGCTGTGTATGAACAGTGGGGACATGCTGGCAGGCCCCCAAGGTTGCTCTTTGCAGATCCAGGGATGGAAAGATAAGGCAGATGGCAGCCCTGCCTGTCCTGCACAGGGCCCTGTCCCTGCTCTGCTCTCTGAAGGTTCCTCATGGGTCTGCCTGGCATTGGGGACCCCAGTGAATGGGGATGGGAAGAAGGACAGAGATTGGGAGCATGGTGCCCACCCCATGTCCCACTCCATCCCCGCACAAAGGGCTGGGGACTTGGTCTGGGCTCATGGGGAGTTGGTGTTCTCGAGGGGAGAATAGCCAAGGGAGGTTGGAAAGTGTCTGGGACAACTAGTAATTCCCTTTCCTTGTCACATTTAAGGAACTGGTCTTGGCAGGAGTGGTTAACCTCCAAGAGGTCACTGGTGAGGCATATTGACTGTTCATACCAGAGAAGAGAAGGCTGCAGGAGACCTTAGAGCACCTTCCACAACCTGAAGGGACTACAGGAAGGCTTGGGGAGGGACTTTTGGCAGGGAGTGATAGGATGAGGGGGAATGGTTTCAAACTAGAAGAGGGGAGATTTAGATGAGATATAAGAAAGAAATTACTTGCTGTGAAGGTGATGAGACACTGGCCCAGGTTTCCCAGAGAAGCTGTTTCTGCCCCATCCCTGGAAGTGTTCAAGGCCAGGTTGGATGGGGCTTGGTGGTCTAGTGGGAGTTGTCCCTGCCTATGGCAGGGAGATTGGGACTGGATGATCTTTAGTGTCTGTTCCAACCCAAAACAGTCTGGGATTTGATGATTGGGCATCCCACTTTGTGCTGGTCATGGGACCATTTTCCTCCAGGCGATGCCCTTCATGCCATGAGCCCATCCTGGGCAGAAAGTGTCAGAGCCCATCCTGGGCCCACTGAGCACAGAATGTCCTGGCATCTGGCCTTGCCCTCCTTGCTCTATAACAAGAGCTCTTTGCTGCTCATTCCCACAGCTTCGCTCCATCCCACCCCAAGGGGCAGATCCCCCCCTGCTTCCAGTGCAAGTCTCTGAGAGACCAGGAGCCCCACTAAATCCCACTGCAGCAGGGTGAAGGGCTGCGTCCTGGGGCAGGGGATGTCCGGAGCACCTGGGACAGTGGCAGCCCCAAGTGCTTTTTCCCAGGATCAGGAGCCTGGGATTCCCGTGCGGATGCACCACCCCTCGGCCCTGCCCGGCCGGCTGCGGGGCCCCAGCCCGGGGGAGGGACGTGAGATCGGAGCCTGCAGGGCTGCGGGCGCCAGGTTTTCCTCGTGGATCCTGTCTTCTGCGCCGTGAGGCCAGGGGGGTGGATGCGGGGGGCCAGGGGGGGTGGATGCGGGCGGAGGCTGTGTGCTGGGGTGTGTTTTGGGGGACCCACGGCCCTACTTGCAGCCAGTCCCGCTCCTGCGCGACCTCCGTTTGGGTGCATTGCCCCAGGCTGGTTCGATGTGCCCTTGCCTGTGCTGCCTGCACCCGGGAGATCCGACAGCCCCGTCCTGCCGAGCCCCCGAGGCAGGGGGATGTCCTGAGGGGGATTCCCCCTTTCCAAATACACCGCGGGGGGGGGGGGGAATGTGCTCACAGCACCAGGTGTGAGCACATCAGTGCAACCCTACGTGTATAAGCGACTGCGTCGGGGTGGGGTGACACATGGGGTCTGTACACTGTGCTTCACCTTGGGGACAGGAGTCATGCACAGGTCTGTGCAGAAAGCCCAGTCACCTGAAAAGGGCTCAGGGGGTGCCCATAGGCCCCTGTAGAATCACAGACTAGTCTGGATGTGAAGGGACAGTATCTTACCACCCTCACAGGAAAGAATTTCTTCCTGATGTCTAGTCTGTATCTCCCTTTTTCCAATGTAAAGCCGTTCCACCTCGTCCTGTCACTCCCTGCCCTTGTAAAAAGTCCCTCCCCAGCTTCCCTGTAGCCCCTTCAGGCACTGGAAAGCTGCTTTCTGGAGCCTTCTCTTCTCGAGGCTGAACAACCCCAAGTCTCAGCCTGTCTCCAGAGCAGAGGTGCTGCAGCCC
Organism: Hemiprocne comata; assembly: GCA_020745705.1. NCBI lineage: Eukaryota > Metazoa > Chordata > Aves > Apodiformes > Apodidae > Hemiprocne > Hemiprocne comata. Next base: position 6,820,370 of record CM036607.1, on the reverse strand, counting down.
TTGGAGCACCTTTGTGGCCTCCTCTGGACTTCCTCCAACTCCATGTCCTTCTTCTTGTGTCGGGGATCCCAGAGCTGGATGCAGGGGGGATCTCACCAGAGCAGAGGGGCACAATCTCCCCCTCACACTGCTGGTCACACTGCAGGTGCTGCAGCCCAGGACATGGTTGGTTTGTGGGCTCCAGGGCACATTCCCGTGGGTGGAGAGCATTGGGGCGCCGGAGCCTTCCTCTCCTGGTGGTTTTATGCAGCCCTGCAATGAATGGCACAAGCCCTCACGAGTGCTGAGGGACGGGGAGTGGGAGGGGCAGGAGGTGGGGGGCGGGCTGTAATTAGCAGATGCAAAGCAAGCTGTTGCCAGGGGGGTCAACTGAGTCACCACGCAGCCGGCTGCGTGCCAGGGAGCATGCCCACGCACGCCGGCGTGGGCGACATGGAGCACGGGGGTGGGTGCCGGGATGGGGGCTGCGGGGTGGGGTGCGGTGGATGTGTGGGGAGCATTGGTGGGTGTGCTGGAGGTACACATCGCGGGGTGGGTGCGCCTTTGGCCCTGCCTGTGTGGTGGGGAGAGGTGTGGGATGCCCTGCTGCTGCTGGGGACATCTTGGCAGGGCTCAGGCTTCTCCAGCCCTGGGCTGGTGGCTGCTCCTCCTTCTCCTCGGGAAGAAGGAGCTTTTCCATCTCCCCTCTGAGAGCATGTTGGCTTTTGGCTGGGAGCCCCCAGGGAGCTCCTTGGGGCTCAGTGGGGCAGAGCAGGGATGGGCTCTCCCATCCCTCTCTCTCCAGGACCCTCTCCCATTCATGAGCCACCCCTTGCCCTGCGTGGTGTGCAGGTGACCACTAAGAGCATCCACCTCAGGGTGCCATCATCCCCCGGGTGACCTCCACGGGTCCTGTGGGCTGTGGGCAGGGTCAGAACACGATGTCTGGGGAGGACTGGGCTGGCCCTGGGGCATGGCCTGGGGCTTTGGGACACAGCGGGTGGCACATGGCTGCGGCAGAGCTGACTCCTGGAGCAGTGAGTTGAGTAGCTCTGCCAGCGACTCCCTCTGCCGCAGCCCCCTCCGTGCCTCAGTTTCCCTTGACCTCAGACAGCCCCAGGCTGTGCCGGGGCCGGGGGTAGCATCCCTCCTTCCTGCAGCCAACGGGGCTGGAGCTGCAGGAACATCCCTGGAGCCCTGCACTGACCTTGCTTCATTTGTGTGACTTTGCCTGGTGGGGCTTGTGCTGAGGGGGTTTTGAGGTGTGATGAGTGTGTCACATGGATGCTCAGGATGAGGGGTCTCTCTCTGGTTGCCCCCCCTCGTGTCTCGCTGTCTCTTCCAAGAGGGTCTGCGTGTGGCTGGGGACTGTGTGGGCACAAACTGAGACTTTTCGGTGTCCTGAGCCACAAGAAAGGCCTGGTGGGCTCAGCCCTGCTGGGAGCTGCTGGCCCCACGTGTCTGTCCCCGGGGTCTGTGTGTGAGGGGGGTGTGGGCACAGCGCGGGCAGGCACTGAGCCTGGGACCAGCAGGCAGCAGGTCTGACTTTGTCACCAATGCCTGCCTGACCTGGGGAGTAGGGCTGCTTTCCAGGGGCTGCTTTGGAGGTGCTTGATGGCCCTCGGGTCCCTGTGGCAGAGGGTGTCACGCTGGGTGACATCTCAGCTGTGCTGGCATCTCCAGGCTGCCTTTCCCCTGGGGGGATGTGGTGCACAGATCAGGACCCTGTGCCGTTAGGCTTGCCTGAACCAGGAAGGACATCAATGTGAGGCCATTTCCCACTGTGTTTCTGGCTCTGCAGGGACATGGTGACAGCCGTGACAGTGGCTCATGTCACTGCCTCACTGTCCCCATCCTCATGGCATGCCAGCTCCAGGCGTGGGGCGTTTGGCCCTGCCAGGTGGGAGACCATGGGGGTCTCTGTTTCCTGCAGCAGCCGTTTGCTGCCTGTCCCACGCTGGTGACACAGGGTTTTGTGCCCTCCATCTCTCATGCACACACACAAAAAAGAAGTTGGAAGTGGGAAGAAGGGAGTTGTGTGGGTTTGGGAGGGTTTCTGTGCTGCAGTCTGTGCTGGAGCGGAGCGCTCTGGCTGGAAGGGCTGGTGTGGGGCCAGCTGGCACTGAAGGGAATGGGGCTTGACCCAGCGTGGGAACAGCAGGGAGCCTGTCAGGACAGGCAGGGGTGCCATGGGCTTGACCAGAGCAGGTGGACCCGATGCTGCTCATGATTTTCAAGGATGTTTTTAAATAATGCCCCTTGCAACTTGTCTGTGTTGTGCAGCAGGTCCCTGTGATGAATATTTTCTCCTCTCGTTCAAAGGCATTGATTGCATCTCTAAACCTGCCCCTGCCCCACCTTTCTGGCCTAAAACCTGCGAACTAGTACAAATACTTGTTTTCTTGAACAACTGGGATTTTTTTATTGGAATAAAAATGTTCCGTGAAACATCTTTCAGAAAAGAGCGTTTGGTGCCAGGGGTGTCCCCGCTGTCCTGGCAACCTGCCCGGTCCCCATCCACCTCATGTCTGAGAGCCATGGTGCTCCCAAGCTGTGAGTGCTGGTGGCAGGATGAAAAATCTCTTGCAGGTATTTGAGAAGCAAAAGACACTTTTCTGTGTATGGCCAAACCAGCCCCTCATCTTCAAGGGCTGCCCTGAGTTGCCTCTACCCAGGGTTTGCTGCCTTTGCCAGGGAGTTGGCAGAGCACAGCAACCCTGTCCCTGCTCCAGCAGCCAGCAGAAACCTGCTGGGGTCCTGGAGGGGACACAGTGTCAGAAGAGAGTTGGCTTTGCTACATGGACCCCTTGAAAGACCCGGAGCTGGAGGACACAGTGCAGAGGGACTCACTGCTCCTCCGAGCATCCCCACAGGTCTGGTCCCCTGGGGTGATGTGGGGCCTTGGGGCAGGCAGGGGAGACCCGGAGCACAGGGACTCCTCAGGGGACACATGTGCCCCCAGTGCATGGCTCTGTGCCCAGCTTTCCCTGCATTCTTGGGTACAGTCCAGCTCTGGTGTAGGTCTCAGGTTGAAAAGCAGAGCAGCCTTGACCCAACAGACAGGGGACAGGACAGGGCTGGACTCAAAACGCTCCAGGGGCTGGGGTTCCAGCTGCTGCTTAGGTCTCTATGGTACTGCATGTGGTTGGTGCACTGGGACAGGACAGGGGTACAGCCCCAGGGGCTGGGACCTACCTCTCTCCCAAGTGACCCAAAGACACTGTTTCATGGCACCCTACAGGATGGTCATCTCCCCCGGGTGCCTGAGAATCATATGTAAAGCAGGATGGTGCAGGCTGAACCCTGCTGCTTCCCCCATCTTCTCCCTGCTGGCTGCAGGCGATGGAGAGAGGCAGATGGTTTCTCTCAGGGGACAGCCACCTCCTGTGCCTGATGGGGCTGGGGACCCCCCCTCCCCAGGGGCTTGGCATCCTTGGGGTGCACCCCTCGTGGGTGCTGGGTCTCCCAGGGGTCTCTCGGCAGGGTTTGATCTGCCTTGCCTTTGGATCTAGAGCAGCTTTTCTCAGCTCTGGGGGTACTCAGTGTGGGTACAGGCAGGGCTGCCTGCAGCTGCGTGGGCACCTTGTCCCCAGCCAGCCACAGCCCCCATGCCAGGCAGCAGGGGGGCAGCCTGCAGGGAGTTAAAATGGTACCCGAGGAAAAGGGAGTGTGGCTGCTTTAATTATTTGGCTGTGGTGAGAACTTGGTGTGGAGGAAATTGAACCCAGGGGAAAAAATACTGTAATTTCATGCAAAAATTACATGGCAACTCCGAGTGATTTACTGCAGCTATTTTGGTGGCCAACTCTGGGGTGTAATTAGAGTATTACTGGGTAAGTGGCTGATGGTGGAGAGAGTCTTTCCAAGGCATCTCACCTGGTCTCACACCTTGCAGAGGGCTGGGACTGGGGTGCTGGGTGCTGGGGGGTGTTTTGTCCCCAAAGGCAGGGGGGCTTGATATCTCTCAGCTGGATGTTGGCACTTGTGGAGCATCCCCAGCTGTGCTTGTACCTCACAACTCAGTAGCACCTTTGGACCCTCAAGGGAGGCTCCAGGTTTTATCAAGTTCTAGGGTGGCTTGTGCGGGGAGGGGCAGCATGGCCACGGTGTGTGGGTCTCTTGAGGAAGGGAGTGGGTGGGCTCAGCCTTGCTGGGGAGCTGTGCTGGGGGATTCCTCATCACATGGCTTGGTGCCACGGCTATTTCTGGGGAGCTGGGAGAGAATGTGGTTTCCAGCTGTGAGCATCAGGGTGCTGTGACCTGGGGTGCTGGGGCTGGACTGGGAGGGTGGGTGCTGCTGGGAGTTCTCGTAGGATGCTGCAAAGGGGGCTGAGTCTGGCCCCACACTCACCCTGTGTGCAGCAATTCCCCCCTACTGTCAGCCCAGCATCCCCGTGGGGCTGGGTGCGAGCAGGGCCAGCAGAGGAGTCTGGCACCCGTCCCCTGAGCACCACAAGGTCCCCTGGCCATCTGGCCAGGGCAGGTAGCCCATCAGCCTCCAGCTCTGCTGCAGCTTGAGGGCAAGCTCCTGCCTGCCAGGGGCTGGGTGCTGGGACATGTCCCTTGCTGGGCTCTGCCCGGGGCTGTGCACCCCAGGCGTGCAGCCTGTGCTTTTAGCAGGGGATTGCTAGGGCAGTGACACTGTACCAGGGCCAGGCCACTGCCAGCTGAGCTCCTGGCCTCCCACAGGAGGGTCCCTGAGCTCCCCAGCCCTGCCTGCTCCCTGCTGACTCCCTGCCCACTCTCTGCCTGCTCCCTGCCCGCTCCCCCACCAGACGAGAGCCTCGTTATCTGCAGTGCTGCTGTGATCTAATGAGCCCTTTGGGGAGCACGTGGGGCGGACACGGTGTTGCTGGGGGGGAGACGGTGGTTCTGTGGGGACATAGAGGGATTACTGCATCCCCCACGGCCCCGGGGCTCCTCCTCTGGCACTGCTGGTCCCCAGTGCCCAGGATGGATGGTCCAGGCTGGGAAGGCAGCGTAGTCCCCTTGGGGTGATGGTTGGAGCTGCCCCGCAGCACAGGGCTTAGGACAGACCCCAGGGGTGTGAAGGGGTCTCTCCCCCCCACAACCATGCTGGGGATCAGCTCTTCTGGCCCCTCCTGTCCTGAACCAGCATGGGGACAGCCATGGCTGGAGGAGGGGTCACACAGAGCCCCCACAATGTCACAGTGGGTTTTGGGGCTGTGCTGGACCTAGCAGGAGAAGCCCAAGGCATTGGGCAAGGGAGGAGCAAACCGAAGTGAGGAATGCCTTTGAGAAGCCTGTGGGGGCTGAATTTACCACCCAAGTGTCCCCCCAGCACTGAAATCACATTATGCCAGTCCTGGCACTGTCCCACCTGGGCTGGGGGAACCTGTTCTCTGGGTCTCACTGAGACCTGGTGGCCAAGCTGGTGTGAGCCTTGCTGGCCATACTGGGAAGTGGGGAAGATGCTGGTGCTGTGTCTGTCACCTCCAAACTGTAGGGAAATGCAGTTCCACAGGGGATGGGTGCTACGGGTGCTCCCTGGGCTTTCACCAAGGTGCTTGGGGATGGGGACAAGGCAGGACCCACTGGGGGAAGGAGGATGCTCCTGATTTTGAAGGGGACACGAAGTGATGGCAGCTGGCTAAAATAATCTGGCTGCCATGGCAACGGCATCACTCCCGTTGCAGAACTTGGTAGTAACCAGCTGTGTGACAGCAGCAGAACCAGGGCTGGGAGAGGGATGCTCGGCCATGCCTACCACCTCTGCTCCAGTGGCACCTGCCACTGCTGGAGTGTTCCAGCCTGGGTACAAGGGGGCTCCTGATGTGGCTGACCTGCCCTCTGCCACCTCTGTCCTGGCCAAAAGGCATGCAGGGGGTCTCACTCATGGCTTGGCACCCACCTGGGGCTCTCCATGCTGAGGCAGGGTGCATGGAAGCTGAGGAGTGGGGGTCCCTGTTGGCATCCCTGGCTAAGGGCTGTTGGGCATGGGGAGGCTGCCCAGGGGCATGGGGAACAATGTGTGGTTTAGTCTGCATCCATCCCTTCTCTGGTGGGTTTGGGAATCGCTTGCTGAGCTCGTGGTCAGGAGGGGGAGGGAGATACTGAGCCAACTGCCAAACACAAACTGAGCTGCCAAGTCCAGAGGAGCAGCGAGGGGGAGGGCTGGGCCAGCTGGGGGTGCTGCTCCGGGTCAGACCTGCTGTGGGCCACCAGGTGTATGGCAAGGGTGGGCCAGGAATGGCACAGGGCCAGGCACGGGATGGGCTTCATCCTGGGGACCCATCCAGCTACTGCAGCACTCGTCTCTGCCCTGAAACCTGGCCTGGAGCCCAGGCAGCCAGAGCCAGGCATGGGATGGGCCTGGCAGGTCCTGGCAGTGGGTCATGGTGGCAGTTCCCACCTATATCTTCTCCTTTGGGATAGGCTGGTCTGGGGGATGCCATCACCCAGCTCCAGGGAATGGCAGAGGGATGTGAGCAGGGGGCCATCCAAGCCTCTGATGCAGGCTCCCAGCCCCACTCCTACACCCCAGAGCCTTGCCTGGAGCCATCCTCTGCCCCATGGCATCGGGGATCTGTGGGGCAGGGCTGGACCCCCCTGCCTGGTCTCTGCCAGGCTCTGCCCTGGGGAGGGAGTGGCACACAGAGGGGCTATGCAGGGAGGAGGACTGCAGCATGGGGTCCCCCCAGCTGCCCCTCTCCCCCTGCCCCAGCACATACCTCAGGGGTGATTAGTGGCTCCTAATGAGATGCTGGCTGGGCTTCGAGCTGATGGTGGCGTCTGAGGAGGCGGGAGATGCTCTGGCCCGGCCGTGCTGAGCAGCCTTCAGGCTCCTTGTGTGTCAGCCACCTGCTACGGGGCGCCCGGGACGGACACGGCCTGTCACGCCTCTAATGGGCATTTGGTTCAATTAGCAGCACGTCAGACCGGCTTTGCTCAGGCGAGGCGCTGACCCGAATCTGCTCGCCTCCGCTCGGCAGCCGCCAGCGAGACCCCCGTGGCGGGGAGGCGGGTGCCCTCCCTCTGCCCTTTCTGGGAGCACTGGGCAGCCTGTGGGGTCCCCCCCTGCCCAGCCACAGTGATGCCCCAGGGAAGGATGTGCTTGGGGGGGAGGGCAGCCCTGGCTCCCTTAAGGGGGAGATGTCAGACAGGGCATGGGCACCAGCTGGGGGGCAGCAAGCTGGCCGTGGGGTGCTCAAGACAGAGCAAGGGGCTGGGGGGTGCTTATTGCTGGCTGTGAGATGCTCCAGGGCACTGTGGACATCTGGCTGTGAGACAGAATGGGGCACAGTGTGGGGTGCTGTGGGGCAGGTCAGAGAGCAGCGCAGGGGGTGAGGGGGGAGCAGTGGGGCAGCACAGGCTGTGGTTTTCCCCTGCACTAGACAGCTGTTCACAACTGCCTCGACAAGCCTCAGCCTGGGGCTGCTCCTTCCCGGCAAGCCTCAGCCCCAGGGCAGCGGGGAGAGAGGGGGATCACAAGGGCTTCTTGCAGCAGAGGGAGCGACAGGGTTTCAGCCCGGCGTGCTGCTGATGCCAGGCTGTGTGCTGTCCTTGGGGAGCTGGAGGAGCCTCGTCACACGTTGGGATTTACAGCCACCTGCTGCCCTCTCCCTGGCTTCCTCCTCCACGTGCTCAGCTCACCGACCCGTGCCAGGAGGGCGGATGTGCACAACCATCAGAGGTGATGGGGGGCTCATCCTGCTCCCTGCCTTGGGCACAGTGTAGGGGTCTGGCTGCCATCAGCATGGAGCATCCGTCCTAGTGGTGAGCATCTGGGGTGCTTGGCATCCCTGTGCCACGGCGTGCCAGCTGCCATCTGCTTGCCAGGCAGGCGTGGGCCGTGCGCAGGATGCAGCGCTTCGGTGCCAGGGCTGGTGGGCACTGTGCAGCCACCAGCCGCTTCAGTGGGTGGCATGGTGACACCAATGGCCAGCAGCAGGACTGGCCATCCCCAGGGGATGGTGCCAAGAGGCCACCGTGATGGCTATCCTGCACTTCGGTGCTGTTGGCCGTGGGAGGTAGCATTTCTGGGGTGAATATGTCACCAGTGACCGTCCCATGCCACTGCCACCCCTGAATGGTGTCCCCCAGGACGAGGCACCATCGAGGCTGTCAACAGCATCTGAACCCTGGCATATTTCCTCCAATGCTGAAAATTTTTATGTGCGAGAAGTAAATAAGCATCAATTAACCCCTGGAGCCATCCTCGTGCTGCCAGAGAGCAGCTCAGAGTGCTCGTTAGTGGCCCTGTCCTGCTTCCTCTGGTTAACCAGCATATGACTCTCTCAGGTACCAGGCTCATTAGCTGGATGGACCAGAGCCCAGACAGATGGATTGACCCTGGCTGTGGGGCTGGGGCTTATGGGGAGTGTGTGACATCTCTGTGAGCATGATGAGTCTGTGCTGCCCTTGGGAGGGGTGGGATGTGAAAGGAGGAGGCTATGGGTCGGCGTTTTGGGTTTTGCTCAGAAAAAAAACAGGTGACCTGAGGACAGCAGGAAGGGGTGGCAGCCCAGGGACAGTGATGGGGACAGCAGACTGGCACGGGAGATGTGGCAGGGACAGGGACAGGTCAACAGGGCCCCTTCATTTGCTTTCCAGTGCTGGCCTGGACCAAGGCTTGTGCACTCCTGCTCTCACTTGAATGCACTGGCTTCCCCACCCCATGCTCTCCTTGAGGCACGCAGGAGGATGTCCGGCCCCTCCTCACACCCCAACACCCATGGGCACCCCGAGGCTGGAGGAGTGATGCCAGGACATACTGCCAGGGTGCTGCTGGCAGCGGGGACCGGCAAGGTGCTGCGGGTCCTGCAAAGGGCACCTCAGTGCCACCTCGGAATCCCTCAGCGCCCGCCGCCGTGCCGGGCACAGCCGAGCCTGGCAGCGTCTGTCAGTCCAGGCAGTGTCTGTCAGTCCAGTCACCAGGACACGGGAAACGCTCCCGGCCCAGCGGCATCAGCGCTGCCAGATGCAAATTGATAGTCAAGTCACTCATCCCCACAATGCGGTCCGGCTAATCCTTTTACAATGGGACTAATTGCTAATCAGACCGATTTCACACTGGCTGTTCCCCTGACAATGAGGCTCCTGGGGGAGGGGAGGCGAGAAGGCTCCGTGGGTGCCCACGGCTCCCACCAACCCCGCCCTCCCCCGCCCCCACCCCCGGCATCCCTGTGCCAGGCCCTGCAGCAGGGATCGTCTGGGACGGGCACCGGGATGGCACCGGGCTCTGCCAGGCTGGCAAAGCCTCCAGCAGCCGGTGGCTAGGAGCTGGCAGGGGCTCCAGCCTCATCCTTCCTTGGTGTCACCCAGGGCTGAGCAGGGCTCAGTTAGGGTTAGGGCAAGACCTGGCAGCCCTCTTGCCACCTCCAGCCCTCCCGTCCACTACCCAGAGCATCTCCTGCTCCTCTGCAGAGCTGTGGGGGCGAGGGCTGGTGCCTGAAGTGGTAGATATCATCCCCTGGCATGGGTCTGGGTGTGTTTTTGGGACTGATGCTCCTTGCCCTGCGCTGTTGTGTACTGCGGGGTTGTGCGGGGCCAGGATGCAAGGGGAGGTCTCTGCCCTGAGCTGATGGAGCAGGGCAGACAGGACAGGGCTTACATGGGGACAGATGGGGATGGGAAGAGGGACGCAGGAAGGATGCAGGGCACGTCCAGCGTGCAGAGGTGCAGGTTGCAGTGAGAAGCAATGCAGAGCTTTGAGAGGGGCAGGGCAGTTTCAGAGGAACTGGGGGGACCCTGGGACTGGCAGCCTTTGCCTGCTCCCCCTGCCAAAATCTGCCAGACCCTGGTGCACACCCCTGCCCAGGCATCTGCTGCCAGGGAGGTTTTGCCATCCCCGATGTCCCTGCACATCACCGTGCTGCCAGGGGCGGGGCTGGGAGCCGAGCCCCGCGTTTTGGGCTGTGGCATCGCCTGCTGCTCCCTGCCAGCCCAGGACTGGGTGCTGCGGGATGCTGGGGGCTCGGGGGGCTGCCGGGGCCCTGGTGGGTGAATCAGGTCCCTGCCTGCCTGATGTTAACAAGCTCCTGGCCCACCCCTGTGCCGCTGGCTGCCCTGCGCCGTGCGCCCCGAGAGTGATCAGCCCAGCGCCTCAGGGTGCTAATGAGGAGAGCCCGGCTCGCTGCGCCTCACACTTAATTGCTGCTGGCTTTTGGCTTTTAATGAAGCTCCGCTGCAGAAGAGGCAGCAGCCTCCCCTCCTGACCCCGCCAGCCTCCCCAAGCCGGTCCCATCCCCTGCCTGAGGCCAACCTGGCCCCCGGTCCTTGGGTAGTGCTGCCTGCCCCGCACTGGAGCTGCAAAGTGGGAGTGTGGCAGCAGCAGAGGAGGGGTGAGCACCCTGTTCAATGTCACCCTTTCCAGTCCTGGTGCTGCCAAACCCCCTGACCACTGCTCCACCCCCCTGCTGTTTGGTTAGATGCCCCCTGCAGTGCTACATCCAGCTCTGGGGTCCCCAACACAGGAAGGACATGGAGCTGTTGGAGCGAGTCCAGAGGACACCACAAAGATGATCCAAGGGCTGGAGCAGCTCTGCTCTGGAGACAGGCTGAGAGAGTTGGGGGTGTTCAGCCTGGAGAAGAGAAGGCTCCAGGGAGACCTTAGAGCACCTTCCAGTGCCTGAAGGGGCTCCAAGGAAAGCTGGGAAGGGATTTTTGACAAGGGCAGGGAGTGAGAGGACAAGGGGGAACAGTTTCAAGCTGGAAGAGGGGAGATTTAGATGAGATATTAGGAAGAAATTCTTTGCTGTGGGGGTGGTGAGACACTGGCCCGGGTTTCCCAGAGATGCTGTGGCTGCCCCATCCCTGGAGGTGTTCAAGGCCAAGTCGGGTGGGGCTTGGAGTTACCTGGTGCGAGGTGTCCCTGCCCATGCAGGGGGTTGGGACTGAATGGTCTTTAAGGTCCCTTCCAACTCAAACCATTCCATGATCCTATGATTTTCTGATAAGCACCAGCATGGGCAGCCACCACTGCCTGTCCCCTGACCCTTGCCAGCCATGGCCTGCCCCCTCCCCAGCTGTGCACAGGGCTGTGCAGGAAGGGGTTAACGGCCAGCCCATACCTGCAGTTGCATTTTAAAGATGTGAAATTAAAGCCCGTAATTTATTCTCCCCACACACGAAGGAGCAATTAGTTCTAAACACGGCTTAATCAGTCAGTGCGAGATTGATTTCTGTAGACTTGGATTTGGTGGCTGCTGGCGAGGAGCCAGCCTGGGAGCAATCTCCAAATAAATGAAGTGCAGAGAAGTAAGCCATTACATAATATGATAGATGAGGCTGGAGCTCACTCGCCTCTTCATTAGTATTCCACTGTATGCCAGCAACAGCACCAAACTTTCTCCCTGGCACCTTGGTTTCTTCCCCCTCCCCATCCCTCCACCCCTCCTGCAGCTCAGCAGGGGCAGGGGGAGCTGCATCTGCCCTTCAGCAGCCCCTGCCCAGCCCTGAGCCCACTGGCACTGCTGGAGTGAGGGTCTGCCCATCATCATGGGCTCTTCCTCTTGCCTTTCCCCTCTGGACCCAGGGGAAAGCAAGGTGCAGGGAGCTGGAGCAGCACCTCTTGAGCTGCAGGAAATCAGCAGGAAGTGGCAGATGTAATAAAAATCATAGAAACATTTTGGTTAGGAAAGACCTTTAGGATCATTAAGTCCAACCATTAATGCAGCACTGCTAAGTCCACCACCAAACCTCAGCACCACATCTACATGGCTTTGAAATCTCTCCAGGGGTGGTGGCTCCACCACTGCCCCAGGCAGTCTGACAACCCTTTCAGGGAAGAAATTGTTCCTGATACCCAATCTGAACCTCCCCTGGTGCAACTTGAGGTAATTTCCTCTTGTTCCTTGAGAGAAGAGACTGACCCCCACCTGGCTTCCAATCTCCTTTCAGGTATGATGTCACACCTTCTTTGCCCCTGGCTGGAGCTTTGAAGGCATCTCCCAAGGGTTGCCCCAGCCTGTCACCCCACAGGCAGCAGTGGCTGGCTGTGCTTGTGTGGGGACATGGTCCCTGGTGCAAGCTCCCTGCCTGCTCCTGCCTTCCACAAGGGCATGCCTGCTGTGGGCAGCGAGCTGCTCCAAGCTGCAGCAGAGCCATGAGGATCACAGAATCACAGAATCACAGAATCCCCAAGACTAGAAAAGACCTTTAAGATCATCAAATCCAGCCTATGACCAACACCACCACATCAGCCAGACCATGGCACTAAGTGCCACCTCCAGCCTTGCCTTGAACACATCCAGGGATGGTGCCTCCACCACTTCCCTGGGCAGCCCATTCCAATGTCTGATCACCCTCCCCATGAGAAAGTGCTTCCAGTGGGAAACATTGCTCCCAGTGGGAAACCCCCTTGAGGTGCTGGATGTGGATACAAGGAGCCAGAGGTGTCTGGGGGGAGGACAGTCCACAACCAGCCCAGGTCTGGGCAACGGGGGTTGTAGCTGGGTTTGCAAATCTCCTCGTGCTGCCAAAGGTGTGTGTCCTCTTCTGTCCCTGCCCAGACCCAGCCTGTAGACCCGCAGAGAGTCAGAGCCCTCTGCATGGGCCTCTGGCCCTGCTCACAGGGGTTGACAGGCCTTTTGGGGACAAGATCTCTCTTGGATGGTGCTGACACATTCTTTGGGCTGTAGGCACATGCTTCTCTCTCCCCAGTGATGAGGGAGGAGGGCAGCATGTCACAAAATGGGCAGGAAAAAGTGGTTTGGAGCCAACTCCAGAGGGCTGGTACCTGGCGGTGTGTGGGCAGAGGGGGGACCCTTCTGCCCTTGGAGCTGAGGGGTGCCCAGCAGTGGGGACAGTGGGCTGGGACCTCTGCAGAGGTGTGTGTGGGCAAGGCTGTGCTGGGAGCATCCCAGTGAGCTCCACTGGGCATGTGAATGGGAGGGATGAAAAGACCTGGACCTGTGTGTAGTCCTGACTCTCCTTTGCTTTTGTTTTCTCCTCACCTTGTCCCTCCCTGGGCTCCTGCGAGGGAAGAAGAACCCCCTGAGACATGGCCCTGCCTGGTGCAGGGCTGGTGCAGCTACCTGGGGCATGTGCTAAAGGCCCCCCCGCCATAACAGTAATTGTGCTAATGAGAGAGAGCTGATAGATGCAGCAAAGGGCCACCACCCGTGGGCTCCTGCAGGTGAAATGTCCAGCAGTGGTGTGGGAGGGACCGACCAGCTGAGCCCCCTGAGTCCCAACCCCTCCAGCAGTGTCTCAGGGGTTGGAGCCCAGGTCTCCCAGGATGCCCCATGTATGCCCCCAGCCCCGCAGGCATCCCCCTCCTGCTGAGAGTGCCAGAGCTGCTGCTGACCATCCCCTCTGCCCTTGCTGTCTCTGCAGAACTCCATCCGGCACAACCTCTCCCTGCACACCCGCTTCATCCGCGTGCAGAACGAGGGCACGGGCAAGAGCTCCTGGTGGATGCTGAACCCCGAGGGCGGCAAGACGGGGAAGACACCGCGCCGGCGGGCGGTCTCGATGGACAACAACAGCAAGTTCCTGCGCATCAAGGGGAAGGCCAGCAAGAAGAAGCAGCTGCAGGTGACGCAGGAGCACGGGGCAGAAAGCCCCTCCTCCCAGCAAGCCAAGTGGTCGGAGAGCCCCGCGTCCCACGCCAGCGACGAGTACGACGCCTGGGCGGACTTCAGGACACGGGCCAACTCCACGGCCAGCACGCTGAGTGGGCGCCTCTCGCCCATCATGTCCAACCATGAGCCGGATGAGCTGGAGGAGGACGATGGTACGCCTTCTTCTCCGCTGATGTACCCCAGTCCCTCCAGCACCATGTCTCCTTCCCTCAACGCCCGCTGCTCTGTGGAGCTGCCCCGGCTGACTGACCTGACGGGCACCATCAGCCTGAATGAGAGCCTTGGGGAGAGCATGCTGGAGGACCTGCAGGACAGCTACACCATGAACCCTTCGCAGCAGCTCCCTCCCGCTGCCCTGCGGCAGAGGAGCTCCAGCTTCACCTTCAACTCCAAGTGCTCCACCATGGGGGCTGCCACCAACACCTACTGCGGGACCATCTACAGCCAGCCGGCCATGAGCCTCATGCGCCGCTTGCCCATGCAGACCATCCAGGAGAACAAGCAAGCCACCTTCTCGCCCATCAGCTCCTACAGGAACGCCTCACTGCAGGACCTGCTCTCCTCCATCTCCTACGCACACAAAGAGAGCATGGTCCCGGGGGACCTGCCCCTGCCGCAGGCCAGCCCCATGGTGCCGGCCCGTGGCCACAGACACAACCCACTGCTGTGCGGGAGTGGGGAGCAGGGTTTGTCCTCCTACCCGTCCCACTCGGGCTCTCTCATGAAGAGCAACATGTTGTACCACCCGTCACCAGCCGGCCACCACCCTGGGGTCAACACCAGTGCCTTAGCTAATCCTGTCAGCCTTATGAGCTTGCCCAGTGACACGTGCAGCATGACAGCCATGCCGCACCATGGGCATCTGCATTCCTACGCTAATAACCAAGGGGCACACATGAGCTTGCTGGATTCGCTGCAGGGCCCCTACCCGGGGGCTGTCCACCCCCCTGTGTTGGGCCAAGACAGGTTCCCAGCAGACCTGGACCTGGACATGTTCAACGGGAGCCTGGAGTGCGACGTGGAGTCCATCATCCTGAATGACTTTATGGACAGTGATGAGATGGACTTCAACTTCGACTCGGCCCTCCCGCCACAGAATGGGCTCAATGTGCCCACGCTGCCTGGGGGTCCGCAGCCTACAAACCAGAGCTGGGTGCCCGGGTGATGCCCACCCCAGGGTGGGGGGGCTTGCCACTGAGAAGCCACGAGGGGAACATTGAAACTAACTTTTTTTTTTTTTCCTTTCTCTTCTGCCTTTTTTTGTTAAGATGGGCTAGAGCCATCGGTCAGAGCTTGAGGGCGAACATGAAACACACACCGTAGGGTCAAATACTGTGATGGGGTCTGGTCCCCAGCACCCACACGTGCCCGATCTGCTGGTCCTCCTGTGAGCATCCTCTGGAGGATGCAGGGCAGGCAGGCGGGAGAGGCAGCTGGAGCCAGGCAGGTCCAGGGGGGGAGCAGGAAGGGAAAGCCTTTCCAGATGGTCCCAGTGCCCTGCCGTGATGGTGCTGGTTTGAATTGTTCTTGGGCTGAGTGATGGATCAGTGACGACTAGTGGCATGGGAACCCCCTGCATGGGTATCTTCCTTGGAAAGGGGCACTTTGAGCCACCTCAACTGCTCTGAGTAGAAATGTCAGGAGTGGGGACCCTGCCCAAAGGCAAGGGGAGGAGGCTTGTCACCCCAAAATCCTGGTGGAGTTCTGAGCTCTGCCAAGTCCATGCTCCCCAGCCACCTCCGCTGTGGGTCCCTTGGGTGGCTCCAGGCAGGTTTTCTTACCAAGCAGCAAGGAGAGGGGTTGGTGATGGAGGGAAGGGTGGCAATCAGCAGCCCTGGGGACAGCACCTCAGCAGTCCCCACGCCCACCAGTGGCTGGGGGTGCCATGGTCATGCCTGCCCACGGGAAAGCTGCAGAGTCCTGCCCCAAACAGCAGTGAGCACAGTCCTGCTGGGGTGCACAGCCCTGCCCAGGGTGGTCCTGCTGGAAGGACGTGCTGCTGGCCTGGGTCCTTTGTGCAGGAGGCTCAGGGGGAGATCACAGGGGCGGGGAGGGGGAATGTATTTATTTGATTTCGTGCACTCTTGCCATTGAGTTTTTTGCATTGGAAGGGAGAAAGGGTCGCACTTAGGGAGAGGAGGAGAGAGGCTGTGGGCAGTGCTGATGGCTGTGCCCCATCGTATGTCTCATCCTGGCTTGGCCATGGCTTTGGGTGTGGGATGATGGGGTGGAAGGTGGGGGCTGTGTTGTGGGTCACCCTTGAGAAAGAGCTGTGTGCATGTGAGGAGGGGGGGAATGCAGTGGCCAAACCACCAAAGCACTGTGGGGTCTATCCTGCCCTAAGCCTGGGTGACCCCCACTGCTTCCCCCTTGTGCTTCCAGAGCTCAGAGAGGTGCTGCAGGCCTCACAGCTGAGGCTGTGGGGCTCTGGGGGGGTCACTGCTGGTTTCAGGAGTGACTCCAGCCAGCAGCCATGCCTGTTGTGGAGGTCTGGCTGCCCATTCCTGAGATGCCAGGAGAGCTGGTCTGGGGAGCAGACAGCAAGAGGAGTCTCCCCTGCTGTGCCCATCTGCCAAGGGCTGGTGCTCCCTGGGGATGGGGACCACCAGTCACATGTGGAGCAGTGGTGGGCCAGGAACCAGCTGCCATCCTGCACAGTGGTTCCACGGCTCCTGCTGCAGGCAGCTCAGCCCCTGGGACAGTGGGGTTTGTGGGGTGGAGCAGCTGGAGTGGCTGGTCTAGAGGAGATGGAGGGGCTGTGGGAGCTGCTGCTTTGTCCCATGGGGCTCGGCACAGCCCATCTTCCTCCTGGCACCACAGGCTTTCTCTAAACCCCCTCCCCCTGGGTTGCAGTGAAGGTTAGTCCACTGAACTGGCACGTTTTCCTAGCCCATTGCTTCCCTTTTCTCTCCATCTCCTCTACCAGAGTGCAGGCGCTGGGTCCCACTGAGCCATGGGGCAGTGACCCGTGGGAGACACCTCCTGCTCCTCTCCTGACCCACAGTTCTGTGGCAAAATGTGACAGAGGAGCCCCATGTGCCACTGTTCACCTTTGCCCTGGGCACACGGCGGGCATAGTCTCTAAAGACATTCTTACAGGTTAATTAATTATGTTTACATTATTTGATCATGTACAGAATTTAATATATTCTATTATATATAATCTTTCTTGAATGCTTTTTTAAAAAGGATTATTCTTTGGTCAGAATCATTACTGCATTCATTTTATACACCACCTCTCGTTTCAGGCATATTTAAAATCATTGGAAACTGTTTGCAAATGGCTAATTAATACCTGGCACCCCAGCTCTGTGCATGGGGTGTGGAGGACTGCTAGTGAGGAGAGCCGGGGGGGGGAGTGCAGAAAAGGGGGGCTCTGCCCCCCAAGCTTGGGAGAAAGGGAAGGGGGCATTTGCAGGTGGGATGCTCAGGCACAGGGACTCCCCAAAAACCCCTTTGGTGTCACAGATGCCATCATCGTGGAGGCGGAGCCACACCAGCAGTAGGAGCAAAGCCCTCCCATGTCCCCCGCTGCCCCCCACCCGCCTCCTCCTGCCCCGCTGCGTGGTGCCCCCGGGCATCCCCCCCCCCCCGGGGCCCGTCCCATTGCCAAGGTGTCTTTGTGGTTCGTGACCGTGGGGTTGTCGTGTGTGCGGTGGAGTCGTGTTGGTAAGCGTCGTGTGTACAGTCGTCGTGCGGTGCGAGGGGTGGTGGGCAGTGGGGGGGCAGGCACGGAGACCTCCCCGCAGTGCCTGGGACCCGGACATGGGGGGTGGCTGGAGGGGGAGGTGAGACGGGCTGGTCCCGCCGTGGCGGAGGGGAGCAGAACCAAGGGACCAGCCGGGGGGATGTCAGGACCCTGGTGCTGGGGTGGGACTGATGGCATGGGGGGGGTGGGGGCTGTGCCTGCTGCCCGTGGGGCAGGCAGGTCCTGCAGGTGGCTGTGCCCTCTGTGGCTCCCACTGCACCACAGCCATGCTGCAAGGGGCACCTGGGGCTTTATTCCAGCGTCCAGCAGTGGCCCAGGCTCCGGGTCCCCTCTCTGGAAGCAGCTCCCCAAGCACAGGTCACCTCACATCCCACCTCACTCGGCTTCAGCCTTCCTGCTCTGTCACCTCCCTGTCCCCTTCCGCCCCCCTTCCCCCACAGGACAACCTCTGGGGACAAGGAGCATCCTCTGCTCCCACCCCCAGCCCTGCCCAGAGCGAGGAGCCGGCCTCGAGGGGACGCCCAAGGGCCCCACAGGTTTGCTTCATACGGCGGTTTTCGGTCCGTTCTTTCCCTCGTATTTATAACTGTACAGACTGGGGGGGAGGGTCTCTGACAGGCGTCATCTCTCACCACGCATCTATCGTAGGCAATGGTAACTTTCTGGATTGTGCTATTAGAGTTTGTGTATGTGGCAATGTAAAGAACTGTGTATAGTGCATTGTACAGCATATTTTCATGAATAAAATTGTTTTAAATATTACAAGGCGGGGCTGCTGCCTTCTGTGCTTGAGTCGTGGGTGAGGCAGGAGGGGCTGTGCTGGACAGTGAAGCTGGGGGTGTCTGGGAGAGTTACCAAGGAGAAAATGGGATGTTTGGTGAAACTGAGCTTGCACCCAGAATGGGGATGGGTGGGCTGTGGAGGTGTCCTGCAGTCCCACCTGGACACAGACCTCTGGACATCATCCTGTGCTGTCTGTAAATACACATATTTACAGTGTCCAGCTTGTGGAGGTGCTCATGCCCTGCACCTGCAGCCCCAAGTCCCTTTGCTCCCCAGTGAAGATTCCCTCGGTGCAGCCCCCCAGCCACTGGCCTGGAAATCCCCTTTTTCAGCAGCTGTTTGAGCTTTTGGGACTGAAACTTCCCCTTCTTGTGGGTGAATTTATTTCCTGCTCTGGGAAAACTTACTGAAGTGACTGGAGGCTGCGGCTCCTCTTTTGGGTGATGATTTAGGGTCTTGGGACACAGTGGGTTGGGAAAATACCTCTGTGGTTAGATATCTGCTCTAAGACCTCTCAGTCAGCCCTGAACTTGATACTTGGCCACCGAAGGGTCTCTCAAGTGCCCATTAAAGCAGGCTGGAGAAGCTGAAACCCCTCTGAGGTGCTCTCAGGCACAGAAGGCTGAATATTGCCCTGCTGCCAGGCTCCAAACAGGGCAAGGGGACAAAGTCCTCTCTGAAACCCATCCCAGTGGTGTGGCCAGACAATCTCTCTTCATCCTCCCTCTCCTAGGGAGATTTTCAGATGGTTTCTCTGAGGGCTCTGCATGGAGGGCATGACTTGTCCCAGGCCATTTGGGGAAGACTTGAATTCAACTTCTCCACCAATAAGCAGCTAAAAGGAAGGTGGGGAAACTGAGGCAGCCTGTAAAACCCATTTCAAAATACCCCCACCATCTCCACACCCACATGGTGCCCAGGGGAAGTGGCTGCTGGCTTCAGTTTGTAGGAGTCCGTGCACAACCTCTGAATGATATACCCCCAGCATATGGCACTTGTGCCCGAGCACCCCAGTGTCACCAGTTCAGCCACCTCCACTTGCTGGTGTTGCAGGTGGAGCATCCTTCCACTCTTGTGGATCTGGCATTGTCCTCATGTCTCTGCTACATAGTGACGTGCAGGCATGGGGAGTCCTGGTGAGGAAGCCTGAGACACCCAGTTCTTGTCCAATGAAGGTAACTTGGAGAAAAAGCCACTATTGTGGCAGGATGGTCATGTTGTGGTATGTGGCTTTTGTGTCCTGAGTGGGCAAGAGGTGGGAGCAGTCTGAGCATGCCATGGACATCCCAATGGAATGACATTCCAGTCCTCATGTCAGGCTCAAGTGCTGGGGGCATAACCAGGGGAGGACACTGGGATCCAGGTGTTTCTCATGGGTATCCGTGGGGATTTGTGCTTGGCACAGAGCTGCTCACACCTGGCTTTAAGGGAACCTGCAACGTAGCACAGGATCCCTGCTGGCAGCATCCATGGATGTTCTGGGGCTGGCAAAGCTGTGGGGATCACAGCAAGCCATGGGATGGGGCACTTGGCTCTGAACTGGGATGATCTCAGCATTTCCTAGGAGCAAGGGGCAGAACCGAGGCCGGTGGGATCAGGGCTGGAGCAAAAAGCACCAGGAAGGGGTTGGGGGCTTGGATACCCTTGTGTGAGCTTCCACTGCAAGGCAGGGGAGGGGAGAGCGGCTGCAAACAGGCCTCGGGGCACAGGGACACCCTTGGCACACAGCACAGGATGGACAGATCACACGGGGGTCCCTGGCAGTGGGGCCGGGAGCCTCTTCCAAGTCAGCTGTGCTGTGTGTGCTCCTGTCCCACCAGAGACACAAAGCCAGGATGTACTACTTCTACCACAATAAGATCCTTCACATTTCGACTGTGCCCTCCAGGACCCCTGCCCAGATTTTACACCATTCAGCACATAACATGGGTGCTGGAGGAACAACGCCAGAGGAAACTGAACTTCTAGTCATGTTGTCTCTTTCCACAAACATTAGCAGTCCTTTCCAAAGTGGTCTGGTGCAAAGTGCTCCCCTGATGCCCCCCCAGCCCCATGGCTGACATCCTAGCAGGATGTCCCTCCTCACAGTGGGTGCTGATGCAATGCACACATCCCAGGGCATCCTCCCTATGGCTGGTGGCACCTGCCAGGGAGAAGAGTCCCCTGCAGAGCCCTGCAATGGCCATTTGTGCTGCTCTGCAGCCAAGCCCACCATGGCTCCAGTCTGAACCACCCTCCATGTGGCAGTTTAGGTTTTCCTGTTTTTATAAGAAAACATCACACACTGCCCAGGTGACCCATTGCTGTTCTCCACGTCGTCAGCGAACCCAACTACCTCACTGGGGAAACTTGTAATCCGAGATTCAAAGAGAAAGAAAAAACAAACCGAGAAACCAGGAAGAAAGACCTCAAGTTGGTTTGACAGGATCTATTTTCCATAAATCCCTGTTGATTGGCATTAATTATATCACCCTTTCTGATTCTTTATTCATTGCATTCCATATCAACCCTTCCATTATTTTGCCTGGGATCAATGTCAGGCTGACAGACTTGTAATTACCCACGTCGTCCTGTTTCCCCTTTGAAAATATTAGGCCAACATCCACTTCTCTCCCAGGGCCCCAGAAATTCCCGTGTGCTCTGCACCATACCAAAACTCAATGGCAGTGGTCCAGGACGTGCTTCAGCCAAGTCTCCTGGCCCGTGGTTGTCCTCCCTGGAATACTGCAGACCCCCAGCATCAGGCATCTCCCATCAGCTCCTGAGCAGAGCATGTTTCTTTGCTCCTTATGGTTGTCCTCCTGCCAGATGCTCAGCAGAGCTGTGTGCTGACAGCTCTGCCTGCTCTGCACGCACTGACCTTCTCCCAGTGCCATCTCAGAATGCCACCAGGAGCCCAGCAGGCTCAGCCTTCACACAGCTCTCTGAGAGCCCTTGTACAAGTTGCAGGCAGCTGTGAGGGTGGGATTCGATGCTGCGCTGAGAGGTGAGAGAGGACGGGTCAGTGGCTGTTCTGGTTGGAAACATGGTGGGAATGCAGACTGGCTTGTGTCCCACCCAATCCCACGCCTGCTTTGGAGACACCCTGACTCCTCTGCAGCACCTTCCCAAGGGCTGCTTTCCTGCAGCTATTTCAGCCCAAACTTCACCATTCCCAGCTTTCCTTGACCCTGTGCTCAGCCTGCTCTTGTCCTTCAGTCCATCTGCTCCCTGTGGTCTCACATTCCCAGGTGTGCCCAGAGCTGGCTTCCACCTTGAGTGCTCTGCTCCCTGGAAGCTCTCATATCCTCTGCTCTTCCCTGCAGTCCTCCCTTCTGCCACTTTCTCATCCTCATAGCACCAGATGGGAAGATGAGCATCACAATATCAGGGTGAAGAATCGGGCCCCACAGGTACCTCTGCCATGGCACATGGATGCTCTGGACTTGATCAGCCCACCATGCAGGTTTAGGAACCTGGTCTATGGTCCTGGCCTGTGGATGTACCTTCCCAGCCACGAGCCTGAAGCCACCCTGCAGATGGACAGATCAACTAGACATGGTGCCCAGTCCCTGACTGGCCAAGGAACCCTTCTAGAAGTTGCACACAGCTCATGGTCCATGAGAGCCTTTCCTTCCCATCCTACCCCTCAAAGTCAGCAGGGCTGAGGAAGGTGGCTGGCTTGGCCCATGCCTGTGCACCCCAGAAGATGTTCATTTATATCACTGGGAAGGGGATGCTCCTTAGAGAGCATTGCCCAAGACCTGTCCTCCAAAGGATGCCCAAAACATCCCAGTGACGAGGTGTGCCAAAACAGAAGAAGGTCTGTGTGGATCCCTCAGCATCCATGGGAAGAGGGATGCAGGAAGGTGTTGGGGGGGAGCAGGATAGGGTATGGGCTGGGAAGGGGCAGAGGTGGTTTTGGGGAGTCCTCATTGACTTCCTCAGGTTCTGACATGAGGATATGAGGACCTGGCGGGCCCAAGGAGGTCCTGGTTGCAAGCCACTGCTGCCCTGTCCCATTCCTGCAGGCAGCACTGGCCCATCCCAGAGGCACAAGGGAAGAAAGAGGGTTTTGGAGCCAGGGAAGGCCAAGACCATTCCAGAACAGCATCATCAGAGATCTGCCAGGGCAGCCCGGTGGGAGCAGCACTTGGAAACCTGCTGCTGAGCAGGAGAAGGGATGAGCTTATCCCACCCCAGGCACTGCCCATGTCCCTTCCCAATCCCCAGCAGGTGTAGGGGGAGGAAAGTGAGCTCAGCATCCCCACCAAGACCCATGGAACAGGAAGAGGTGGAAATCCAGCATTTCTCCTTCTGTCCCCCTCTCCCACCCCACAACAGCTTGGCTCTGCCCGCTGCCTTTGCCCACCTGTGAGGCTGGGACATCCCCACGGGGTGAAGAGGCACATCTGGAGCTGCACAGAGGTTTGTCTGCACTAACAGGCTTTGTCTGGGAGAGCAGGAGGGTCTGCAGCAGCTGGGGCTGCACCTCTGACCATTCCCACCCCATCCTGCCCCAACAGAGCCCCGGCTGGTTTCATCTCACTGTCATTGGCTGCAGACTTGTCCTGAGAGGGTAGTTTGACATATTTTACTATTATCTGAGATAACTGACACTTGAGAGGCTTAATTGGAGAGCTGCAAAAGCATGCTGCTTTCCACTCCTTTGAAGACAGCTGTTCCTGCCTGGCCATGAATACTCTCTCCACTGCACCAGCAGCTTCCCTATTGCCCCCGTGTTTCATTAACTTGGCTCCTCAAAGCTCCTGGATGAGCTGGAGGGACCCAAACCATGGGCACATCCCTACGTTATCCCTGGAGCTAAAGGGAGGGGGTCCTGGGGAGGGGATGGGCTCTGGTGGGGGCGGTGGGATGGAGCCAAGCTGGGGTGCAGCATCCCCCTCCCCACGATCCCACAGGCAGATGTATCCACAGATGCCCTTGGAGCATGCGGAAGAGGATGAGGACAGAAGGCTATAGACAAATAAGAAGGAAAGCCTTCAGGAGCATGTGTCTGTCATAAGATATTCCCTTGCAGAAATCTTGGAAACCTTAGAAAGAGTTTTTGCTCAATGTTATTAATTAAGGCAAAAGAATCCCCATATGGAAAGAGAAACAGTCAAGTTATATTTTTGCTAAATACGCGGCACCATATGGTAACATACAGAAAATTGGCCACATAGGCAGCCTAGAATATATGTTACCATATGTTCATATGTACTTTATAATTTCTTTGTTTTTGAAAGAGGACATTGTCTTACGGGGCAAAAATGAGCAGCCCACCCCAGGGAGAAGAAGAAACAGCACAAGCTGCTTGCGCTGAATGAAGCCCAAGGAAGCAACCCAACCACCTGGCCTGGGGGCTGCCTGTGCAGGCAGGAGGGACAAAGCAGCACCAGGGCAGGGCAAACTTCTTCCCACTCCACATCCTCCATCAGACACCCTTGGTGTGGCTGAAACCTAAAAAACCTGGAGGAGGAGCAGAGAGCTGCTCATTTGGGCTGTCCCCAGGAAACCTTAATATTGACCCAATGAGAAGAATAAAATCTAAGTGGTGCAGTTGCCATCGCTGGAGGGATTTAAAAGAGTGTGGATATGGTACATGGGGTATGGTTTAGTGGTGGCCTTGGCAGTGCTGGGTTTATGGTTGCACTTGATGATCTTAAAGGTCCTTTCCAACCAAGATGATTCTGTGATTCTGTGATTTTGTGATCCCTGTAGTAAAAGTAAGAGAGGAGAGAGGGAAGGACCTACTGGGAAAGCACTGGGGAAGACATGAGGAGCCTCAGCAGGCAGCTGAGAGCAGCAGGCAGGACCTGTGAGGGGTCTGCACACAGCCCCCCTCACAGCCCCCCTGAGGGGGTTCCACTGAGCAGCCAGGTCAGGGGGAGGCTCAAAGGGAATGAAGTTCCAGGTGGCACCTGCTGGCACCGAGGTGCTGGTGGCCACGTGTAGGGTGCATAGTAGAGGCTTCCGGGCTGTGCCTGGGTGTGATGAGCTTGTTCCCCAAAATAATTGGACAGAAGGTCTCTGAACAGTGTCCACGTCCAATCGTATGTGCACAGGCATGTGTGTGCACGGGGAGCTGTCATCGTTGGAGACAGCCCATGGCATCATCCAAGAGGAGGCCACAAAAATGATCCAAATGCTAGAACAGCTCTGCTGCCCGAACAGGCTGAGAGAGTTGGGGATGTTCAGCCTGGAGAAGGCTCCGGGGAGACCTTATTGTGACCTTTCAATACTTAAAGCAGGCTTGCAGGAAATATGGGGACAGACTTTTCAGCAGAGCCTGTAGCAATAGGACAAGAGGTGGTGGTTTTAAACTGAAAGAGAGGAGATTCAGACTAGATACAAGGAAGACATATTTGATGCTGAGGGTGGTGAGACACTGGCCCAGGTTGCCCAGGGAGGTGGTAGAAGCCCCATCCCTGGAAACATTCAAGGTTGGGCTCTGAGCAACCTGATCTGGTTGACGATGTCCCTGCTCACTGCAGGGGGGTTGGACTAGCTGGCCTTTAAAGGTCCCTTCCAACCCAAACCACCCTGTCATTCTATGATTCTATAATGTCCTGAGAGAGCAGGTCCTCAGAGACCAGAAACTCAGTGTTCCTCTGGGACTGCAAGGGTGCAAGGCTGCCTCCCAGAACTCCCTCCAAGGGGACAGGCCAGCCATGCCCCTGACCTGAGGACTGGCACAGGGGGTTGCTGTGCAGAGATGCCCCAACATTTGGCCCTGCTCAGTCCAGCCCTCATCACTTCACCAACTGGTTTTGTTTCTGCTCCATCTACCCGTGATTCTCCCCCAGGGACTGGTTGGAGTTTCACCTTTCCAGTGTTTCACAGAGCTGATCTCAGGACCTGGCAGCTCTGCAGACCCCTGTCCTGCAGCCCGCCCCTCAAGACACCAGAACACAGCTGGGGGGCTTGGGGCTGGCTGATTAATGGTTGGGGGGTCTGACTGTGCTGCTGCAGCCACAGTTCAGTGCAGAGTTGGTGAGAGCACAGCAGGGCCAGGGCTGTGGGGACCAGGGTGGGGGACAGTCCCTGAGCCATGGCAACGCATCCCTGCTCCCAAACCCACCAGCACCCTGGGATGGGCCCTGGAAAAGTAAGTCCATGAGGGGCCACAACCAGATGGGCAAGGCAGTGGACTCTGCTAGCAGACACCTTTGCTTTTGTCACCACTGGATTTTGGTACCAGCTGCTCAACACTTGCTGTAAATGTGTCCCTTTTTTCCAGGAGGGTGAAGACTGCAGGGAGGTTGTGTGTCCCTTCTGAGTGTGAGCTGAGGGGCTGACACCCCATGTCCCCATCCCGCCCAGCATCCTGTGGGCTGTACCCAATCCCCACTGTGTTGCTTTCCTTGAGGCACAGGGCAGGACCAGTGCTGTAGAGTCCCATGTCTTGGAGCATGTCATGAGCTGTATGGTCTCTGGGACCTGGTGCTGGAGCACAGAAGATGATGGGGAGGTGTGGGAGGCCTGAGGGCTCTCTGCTTGGCCCAAAAGGGCTCCATGGGGGACAACAGGCTTGGCTTGTGCAGGGGAGCATGGTGGTGGGCTGAGCCCCTGGGGCCTGTCTGCAGATGATGCAGACATGGATCATCAACCATCATGCAGGAGATCTGTGGGATGAATCCCACCTCCTTCAGGCAGCAGGGTCAGTATGGGCAGGGGCTCCTTCCACAGGGAAGTGCTTTTCAGGGGATAAAGTTCTCGTCAGTGATTCCTCACCAGCCAGAGGGTGGGCTGTGCCTGCAGGAAGGGGCACCCAGAACTGGGACATGGTGCAGGGCTCTGTGCACAGAGAGCCTGACCCTGCTGAGCTCAGTCTGTGCAAAGCAGCCTCCAAACCTGCTGCCATGCTGTGACGTGGCCCCTTTGAGCAGCTGAAGTGGGACATCTCCAGCTGGGAAAGACCCTCAGCAAGGGGCTGGCTGCATGTCCACATCCCCAAAGAGAAGAGAGCCAGAGGGGGTGGAAAAGCAGGGTGCAGAAGGAGCCAGGGCTGAGCAGAGGCCTCATGCCCCCACCAAACCCTCATCTCGGATGCAGGCAGACCTCCCCCTCCACCCTCCCCCTGCCTGGAAGGGCAGCAGGACCTCCCTCTCTGCTGGGGCAGGCTCTGGAGCATCTGCGAGCCCTTTGTGCTGAGGTCTGGGTGGCTCTGGCCGCCCAGCCAGCCCTCCCCACTGCCTGCGGCCAGCCCCGCTCCACACACGCAAAGGCAGGGCCTGCTTCCAGCCCCACTTCTGAGCCCCCCCCTGGCTTTGGAGGAGCTTCATTAAAAGGAAACACAAACCAGAAGCAGAAGGAAGCACTTTTAAGTTGCTGGCAGCTTTGCCTGTCTATGAGTTATGAGGTCTTGCTTTATTCATGGGGCAGAAAAAAATGCTTATCTTCTCAGAGTCCATTATGTTTCATTTGGAACCCCGGGTGCAATTGGTGCTTTGGCAGAAATATCCCCCTGTCCCACTCACCCTCCCGAAACTTTATCTCCCTATTTCATTACTGGGAGTTGTGCTCACCCTGGTTTATCAGCTGTGATGGAGTGGATTGCTGACTTCTCTGCTGTCCTAGCAAAAATGAGGATGGAGACATTCTGCTCCAGGTTCCTGCTATTTTCAGAGACCTTGGCTGCATGATTTATTCATAAAAAAGCCATTATTTATGCCAAAGAAAGAAGACAGAATGGGTTAGCTTTTTAAGTGCTTATAATGCATTATATGGTACCTTAGCCTGCCAGACATCATTTATAATTGTAGAATCCCTTAACCTCCTTTTTCTCTTTTTCCTACCCTTCACATCAGTGCGGAGGGTGATAGCAAACTCGGTAATTAGCAGAAGTTGACAGATGTGGCAAGGAGAGGTAAGGTGAAATATCATTGAAGGAGACATTTCTCCAGCACCTAAGTGAAGAAAGACCCTCCCTCCTTCCAGCCTTGATCTCCCAGCACTGGCAGCACAGGGGACTGAATGCCACTGACAAGACATTAGCTCACAGGGTCTGATGCTGGTGGCTGTCCAAGCCTCCATCTCCCAGCCTCTGCCTTTTCCAATGGCCTGCAGGTATCCCAGCTGGTTCCCTTCTTGAAAAGGGTCCTGTGAAGCCCATCCCTGCTCTCTAGCTAACATCTTCAGGTGCTCCAGGTCCTGCCATGAGCACCCTGGGCATCAAGGTCTTGGTGGAGGCTGGCCCAGCCCTGGGATGCCCTGGGAACTTGTTGTGTCACAGACATCGTGAGGCCTTACCAACTGCTCACCCTCACTGCAGTCCTGAAAGGGAGAATTCAAGCCTCAGGCTTTCTTTCTTTAGCTCTCACATCATGAAAACAAATGTCAGGGCAGCATCAGGCAAAAAAAACCAACCCCAAAACTTCTAAAATCTTAGAATCATTAAGGTTGGGAAAGACCTTCAAGATCATCGAGTCCAACCGTAATCCAACTACCACAACCACTAAACTGTATCTTGAAGCACCACATCTAAATGCTTCTTGAACACCTCCAGGGATGGTGACTCCACCACCTCTCTGGGCAGTGTCAGCATTAAAGACTGGGGGGGCTGTGGGCTGAGGCCAGGCTGAGCTTGGGGCTGGAGCAGTCCTCCTCAAGGCAGAGGGGAGGATGTCCCCTACAGCAGCACTCTATGAAGTCCCATATTCCTTGGGGTGACACCAATCATGCCTCAGAGAAGGGGAGACATGTGCACAGAGCTGACCTGCTGGACAATTGGTCCTCATGGGTCTCAGCCATCCTCTGTTGACACATTTGCAGCCACAGTGTCTCACCAATGGGAGCTCTTGGGGTTTTACTCCTGCAGCCCAGAGCACGTTGGAACCTTTTGCCTGAGCTTGGTTGGAGGGGTTGTTTCCAGCTAAAGTGATCCCTCTTATAATCACAGACTGGTTTGTGTTGGAAGGAACCTTAATGATCATCTAGTTCCAACCCCCTGCCATGGACAGGGACACCTTCCACTAGACCAGGTTGCTCCAAGTCCCATCCAACCTGCCCTTGAACACTTCCAGGGATGGGGCAGCCACAGCTTCTCTGGGCAACCTGGGCCAGTGTTTCACCACTCCCACAGCAAATAATTTCTTCCTAATGTCTAGCCTAGATCTCCCCTCTTCTGATGTAAACCCATTCCCCCTTGTCCTCTCACTCCCTGCCCTTGTCCAAAATCCTTCCCCAGCTTTTCTGGAGCCCCTTCAGGCACTGGAAGGTGCTCTAAGGTCTCCCTGGAGCCTTTTCTTCTCCAGGCTGAACATCCCCAACTCTCCCAGCCTGTCTCCAGAGTAGAGGTGCTGCAGCCCTCAGATCATCTTTGTGGCCTCCTCTGGACTCACTCCAGGTGAATGAGGAACACCAGCCTGGGCAGCACCAATACTGTTAATGGTTGGACTTGATGATCTTAAAGGTCTTCTGCAACAAAAATAATTCTATGATTCTATGACTCTCTGTCTCCAGGTGATGAGTTGCCTCATGCAACACCAGACACTAAGGAGGATTTTCAATATCTCCATATCTCCTGAGTCTCCTGTAGCCTGTGTCCCCACATCACTGCTAAGGATCCCATCAAGTCTGGAAACAGTGGGAAAAGGGATTATATCCTGGGTCTTGGAGAAGACCATAGCATTCCCAGTGGGATCAATTCTGGGGTGGGAGCAGAGATGTTTTAAGAAGCAACTTGAATTCCCAGGTACCAAATCCACAGTGTTTGGGACTGGACGGAGCAGCCGCCCTGTGCTGGGATCCATCCAGCCTTTGCAAGGACAACAGGGTGAGGGGAGAGGGTTGTCCCAGCAGTGTGGACAGTGCCAGGGAGGGAAGGGGCTCTCACCCTAGGCTCGGAAGGGAGGGAGGGCTGCCTGGTGTGATCCCCATGGGATGCAACATGATGGCTAAGGGGACAGAGCCCCTCACCAGGTAACCCCAAACTTGGGGCGACCCGTGCTGTGCATGTTACCACTTGGCACAAGGTGCCCACGCCCTGGACCGTGAGAGGAAATGCATGGAAAACAGTCCCTTGGAGGTGAGAGGCAACCTTCTCCAGCTGCTTGTCTAAGCTGGCTTCAAGTAGGAGAAAATCCCCATTAAAAGGCAATGCCATTTCCAAGATCCTTCAGTTCAAAAGCAGAGAGAGAAATCTCAGCTCTGATTTTGCTTTTTAAGCCTAAGATAAATAAAAATGTAAGAGACGGGAAATAATGTAATGTAATCATCAAGGGGAAGAGAAACCAAAGTCTCAACTCTCTCACACACACACACAAATATAAACACACACAGAACACATTTTAAAACCAATTAAAATCCCTTTGCCGAGAAAGCTCTTTCACCCACTCTCTGGAATACAGGCTATCTACTTCCTTGGCCTGCTGTATATGAATAATTAAAAGCTAAACATATGTTAAAAAATGCAAACTGTACATGATCCTGGAAACTTCCCCTCTTTATTATTATTTCCACAAGAAAGCTGCTAAATGGCTATAAAACTCGTGAAATACGCCAACCTTGGCACCTCGTGCAATTCCCTGCTTTGGCTAGGAAAGAGTTAAAAGCATTTGGCAGAGACTAACCCATTAGGCCTAATAATTATGAAATTATAGAGGTACTCAGGTGACTGTTAATTTCACACATACTGTTCAGCTCTGTGGCTAATGAGAGCCTGAAGAACTCAAGTGCCTCATCTTTCTTGTTGAATGGTGACCTGCAATTAATGAGCTTCTGCAAGAAAAGGCAGCATTTTGCACTTGGGGCTAATAAGATGGCTTTTGTGCAGCAGCATTGTGATACCAGGAGCTTTCGAATGAAGATTAAGAACTTTTCCCCTTATTTATTTATGAGTGCTACGCAGTCCAAGAGACCACACATGCAGAGAAGCAGCCCTGGTGTGAGTCTTGGAAGGAACTTAAGAGCACAGTTGCTTCGAGGCGATGGAAAAAAACTTCCATCTCCTGTGCTGGGTAGTAACAAGGCTGAGATAGCAGGGAAACAACTGCAGAGCAACTGCTCATGATGGGGAGGAACAGGACAGGTTTGTTCCAGAAGCAAGAGATGGGCCCAGACCCCCTTCTGCCTCTGTTGGTGCACACAGGCTCACACACTCTCATCATCCCTGCAACAAAGACCCCGTCCCACAGAGCAGCCCCTCACAGCCTGGAGTGACCATCCACAGCTCCTGCCTTCCCAGCCATCTCTAGTTCAAGACCTGTGCTGAGACCCCAAAATCCATCCCAGAGCTTTTCAGAGACACTGACACAACTCCTGCCAGTTTCCAGCCTCGCATGAGTGCTGTGAAAACCAGATGGCTGAGACGTGCGTGTGTGAACGCCCAGGGCTGCAGGTACTGGGCAGCCACAGCCCAGTTGCCCAGTTGCCCAGCAGGCAGCCCCAGTGTCCAGTTTAGGGCACCCAGCCTGAACCCATCCCCTGGCTCTCCAAGTACACACATTTGTTAGGAGCTGGGATCTCCCTGCCCTCGCCTTGTCAATGTTTGTATAGTTATTCTTGGTGGCAACATTATCATAATCATCATTATTAACACCATTTTACCTCCAAATGCCTGCGTGCGTTGGCATTTGCTTTACACACACAGACACACACACAGAGCAATAAATCCCCCCAAGCCAAGGCCGATGAGCCTTTTCAGGACGTTCACTCAATCACCTGAATCTGAGCAGCTCAGGAACGTCTCCTTCAGCAGACCTGACCATTTCCCCCTTCCTCAGGCAACCACCTGAGTCTTGACCTCACTCCAAGCTCAGGTATTAGAAGAAAGAGAAGAAGCTGGCCCAGGACACAGGTTTGTGGAGCAGCAAGCTGGGAGCCAGGAGACCAGGGCTGTCTCCCTGGTCCTTGCTCACTGGCCATGGATTGGGAGCCCATCCTGAGGAGGTCCAGTGGTGCCTGGCTCTTGTTTGTGCTCCTGCAATTCCCTGTAATTAAAGTCTGTGGCCTCTCCAACCTTCTGGAGGTTCCAGCTGATCTGCTAAGCATTTCCCAGATAAAGGTCTTATGGAGGAGACTGCTGAACACCTTCCTCAGCAAGGTCTGCCCTCCCTTTTTGGTAGGGACTGGTTCTCCGTGGGCACATTCTCCTTGTGTTATTTGCCAGGATGAGGTGAGGATGGTGGGTCCCAAATCCTTCTCAGTCCTTGAGTATTCACAAAAGGCTGGGAAAGCTCTTGGCCCCAAGCACTGTCACCTGAGGTGAGCACTCCTTGCTCTGGCAGCTCTCTGAAGGTGCTGCTGTTGCCTCTGTGCCTTCAGAGGGTGACTACTGCACCTTGGGCACCCTTCAGGGTAGTCATCCCCTGCTTGATACCCCCGTGCCATGGCTGATGCAGAAGCAGAATGAAGAATACTTCACAGAAAAGCTGCTGCCCCCACTCCAGCACGTCCAAACTTTAAAACCTGCCAGGAAAAAAGCTGCTCCTTCCTCTGCCCAGTTTCATTAAGGCTGAGCAGAACACATGGGTCTCTGCCTGGTGGGTGTCTGGTATGTGTCTCCTTCACAGCGGTGGCTCTGCCATTATTTCTACAGTCTAATCTGCAAGTGTCTGGGGCATTAAGGCACCTCTGTCCATGGCAGAGAAGACCCCATATAGCTCCGTGCTGGCCAGAGCTATGGGGTGGCCAGGGCTGACCATTCAGAAGAACCTGCAGCCAAAGCAAGATGTTCTCTCTGCAGACAGAATGCACAGATCCTCCCTGCTCCTGCTGAAGCTTCTCCTCACCTGGCAATGTTGCTCATGTCCTGCTCTAGCTGTATACTGGATGCTCATCCTGGCCTGGGTGAGGCACCAGGAACTCGACTCCTCCAAAGTCACCTCAGGAGCAGCAGTTGTTCCACCAAACTACAAGAAGAAGCACTCTTTGGGGAGGTCAGGGACATCCTGGGCCAAGAGGCTGCTGCTGTGGGCTGTGTGCCTGCCTGACTTACCCAGGTTCACAAGGTGAGGTGACTAGTTGGGCAGAGGCACTTTTTGACTTGAGCGCCATTGGTGTCTGCAGGTGAGTTCAGAGATGTCCATCAGCTCCTGTGTCTCTGTTCTCTGAAGACTGTCACACCCATGCCCAGTGGGGGCACCTGGGTGCAGGCAGTGTGGCACTGCAGACACGCTCTCCTCATGACTGTCTGGCCCCATGGCTCCCCTGTGGCTTTCTCCTGTCACTGTGAGGGTGACCTTGGTCTCATGGACAACCAGCCATGTAGCCACAGCTGTGCCACTGTGGCCCAGGGGCAGAGTTAAGGTCACACCAGGGGTTTGAAGGGAAGAATCTTCCTTTCCAACCACAGAAGATTTCCCTTAGTTGATACATTCTGACTTCCCACTGCTTCCCTGTCCTTAGGCTTCCTCCTCCAGCATCACCAAACCTGATTTCATGTCTGAAACTGCCCTCGAGCTCACACCCCCCACCCAGCACATTCCCCTCGCTGCGTTTCTTTCTGGCAGCCTGCAGCCCCAGGTATGCCTGTCCAGGAGATGCCCATCTGCCTTCCCATCCTTCCTTCCCTCCCCTGTGTGACAGCAGCTCACACTCTCATGTCTCCATCAGAGGTGGCACATCCCCAGCTGCCCATCAAGTGCTGAGCTGCTGGTGCACACTCTCCTCAGGGCAGGCTCCCCTCCTCTGTGCTTGGGAAGCAGCCAGCCTGACCCAGTGAGATGCTCATCTGAGAAGCAGCAACCTGGGGCAGCACAAACATGTTTGCATCCTGGTCAGACCCTCCCCTTCCCCGTTGGGAACCTCGGTGAGACAACTTCTGCCAGCTGACAGAGAAAGAGAAGTGTCATGTCAGGGGGAGTCGTGCTGTGCTGATGAGCTGGGAGGAGGACGGGTGTGCTGTCAGGAGCTGGCATAAGGCTTTTCATGGGTGGCCTGTGCTTGTTTTGCCTTCTTATATTTAAAGTCAATCATGTGGCTGCGTGCAAGGCACCCTGCACCAGAATGGGGAGGAAGAGAGGCACTGAAATGTATCTGACAAGGTGGGTGATGGTTGCCCTCCTGCAGAGCCGGGGGCAAGGAGCAGAGCTCTGCTCCCTGGGCCCTGCTGGGACAGAGAGGGCTGCAGGGAGGCTGCCAGCTCCCAGCCCTGACCACCAGCTGCTGCTCAAATCCCAGGCCCAGCCAGCATCCCTTCCTTCAGCCAGAGATAACCTCTGCCATGGCCTGTCCCCTCTCCTGGGCTTGCAGCTGGCAGAGGTGGATGCTCCCTAGCTGGTGCATCTCACCCCTGTGAACACTGTATTCAATTCAAACATCTTGCTCATTGGTGAAATAACAAAATAAGAACAAGCATTTGAGTCTCTAAAAATGTCTTTTCTCTGTGGAAAAGCTGGAAGTCCAAAGCTCATAATGCTATGATGAGGCAGTGATGCACCCACAGCTTAAAAATGAAGGTGTTCAGGTGTAGAAAAATGCTGGTTTAGGAGTGCCTGGAGGCCTGGCTGGGAGCCTTGCTTCAGCCCAGCCCCTGTAAGTGCCTACTCTCCTGCTGTGGTGCTGGAGGGAATCTGGCCTCTCCCTGGATGGAGAAGAAATAGTCACTGGTGTCCAGGCTCAGGAGTCCAGCAGACCTGGGGGCATGTCAGGTGGGTGCTCCTGGGTGCAGATGACCAGAGGTGGTCCCTCAAGTGGCTGTTCAAGCGTGCTGTCTCAGGAGGGACAATAAGGCTGGACCAAGATCCCTGGTCCACCTGCAGCCCACAACATCATCATCTTCTTCTTCCTTGGGCTCAGTCCATTTGGGCTACTATTTTGTTGACATGTGAGTCTCAAAGCCAGTGGCTTCCCCAGCAGGGCCTGGGGGCTGAGCTGGTGCATCTCACAGGCTGTGCTCCTGCGTGCACATCCCAGGAAATGCTTGGCCATGCTGCTCTGTGGGATTGTTTCAGCTCCCTGCTGAGTCTACCTTCATATGGCCCCTTCTGTGTCTCATTCCTAGGCTGTAAATGAAGCAGAAATCATGCTGGAGCCAGGAGGACCCCTCAGTCCCCCGAGCAGGTCCCCCGGGCTGATGCATCACTTGCAGAGCTTCCCCAACACCTCATACTGGCTGACATCTGACTTCTCTCCCATCCATGTTCCCGGAACTTGCCTGGGAGAATATCTTGTGAAGCCCTGTCAAAAGCCTGGCACATGTCTGGGTGGGAGACAGTCCCATTCCCCTCTGCCAGACCCACTGCTCTGCTGCACCAGGAAATCAGATTGTGCGACACTTCGCTCCTGACAAACCCAGGCGCGTCGTTACTAATTTCCTTGTTATCTACTACAGGCTTGCAATAGTTTGTTTGCTTAATTGTTCCAGTGCTTTTTGGGGAATTGGAGTTAAGCTGACTGGCATGGAAGTCAAGTCTTGGTGCTCCTGAGTTTGCCCATTTGCCACCCCAGAAGCTCTTCATCATGGGTGTCTGCAGCCCCAAGGTGACCCTGTCCCAGCGCTGAGCCACCCCACACCCCAGGGGTTAGCTGCTGGCCTGTCTTAGCCTGTCAGCTTTCCTCACTGCCACCAAGCTCATCTGGACAATGGATGATGGAGATGCTAGAAACACCTTCACCATCCTCCAGCCACCCCACGCTGCTTGGCAGGGGAACCCTCTCTTGTGCCAGTGTAGCTGGGCACCCCAAAGCACCTCTATTGTGGGGGATACAATAGCTGCTGTCCCACTTTGTCTTCTCCCATTTCCTGCAACCTCAGCACATCCTGGGAAGGGCAAGAGCAGGTTCCTGCTGTGCCACAATCAAGACAAGACCCAATACTCCCAATGAGGGTAGAGGAGCTAGCAGGGTGGCATTGCAGCCCTTGTTGTCCTCAACGGGGGCAGGGAGAACTGCAGGGAGCTTGGGGTGGAGCAGCACCTGTGAGGAGGTGGGTGAGGTGGCTGCACCAAGCAGGGGTGGAGGGGGCTTTGAGAGGCTGGATCTAGCTGGGGGTCAGCACCCTGCACTCTTCCTACTGGGGAGACAGGGGAGGAGGGCACGGGGATGGCACTGCCCTGCCAGACCCCCCCACCAGTTCTGTTCTAGACAGAGCACAGGAGGATGAGCTGAGGAACACATCTGGGCACCCCACAGCCTGCTCTGAGGCTCCTTCCCTGTCTGAGAGGGTCTGCACCACCGTGAGGCAACTGTGGGGTCTGAGACTGGTACAAACCCAGCCTGCATGTCAACACTGCACAGCAGGCTGGTCCTCTTCCCCCTTCAGGGGGGATTTGGTTTTCCCATTTACCCAGTCCTGGTCATTGCTGGGGACAGCCCAGCCCCAGCAGTACTGCCATCTCTCTGTGCCTTCTCTCTGTGCTCAGAGCCAGGAGATACTCCCTGCCTGGATGCCCTGGGAGATCTGATGCAGGTGATGCTCTCTTCCACCGTGGTGGACTTTGAAAAAGTAGTAGAGCAGCTTGCCCTGACTCTGCAAAGGTGCTGGGCCACCAGGGGCTCTTACCAGCTTGGCAATAACTTATTGGCTACCTTTTTGTCTCCCTGTGCCTCAGTTTCCCCATCTGCATGATGTGGGCAATGAACTGTCCCTAGGGAGTGGGGATGGGGGGTGGTACCTTTAGCTGTAAAGTCCTTGTGCCAAGCTGCAATATGCAGGTTTATGCAACCAAGTAGGTGAATGATAAAGAAGCAGAAGTGAGATAGGGGTGTCTGGTAGACGCACAGAAATGCACCAAGCAAAAGAGTGTAGGCAAACCCAATCCTGGGGCTGCCCTGCACTGACAGAAAGAGGCCCCAGACAAGCCCCACGTGTGGTCGGAGGGCAGGAGAAATCCCTGCAGTGAGACACACAGTGCCTGGTCTGCTCAGCTCCTCAGGCTGAGAAGTGTTTTGATTGCAGCCCGTAAGTGCCTTCACGGGGATAAAATCCCAGGTACTAAAGGGCTCTTTAATCGAGCTGTGAAAGACAGACCAAGAGCCAGCAGCTAGAAGCAGAGGCCACGGGACTTCTATTTAGCAAGGCAGCATGTAGGTAATGGAGGCAGAGAGTTGAGTGCCATGGGGTGACTCAGACCAAGGCCAGACACCCCCTGACAGAGGAGCTGAATGGAGCTGGGGGCAGGGGATGGCAGAGGGGCTGGAGGGCAAGGACTGCCTCTCTAGAGGGGTGGTCAGGCTGTGTAACTGTGTAACACAGGTGGGGAAACTGAGGCACAGATGGGGCAGATGTCTAAAACACACACATGGAATGGGTATATGCACACACGTATCAAGTGTCTAAGCATTTAGGTGTGTCCCTTAGCACAGTGCTGCTGACACCAAGTGCCATCTGAGACACCACAGGATAGCCCACCTGGCCACCATCTGTCACACCAGAAGGGCACAGGTTTCCTGTAGATCCTGTGTCACATCTGCCAGCCCGTGGAGACATCTCAGATCCCCCAGAGGTTCTTGAGTTGCACCAGACACCTCTGCCGAGAGGATGAGTTGCACCCCTCATTTTAAAACCTCCCAATTACCTGGTGCAGACACTCCCCACACGGCTCAGATGAGGACGTTTCAGGTGCCTCTCCCCAGGCACTTCATTATCCCAGCCCCACACCAGGACTGCTCTGATCCAAAGGCTCCCTCCTGCCTCCAGAGAGCTGACATGATGCAGTGCCTGTAGCACAGGTGTGAGGGTCACACATCTGGCACAGAGGATTAGGCCAGTCAGGTAATGAGGTGCTTAAGTACTCAGGTAGCCCTGTGAGTCACTCGAGGGGCTGAATCCTGCAGGGTCCCTGGGGGCTCAGCACTGCTGTGAAAGTGGGGTTGGGGGAGTGAAGGTCCAGATCAATTAATAACATAATAGAATCACAGAATGGTTTGGGTTGGAAGAGACTTTAAAGATCCTCCAGTCTGAACCCCCGGGCAGGGACACCTCCCACCAGACCAGGTTGCTCCAAGCCCCATCCAACCTGCCCTTCAACACTTCCAGGGATGGGGCAGGCACAGCTTCCCTGGGCAACCTGGCCCAGTGTCTCACCACCCTCATAGCAAAGAATTTCTTCCTAATATCTCCTTTAAATCTGTCCTCTTTCAGTTTGTAACTGTTCCCCCCTTGTCCTCTCACTTCCTGCCCTTGTCCAAAGTCCCTCCCCAGCTTTTCTGGAGCCCCTTCAGGCACTGGAAGGTGCTCTAAGGTCTCCCTGGAGCCTTCTCTTCTCCAGGCTCAACACTCCCAACTCTCCCAGCCTGTTTCCAGAGCAGAGGTGCTGCAGCCCTCAGATCATCTTTGTGGCCTCCTCTGGACTCACTCCAGGTGCCTGAAACACCTTTGTGTCAAGGGAATTAGAAGGAAAAGGCTCCCCCAGCCCTGCTGTCAGCTGTCCTAGGAGGACTTCTCCAGTGGGAGGCTGGTTTTGATGATTAGAAGGACCAATTTGGGAAGGTCCTCAAGAGCTGGTGGTCTCTTGTATGAGGGCAACTAGACACCCCAAAAGAGCTGCTTGTGATGCCAAGTGCCATATCCCAAGGACCAGGTGACCTGGCTACATCTGCCCCCTCTGGTGCTGGAGCCGTGCAGGGAGCTGAAGGCAGAGGCCACACCTGCTCTTATCCTTTGACCCAGCCACAGCTCCATCTCCTCTGAAGGCAATGTGCTGCCACCTGAAAGGGGGAAACAGAGGTGATGGCCTCTGCAGAGGGCATGAGGGGCCTTGCCCAGTCAGCTGGGCTCAGGGCTCTGCTTATTTTAGGGGACAGAGCAACGTGCCAGTCCTGCAGCAATTCATGCCACTGGAGACCCCAGCTGATACAGATGGGCTCATGTGAGTTGTGGGACTGTGCTGCCTGTTTGAGGAAGCTGAACGCTGGAAAGACTTTAACTTTCTCTACTCAGGGAAGATTTGTGAGCTTAGCAGCCTGAATGTATCCAGGGAAGCAGCAGGAGCTGAACAAAGGGCTGTGCAGTGGAGGACGTGGGCTTGTAGACACCAATTCACACCTGTGAACTGCTGTGAGAGGCGGTGGTGGCGCTGGTGGTGCCATTTGCAGAGCTCTGCAGGAGCAGGTGGGCTGTTCATCCACTGTCTGGAGTCACTAGACTGCACACACAGCCTCTTTGCCCTGGCAGGCTTCCCATGGAGCCAGCTGCATCCCAACCGGCTGCTGAGGGGAGCTGGGAGATGCTCAGGAAAGGGCTGCTGTGCCCAGGGATGGGAGCTGCTGGGTGGCCGTGGCCCATGGCAAGCCCAGTGGAGAGAGTAGATCCTGCTCCTGTGCTGCCATGCAGCAGGAAAATGGGGATGAAGCTGTAAACACCCAGGAAATCCCTTGCAGGGGGGTAGGGAGAAACGGCAGGGTCACAGGCATGCAGGAGGCTTTCTAAAACTGTGCCAGGGCTCTGCATGTCTCAACAGCTACATCAGTGGCCATGGAGCTGAGAAGCCACCTGCCAGCCTGCCTGGGAGGTTTGGGGACGCCGGCTCCTGGCAGGTCTCCATCTGCACAACCAATGGTGTTGACAAGCCCCACTGAGCGTTGGGAGGGAGCCAGCATCTGGCCGCCGACCATCGCTCTCCTCCTTGGCTCCAGCAGCACAAAGGGCTGCAAATCACCACTAAAAAAATACTTTGTGTGCACACGTGTGTCCTCTGGGGACACCCCGTCACACCGTTGCTGTGGTGTGGTCATAGGTTGCTGCTCTGCGGAACATCTTGTGCCAAGCATGTGCCTGTCACAGAGTGATGCCAAAGAGATTCCTGGTTTTGGCTGCCACCCTCATGAGCCTCCCCTGGGAATCCTTGGCTCCCACCCCAGGAAAAAGCCCCTGTGATCAGGTTGGAAGACAGTGCCTCCAGGCTTAGCTTAAAAGCCCCACCAGAGACCTCTAAGCCTGTAGTGTGAAGATTTCACCTGAGTGGAAAGTACAGGAACCAGTGGGGAGCTACGACTGGAAAAGGAAACTTTTCTTAAAACAAAGTGGTATTTATTAGGGGTGGGGGAGGTGGGTAACAATGTTTGCAGAGTAGCATCATAGCAAAGCCCTGGTGTGACCCTGCATGTCCAGCCTCCTCCAGGCAGATCTGCCTCTGTTTTCTCACTCAGGTGGCTGCTTTGATGCTCCCCCTGAGGAGAGGTACCTGGGCCATTGCTAAGGGCTCCTCTCCAGGGGTTGCTGCTGCCAGCCCCTCCAAAAGACATTGGGTCTCTCCCACTCCAGACACAAACCAAGCAATGAGGACCCAAGCTCAGGAGTCCAGCTTGATGGCATATTCTGCAGCCACCCAAAGTGAAGTCACTGGTGCTTTGAGAACTCGCAGAGCAGCAGAGGAGGAGAGCTTTGCTCTGCCCAAATGTGGGTGTCCAGCACGCAGCCAGCTTGGTGACAGCAGGGCAGGGCAGAGCATCTGCCTTGGGATGTTGGGGGGAGGTGAGGAGTGGGACTGCAAGAGCAGAACAATGGAGCCGGGGCTGGAGGGAGCAGGGCCTGGGGAGGGTCTGGCTGTCTCCTAACGCCCACCATCTCTCATGGCTGCTCTCCAAGGGCACTGGGGTGCCTCTGACCTGCTGGATGGAGATTCTCTGCAGTTTGCACCAGGGGCAGACACAGCCTGTGCCATTCAATGACCATGCACAGGGACGTGGAGCAGCATGCCCAGGAGCCCTGCTCCCTCCTTCCCAACCCATCCTCAGCAGGGCTGGGGGCCGAAGGGGAGCACTGCCCCTTGCTACAGCAGCATCCCCCTCCCCAGGAAAATTGCACTTAATAGCCCAGAAAGCACCGGGGAGACTGGGATTTGCAGGAACTGTTCACTGGCCTTCCTCCAGCCTCATCAGCATGACAATTGCTCTCTCCCCTGCTCTGTTTTAGATCCTACCCTTAACATTTAACCACTCCCCATTAATTTCCGAATTGCCACACACATCGCAGGGTAATTTCTTCCCCACACGGCTCTTCAATGCCAGGGCCGGGCAATTCCCAGGGAGGTCAGTGCCGGGGGTGCCGTGGGGCAGACCTGGCTGTGGACAGACCCCCAGGTCCGGGGAAGGAGTATGGGAACAGGAGGAGAAGGGAGCTGGGGACCCGCCACGGGGCTTTGTCCTGTGGCAGACACATGGAGCACATTTAGCGGCCTTTCAGGGGAGGTTTGATCGATGGGGAAGGCTTTCTAACTGACTATCAAAGCACGCATGGTATGTGAGAAGCAGACACCAATTAGTGATGTCTTTTTAAAGGCTGCCTTGTTAAGAGGGGAATAAGGGGAAAGAATGAAATTGGCCAGAAAACATGGAGCTATTTAACCTTAATTAGAAGAAAGGTGTGGGCTTTGTGAAAAGGCCATTTCTGAAAGGGGTTTTTCTCCCTGGGTATAAAGAGATCCTGCCTACTTGTTAGAGACTTGTTAGAGTTTATAAGACTGGGCAGGAGGCTAACTTGTAGAAATGCTTTTTATGCCACTTGAATATGTGGCTTGCTTATTATAGTCTGCCATTCTGCCAGGGTGGCTGGTGGAGAGGAGAGGAGAGAGCAGCACTGCCAACTGGCTATAAATTTCATGAACATCATAAATGTAAGTGCTTTCTGGAGAGCTGTACAGATTGCACATAAAAGTCCCCCTTCTGTCCCTGTAAACTAAAAAGAGGGCTTTTTTGGCAAATTAAAAATTGTAGAGTGTCTTCCATGCTGAGTGAGGAAGCAGCCAGGCTACAAATCCACAGCTACAAAGCCAGAGCCATGCAGGGAGGTCTCCTGCACACGCTGGCATCACTGCTCCCAGCGCTGCCGCAGCTGGAGGGAGACAGGATCGAGACCCAGGGGGCTGCTCCCAGCTCCAGGGTCCTCAGCACCAGGACCTGGGGGAGGTGTTGTCTGTCCCCACTGCAAGGGCTCCCCAAGGCAGGTGGACGGTGCAACCTGGGTGCTGGTGCTGCTGGCAGCACTCGAGGCTGGGCAGCCCACGTTGCTGGATTGCATGTGGCTGTAGAGACAAGGGAGGGATTTTTACTAAGAGCTGTGGGGCTGAGCACCTCTCCTGGCTCTTCCCAAGTCCTCACCATGACCTCGGGGAGGCACAGCCCCTTGGGGACTCACTGTCCTGGCCCCCAGCTGGTCTGCAGTGGGCAATGCCCGGACACAAGGCGTGTTGCCCTCCAGCAGCTCGGGGCTGCGTGGCACCGCACCAAGGAGAGCCCTTTGAGACGGGAACACGTGCTCTGCCCCTGCTGGGGACCCTGACACCGGACGCGGTAAATAGGCACAGAAAGAGGCATTTTCTCGGTCAGCTAAACAAGCCCGTGCTTTATCCCCGCCGCTGCTCCGCTGCGCTCTGCCGGGCTGGGCAGCCCTGCCAGGAACATTCCCAGCCTGCTCCTGCCCCTGCTGTTAAAGACACAGAGCTCAGCCTGGAGCTGGTGGGGCTGCGGGCATCCAGGACCCCTGTTCGGATGGTGCCTGCTGTCTGCAGAGCCAAGCGAGTTCAAGTTCTCACTGCACCGATCGGGTGCTTTTTTTTCCCCACTTGCTGTTTAGGAAGGACCATAAATATAATGTAATGACTGCATAGAGAAGGCGTTCACAGCAGTCAGGACACACAGACACACAGTGTGATGTCCCCACCAGCCACCTGAGTCCTGGGGACAAGACAGAATCACAGACTGGTTTGAGTTGGAAGGACCCTTTAAAGCTCATCTAGTCCAATCCACTGCAGTGAACAGGGGCATGTTCCACTAGACCAGGTTGCTCAGAGCCCTGTCCAAACCTGACCTTGAATGTTTCCAGGGATGGGGCATTCACCACCTCTCTGGGCAACTTGTATGTTCAGAGAGCAGGAGGAAGAGGGTAGATTTAAATGAGATATTAGGAAGAAATTCTTTGCTGTGAGGGTGGTGAGACACTGGCCCAGGCTGCCTAGGGAAGCTGTGGCTGCCCCATCCCTGCAAGTGTCCAAGACCAGGTTGGATGAGGCTTGGAGCAACCTGCTCTAGTGGGAGGTGTCCCTGCCCATGCAGGCAGGTTGGGACTAGGTGATCTTTAAGGTCCCTTCCACCCCAAACCAGTCTGTGATTCTATGAAGGCATTTCCAGCTCTGGCTAATGGCCATATCCAGGCTTGCAGTAGCTCCCCAGGCCAGGGAGGGCAGGTGTAGGGGGCACAGCACCTATTTGGTTTTGTTTGCTGGTGTCAGCCATCCCTGCAGAGCTGCAAGGCCTGCAGTTCTTGCTCAGTCTATTTTGGTCAGAATTGCTTTTGTGGGGCTGGCTAGGTGTGCCCTGCACGGGCACAGGGCGATGGGGCCCCACCAGCACCTGGCAGCAAAACCAGACACACTGGGGTGGGGCTCCTTTTGAGGCTGCTGTCTGTGCACCACCAGCATCTGCTGGGATGCTGCACTGGGCATCAGCTCTGCTCGGGTGTGGTGGACCAGGGACATGGCCACTGGGCTGGTGAGCTCCATCAGCTGGGTCCTGTGCCCAGCCTGCAGTCAGGGATGTCAGCTGATTGACACCAATGTAAGCACCAGCCTCACCACCTCCAGGAGGTCTCTGTAGGGTGCTAAGGGACTTGCTTACCTTTGGTCCCAGGTCTCCTGGGGTTTTAGAGAAGAGTTTTGCAAAATGCACCACATGCACATGTGCAGTGTTAGCCCTGGGAACAGTCCTGGGCTCTGGGGTCCTTGAGGTGGGAGGGACGTGGTGCTGTTAAACCAAGTTGTTCTGGGGATCACCTCACTAAAACAGATCCATCTTCAGCCAGTTGTTCATAAGCTTCTCTTGCCAGTGCTGGGTCCTTGGAGGATTGTGCAGGGACTTTTCTGTCCCCTTGGACAGCTTCAGCCTGTTTCCTCCTCTGGGCTATTCCCATTCAGCATCAACTCCTGCCTGGAGGCTTCCAGACATGGGTGTAATTCTACCTTGTAGGAGACCACAGCATGCACAGCTCCAGGATTTTGCATCTTCCTTCCCGATGTGGTGGCATTGCTATTGCTCCTTCCCTCAGTCAGGACATGTCCTGCCACTGCACCTCCTCCAGGGTCTCCCTGAACCAAGAGGGAGGCTGCGGGTGCCAAACCCTGGTGACTCCTTTCCCTTTCTGCAGCATGCAACATGCCTGAGGTCCCAGGATCAACAGGGAATTGTGGCTTCAGCTAAATAAAAACCAGGGCTCAGCAAGGCTGCCTGCTCCAACATGATAACACAACAGTGTATGAGGGAAGTACCCAGATGCTCAAATTCCAGGGAAAAACATGTTCCTTGGGGCTGAGTGCCCAGTCCCTTGCACCCACTCAATACTACCACTATCCCAGTAGTCACTCATGGGATCCTTTAGCCACCATGGCGTTGGGCAGCCCCACTCTGCACCTGGCTCAGGTGCTTCCCCAGCACAGGACTGGCATTCCTACCATTAGTTGGGATCCCAGCTGTGCAGAAGACTGTGGGGACTCGTGCTGTGCTTCCTCTGGCCTCAGCCTGCAGCAGCACCCTGGGGCATGTCGAATTTACCACTAGACAAAGCTGAGAGGGTGAGCCCTGTGTCCAACACTGGAGCACTGAGGTTGGGCTTGTCAAACTGGGGCTGTGCCAGGATGTGCTCGAGGGGAGGACTGGGAGCCCTCGGCATGCCTGCTCACCATGCCGTGCCATGCACACCTCCTCCCCAGCCCCACTTCTGGGCAGCCCATTGCTGGAGGGAACCACGAGCCTCTCTGTGCTGATGCTGCCAGATCCCCAGCCCTTTTCCCACCCCAGTGCTTCCCTGTTTCACTCTGGTCCCTGCATGTCCTGGGGTGTAAGTGGGTGGCAGCAGCAGAGGAGGGCAGACACACTGGTGCCAGCCACCCTTAGCCACAGGGATGGGACAGGGTGAGGTCCATCCCACCCATACAGAAGGTGTCCCTCCCCCAGCAGGGCTGCAGAGACCTGACACGGTTTAGGGCAATAAACCAACACTGGAGGGGTTGCAATAGCCCCTGACCACAAATTAGGATGAGGCTGTCACCAGCTGGGCTCGTGTCAGCCTGTTCCCAGCTCAGGAACATGCTTTAGAGCATCCCCAGGGAAGTGTGGGTGTCTGTGCAGGGCTGAGGATAGTCTGAAACCGCAGCTGAAGCCTGATGCAATTTTCCTGAGCTGCACCTTGGAGACCTTGTGCCCCCCCCGAGCTGCTGGGCACAGCCAGCCAGCTCTCTTTAACTGACTTCATGGACAGCCACGACCCCCTGCAGACCCTTGCCGTGTGGAGATAGGCTTGGATAGAGCATGGCCCGTCCTCAGATGACTGAGGCTAAACCAAAATAACCC
Source organism: Hemiprocne comata (assembly GCA_020745705.1). Classification (NCBI taxonomy): domain Eukaryota; kingdom Metazoa; phylum Chordata; class Aves; order Apodiformes; family Apodidae; genus Hemiprocne; species Hemiprocne comata. The sequence goes on along the minus strand of CM036607.1, from coordinate 6,776,144 downwards.
CAGTCCAAGCCAAGTCGGACTGCCAGGACAGCCTTTTGCATCAGTTCCCTAAATTAGAATAATACTGGAGTGAAGCTGGCACAGGGACAAGCCTGGCGCCACGAGGGAGGCAGGAAGGACACCAGCAAATTCCCAGGCCCCTTTCTCAGCAGTGGGTCAGGCTTTCTCCAGGGTCTCTGTAGAGGGGGGACAGAGGTGCAGGCTGTGGCATGGCTGGCAACCCCACTGCCTGTCTCCATGTCCCCCAGCCCTTCTCCCAGATGTGCACCTGCCCACCCAGATGTGCAGCCCTAGGGCAGGCAGCTGCCTGCTCCCAGGTGCAGGCAGAGAGTGCAGGAGTGCCAGCAGAAGTGGCTTTTTACTCGGAAGCACCGTGGCAGCTCTTCTGCAAGATGCCAGCTTGCTGCAGCCCGATGCACATGGATTGTGGCTGCGCTGAGTCCCCCAGGCACGGTGGGTATCATGGGGGAGGAGATCCCCCTCCAAACACCTCACTGAGCTCCCCCAAACACCCCACCGAGCCCCCACAGCCCCCACCAAGCCCCTGCAGCATGTGCAGGGTTGTGCTGTGGGAAGGGGACGGTCCTGCTGCCAGGGTGAGTGGCTGGGGCAGGGGGCAGCACTGCCCAGCGTGACATCCAAGGGGGGGGTCTGGTCCTGGGGACAAGCTGTGTCTCCAGGAGAGCTTTAAGCCAGCAAAGGGCTGGCAGGGACAGTTCTTCACGTGGGCAGCAGGGGTGGGGAGGTGCTGCCTGGCGTTGCAGTTGGTGGGATTCGGAGCCAAGAAAGGATGTGTCCCCAGATCAGAGGGGCAAAGTTGCCGCCCCCTGGGGAGGGGATGTTGTAGGCAGGGAGCTCCTGCTCTTATCCTCAGCTGCTCAGCTTTGCTTCAGGCCTCCGAGCTGCAGCCCCAGGGCTCAGCAGAGGAGTTTTGGGAGAAATGCAGTTTGGCCAGAGGTTTGAGGGTTCGAGAGTCCCTGTGGCGTCTGCTCCCAGGGCAAGGGAGAGGGGGGTGGGTTTATCAGGACTATCCTGTTTTCAGCTGCTAGGTGAAAGACATCTCGATTTTCCCCTTGCCTTTCCTGTGCTGGGGGTCCTGCTTGGAGCTTGTCCAGGGCTGGAGTCTTGCAGCCTGCTCTGCTGCTCCAGCTGGCAGCGAAGAGGCAGGAGATGGATGCAGGCAGGAGCAGACAGAGGGGTAAATCCCTGCTGTGGTCATGCCAGTGCAATGCTGAGGTGGGAGCAGAGCCAGACCCTAACAGAGGGGTGGAGGTGCCCATGATTGCCCTCAGGAACCCCCTAATTGCCCTGGAGAGTTGCCTAATTGCCACTGATCACAGCCTGGTCTGATGCCTTGACAGGCTGCATCTGGACAGTGGCTGCAGGATCACAAAGGTCAGGAGCTTTGGGCTCCAGGAGCAGCAGACAGTCCACAGCTGGCTCCCCATGGGGTCCTGCCACCCTTGGGTGGCACCAGGGGACCCCCCCTGGCTCTCACAGTGACAAGAACTGGCAGCAGAGCTCCAGTCCCTTCCCTGGAAAAATGCCCCAGCTCTGAAGCACGGTTCAGTCCAAGTGAGGATGAATGCAAAACGTGAAGGTTTTGGCAGGAAAACATTTCTGTGGCAATTCCAGCCTGGTAGAACAGAGACCTTGTCACACACAGGAAGTGGGGCTGGGCCCCAGGAGGCAGGGATGGGGCAGTAGCATCGTGATCTTCCCCCTTGGAGAAAAAAAAGGAAATCAGCAGGCAGTGTTCCCCATGGAAACATTTCAGTCTTGGAAGAGAGGCCAAGGAGCCATTGTCACCCAGGGCAGCAGGCACTGCCACCCCAGCTGCCATGTGCAGGGCAGATGGAGCAGCTCAGGGGGGACCTGCTACTCAGCCACCAGCCCCAGCAACCCCTGTCAGCTGGGCAGTGCCAGCTGATGACAGGCAAATTGCCAGTTGCTTCGGGGATGTAGGCTTTTTTTCTGGAGTCACAGTAGGGAGACTGAATGCCTGGCAGAACAGGGCACAAGATTTCTCCTGTGATCCTTGAAGAAATCAATATGGGAGGGTTCAGAGGATGTGCAGAGCTGAAGTCCAAATCATGGGCCCTTCAAGGCTATTATTTAAAATTATTTTACTGTCTATGTGCTGTTTGAAAAAAGCAGAGAAAACCATAAGCTTCTGATTCTGCCCTTCCTCAGGTGGCTTATGGAGTCACATTGGGCAATGTTGTGCCTTGGAGAAGGTGCTCAGAGCCTTTCCTGCAGCACTGGGACCTGCAGAACCCCAGCCCTGCATCCATGGGCTCATCATCACCCCTCATCCCATCGGGAGGAGCAGCTTCACTTTGCCTCCAGCCTCAGAGCTACCAAAATGGGCCCAGCTCCAGCTGGGAGGGAGAGGGAGGCCCCCAGCTCCTGGTGTGGGGGTTTCTGTCCTATCTGCTGGATTTCTCAGAGCTGATTCAGTAAAGCAACCTACGGACAGGACAGATATTGATGGCTCTGTACCTGGCTGTCCAGGACCAGTCTGTCCTGCCCAGGGGAGGGGTGGGCAGCATGGGTCATAGTGGGGGTTTCTCTGCCCCAGGTTGGTGTTGCCAGGTCCTGTGCAGCTAGGCACCCCCACGGTCCTGCTGGGAAGGAGGGGAAGGGGACAGAGGGTTCTGCAGCCTCACCAGCACCCTCAGTTCCTGGAGGCAGGGGGTGGGTGAGTATTTCTCCTGATGCTCAAAATTCCCAGAGAAAAACATGAATATGTGGCAGAAAGGTCAGAAACCAGTGAGGCTTTTGGAGGACACGTCCTTTAAAGGATACACCAGGCCCTGCAAGCTCTGCCTTCTCATAGCCCAGCAACCAGTGATGCTGGGGGAGATACTGGTCTCTGCTGGCCCCAGTCTCCTGCCTCTGTGGTCTGGGGATGCTCCAGCTGCTGCTGTGGGGCAAAGAACGGGGCTACAAGAGTCAGGCCAAGGCAGTGGCTGAATCCTTGAGGAGGGGCTCAGCCCAGTGTGGCCCCTGCCCACTTGGGGGCTGCAGGGGGGTGCACAAAGGCTGACAGTGTCACTGTCCCCATTGAACAGCTACTGCCTGTCAGGCCAATGTTCCACATTAGTGGTGGATCAGTGACAGGCTTAGCCCCGCACGGCACCTCTGATGGGGTGGATGAAAGCTCCACAAAGCACTTGTGTGGAGAAGCAGAGGAAGCTACTTGGAGAGGTTAAAAGCAATGGTGTGAGCCAGCTCTGTGAGTGCTTCTTGGATGGGACCGAGCCCTGTGGGGCAGAGAGGTGCCAGGGCTAAGGGTGGGACCTAGCACATGAGGAGGTCCTGCACAAACCCTGCAGATCCCAAAGGTTTCTGCTTTAGGCACCAGCCTCCTGGGCACATCACTCTGCTCCCATGTTGTGGCTGAGCCAGCTTCATCCTGGGAGGGTGGGATCAGGGTGGCCAGATCAGCAAAGCTCTGGCACAGTGCTGGTGGTGGATCCCAGCCTGGGCAGCCTTGCAATGCTCCCTGGTGGTGTTGGCTTTGAGGGGCTTCAGGAGCCTTCCCAAGATGAAGTGTGCTTTGTGAAGCAGAAGGGATCCCTCCTCTTTCATTCCAAGTACAGCTGAAATGCAGGTTCCCCCAGCTCCTGGGGCTGGTTGAGCCTGGAGCAGGCTGTGGGCAGCCTGGACCTCTCCAAGCACCTGGACTGGTGTCATCTGTCTGACCTTAGGATGGGTGGGAAGGTAAGACCCAGGCTGACCATTGACTTCCCATCTGGACCTTTGAGCTAAGAGGATGAGATCCTCCATACCTCAGAGCTCTCTCCAACTTGGTTATTTCTTTGTGTCTTAAACAGCAATTAAGAGTAAAAGTGGAGCTGCCTTTGCCTGCAAAAGGCTCTATCTGACTCCTGTCTCCTTACTGCAGTGCTGCTCTGATTTCCATCTCATGCATATCTTATTTAACATTCTGGATACTGTTTTGAGTGCCCCAATATTTTAAAATAAATTGCTGCATGTAAAAGACTTAATGTCACATTCTGTTATTCTGACTGTTAAAAGAAAAGTGAAATCTTCAATGGGGCCAGCGGAGCAGAAGCAATCACACAGAGGGAGGTCCTATTAATGTGTATTACGTTTCATTATTCCAGCACTGCATGTCAACCAGCTTCTCATCAGAACTCACGCAACAGATCACAGTATTAACTCCTTGCAACCAAAGAGGGGGGCAGGCTTCTTAAACTCTTTTCTCTGTTCCTCGCTCCCCCGGCGCCGTCTCTCTGGTGCCGCTGCCGTGGCCCCGCTCCCAGCCGCAACCTCCCGCCCCCCGCAGCCTCCCTTCCCCCCTAGGGACGCGGGGAGAGCCAGGGAGACGGGACAGGGAAGGGGGTGATGGAGAGGGATGCGTGCAGAAACAAAAAAATAGAGGGAGAGGGTAGGGAAGGGGATGAGAAGAAGGCTGAGAGACAAGAGAAGTGGTCCCCCGTGCTGCCCGTGCTTGCTCCCCCAGCTCCATGAGATATCCCATCAGGGGAGTCAACACAGCAGCTTCCAACTGCTGCAAGTCTCTCCAATCATTGGGTAGTTTGGTTTCCCCAGCCCCTTGGCTGGTGTCCTTCTCATTCTCCTGCCAGAAGTTGGTTCTTGGATGGCTCCTGGGGTGTGATGTGTGCTGGGGAAGAGGCACCCTGTGATGGGGACAGGATGTGGGGAAGAGGAGGGACACTGCAGGCTTGGGTCGGACACACAGCCTGTGGGTGGAGGGGAGGTGGAGGGAGCTGCTGGAGAGCAGAGGGGATAGAAGGAGGCTACAAGGACAGAAAAAATGCCTGCCTGAAATTACAGGTGCTCTCAGCAGGCTTTTCAGCTTCATGTTTCTCCATTTGGGGTGATGAAGAGACTCTAGATCCACTGCTGTCCATTGGAAACTGGGCAGCTTGGTGCTCCCATGCCCCACATTTGCTGAAGTGCAGGAAAATGGGCTCTTGTCATTGGCCTGGATCCGCTGGGCATGGGGCTGTGTGGACCCAGTGGGGCAGCTCTGTTCAGGGAGGCAGAGGCTCTCTGGAGAGGGTGGGCTGATAAACATAATGTCCAAAATCCCTGGCACAGCCCACTGGGCATGGAGAGGGCTCAAGGTGAGTGTGTGGGCTGTGCTGGTGTTGGTAAAGCTGGTTTGCTGGGCAAAAAGCCCAGGGAGGCATTGGAGAGGGACCAGAGTACCATTTCCCTGCTGCCATCATGGGGCCAGACCAACCCTGGTAGGAGAATGGGGAGCACTGAGGTCCTGCCAGAGCCTCTGGGCATGAAAGGAATAAAAGTGACAGGTTTGACTCTAATCCCCCTTTTCCTGGGGCATCATCACTCCTTGGCTTTCCTCACCCCACCAGGGCACATCTCTCTGGGTGTGGGGTTCAGCATCAAACCCTGCTGGGCACCCACAGACTGGGAAGAGGCAGCAGGTTTGTGGAGGGGGTGCTGGGCAGGATCTCATTCAGCTGGGCATGCAGGGGACATGGGACAAACAGCTCTGTCTTCTCTCACTTGCCTGGTCTATGCTGGGAAACCACAGCTGTGTCTGAGCCCTGGGCAAGGGGAGCCTTGCCAAGTACCCCTACTCTGCAACAGATTGCAAAGCATGTGTATTGAAATCACACAGTGCAGAAACATCCTTACAACCCACTTGGGGAGTGAAAAGCCACCACAGGCTGGGAAACAGCTAAGTGAGGTGCCACATGCTGCCCTAGGGACCACAGGTACAGAAAGGTCAGCAGAGATGTGGGACCTGGGCTGTGGCTGATGGCACGTGTGCCCCAGTCCTGGATATCCTGCTGCTGGGAAGCACATGGGGGAACTGCCAGGAAAAGCTGTAACAGCCCCGGGGAAAAGGGATTTTTGGGCAGTGGGAAGGGAGGGCATGTGGGATGGAGCAGGGAGTGCACAGGGAGATGCTTGAGGACAGAGGTATCCACCTGTCTTGGGACACAAGGGGATTGGGAAGTCACAGGGAACAGTGCTAAAGCCCTGAGCCTCCACTCTGACCCCTCTTCCCCAGCTTGGTGGGCTTGGTCCTACAGGAGCAACAGGTCACAGAATCACAGAATCACAGAATCACATAATCCCCAAGGCTGGAAAAGACCTTTAAGATCATCAAGTCCAGCCTATGACCAACACCACCACATCAGCCAGACCATGGCACTAAGTGCCACATCCAGCCTTTCCTTGAACACATCCAGGGATGGTGCCTCCACCACTTCCCTGGGCAGTCCATTCCAATGTTTAATCACCCTCTCTGTGAGGAAGTGCTTCCTGATTATCCAACCTAAACCTCCCCTGGTGCAGCTTCAGGTCAGGCTCTCTTGGCTGTCACTAGTTGCCTGGGAGAAGAGCCCAGCCCCCACCTGACTACAACCTCCCTTCAGGCAGTTGTAGGGGGTGATAAGGTCCCCGCTGAGTCTCCTCCTCTCCAGGCTAAACAACCCCAGCTCCCTCAGCCTCTCCCTGTAAGACTTTACACCCACACAGGGCATTGGAAACGCACAAACACACCCAGCGTGCAGCCAGACGGGTCTGTACGTGCTCACAAGCCCACGGGGTACAGACACCCTTCACCCCCTCCCCACATATATGCACGCTCACCCTCTGACACCCACCCAGCACCAGCACCAGCAGTGCCAGATCTGCTCTGCACAGCACCTCGGGCTGGCTGGGCACAGCACCCGTGCTGCCTCTCCCCCCTGAGGGACACGTCTGCTTGGGGCTGGATCAGTCTCCAGCTCCGAGTCTGATTGTCTCTCCTAGCATCCTCCCCGAGGTGCAGTGCCAGACAAGTGGGTTAAGCCCATCCCCAGGGCTGTGGCATCCTTTCCCAGGGAAAAGTGGATGGGAATTCTGTGGCTGTGGTGCAGGGAAGGGGATGGGAAGCAGCCCCTGCTTGGGGAACGTGTCAGGGTGCTCATGGAGTGGTAGAGGATTTCTTCTGGAGAAAATGAAAATCCTGAAAACATAATGTAGCCATCAAAGCTGAGTGTTTTTTAATCTGTTTTATATAGGTTTGTTTTGTTTTCTGCCCCAGCTTTTCACAGATTCTGTTTCTGTATTTGCTTTTTTTTTTTTTTTTAATTATTTTTTCCCTTATGGTTTTGAAGAATTGAGAATAATAGAATTATAGAGTGCCAAGTTGAAAGGGACCTCAAGGATTATCTGGTTCAACCTTTCTAGGTACTGCTATAGTTTATATGAGGTGGATCAGCACCCTGTCCAGGTGAGACTTAAAACTATCCAATGTGGGGGAATCTACCACTTCCCTTGGGAGACTATTCCAATGTTTGACTTTCCTCATAGTGAAACATTTACCTCTTGTGTCCAATCGGAATCTCCTCAGGAGCAACTTGTGCCCATGACTCCTTTGCTTTTCCACGTGACTCCTTGTCAATAGGGAGTCTCCATCTTGTTTGTCACCACCCTTTAAGTACTGGAACGTGGTAATAAGGTCTCCCCTAAACTTTATTTTCTCCAGGCTGAACAAACCCAGTTTTGTCAGCCTCTCTTCATATGGCAGGTCCTTCAGTCCTCTGATCATCCTTGTGGCCCTTCTCTGCACCTTCTCCAGCCTATCCCATCCTTTGTGTAGAGCAGGGACCAAAACTGAACACAATACTCCAGGTGTGGTCTAAGTGCCAAGTGGAGTGGGATGATGACTTCTTGATCTCTGCTGGTGATGCCCTTGTTGATGCAGCCCTGCATCCTGTTGGTTTCTTTGCCCTGCAGCACACTGTTCACTCATGTTGAGCCTGTTATCCACCAAGACCCCCAGGTCCCTTTCCACAGGGCTGCTCTCCAGCCAGCTGGATCCCAGTCTGAACTGTGCTTCTGGGCTATGTGTTCCTTGGTGCAAGACTTTACACTTTTCCCTGTTGAACTTCATAAGGTTCCTGCTAGCCCACTCCTCCAGTCTGTCCAGGTCATCCTGGAGGGTGACTTTCCCTTCTAGAGTGTCAACCTCTCCACTTATCTTGGGTGTCACCAGCAAACTTCATCAGGCTGCTCTTGATCCCAACATCCAGGTCACTTATGAAGATGTTAAACAGCATTGGGCCCAGTATTGATCCCTGGGGACCCCACTTGTGACCAGTTGCCAGTTTGAAGAGGAACTATTTACTGTCACCCTCTGGGTATGGTCTGTCAGCCAGTTGAGGTTTTTCTACAACAGCAATTAAAGTTTGGGTTGGGAATTTCATGGGTGGTGGGAAAAAATGCTTGGTTTTCAGTTCAGTCCATTTGATGTTCAATACCTGAAGCTCCCAAACCTCTGCCCCAGCTCGGCCCAAGGCCTTCACTGACACTGTGCAGGAGGACAATGCACATCTACTGGGTGTCGGTGAGGACTTGGGTGTGGAAACTTGTTGGGATGGAACCTCTGCACCCCAAGAGTGCCCCGAACCCACCTGATTTCTGAGCTGCCATCCCAGTGTGGGTCCCTCGGTGCCCAGGTCTGTGGCCAGGAGGGGGGACAACAGGCATCATCACATGTGCTGTCTCTCTCCACACATGCCTCCCCTTCACTTCTCCTTCCAGCCTTTCAAAAAAAAATTAACAAAAGAAAAAAAAGCTTGTTTATTCTCCCCTATTCTCCCCCCCCTTAATTCTGTCCCCTCACAGGTGCTGCAGCTGGTGGCCCTGCCTCTGTCCCCCTCACCATCCCCTCCTCCCTGCCTCAGCCCCTGGCATCCTTGCAGCAGAGAACCTGAAGCAGAGCATGTTTGGGGGCTGAGGGGGAACTGAGGACCTACAGGCACTGGCAGCAGAATGTGTCCATGGGCTGGGGATGGGCTGGGGCTTCAGGAGCCAGGCTGAGGGTGATGCTGAGCTGCAGGGAGGAGGAGGAGGGAGGGGTCCCTTGGTCTGCTATTATTTGGGCTGTAAAATGCAGCACCAGAGACATTTACCTTCCATCTTCATCTCCTTCTGACAGTCCCTAGGCCCAGGAATGTGCAGCAATTCAGAGCTGCCCAGCACCAAACTGGAGACTATACCCAAGGGGGTTAAATGCCACATCTCTTGCTCCTTCCAGTGGCCCTTCTCAGTGGGAGTCAGCCCTCTCCTGGTATGAGTGGAGAGCACAGAGAACCTGTGAGATGAGCCACATCATGGTGGAGAGCTTCCATTTTCAGTGCTATGACCCTTAGTAAGGCAGGGGAAGGTACCCAGCCCCGTGCTTGTTCACCAGGCTTGTCTGACTCGATGGCACTGAGCTTCTGTCTGGTCCTTCTCATTACATCTGGTTTGCCCATCACCAGCTGGCAAATGTGATGGCCAGTCTGATCTGCAATGGTCCCACCTCATACATGACATGGTACCACATCTCTGGTTGAGCTAGGAAGGAGGTAGTTTGGCTGAGGTTTTGTTACCTGAACCAACCCTGACCAGGGTTCAGATGTGGACACTGGGAGACACACGAAGCTCGTCTTACCCAGATTATTGTGTCAAGAGTCACTGAGTTGTAATAGTAGCAGCAGTAGTGCCAGGTCAAGCACATCACAGGATGGCCTCTTCTAGAGATGGACAGATCAAGTGATGGCTGGAGCAGGATGCACACCCTCACCCAAGGCTGGCCTTCAAAGCCCATGTCTCTGCTCACACTGAATCACAGAATCTCACACTGGTTTGGATTGGAAAGGACCTTAAAGATCATCTAGTCCCACACCCCTGCCAGGGCAGGGACACCTTGGTCTACACCAGGTAGCTCCAAGCCCCATCCAACCTGTCCTTGAACACTTCCAGGGATGGGGCAGCCACAGCTTCCCTGGGCAACCTGGGCCAGTGTTTCACCACCCTCACAGCAAAGAATTTATTCCTAATAGCTCATGTAAATCTCTCTTCTTTCAGTTTGTAACTGTTCCCCCCTTGTCCTCTCACTCCCTGTCCTTGTCCAAAGTCCCTCCCCAGCTTTCCTGGAGCCCCTTCAGGCAGTGGAAGGTGCTCTAAGGTCTCCCTGGAGCCTTCTCTTCTCCAGGCTGAAGATCCCCAACTCTCTTAGCCTGACTCCAGAGCAGAGCTACTCCAGCCCTTGGATCATCTTTGTCCCCTCCTCTGGACTCGCTCCAACAGCTCCACATCCTTCTTGTGTTGGGGGACCCAGATCTGGACCCAGCACTGCAGGGGAGTCTCACGAAGTTAAAAAGGATGAAACATCCCACCCTCCCTAGCCTGGCTGCCTCCCTCCGAGCCATGCTGGTAATGTGCATGACCCAGGACACCCTCAGTCTCAGTGGCCATCCCCAGCCCTGGGCTCAAGCCCCCCACTTCCAACTTTTGTTCCTTGGGGCCAGCCTGGCCACGGATCCCTCCTGTTGCTGAGTGGCGCAGGAGGCTGCGAATGACCCCTGACATTAACCTAATTGTTCCCTCTCTTTGATTAGATGCACCACAAAGCTGGTAAATGGATCAAATTAAATTTGAGTGGCGGCAGCACAGCTTTGGAACGCTGATTAGATTTGAAAATACCACATTTAAATATCTTAGCATTTGTGGGGATTAGGAGAGAGAGGGGGAGTGTGAGCGGGGAGAAATGGAGGAGGGGGTGGGGGGGGGAGAGGCAGTGCCAACCCCCCAGTGTTCTGTGCCAGGATGCCCATCCCGGACCTCCCACTTGCCCCTGGGCATTGGCACTGACGAGCAGAGGGTCAGTTCTGAACTCCCAGCTTGGGCACATTGCTTCAGGTTCATCTGAGGTTTGGCTTTGCTGGATGTGGTGGGTTTCTCCCCACCTCCTGCTGCACCGCTGTCCCCCCCATCCCCACCCGCCTGCTCTTAAATGTCACCCGGCGTCGTTGGGATTGATGCTGCAGTATGAACTGCGAATAGCAGCACAAGTCCATATATGGGAAAGAAAACTGGAGACTGAGAGAGGAAACTGGTCCTGGGTGTGGGTACTGAGGGTGGCAGGGCTGGCTCCAGGCACTGAGCTCCTTTGACACCGAGGGTCCAGTCAGGAGACACTCCCAACACCTGCCAGTCAGGCCCCTGTAGTGCCTGGACCATGACCCCCCCATTCTTGCCCCTCTCCAACCAGCCCAGCGCTGGACAACCCATTCTAGTGAGTGCTGGAAGTGCTGGGATGGCTGTGGGGGCTGATCCTGGGCAGGAAGCATCCCCTGGTGCCCCCCTCCAAGGAAGGCAGGAGGCTGTCCCTGGAAGCACACGGGGGAAGTTTGGCCACTACAGACATCCTGTGTGCATGTGTGTGTGCCCAGAGGGGGGGAGGCTGGAGGCAGGTGGGTGATGGAGGGAAGTGTTTATGGCTGATCACTCCAGGGAAGATGCCAGCTTTGCTGGGACTGTCACCAGGCTGGGATTTTGGCCTGCTCTGTTTCTGGGGGATCACGATGATGCTGGAAGCATTCAGAGAAGAAGTGAGCTCAGCTCCTGCTGGGTTCCATGGAGAGAGGGATGCCAGGCTCTCTGGCATGGCTCTGGAGCCATGGTGCACGCTGGCACTTGTCAGGCAAAGCTCTCTGCCAAAAGGAGGTGACAGCCAGCCCCCAGTCACCTGCTCATGCCATGTTACCCTGCTGTGGTGCTGTGGCTTGCAGGAGGGCAAGGGCCAGCAGAGCTGAGAAACCTCCCAGAGTGGAGCTGGTGGTGACCCCGTGCAGGACCTGCCCATGCCCAGCCCCACGGCCAGCAGTGACCCAGAGAGGGACTAGGGAGCTGCAAACCCAGGAGCATCTGCGAGCACACGTGTGCACTTGGCTGCTCCCTGTGCCGTGAGCATGTGAGAGCACCTGCAGAGACGTGCAGAAGCAAAGGCTGGGTCAGCCCAGTGCCTGTCCCGTGCCAGTGCCTGTCCCTGCCTGCAGCTCTGTGCGTGCTCGAGGTGAGTGAGGTCTGTGTGGGAGCATCGTGGCCACTGAGACCTCACCAAAACACACACACGTCTTTCAAGAGCGCGCGGGAGGCAGGCCAGGACTCTGCTAAGCAGAAACATCTGGGGCACATATTGTTCCCATCAGAGGGACTCTGAAATATCTTTAGAAGAGGGAGAGAAAGAAAAGAGAGAGTAAAACTCCTGCTGGGGCATTCCTGTGCATCCCAGCACCACATGCTGGGGCCAAGTCCTTGCTCGCCTCCTTCCAACCGTCTTCCAGCCAGAAGAGTTCCAGGAAAGGGAGAAGTGTGATTCAAAAGGAAAACCAGCAGTGGGGCAAGGGGAGGAAAGGAGGAGCAGCGTGGGTTTGCAAGGAGTCCTGTGCTTCCAGCTGCCCTGCAGCAGGCAGAGCTGGAGCTGCTGGGAGCAGCTGGGAGTGCTGGTGGCAGGAGATCAGCGAGGGGGTGGGGGCTGGCTTTGCAAACCTGTCCTGGAGAGGATCAGCAGCATCAGGCAGCTCTACCAGGCAGTGAGCCTGGCCACCAAAGTGGTCCAAAAGGGGTGTGGGATGCTGCTCTGTCCTGACACTGACTGGCCTCTGCCACCCCATTTCTCAGGTGGCCTCGGCACCTCTCTGAGCATCCTCTTCCTCTTGGAGAGCACTTGGATGCCAGAGCTGGGAAGGACCCCAGGAACAAGAGGAGCTTTATAGTAACAGCAACAAGATGTGGGTGTTCCAGTTGTCAGCAATAAATCCCACCCTGGAGAGGACAGTTAAATAGGGAATGTCCCATTGGAAATTTTGACATTTCAACACTATTTCCATTCTGAGAACATAATAAATGTTAAAAAGAGCAGAGTCCAAACACCTTCGTGAGGTGTGAATGCAGGGGTGGCATTGAAGGACATGACTTCATCTAGAAAAATGCTTTTGTCTTCCCGAGCAGAAACATCAAAAAGGGGCATTTTGAGTTCATTGCAGGCTGCAGTGGAAACCACAAGTTCTTCCTCCTGTCCCAGATAGTAGCAATGTGTCCATTACTGGGTTGCTGTGAACCCACTTTTTGGTCCTTCACAGATTGCCCCAAGTTGAAGGCTCTGGCCTCAGTGCTGAGTCCTAGGAACACCGTGTTTGTGAGCACTGAAGATTGGGCAAGGCAAATCCAAGATCTGTGGGGCTTGTGTGAGGTTTGCAGCCTTGGTGCTGGCAGAGCTGAAACTATCCAGGCACTGAAAGACTGAGCTGAGCCATGTGGTGTCACTTCTGAGTGAGACACACAACCTACAGTGAGCTGTAAGTGCTTCAGCTGCAGGTGTTTCAGCTGCTCCTCACCCATCTCCAACCCTCTGCACATCTGCCCTGGCTGAGTCAGGACATAGAATCATTGAAACACAGACGGGTTTGGGTGAGAAGAGACCTTAAAGATCATCCAGTCCCAACCCCCTGCCTTGGGCAGGGACACCTCTCACTAGACCAGGTTGCTCCAAGCCCCATCCAACCTGCCCTTGAACACTTCCAGGGATGGGGCAGCCACAGCTTCTCTGGGCAACCTGGGCCAGCGTCTCACCACCATCACACCAAAGAATTTATTCTTAATATCTCAAGCTCCCCTCTTTCAGCTTGAAACCATTCTCCCCTCTTCTTATCACTGCATCTTGCAGGGCAAGGCAAGGACAGACTTTGCTTCCTAGTGCAGGGGGTGTGGGACTAGATGACCTTTAAGGTCCCTTCCAACCCAAACCAGTCAGGGATTTGATGATGTGTTGCTGTGTGAGCCTGTGCTGGTTTGGGCCCGTGGCTGTGCTGCCTGTGGCTGCCTGTGCAGGCAGAGCCCTCTGGCCCCACAGCGACCTGCTCCTGGGGCAGGGGGTGTGCTGGGCGTGTGGGACACGCTGTACCTGCACTCCCCTGGGAACATGGGGCCCGTGGGCTGGTGGGTGGGATGTGCCCTGCCTGTGGGGCAGATGCCGTGGGGGTGCACCCAGGCCTGGGGGCTCAGTCGCCCAGGCTGGGGTGTCAGATCTCCCCTGCTGTTGCCCCCAGGCACATCTCCAAACCAGCTGCACAGACCCCTCATTGTGGGGTGGTGGGATTTGCTTGATAAAACCCGACTCTGAAACAGGAGGGTCTGACACATCCCCTGGGCTCCCATGTGCCCACCCAGTGCTGTCCCCAGCTGGGGCCACCCCGTGATACCCGGGGAAGGGGCGAAGGCATTCCCAGAGTGAGCTGTGCCAGGCACAGATGAAAAGCTGGGAGACAGGGAGCTGGGGAGGCTGGGAGGGGAGTGGTGGGCAGACAGCAGGGTGGATTTCTGCTTGAGTGGTTATTATACCGTCGATTTGAAGAGACAGATGACGGCAGTGGCAGAGGAGGCAATAATTGAAAGCGCCATGAAACATTAATGAATGCCCAGGGACTGGATCAGGAGTTGTTAACGCTCACTTCGCTCTCTCTGTCTCGCTCTCTTTTTAAAGTCAAAATTGTTCCACTGCCCTCTAGGCGAAGGATTTTTATATATATTTTTTATTTTTTTTTTAATTTTTTTTTTTTTTCTCCCGGATTTAAAGGTGTAGGCACCCACCAAAGGAGGCCTGGCTGGGTGGCTCATCGCATCTGCTCTCCAGTGGCTCTTCCACAAGGGGTAACACCAAGCAGGTGATTGTGGGGAGGAAGGGCAGTGAATGGCAGCGAGTGCAGCCGTTTTCTGCCTTTCACTGCCCTTCCTTCTCTGGCATGGAGCTGCCAGGGATCATGGAGCTGCCATGGATCATGGAGCTGGGGTGGCAGGGACTTCCAGCAGGGATGGCACCGTCCCCTCTGCAGGCACATCTCTGGAAAGCCTCACCTTCCCAGGGAGAGGATCCAGCCCTCCTGATCTAAGGGCTCTGCCTGCTTGTGGATAATCCCACCACCCCTCCAAGCAGGTGGTCACTGCTTAGAGGAGCAGAGAAAACAGCCCAGAAAGCATCCTCCCACCCGGATGCCCTCCTGATGGGCTCTCCAGATGCTCTCGGTGCTGCTTGCCACTTAGTGGGGCCTTGGGGGTTGAGGAACAAAGAGCTTTTAGCAGAGCTGTCAGCAGCACCAGGGAGGTCTCTGACCTGCAGGTACCGGGCCGTCACTCAAACAGGACTTAGCCAGAGGCTGGGGGATCCCCTGGCTTTGCATGGGGGGATCTGACATCATTTAGTGTTGGCTGCTCTGGCCCTGAAAGGAAATTAAAAGCCCTTGTCTAAAGGCAGGGTAAAGCAGAGGTGAAGCAGCAAGTACCTCTTCCTCCCTGCCTTTCTCCCTGGAGATGAGCAGAGGGATGACACACTGGGGTCCTTGTGTCCCTGCACAACCAGGGCATAAGGAGAGTGGTGGGTGTAAGAGGGAACAAGATCTATTCTAGGGCACAAGGACACAAGAAACAGGCTCTGGGGACAGCAGGACTTGGGGGCTGGCTTCTGGTCCCTGGGGAGTTCCTTTCCCAGCCCCTCCTGTCCCAGGCAGGATCAGGGCTCCACAGCTCCTAGCAGATGGCAAGGCTTGATGGAGCTGAAAGCTGTGATGCCCACCTCAGTGGCAGGAACATGAGGTAGTCCCATGTCAGTGGAACATGGAAGCAGGCTGGACTCTTCTCCACAAAACACATATAACCCCCAGGATCAGTCCAGGCTGTGCACCAGAGGAACTGCTGCACTGGGTGCCAGGGTGGGGGAGAGCAGGGCGAGTGCTGGCCTGGATGTGGCTAGCTGGCCCCATTTCACTGTATGGTAGCCCAGGACAGCAAAGAGCTGTTGGGGCTGGTCCTGGCCCCCTGAGCACCCCAGAAAACCCTGAGATGGCTCAAAATTCCACAGCACACAGCCTGTCTCCTCCAGCATTTTGTCCTTGCAGGGCACTGACTGGGGCTGCGGGGCCAGTGGTCGCCTGCACAGCACGAGGCAGGAGCAGCTGCAGCCATAATGATGGTAACTGTTCCTAATGAGACCAGGAGCTCCACCAGTGCCCAGGTGAGGTCTTCAAGGCTGTGTGATGACGGAGATCAGCAGTGATGGCATTCAGGAGCCCTGCTGCAAATTGGCAGTGTCATTTCTCCTGGCTGTCACTGCAGGCTGTGCTGGTGCAGCCCTGATTCGTGCAGGGAAGCTGCTCACATCCCAGCTGGGTCCCTGTCCCCAGTGTCACACTCATGTCCCACATCTTTCCCATGCTGTGTGTTCCCACACTCTGGGCTAGAACAAATTTATTTTTTTTTTTTAAAGTGCCACTTTGTCATCCCTCTGTCCCACCCAAAGCATCTCCACCGTGGGAATCGATGGTGAAGGGATGGCCTCGGGCCTTGGGCTGTGCTCCCTGTGACCACAGGAGCCAGGGAATAAATTGTCAGCCCAGAGCAACCCCAGAGCCCTCTGACCACAACCTACACTGCCTCTGCTCAGCCTCTGCCAGCAAGGAAACCTTAAATATGGAATCCCACAGGCACAACTGAGTTTTGCCCGTCAGACCAGCAGGTTGCACACCCTCTTTGCTAGGACTGGGAAGCCAAGTTGCTCAATGGTCTTAGAGGAGCTGTTCATTCCTGGGGCCCTTCCCAGGCTGAGGGAGGAGCTGAGGTGGAAGGAGCTGTGCTCAGAGAGGCACAAGAGGGGCACAGAGGGATGTGAACAAGCGTGCTCCTACCTCCAGTAAATAATAGGACTAAGAGTTGCAACATCACTGAGAATTTCCTTCCCACTGTAGCTCTGGGCACTGCAAAGCCAGGGCAGCTCCAGAGGTGTTAGTAGATGGATCTGCTGCACCATGATGGAAAGCATCAGAGGGACTTGGGGCAGATAGTGCCTCCATCAAGGTAGGTCAGGAGGTCAGGAGGTCCTAGTGGTGAATACCACTTCTTTTCCTTCAGGAGCTTTGTCCCCAGGAAGTGATAGGTCACTCTGCAGTTCTGTTGGCTATACAAGCCCTTGTGCCCTGGTGGGATGGCAGCTCCTGGGGAGTGTGTGCTGTGCCATGCAGTTTCTCCCAGACATGTGGCCATGGGACACGTTTCCTTCCCAGCTGAGCACAACCAGGAACATCTAGGGAAGGTGCACACTTTACCTAGGTCATGTAGCCTGGCTGCCCTGGGAGGGGTCCCAGAGAGCAAGAGCAGCAGGGTGAGGTGGAGCACTGGCTCTTTGCTAAAGGAGTGTCTAGTGTCTCCAGCTCCCCACCGGTATATTCCCTGGCATCTTGTTACCTCCTTATTCTTCCCTCTATCTTCTTGGTCCCTGATGTCCCAGCTCTGGTACAGTTTTTCCCCCACCTTCTCCACAGCCCGACTCTCAGCCTGGTTTTCCAGGCTGCAGCACCAGCCTGCTCCTGCCTTATCCCACCCATCCCATTCACCCTCAGAGCATCTCTAACACTGGTGCTGGTGTCACTCTGACCTTCCCTCGTCACCACAGAGTGATGGGAGAAGGGGGAAAACCCCCTTGCTGATACAGGCACCCATCCAGGAGTGCAGTTCACATTCCATCCCCCTTTCCCACCAGCCATGGCTGCCTCTTCCCTGGAGAGAATTGCCAGGGAGGTGCCAAGTGTATTTTTATCTTTGCTGTTCGTGTCTGATAAGTGTTTTGACCTTTTTGAGCAGATCTAATCGTGCCGTCTGCTCCTCGCTCCATCTCAGCTCATGCTCTGCCTGCTGGGAAGCCACGGGAGGAGCTGCCAGGTCCCCACACCACCCCAGCCCTGGTGGGAGTCTCAGCTCCAGAGGTGTTAGCAGAAGTAATTCCTGCAGCATGATGGAAACCATCAAAACACATCTGAGGGGCTTGGGGCAGATGGTAGCTGTATCAAGGCAGGTCCAAAGGTGCTGGTGGTGGGAGTTCCAGGTCCCCGATCTGCATTCCCAGGTGTGCCCTCACCCCACCAGCACGTGCCACTCATTTTGGAGCCTCACCTATGTGCTCTGAGAGTGGATGGGATTTAAAGTCCTAAAGGGATGGGACCAGACCACCTCACCCGTGGGGCAGGATGAAGTGCTGGGTGGGAAATTGCAAGGACTGCTCAGTATGGCTGGGAGGTTGAAGCTCCCTGGGCTGGAGCTGTCTGACCATGTTACCTGACATCCGGGTGCTTGCTTTTCTGCCTGGCTCAAAAATACCATTACTTAGAAGGAATGAAGTGGGCCTCTACCACACTGGGCTGGTACCCCAGGGATTTGCCCCAAGGAGAGCCTTGAGAGCCTGGGGAGAAGTGAGATGGCTGTTGGGAAGGAGCTGGCGTGTCCTGGTGTGGACATCCCAGCTCTCACCCTGGCAGTGACTAGAGCTGGGATGTGGCTGCAAAGGACCCAGAGACAATGTCAATGGCCTGGAAACCTCTGTCAAAACCAGCTGTCAAAAAATGGGGATTTTTACCAAACTCCTTGCCTGTGAGAGGTATCTCTTTGCCATGGACACAACTGAATGGAGGAGAGGTTGCAAAAAATGAAGAGTTTCACCTCAGTTTCACTGGACTGGGCAGGGGGTGCTAGGAGAGACAGGAAGGTGAGCGGGGGAAATGCCCTGGCACTGCCATGGGATGCCCAAATCCAGCCACCTGGCCACGGGGACACTGGGAGGAAAGTCAGATCTTGGCCATGTGCAGTTCACTGTATGGGGAGGGGAACAGTTCTTCTTAGTCCTCCTGGTCCTCCTGGTCCTCAGCCATCCCTGTGCTATTTTGTTGTGGTAAGAACTTGGCACATCTTCCAGTGCTGTAAACACTGATGAACACACCCCAAACCCATCCAGCCCCTTCTGCCAGAAAAAAAGTCTGGCCATGGCATCTTTCCTGCTGGGTGGTGGGTCATGGAGGTGGTGTGAGCTGCCTGCTCCGGTGCCCAGGGACAGTGGGTGTCCCTGAGGGAGCCCAGGCATGGGACAACAGTGTTACTTCACTGGGGAGATGCTCCGTGGCACAGGAGGGAGAGCTGGAGGCAGCGAGGGCAGGGGCTGGTCTGGCAGCTGCCCGTAGTGCAGGATGCCTGCCAGGAGTGGGAAAGAGCTGGCAGGATTTGGGAACCCACAGGGATGCCCTGTGCACTGTCTGGCCCTGCCTGGGGTGGTGCTCACCCAGGCCATCCTCTGTGCCTCCTGGTAAAGCCTGGCCACGAGGAGAGGCAGGAAGGGGACTCTGTGCGAGGGTTAAGTGCCCCATGAAAATCCTGCAGGGACAATTAGGAGCCACCCCCAGCTGCTGCTCCCCTTCCCCTGCAGACAGCCTGAGCAGTGCACAGAAAAATGCTGTTTCTTCCTGGACTTGCAGCAGCCTCTGCCAGGCTGAGTTTGGCCCAGAGAGGCTTTTTGAGCCTGCAATATTATGTTTTAAGCTCCTCTCATGCCTTCACACCTCGTTTGGACAGGCAGACCTCAGGGCCCTGCACGCATGGGCAGACCCCCCCTGCTCAAGTATCCCCCTGGGGTCAGGAATTGCCTTCTGCAGACATGGATTTGCCATGTTTTCTTTCCAGACTGCGCCGAGGAGGAGGCAGGGTGAGGTGTGCCCGTGGCTGCCCCAGGGCCAGCCCTGCAGCCCGCAGGCAGGTTGCTCTGTGGATCAGGCCAGACAAGCCTCCAGCCTGCACTTAATCTTGCTGCCTGGGAAATTAGGCAGAAAATGCTCCGATTGAGTGTGAAGGCCTCTGCTGTAATTTGGAGCGAGCAGATGACATGCACTCATCGTCAGAGGGAGATGAAAGCTTTTAGAGCTGGTGAGCACTAGCAAAATCTGTGAAAATCTCTTTTTTGTCAGGAGTGGTAGATACACAGGCAGATGAAAGACAGAAGATAAAATTAGCCTGTATGCAAGAGAGAGAGGGAGAAACGGAGAAAGGGGAGAAGTACTTCAAAGAAGACTCTTGGCAGAGAAGGTTTCTAACACCGGTGACTCAAAGGGGAATCATACACATACATGTGTGTGTGAGGACACACCTCTGCGTGGCTGGAGTTGGCTGTAGTCCCAAAGCAGCCTCAGCACCTGGGGCTGATCCTTTTAAACATGTGAGACAAGGCTGCCCTGGTATCTGCCATGGCAGGCAGGGAGTGTCCCCGTGCTGCCGGCAGGTCTGCAGTGCAGGGCAATTCCTGGGGAGGACCCAGGACATCCAGCCCTCAACATGAGAAACCCATGGCTGTTCCCACTGAACTCAAACTGAGGGATAGTGTGAAGGTGCTGACCAACGGCCAAAGGGACAACTTGCCACCACCAACTGAACACTGCCAACTGACACTTCTACACCACTGACTCTCTTCCAGGACAACAGTACGTCACTCATACTCTGAGGCTACTTTGATCCCTTTTTTTTCCTTTTCTATGTTTTGGCTGCTCAGGTGTTCAGCTCCAGGTGTTCAGCTATGCTAGGAGGGGTGATAGCAGTAGGAGATCCCCCCATGGAGCCTGGGTGCCAGTGTTCTGCTGCAGCTGCTCTAGCTCTTCTCCTGACAATGGCACCGCTCTGGAGAGATCCCAGTTGAATGAAAGCTGGCTGATGTTGTTCCAATATTCAAGAATGGCAAGAAAGAGGACCCTGGAAACTACAGGGCAGTCAGTCTAACTTCAGTGCCTGGTAAAATTGTGGAAAAGATTATTCTGAGGGGTATTGAATAACACCTGGAAGACAACGCAGTCCTGGGTCACAGCCAGCATGGCTTCATGAGAGGGAAGTCCTGCTTGTCAAACTTAGTTTCCTTTTATGACAAGGTAACCCACCTAGTTGATCAAGGGAAGCTGGTGGATGTGTTATTTCTGGATTTCAGGAAGGCTTTTGGTGCTGTCTCTCACAGTACCAACAGCTGGACAAGTTTGCTGTATGATGGGTGAGCAAATGGCTGGCAGGTGGAGCACAAAGAGTGACAGTGAAGGGGGTCACATCAGGCTGGAGACTGGTCACTAGTGGGGTCCCACAGGGCTCCATCCCAGGCCCAGTCCTCTTCAACATCTTCATCAATGACTTGGATGCAGGACTTGAAGGAATTCTAAGCAAGTTTGCTGATGATGCAAAGCTGTGAGGAGCTGTTGACTCCCTCGAGGGCAGACAGGCCCTACAGAGAGACCTCGGCAGGTTAGAGAGATGGGCAGTCACCAACCACATGGAGTTTAACAAGGGCAAGGGCCCGATTCTGCACCTGGGCTGGGGCAGCCCTGGTGGTCAGTACAGACCAGGGATCTGGGGGTCCTGGCTGATGGCAAACTGAAGATGAGCCAGCAGTGAGTCCTGACAGCCAGGAGGGCCAACCCTGTCCTGGGGTGCATCAAGCAGCGTTGCCAGCTGGTCGAAAGAGGTGATTGTCCTGCTCTACTCTGCATTGGTGCAGCCTCACCTTGAGCACTGCCTGCAGTTTTGGACACCACAATATAAAAAAGACATCAAGCTATTGGAGAGTGTCCAAAGGAGAGTCACAAGGATGATGAAGGGTCTGGAAGGGATGACTTACAAGGAGTGGCTGAGGTCAGTTGGATTATTCAGCTTGGAGAAGAGGAGGCTGAGGGGTGACCTCATTTCACTCGATGGCTTCCTCACAAGGGGAGGAGATGGGGCAGGTCCTGATCTCTTCACTCTTGTGACCAATGACAGGACTCAGGGAAATGGCAGGAAGCTGAATCAGGGCAGGTTTAGGTTGGATATCAGGAAAAGGTTTTTCACCTAGAGGGTGGTTGAGCACTGGAACAAGCTCCCCAGGGAAGTGGTCACAGCACCAAGCCTGCCTGAGTTCAAGAAGCGTTTGGATGATGCTCTCAGGCACATGGGGTGATTCTTGGGGTGCCCTATAAAGGGACAGGAGTTGGACTCGATGATCCTCATGGGTCCCATCCAACTCAGCATATTCTATATGGGGACAGATCAGGATGGGCTCTGTCTGCAGGCAACTGATGCTACAGCTCTGACAGCAGGTCCTGATCAGAGCTCCAGGGCAGCAGCATAACCCCCTTCACTGTTCCTGCTTTGCTGCTGGATGGGAAAGGCATGCTGGTGGCTCTGTTGCCTGAGGCACTATGAGGGAGAGCTACTGGAGTTATCTCTGTACTTTGAGAGTATCATAGAAACACAGAATAATTTGGGTTGGAAAAGACCTTAAAGATAGTCTGGATCCAGCCCCCTTGCATGGGCAGGGACACTTCCCACTAGATCAGATTGCTCAGAGTCCCCTCCAACCTGGCCTTGAACACTTCCAGGGAGGGGGAATCCACAACTTCCCTAGGCAACCTGTTCCAGTGTCTCACCACCCTCATGCTAAAGAATTTCATTCAAATATCTAATCTAAATCTACACTCCTTGCTCTCTGTACTGGTGGGTACCAAGAATTAGAAGGGTTTTTTCCCCAGCCCACAGCTTTTGCTGCAAAAGGGCAGGGTGTTACCATCAACACCGATGCAGATGTTACACCTAATAGAGAGTTATGGCTCTCCTGAGACACTGCAGCAACACCAAACCCACCTGATGAATGAGAATGCTCCTGAAGGGCAACCAACATCTTGGAGTGTGTGCGAGGACACTTGCACATGTGGAGCAATCTGGTCTAATGGGAGGTGTCCCTGCCTATGGCAGGGTGTTGGAACTAGGTGATCTTTAAGGTCCCTTCCATCCCAAAGCAGTCTGGGATCCAAGACTACCCTCCAAAACAGCCAGATCCTGTAGGCACCAGGGATGTCATGGATGCTCCCTGTCATCTTGGGGAGCAGAGGCAGGAGGACTTCCTGTTGTCCTCACGATGCAGCCCCCTGAGTTGCAGCATCAGGAGACTCCTTCGAGTCATACAACACCCACCGGTGTGAGTCAACATGAATATTAATAACCAACAGAGGAATCCTGGTGCATCCTCCCCCACCTTTCTCAGTGTGCTGTCTAGTGGGATGAGGGGCGGGGGTTCGGGGCCAGGAGCTCAAGTCCTTCTCCCCTGCTCCATTGCCCCATCACACTGGGAGCTGTCAGGCTGCACTGGTGGATGCTTCCATCCCTGGGCAGGGTGAGCCATGGGTGGGACACACGCCTGGGAGCAGAGCATGGCCCTTGGCTGGGGCTGGGGGAGGCGCTGCCAGCCCCTGGAGAGCAGCCCAGAGCACTCTCCTGCTCAGTCGTGCCGGCGGCTGAATGAAAGAAAGAAACAACCCAGCCATGAAAAACAAGCACTGGCCAAAGCCTCCCAAGAAGCTGTCTGTACTTCCCAGCTGCAGACCCCGAGCCCTGGCTCAGCTCAGCCTCTGGGGGTGACAGCAGGGACTGGAGCTCCCGCAGCCCAGCAAAGACACAAACCTCTCCCTCCTCCGACTGCTCCGAATCGCCTTTCACCAACAGAATAATTAGAAATCTAATTCCTGTTTCTCCTGCTCAGCTAATTGTCTGTGGACGATTTGATTGTAAGAGTGTCCAGTGATGCAGAATAACCATTTTATTTCTGCTAGGCGTTGCCTTTGCAATTAGCACTATTGATTGCATCGCTCTCTTCTCTCACCTGCTGGGTCCCGGGGGAGCAGGGGAGTGGCTGTCCCCTGCACATCCCTCCCCCGAGGGTGACAGGGCCGTGTGGTCCCTCCCATTGCACCGTCCCTCTACCCATTGGGTCCCACTGAGGGCGACAGCTCTGCCCCCAGTGCAGCTCCTGTGTTGCTCTCAGGGATGAACTTCTCTCCCCAGCACCTACAGCCACATCTGGGGACACCCAGGAGGATTCCCCCCCAAAGCCCCTAGGGAGCTCCCACTGAGGATGGAGCACATCGAGCACATCTCTTTGCCTGCTGGGAACTCGCCCCTCTGGCTGGCTAGGGGGGTAAAAAAATAAAAATTCAGATTTGACAACACCAAAAGCTTCTGGAAGAGTATGTCAATGCTACTGAATGGTTTGTTGGGAGGAAAAAAAAAGGAACCCAAAAGATCAAAACATTTCATTTGAGCATTTTCAGAGTGAAAGGTTTTGATTTTTTTTTTTTTTTTCCCCCTCTTCCAAATGACTTTGTTTCAAAGTTTCACTTAATTTTATTTTTCTAAACATCAAAAAAATTCTGTGGAATGGCTGTGGTTGGAAGAAAATGTGTTGGCTTGGTCACAACAAAACCTTTTGTTTAACCCCCACCCCCCAAGAATTTCCCCTCCTGTTTTGTTTTCTTTTTAAATTTATTAGCATTTCCAGGGATTTTTGTTTGCAGGACAGCTCTGAATTATATATGGTTGTGCTTCCCCAGTCATGAATGAGTCACAGATCTGTTGCCCTGCTCTGGACAGGGACAAAGGTGTCTTGAGGGGCTGCAGGCCTTCTCTGCCCACAGACTCCAGCCCTCCCTGCCAGGGTTCAGTTTGAGACTGACTTTGTCCCCTTGATCTGGCCCAAAGGTCTGTGGCAGATGCTTGTCAGACAATTTTGGAGCCAGCCTGGCTCTGCCAGCCCTGGGCACCACCTGGGGAGAACAGAGGCTTCCTGGTGCATAGAAAGAAGCTGAGCTGGGAAAGGAGCTGGCCTCAGGTGACCTCCCTCCCAAAATGCTGGGCAAGGCAGGAGCCCTCCTGCCTGCACCGGCAATGAGCAGCAGCAGTGCAGAGTCAGCTGCCTGCTTGGCTCTTCCAGGAGCAGGAAGAAGGTTTTGTTACCTGAACCAACCCTGACCAGGCTTCAGATGTGGACACTGGGAGACACACAAAGCTGGTCTTACCCAGATTATTCTGTCAAGAGTCACTGAGTTGTAATAGTGGCAGCAGTAGTGCCAGGTCAAGCACATCACAGGGTGGCCTCTTCTAGAGATGGACAGATCAAGTGATGGCTGGAGCAGGATGCACACCCTCACCCAAGGCTGGCCTTCAAAGCCCATGTCTCTGCTCGCACTGAATCACAGAATCTCACACTGGTTTGGGTTGCAAAGGACCTTAAAGATCATCTAGCCCCAACCCCCTGCCATGGGCAGGGACACGTCTCACTAAACCAGGTTGCTCCAAGCCCCATCCAACCTACCCTTGAACACTTCCAGGGATGGGGCAGCCACAGCTTCCCTGGGCAACCTGTTCCAGTGTCTCACCGCCCTCACAGGGAGGAATTTCTTCCCAATATCTCATCTCAATCTCCCCTCTTTCAATTTGAAACCATTCCCCCTCATCCTATCAATGTTGCTCATCTTACACAATTCATTGAATCACCACCTGAACAGCCACCAGCTCTGGTCCAAGGGGGCTTTGGGCTCCAGGGTCCAGATGGCTGCAGTAGTGAAGAGCTTTCCAGAGCAAGAGGAAATCGCTGTAAATAGCAGACTGTGCAATTTATTTCACCCACACCAGATTTCTGTCCTCGCAGAACAGGAACAGCCAAAGCTCTCCCTCCAGTCCTGCTGCTGCTCCCTCCAGTACTGGGGACCTGCAGTATTTCTGGATCACACACGAAGGTCCTGGACCCATCTTCCCTCCTTTCAAGCCCTGCTTGCCAACCCACATCCACTTTCCAGCCCCATGAACCTATAAGCGACAGCCCAAGCAGAGAGGCCAGGCCCAAGCATCACTCAGACACCCAGATCTCCTACAGCCATGATGTCCCATCAGAGGGAGGCATGGGACATCCCTGGACCGACTGCCATCTGCCCCATGTCACATGGGTCACACGAGTGCCCTGGCAGCCCCCCAGGCTGGGAGATGGCTCACAGCCACCGAGGGAGAGGTGCGAGGAAGGAATTAGTGTCTGGATTTATTAAACACTTGGTCCCAATTATTATAATGCACTGATTAGGGAACTCAATAGTTCTGCTGGTGGTTAATGGCAGTAATTACCCAGATATGACTACAGTGGCAATATTAATAACACTGGGCCATTAGTATTTGTGAGCAATGAGCAGAATACACATCCATGAGCCTCTTGCTCCGTCTCTCTTGCTCCTACAGCTACAGCTTCTAGCTGCGCTGGGAGAGGGGCTGGAGCTTGGCTGCAGAGGAAACAGACCCAGGACCTAGTCCAGATCCAGAAGAACATGGTTGGAGCCACCTCTGCAGACGTGGAAGTGGCCTGTTGTCCAGCAGCAGTGCCTGTGTTGGGGCTGGAAACCTGCCTGCTCAGAGCAGAAATTGCTTTGGTGGTGCTGTGACAGCCTGGGGCTTCTGGCCACTTGGGATGCCACAGCATGTCCCTCTGAAGACCTGCAGATCTGCTGTCCTGCAGCATGGGTCACTTGTTCAACACGGGCATATGTTCCTGACCTGGTGCAATAGGGCTGGGAACACGGGTGAGGCTCTGGGGACTGGGCCTGAGCCCACATCTGCCTGATGGTCCACTGCAGGGAGGTGTTCACAAGCATGATGGATGATGACCCTTTGGCAAGGAGGGTGGGGAAGGGTGCCCACAAGAGGCTTGGAAGAGTGTTGGTGTGAGAGAGGAGAAGGGGAGCAGTGGGGGCTGTTTCTCTCCCAGAGGCAGGGCAGGGCTGGTGCCTGCTTACACACTGCTTACACACTGCTTACACACTGCTTACACATCTTCTGTGAAGCCTCCAGGTCTCTGGTGACGGTGTGCACGGAGAGGCCCACATGGTGCTGGATGTGCATGATGCCCACCAGCAGCCACTGACCACAGAGCCCCTGCAGCCCTGCCCTTCTTGAGCCCTGGGCTCAGCTGATGTGACTTGTCACCCCACAGAGGGGACAGGACTCCCACACAACAGATGGTTCTTCCTTGCAACATCCCTTTCACAGAGCACATTTGGGAGGAGCTCCGGCAGTGGGAGGCAGCTTCTCCAGCCTCTGCCCTGCCACCAGGCTGCCCAAAGCTCCATCCCAGGCCTAGGCCATGGCTGTCTCCTTGCCTTCCCCTCTCCCTGCTCTGCCTGCATCTGACTGGTGGATACACTCAGGTCCTGCCGCCTTGAAGCTGGATTCCCCTGGGAAACCCCTCAGACCGCATGGCCTGGTTCTGACTCCTGCCCTGGTCTGTGGTTTCTCAGCTATTTCTAAACAAAATTAATTGCTCCCTCATTTGCCCTCAGCAGAAGATAACTATATTTCCCACCAGCCTTGGGGAGCTTGGTGATGGTCGAGAGAACAAGGGAGAGATGCCCAACCTCCATCCAACAAGTGATGCTGCCAGCTCTCTGCTTCCAAAGGCCAGGAGGGGTTTGGGATGGGGACAGCAGGCCACCAGGCCACCATGGCCCAGTGCAGGTGCAAGGGGAATGCTCCCCACCCCCTGTACTCTGCAAATCCAACCTCCATCCTTGCTCCAAATACCGCTGGAGACTTTCCCACTCCATCTATCCAGCTTGGTCGTAATGATGGGAGTATTTAGCACACAGCACAGTGTATTCCAACACTCCAGCAGTCAGAGACACCCTGTCACCCAGGTGACATGCCTCTTACAGGCTGCCAATTTAGCAGCTGCAGCAGCATGACTCCCCAGGAATCTGGGTTAGCACTGGCAGCCGCCAGCCCCGGCTCTGTGGGAGGAAGGGATGGGAGTGATGACCTCCCTGCCAGGACGTGGCCCCGTGGACAAGCCCCCAGCACATTGGGTGCAAGGTGCAAGGCCCCGCTAGCTCCCTCCAGCAGGGAGGTTCAAAGCAGGCAGATAAAACAAGGAAAACAAAAAATAATCTCTCGTTATTTTCCATTGCAAATTTTGTGGAGAAATCTTTTTTCTTCCTTTTCCCTGCATTGCCATCAGATTCCGCCCCCCCTCCCGCCAAACCCTTCCCTTTCATAAATGAAAAACCCCAAACAAAAGCTGTCAGGACAGAAGATGGTAGAAATGCTTGGCTTTCCAACAGCCACAGCCTGGTTTTCCTAACCAAGGCCAGAAACATTTTTTACCCCGAGAATTTCCAGTTTCTCTGTTTCCATTACAAAAAAAAAAGGGAAAGATTTTCCCCAGATTAGCATTCTGCAAAAGTCACTCAGTGAGCGACCAATGTTGTGGCATAATTACACAGTGATTAAACTGTTTGCAGTGGTTTCACTCCAGATGCCAAAGAGCAACACCCCCCTCCGTGTTACACCCCTGGTTCTTGTGTCCATCCCCAATGCACCCCAGGGGGGCTGGGGTGACCCCGCTTGCAGCCAGGCCATTCAGGGGTGCAGACACCCACAGCCTGCCTGGGGCTGGGAATGGCCAGGACTGGCCAATGTGACTGCCCCTGGTTCATCCTGAAGTGTCCCTGGTTCATGTCCCAGTATGGGATGAGATGTGTATGAGGTGACAGGTTTGGAACTGGGAAACGTCCCGTTTATCTTTTATTGGAGGCAAAGCCTGAGGCACAATCTCTAACCAAGCACAGCTTCTGAAACAGCCTCACCTTTCCTTTGTGTGCTGCCCAGTGGTTAGAGCAGTGGGTTAGAGCAGGGATTTTTGAATGTCTTTACTTTGTGACTTTACTGGGTTTTGTATTCAATTTTAAGCTTTGTCCAGGAGCTTTTTGGTAATTTCCCAAATCTTGTTCTCTTTTTAATGTAGAATCATAGAATCACAGACTGGTTTGGGTTGGAAGGGACCTTAAAGGTCATCTAGTCTCAACCCCCCTGCATGGGCAGGGTCACCTCCCACTAGACCAGGTTGCTCCAAGCCCCATCCAACCTGGCCTTCCAGGGATGGGGCAGCCCCAGGTTTTCTGGGCAACCTTTTCTAGTAACATGTCTCAGCTCACGCACCTTCCTGGGCAAGCCCATGGCAGGGTCTAGGGAGTCACAGCACTTGAGGGTGCAGAGGTGGGAGGTTGTGGAGCCAGCTCCCAGCTCTCCTCCATGTTCACCAGAAGCACGCTGGGACACTGGAAACATGGTGTCTTCCTTTCTGCAGGCTGTTCCCACACCAAGCACCTCCACTCCAATCCTGTGACTGGGGCTTGAAAAGGGCTGGATAATTTTATGATCAATAACAACATTGGTAGTTATTCTTGTCAAGAGAAGGTTAATTGTGCCTCCTGCCTACAGGCACTGGCTGATCACTGCAGGGGCCAGGAAGGCATTTTTCTGCCTTCGTTCAGCATTTCACAACCCACTAGGTTGCAGGATGCTGGGTTTAACCATGTGCTGAAGCATCAGGTACTGCCTGGGGAGGCTGCAGGGGAGCATTTTGCTGCCCCCACTGTCACTGGGGCATTTACTGCAGTGGGTTTGCACAGTGATGTTGCCCTGTGTGGGCTCAGTACCCATTGCCCACTCTGGGATGAGGAAGGAAGCCCCTGCATGTCTTGGGTCTTTGCCTCTGCACTGCAAGGATAGCAGTGGAGTGTAAAGTTAGGATGCTGCTGATGACAAAAAATCCAGCAGAAACCTCTGTGCCTCTGCACAGCTGGTGGGGACATGATCCTGCAGGTCTGTCTGTGAGGCTCCCGTGCTCTCACTGTCCAGCCCCAGATGTACCCAGCCCCCTTCTCCCTCTCTTCTCCCTTTTACATTTATAGTCTGTGCCCGTGGCCTCGTCTCCAGCCTCGCGTGTGACCTACTTATACACACAGCCCCAGTTCTTGCCTTTTCTCTCCCAAACAATGATGCCTGCCGAGCTGCCGTGCCGCGTGCTCCCGGCACAATGAGGGCAGCTCCTGCAGAGCCTTGCACTGAGCCTGTGCCGTGCCTGCCAGTGCAGCACCCACTGCTGCAGCACCCACCATAGGTCCAGCATCCTCCTAGGAGGAGATTCAGCACCCCAGCTGGTCTGGATGCTGCTCGGGGCTCTCATCCTGGCGATAATGCCAACCCAGGAGTCACCTCCCTTGCAGCTGGTGGGCAGGGGAGAGAAGAGCAGGCAGGAGTGGGCTGTGCTCCTGCCTCCCAGGCTGCCTGCAGCCAGCATGGGCAGCCCAGCAGCCTGGGCAGGGTGCTCAGGGGCAGGGTGCTCAGGAAGGTTTCTCCCTGCTGTGCAGGGTCCAGCCTGAAGCAGCCCCAGCTGTGCTCACCCCTGTGCCGATGCCAGCTTGAGTGTTCCCCATGGAGAAAGACTGCAGGGATCAGGAAGAAGATGTTCCCCCTGCTGCAGTGGAAAACGTCTGAGCACGGGGACCCGGGATCCTCCCTGCCATGGCATGTTTGGGTTTGGGACAGAACTGGGGGAGAAGAAGGTGGAATATCTGTGTTAGCAGTGATGCTGGTCAGAGCTGGTCCCAGGAGCAGGTTTGGGTCACAGGGACATGGTGGCCTGGCAGCAGGCAGGATGGGTGCAGGATGCATCCTTGCCCCAGATGGGGCTGCTGCTGCTCCCTCTGCTCCATGCCTTGGGGATCCTGGGGGAACAGTCTCTCTGCAGAGTGAGCATTGCTCCTCTAGGGAAAACGAGCTCCCTGAAAAATCCCAAGAGAAACAGGGGCAGAGCTGCTGCACTGTGCACACAGGCACATGCAGGTAATGTGCACAAGCACGGGCAGCTCCTGCTGTGCAGATATCTGCAGGATGCTACGGATGGAGCCAGGGATGGAGCTAAGGATGGAGCTGGAGCTACAGAGCAGGAGGGTGGGCTGAACCAGGTCCTGCCATATAGGACTATAAAATGATGGTGACAGGTAGTCAGAGTGCTGAGGTGCCCACACCCAGGCCTGGCTGAGGCTGCCTGTGGGTGCATTGAGAAGATGGGCTCCTCGCCTGTGCTAATGGGAATAATAAGGTAATTGGTGGCTGTATAATCAGCATGAAGGCAGGGACTTTTTGCTCTGCAAACACAGAGTTAAGAGATGCCCTGTCTCCCCTCACACACCTCCTAAGTCTCTAGGGAGCTGCTCTCCTGAGATCTGTGGCTGCTCTGGTCTTCCCCTGCTGCTTGGTACGGAGCTGAGAAAACAATTCATCCTTCCGTCATCCACCATCATCTCTGTGGTGGGAGGCATTGAAAGGGGTTTCCACCCCAAGGAGGAATGCAGAGGAATCGTTACTCTGTGCTGCAGTCGTGTTGGCTCATATTTGGCCTCTGAGCAGTGCCAGGCAGCTCCTGTGCTTGGCTGGAGGTCTCCACTTGCCCAGAGGGATAACAAATTTTATCAGCCCCACCTTGCCCCTGAGGCACCTCCAGCCCCATCTGCCGGGGGCTGTCATTCACACAGGAATGTCTGTGTCAGGGATGGGGGCTGTGGGGAGAAGGGGCTACAGTGGATCACACCAGGAGCTCAAATCACCGTGTCACACTGAAGGCACCCATGGCACCCAGGCTGTGCTGCCAGCCCCAGGCAGAGACCTGTCACTGCGGCTGCACAACCCTGCGGAGCACAGATGGTGACGTGGAGTCACCTCAGCGGCTTTTTTACACCCCACACTTAGTCCTGGGCTGCTACCCCCCTGGCTTTGCATGCCCCGGCTGGCTGCTGGCCCTCTGATACTGTAGGGGGGACTAGGATTGTCCCCTGCCCATGGCCATGCCTTGGCAGGGGGGACTGGGATTGTCCCCTGCCCGTGGCCGTGTCACCACACCACGCTGCTCTGCTGCCGCAAAGCCAGGGCGCTGAGAGCTGACAGGGGCTGTAAATTGTCAGCCCCGTAAAGCATTTAATGATTTTGAATTTATCTGCATCGATAAATACATGACAAGGTAACAGTCAAATAAATACCCATTAGTGCACTCACTCTCTTTTTTTTTTTAATTACGAGCTCGGGTGTAACCAATCATTTTCTGCTAAGCAAGCTCTCCAGGAAATCTTCATTAGCACAGGCCATGGTGAGCTCTGCAGCCTGGGAAGGAGGGAGCCAGCCAGGAGGGAGGTTTGGCCCCCACCACGGGCTGCTCTCACCCATCAGAAACAGAAAACCTGGGTGCTGCTGGGCTTTCTGGGCACCCACCCTTTTGCAGAGCCTGGTGCGAGGACCCTTTGCTGTGGTGCAAAGGTGCTGAGGTACAACACTGGAACAGGGCAGTGGTGGAGTCATCATCCCTGGAGGTGTTTAAGAGATGTGTAGATGTGGTGCTCAGGCACATGATTTAGCACCAGACTTGGTAGAGTTGAGTTAATGGTTGGACTCGATGATCTTAAAGGTCTTTTCCAACCAAAACGATTTGATGTTTCTATGAAGGAGCCAGGCTTGTGGAGCTGAGCTCTGCCTGCCCAAGCTGTGCCAGCATTGCCAGTCTCCTGCCTTTCCCTGCCAGCCTGGTACAGCTCTGGAGACCTGGTAATGAGTGGGGGAACAGGGAGTTGGACCAGCTCAGGAGGATGGTGAAAGCTTCTATAAGGCTGGCTCTTTCATAGAATCACACCATCATTTTGGTTGGAAAAAGCCTTTAAGATCATCGAGTCTAACCATTAACTCCACTGTACCAACTCTGGTGCTAAACCATGTCCCTGCCCACTTTGCCAGGCCAGGCTGGAGGCAATGCCAAGGTGGGGGCTGGGGCAGTGATCCTGGCTGGGGTCTTTGTGCACCCTAGGGCAGCATTTTCTGCAGGCAGACGCCAGGTTATCAGAGCATGTGCAGGGAGGGGTGGGTGTCACTTATCGATGGGCCATCGCTGCCTTCGGGCATCCCTCACCACTCCCCTCTGCACTACACAAGCCAGAAAGTGCAGGAGGGGTGCAAACCACCCGGGTCTCACTCTTGGCAGGTCTGCCAGACTCAGGAGGGGTCCTGAAAAAAGAATAAAATACAAATGCTGGGTGAGTTGATGGGCTGTGAAATCCCAGAGCACCAGCTCTGCTGCTGCAGAACAACCTCCAGTGAGCCACGGTGCTGCTGCCAGTGAGGAGGAGTAGGAAGAGACATGGGCAGGAGGAGCAGGGTAAGGTACAAGTCCTGGCTGACAGGGATGGTGCAGAGTCAGGGTGCTGAGCAGCTGCTCTCCCTGGGCAGGGGCCGGGGTAAAGGAGAGGAGCTGAGGGCAGACCCTGCTCTGTCCCTTTTCTGCATCCCTGGCATTAATCTTCCCTCTGTGTCAAACCACTGGCTCAGGGGCAGAGGGAGAAGCTGGCTCCTTTGCTCTGTCTTATTTCTGCCTGGCAACATTTTTCCAGCAGAGCAGCTTTTAAAATCTGAACATCTCCTGGGAGCATGTCGATCTTGATGATTTTTTTCTGTGGAGAAGTGTCAAATCAAATGATTTCAATTTTCACATTTTGTTTCAATAACATTGAAAGGATTCTTTCCAATGAGAGATGAACATTTCAACTTGATATTATCATTTGGTTTCATTCCATTTGGGTTTTTATATAATTGTATTACTTCAAATCTACATTTCTATTCTATCCAGGGTTTTACTGTTTAATGATTCAGCAGCGTCAAAAAACAGCTAAATGTTTTGATATTTCTGGGTGGAATTTCCCTCCTCCACCCCCCAAAAAAGAAAAAAAAAAATAAAAAATTGTACATGTCTGTGTCAGAAAGACCCAAGGTTCCCAGGGGAGGGAGCTGGCTCTGGCTCCAGGGAAGAGCACCGGGCAGAAGCAGCAGCAATCCAGGGGGACTTTGTCCTGTGCTGAAACCAGTGGAAAGTCACTGGATGGGACCTGCTCCTTGTTGTACAGCTGTAAATAGTGAGTGGCAGCACTGGCAGGGAGGAAGGTGAAGACATTGTACACAAAGTGGAGGGGAACTCATCAATAGGAGCTAGGAAAGAGGATGTCCTTGTTACCCAGAGGAGCTCCAGGAATAGTGTTTTGCCCTTGGAGAGCTGGACAAGCTGGATGCAAGAGCCAGGTCCAGGTACCCAGGGATGTGTGGCAGCACACAGACTTTTCTTGAGGGGCTCTACACAGAGTTTGTTGGGGAGGGATTGGGAGGAGTCAGGATTTTCTGTCTGTGAATCTCCAGCCTCTGAGGGATAGACCATGGCTCTGCTCCCCAGCTCTGAGGGAAGGCTTGACCTGCTTTCTCCTCTGCTGGAACAACGTTGCTGCCGTGGCTTCCCCTTCTCACCTGGGCACAGGCTGAATTTCCCCCTGATGAATCGGTGTCACATCAGATTTTGCACAGCTGGTGTGTAGGGCTGGAGCTCTGTCCCTGGAGGAGGCAGGATGGCAGCATGCCCTCATCCCCTCCCTGGGCAGTGAGTCCTGGCAGTGGGATGTCAGGCTGCCCTGCTGTCTCAGTGCCACCTGCTCCTGCCTGCAGCCTGCCAGGCTCCTGCCTCTCACTCACCAGCATCCCTGTTGTTTGCAGGATAGATTAAAAGCTGGTTTAATGGATATTTATGATCCCCACCACAGCCTTTTACTGCCTGTCCTTTCACATTACAAGTGGTGCCGCCGCCACATGCCCAAGCAGTAGATGTGGATGAGGATGCAGGGGGGACCTGGCTGCCTGGAGCACCAACATCCCCCTGACACCCCAACAAATGACTGGTTCCCCTGAGGCCTATGTGCATCCCCCTCCCAACCCTAGATCTCATAGGAGAACTGTCCATATGTATCCCCCTGTGCCTTTTAATTCCTGCTCAACAGTTGGGGAAACTGAGGCAGAGGGAGGAGTAAGGGAACATAGAGTAAGCAAATCCCAGACTGGTTTGGGTTGGAAGAGGCCTTAGAGATCATCCAGTCCCACCACCTTGCCATGGGCAGGGAAACCTCGCACTAGACTAGATTGCTCCAAGCCCCATCCAACCTGCCCTTGAACACTTCCAGGGATGGGGCAGCCACAACTTCCCTGGGCAACCTGGGCCAGTGTTTCACCACCCTCACAGCAAAGAATTTCTTCCTAATGTTGACCTAAATCTCCCCTTTCAGTTTAAAGTTGCTCCCCCTTGGCCTGTCACTCTCTGCTGTCATCAAAAGTCCCTCCCCAGCTTTCCTGGAGCCCCTTCAGGCACTGGAAGGTGCTCTAAGGTCTCCTTGGAGCCTTTTCTTCTCCAGGCTGAACACCCTCAACTCTCCTAGCCTGACTCCAGAGCAGAGCTGCTCCAGTCCTTGGATCACCTCCGTGGCCTCCCCTGAGCCTGCTTTAACAATTACATGTCCTTCTTGTGTTGGGGACCCCAGAACTGGACCCAGCACTGCAGAGTGGTCTGGTATTGCCATTGCACCAGGGCTGGGTGCTGGCAGGGCAGTGGTTTGGGGCAGAGGCAGCAGGTCCTGGCTGAGCCGTGGGTAAAAGCCAGGTCTGCAGGAAGCTGCCTCCCCTGGCAGCTGCTGAGCACAACCTTCAGAGGCCGGTGATGCTCTCGGACTGCACGGGAAGCCCTAATTGAATCCCCAGTCTCCCTCTCGCTGGCTCTAAATGAAACTCCCCCAGGATAGCATATTAAACTTGACCTGTGCACCACCTCCAAGATTAACATCAGAGGAGGAAGAATTAAAGGTCTGTGGAGGGCAGAGCAGGGGAGGAGGCGGGCACGGCTCTCCTCTCCTGCTCCAGGAAGGGGTGGAAGGGCGGCTCTCCCGGGAGCTGAGCGGGCTGAGCGCTGCCCGGTCGCAGGAGGAGGGCAGCAGTTCCCATTCCGTGCTTGCTGGCAAGGAAAGCTAATGTTCTCCTTCCCAGCTTGGGGATAACATGAAAGGAAAAAGAAAAAAATAAAAAAAAATCCCCTTTGAGGCAGCAGATGAAACCAGGCACCGTTTACTCTCCCACAGCAGAGATGCTGCTGCTGGACTCGCAGTGCCCAGCTGCCCACGGGGGCTGTGGGGAGTCCCTGTCCCAGGGGCCAGGGAGAGTGCTGGGGGCTGCACCCAGGGTCCCAGAGCCATACCAGGGGCTCACGCTGCCTTGTTGTTCAGCACCACAACCTGGGCTACTCTGGGGAGCTCTGCAGGCACCTTGCCACCCCATGGGACCTTCCTGGGTCACATCCAGCCCGTTTTCTAAGGAGCTGGGACACAGCTCTGCTTACACACACTGCTGAAGGAAATGTCTGCCAAAGGTGGCCCAAGAGCACAGCATCAGAATCCCAGAGTGGTTTGGGTTGGAATGAACCTTAAAGATCACCTAGTTCCAACCCTTCTGCATGGGCAGAAACACCTCCCACTAGACCAGGTTGCTCCAAGCTCCATCCAACCTGCCCTTGAACACTTCCAGGGATGGGGCAGCCACAGTTTCTCTGGGCAACCTGGGCCAGTGTCTTACCACCCTCATAGTGAAGAATTTCCTCCTAATGTCTAATCTAAATCTCTCCTCTTTCAGAAGAGTGTAGATGCTCCTACACCTCCCTGTGGATGGGAATCTTGGGCCTGATCCTGCTCTCCCTGCACCCCACCAGCAAGGGACAGAGTGTTTCTGTACCAACATCACACTCACCCCATCAGCGAGAGAGAGACACCGCAGGCACTTACAGCTTTCAAGAGCTGACAAGCTGGTGAGAATGAAAAGTTCAAAACCAGTGCTTGGGATGTGTAAGTGTCTGTGAAACTAACTGCCATTTGGGTGGGAGCAGGCGTGCCAGGACCTGTCTGCTCCCGCCCGGCATGTGCCTGCAGAAAAGGTCACCCTTCAGTGGGCTGGAGTCACCAGCCTCCCCCGGGGGGACTCAGCTCTTGCTCCTCTTAATGAGGTGACCTTCGCCTCGGCGGACGCCAGCAGTTCTCCCTGAAGAGTCGACAGGTCAAATTAAGCAGATGTTTTATTCTGCCCCGTCTCCGGCTGTCAGAGATGGGAGCGCAAGACGGACGGGAGCTGGAATGAAGGTGTTGCTGGCTTTCCTTCCTCCCTTGTTATTTTACAGCCTGTAAATGACTGACAGGCTTCTCGGATGTCTCGCCTCAAGGCAGAATCCACCCAGCTCCAGCCCAGGGGTATGCAGGGTGCATGTGTGTGCGTGTGCTGGTGTGGGCTGCAGTTAGGAGGAGCTGTACAAAGGGGACACCAGTGCACCCCACCTCCTCTCCAGGCTCCCAGGGCAAGTGCATGTGTCAATCTCCAAATTACTGCCACTGCTGGAGAAGACTTTTCCACGCCATGTAACATACTAGGTGCTGCCCTAAGCCTGTTCAGGCCAAGAGCAGACCCTCCTCGCACCAAGCTGCTCAGCTCCCCCCTGAAATGACTCTGCCATCAGCACTGGAGCAGCTGATCTCAACCTCATCCTCTGCTGAGATACCTGGGGACAGCAGCTGTCTGAAATAGGCTATGGGCTCCTGCCTGCCTGAGCCAACAAGGCCTCTTCTGGCTCTTCCCCAGCCCAAGTGCCTTGAATTGGCTCTTCCTGACCCAACAAGGCTGCACTGACCCTTCCTCACTTAACAGGGCCTCCACTGACTTTATCAGCCTCACCAACTGCCCAGGTACTTTCTAGGATGTTTACTCTGACAGCAGATGGGGTGTTTGCAGTCCCTAGGAAGGAGATGGTAACCATGCTGAGGAGTGATAAAAGAAGCTCATGGGACACAGTGAGGAGCCAGCTGGGTACATTGTGAACTTGTCCTGGCCAGATCCTAGACACCGGTCTAAGGCAAAGCATGGATAATGCAAGGTAAGAGCAAGACAAGAGCATCGAGGCTGGTTTCTGGCCACACTAAAGGAAGTGTCTAGATGGGGTTTCTGCTTCTTGCAGTGAGCAGGGACCTCTCTTGGGCTTAATTCAGTCTGACTGGAGAGGACTCTGGTCCCAGCTTGTGTTTGGCAAGGGAGACAGGGAGCTCTGCATTTCCAGCCAGGGGCTGGTTGAAAGCTGGACTCCAGTGGCAACGCAGGGACATTGAGGCCTTGTGCAGGCTTAAAAACTGTTAACAAACTGCTCTGGAATCACAAAATGTAGAGGCTATTTCTGTCCCTTTGGGAATGCCCACAAATCCTCAGGACACATCCCTGCAGCTAGGAAGCCTCAGGCCAAACCAGAGGCATGGCTATGGCAGCAGAACCAAGCCAAGGGACAGCCCAGCAGCAGGGATTTGGGATGGGAGCAGGAAGCTTTGGGCAATGAGACAGTATCTCACTTAGGGAGTGTTTGCTACACACCTTCCCATGGGGCACATTTCTCTGAAAGCTCCTTCCATGAGCATCAGCCCTTTGTGATGAGAAGATCAGCCCAGTGCTGGAGGCCACACTTGAACAGGGAGAGACCTGGAGAGCTGCTAAGGCCAGTGATGTGCAAACCCAGGGTGCAGCCAAGCACAGGGTGCTATTATGCTGGTACCCCTAGAGCAGAGCAATTTCATCAGACAGATTTATCCTGCTACAGATTTCCCCTGCAGCAGGTCTCCACATCTTCTCAATACAGTAAAGCCATTTCTCAGGGTAGAAACACTGAGTTTACAGAGTCCAGGACTGGAAAATGGAGCCCTCCTTTCCATGGATGGATTAGTGGAGCCCCTGGGCACTGACTAGCTAAGGACTCAGTGGAAACAAGAGATGGAGGGGAACAGCTTCTCCCTGTTGCCCTGCATTGCAGTGGGACTGGCCTGCCAGGAGAAGCAACCCAAGACATTCCCCAAACACAGGGGTAAACCTGGAATTGCCTGTGCCTGATCCATGGGGCTCCCCACACATCAGGCTTTTCAAGCACTGCATTTATGGGCAATATCCAAAGGATTTCTCTAAGCAGGGAATGTGGATTCTAATCCAAATTGTAATGGGTTGGTCGTGTCAAGGTGCAGAAGAGTCAGCCAGGGTCCCATGTAGTGTTTGTGTTGCCATCCAGCAGAAAATAGCCCCATTACCTGCTAGACCTCAGTGCCCCAGCTGTGCCCAGCTGCAGGCTGCCAAAGTGGCAGCAGAGATGTTTGCAGGGCTGGTTCAGCACAGACAGAATCACAGAATCACAGAATCACCAAGGCTGGAAAAGACCTTTAAGATCATCAAGTCCAGCCTATGACCAACACCACCACACCATCTAGACCATGGCACTAAGTGCCACATCCAGCCTTGCCTTGAACACATCCAGGGATGGTGCCTCCACCACCTCCCTGGACAGTCCATTCCAATGTCTAATCACCCTCTCCATGAGGAAGTGCTTCCTAATATCCAACCTAAACCTCCCTTGGAGCAACTTCAGGCTGTGCCCTCTTGTCCTGTCACTGGTTGCCTGGGAGAAGAGCCCAGCCCCCACCTGACTACAACCTCCCTTCAGGTAGCTGAAGAGAGTGATGAGGTTCCCCCTGAGTCTCCTCTTCTCCAGGCTAAACAACCCCAACATCCTCAACCTCTCCCTAGAAGACTTTCCCTCTAGTCCTTTCACCAGCCTTGTTGCTCTCCTCTGGACCTGCTCCAGCACCTCAACGTCCTTCTTGAAGTGAGGGGCCCAGAACTGCACACAGTACTCAAGGTGAGGCCTCACCAGTGCTGAGTACAGGGGGAGAATCACATCCCTGCTCCTGCTGGCCACACTATTCCTGATACAAGCCAGGATGCCATTGGCCTTCTGGGCCACCTGGGCACACTGCTGGCTCATGTTCAACCAGCTGTCCACCAGCACTCCCAGGTCCCTCTCTGCCAGGCTGCTCTCCAGCCACTCTTCCCCCAGCAGATCTCTGTCCAATGCAACTCCCACAAAGAGGGAAACAGCTCCTGACCTCCCTTTTCCACCACAAATGAAGTGCCTAAACTCAGGCACTTGTCTCTAAGCCAGGAGGAAATTCTGCCTCCCGAGTTGGACTTAAAATTTCACCTTCTTAGAAGACCTGGCTACTAGGCAGAGATAAAGTCCACAGAGATGATTCTTGTAAGACCATTTCTGGGGAGAGAAAAAGCCCTAGAAATGGCAACATGGAGTCACCAAAATGTGGTGGGCTGGTGTTGAACTGTGATGAGCTGAGGCAGCTCCAGACCCAGTGAACCCCATCCTTTCTTTCACTGAAAAGTGGTTCTTCCCATGTACCATGGTACTCTTTCAACAGGACAAGTCACCTTTCCTTCCTAGGTTTGTCATCTTCCCCAATTAGCCATCTGCTTCCCACTCATGCTTCATCCCCAAGCCCCAGATTGTATGTCCTGGTCTCAGTTCCAGTTCCCTAAAAACCCCCACTTCAATTTTCCCAGGCTACCTCCTTTATCACAGCACCTAATGCAGTGGTGAAAATAGAATCATAGAATCATTTTGGTTGGAAAAGACTTTTAAGATCATCAAGTCCAACCATTACCCCAACACTGCCAAGGCCACCACTAAACCATGTCCCTCAGCACCACATCTACACAGCTCTGAAATCCCCTCCAGGGATGGTGACTTCACCACTGCCCTGGGCAGCCTGTGTCAGGGCCTGACAACCCTTTTGGGGAAGAAATTGCTCCTAATATGCAATCTAAGCCTCTTCCAGCACAACTAGAGGCTGTTTCCTCTTGTTCTATCACTTGTTCCTTGGGAGAAGAGACCAACCCCCCCCCCCCTCACTCCAAACTCCTTTCAGATAGTTGTAAAGAGTGAAAAGGTCTCCCCTCAGCCTCCTGCTCTCCAGGCTGAACCCTGTTAGTTCCCTCAGCTGCTCCTCATCCCCACATCTTCTGCCATTGGAGTGGAGTGCTGTCCTCAGGAGGGGTAAGACGTGGGTGGTGGCTGCTCTGCCTTTGCCACTGGGAAGCAGCTGTAGGAACCTACGCAATAACATCACCTTGTCAGAGGAGACACAGGGATGTCCCTTGGGGCCCTGGTGAGTGCTTAGAAGAGCCGGTCTCTGCTTCTCCTGCGACAGCAGTCAGGGTGGAGATGAAAAGGATTGGGGGGTACAGCAGCCTGGGTTTGTTGTGGTGCTACCTCCCAAGGGGGTGGGTAGCGGCGTGGGTGAGGAGAGGCAGGAGACTGCAGCAGCAGCCAGAGCAAATGGTTCTTTATTTTATCTCCGGGATAAAAAGGAATACGGAAACCAGGTTCTTAAGATGAGGTGCCTTCATCTCGCTGCACACTGTTTGATCATTTTAGATGTTTTACAAGGAGGTGTATGGTTGAATTATCATTAGAGGAGGCGATGGAGCTGAAGAGTAACAGAAAACTTCCCTCATGGTGACCATGTTATTTGCTTGCAGGGAGAAGAACAGGAGAGCACAGGGGAGGGCAAGGCTCTCAGCTTGGGGGACCAGGAGGCTGGAGCAGCTCCCGAGCCCTGCGGCAGAGTCTGGCTGAGCCCAGCTGCCCAAGAGCTTTTCTCTGTGCTGGGAGATGGGTCTGTGAGTTTGCAACAGCAGCCATGCCACAGCTTTCCAGCTCCCCATCTCCCAGCTGGGGAAAGGGAGCACAGATACACAACAGAGGTACATCAGAGCCTTCAAACACGAGAGAGGCTGAAAGTACAACCCAGTGTGCAGGTGTGGTAGGAAGCCAGGACAGCAGGATGTGGATCTGTGTTGGCTGGGATGGTGGGGCCATCATGCTTCTGAGCGGGGGATCCCATCAGTGGCTGGGGTCCAGAGCACTGGCATGTAGCAATGAGGACAAAGGGATCTTGGAGCCAAGGATCCTGGGGCTGGGAGCACTGGCATCCCCAACAGAGAGGGAATTCTCACCTCTTTTTCCACATCAGTGCCCCTAATCATCCATCCATCACGCATCCCGTCTGTCCTGAGTCCTCCAGCAGGTGTGGGGATGGATGGCATGCCTGAAATTGCCAGCTCCTGCTCTGTGGGCACACTCACTTAGCAATAGAGCAAGTGCCATTTCCAGAGCCTCATTAGTATTTGCATTGTTGCATGGCTGTCTAAGAGAAGTAGCAGCTAACTGAGCCAGTCAGATCTTGCTAATTTGCATGTTAATGAAACCCACAGAACACAGCTTAGAGAGACTGGCAAGTAGACCTCCAATTGATAGATCTATACATGCAGGCTGTATATGCTTCAGAGACACAGCAAACACTGTAGGCAGACACCCAGATGGCTAGAGAGACAGACAAACAGATGGTGACATACAGACCTACTAGATGTGGGGAAAAATCCTTGTGGAGAGAGGTAGGGTGAAGTGCTG
Source organism: Hemiprocne comata (assembly GCA_020745705.1). Taxonomy (NCBI): domain Eukaryota; kingdom Metazoa; phylum Chordata; class Aves; order Apodiformes; family Apodidae; genus Hemiprocne; species Hemiprocne comata. Next base: position 6,734,605 of record CM036607.1, on the reverse strand, counting down.
GAGAGAGGGAGGAAGGACAGAAAGGTGGATAGATTGTTAGATAAAAAATGTGAGTGGAGCAACAGATTAGTCAAGGATTGTGAACACGCTTGGAAATAAGAATCTTACCATGTGGTTTGTTGTTTTTCTTTTTTTTTTTTTAAATAGAACCATTGTGCATAATCATTTGCAGAGCACAGGGCCTGATGGGGCTGTATTCACACCTCCACACTGGGTGCTGCTCCCCTGTGGTGCTGCAAAGGGTGGGCATGCAGGGTCTGGCTGTGGAGTACATAACTGCCCAACCCCGACCTTGGAAGGAGCCTGCCCAGGGTGCAAGGACTGTCCAGACACAGCTCTTCTTAACCCCTCCTTGGAGGATTGGAAAGGTTGCAAACAAGGCTGTAACTGAAAGAGATGTATATAAAAATATATACATATTGTTACAGATTTCTAGTGTGAGTTAATGGAGTCATGTGTCAGCCATAAAAGGCAGCAGTCACAGCTCATGGGGCAGCTGGGGAAGAAGGAAGAGCTGGTGAAGAAGGAAGCCCTCATCCTGCCCTGGAAATGGGTCTCCAGCATCCTGGAAGGTACTGCTACTGAAGGGTCAGAAGAATGTGATAGTCCCAGCCTGGGGAGCCAGGAGACCCCTATTGCGAGCATTGGTGGCCCAGCTGTGATGTTCTGCATTTGCACCTACACCTCCATGGGGACCAGCACCACCAACAATGCTCCCTCGCTGTGAGAGCAGAGTGGGGAGTTGAGCGTGGAGGGAAATGACAAGATCTTCCTGGTATCAAAACTGGAACAGTATTGATTCAATAGATGGACCACCTGTTGGGTAAGGAACTGGCTGGATAGTTGCACTCAAAAAGTGGTGATCAATGGCTCAATGTGCAGATGGAGACCTGTGATGAGTGGTGTTCCCCAGGGTCAGTACTTGGACCGGTGCTATTTAACATCTTTGTCAGCAACATGGATGGTGGCATTAAGTGCACCCTCAGCAAGTTTGCTGATGACACCAAAGTGTGTGGTGAGGTCGACATGATGGAGGGAAGGGATCCATCCAGAGGGAACTTGACAGGCTTGAGAAGTTGGCTCGTGCAAACTGCATGAAGTTCAACCAGGCCAAGTGCAAGAGCAGGCACCCTGATGGGGCAATTCCAAGCACAAACACAGGCTGGGTAGAGGATGGGTTGAAAACAGTCAGGAGGAGAATGACTTGGGAGTGACGGCAGATGAGAAGCTCAACATTAGCTGGCAATGTGCACTTGCAGCCCAGTAACCAACCATGTCCTGGGCTGCATCAAAAGAAGTATGGCCAGCAGGGCCAGGGAGGTGATTCTCCCACTTCACTTGGCTCTTGTGAGAACCCACCTGGAGCACTGTGTCCAATTGTGGAGCCCCCAACACAAGAAGGACATAGAGAAAGTCCAGAGAAGGGCCATGAGGATGATGTGAGGGCTGGAGCACCTCTCCCCCAAGGACAGGCTAAGAGAGTTGAGGCTGTTCAGCCCAGAGAAGAGCAGTCTTCTGTGCCTGACGAGGGCCTACAGGAAAGCTGGGGAGTGACTTTTTACAAGGGCTTGTAGTGAGAGGACAAGAGGTAATGGATCAAAACTGGAAGAGGGGAGATTGAGGTTAGATATTGGGAGGAAATTCTTTAGTGTGAGGGTGGTGAGACACTGGAACAGGTTTCCCAGGGAAGCTGTGGAAGCCCCATCCCTAGAAGTGTTCAAGGCCAGGTTGGATGGGGCTTGGAGCAACCTGGTCTAGTGGGAGGTGTCCCTGCCCATGCAGGGGGGTTGGAACTGGATGATCTTTAAGGTCCCTTCCAACTCAAGCGATTCTGTGATCTTCCAACAAACCTCATCTCCTGGTAGGTTGGGACAAAGAAGACAGCACTGCCTCCCTCAGCAAAGGAGTCCCTTTGCCCAGCAGCCCTCAGTTTGGCCCTGGATAGGTTTGGCTGCCCCATATACACAAGCTGGTGGCACGCAGCTCTGTGCTGGTGCTCCCAGGTCCCACAGCTCTGCTCTCTGACACCTCAGTCAGAGCAGCCAGGCCCCTGCCATGGACATAAGGAGCAGCACAGATGTGGATCAGCTCTGAGTCCTGGCAGCCCCTGCAGAGGAGCATGACAGGGCTGAAACGGGGGGCACAGGCACAAGTAACAGATGTCCCCACCCAAGGCCCTTCAAAGCAACCCAGAACTGGGAGGGAGCTGGGATGGGACTGCAGCATCCCAGAGCATCACTGTGTGATGCACCCTGAGCTTGGGTACCTCCTTCTGTGACTGTGTCCACCTGGCTCCTCCTCATTAGTGCCTGCAAAGTGCTTTGAAATCTCTAGCTGGAAGAGCCTGTAGACACGCAGGACATTATTAATTCATGGCCATGACTGTTTCAGTGCTCTTGGCATCGCATCACAGTTCTCACACCCCACCTTCTCTGGGGCCCAGGCAGCCCCAGACACAAAGTCCCCTGAGCTATCAGGGCCACGTTGCATAATCGAGGTGATGCCTTGACAATCCATCCCTGCTCTGCAGGCGGGATTTGTATGCAGCAGGGAGCAGGGAGCCCTGTGCTCCTGTGGGAATCGATGGCAGTGGATTAGAGGCCATTGATGGGTGATCACACTGCACCACAATGCAGGAATGTGGCTGCCAGGATTGCTCTGCAGCGAAGGGCTTCTCCCTGCCTTTCTCTTTGGGAGCATTTCAAAGGGTTCCTGTGAGCATCAAATCACAGAATAGTTTGCATTGGAAAAGACCTTTAAGATCACCAAGTCCAACCATTAACCCAGCACTGCCAAGGCCACCACTAAACCATGTCCCTCAGCACCACATCTACACGGCTTTGAAATCCCTCCGGGGATGGGACTCCATCACTGCCCTGGGCAGCCTGAGCCAGGGCCTGACAACCCTTTCCATGAAGAAATTATTCCCAATATCCAGTCTAAACCTCCCCTGGCACAGCCTGAAGCCATTTCCTCTTGTTCTATCACTTGTTCCCTGGGAGAAGAGACCGACACCCCAACTCACTCCAACCTCCTTTCAGGGAGTTGTAGAGAGCGAGAAGGTCTCCCCTCAGCCTCCTTTTCTCCAGGCTGAACACCCCCAGTTCCCTCAGCTGCTCCTTGTAAGACTAGTGCTCCAGACCCTTCCTCAGCTTTGATGCCCTCCAGCCCCTCAATGTCCTTGTTGTAGTGAGGGGCTCAAAACTGACCCCAGGATTTGAGGTGTGGCCCCACCAGTGCTGAGCACAGGGGGACAATCCTTGCCCTGGTCCTGCTGGACATGCTATTGTTGATACAATCCAGGATACTGTTGGCTGCCTTGGCCTCCTGAGAGATGTCCTGCAGCATATTTGGGTTATCTCTGGAGCAAGAGCAAAAGCATCAAAATAATGTTGAAATTACCTGGCTTGATCCAGCCGTGGTTGCAACCAGCTCCAGATCTGTATCTCTGGGAGAGAGGGAGATGGATCAGGGCTGCATGTGTCACCCTTGACCATTGGGCTGGGTGGAGGTGATGATGGCTGGTGGGTGGTGCAGAGCTGGGGAGGTTTCCCAGGTGTTCAGACCCTCTCTGTGGTGACTTCCTGGGGCTGATCACAGCTTTGCCCTGATAACCCAGGTGGGAGAGGATGGGCAGAGCCAGGCAAGCACCCCCTGGGACACAGAGGGTTTACCCCAAATCCCCACCTCCCCCCTGGAGCATCCTGCCATCGCTGGCACTCCTTACCTAAAGACAGCTCTGCTCTCTTCTCCTTCAAGTCTGCTGAACCTTAGGGTATTTGGAGCATTTTTTTCCAGTGTTTCTAAGTGGCTCTTGGGAAAAAGTTTCCACCTGGGTTTCAGCCCTCCTGTGTGTGAGCAGAGGAGGGTGATGAGCCCCCTGGCAGCGCAGGGTCTGTGCACACTCATCGGTACCTTCATGGGGAAATGGGGTGACCATGAGGATGTGCTCAGAGACACTCACCAAAGAACCAGCCATTACTGACAACATCTGTGGTTTTCTCCTACTGATGCTGCAAGTTTTCTTTAATTTCTACCCCCCAATACTTTTATAAAGAAACTTTCATGCTCATGAACCTGGCTAGTGAATACAGATGCCAAGAGCAACTGCTCCTGTCAGGTCTCCTGTTTGCAGCTAGAGCTCCGTAGGACCATCACGTGGGGAACCTCCATTCCAACACAGCTTGGGAATTCAGAGTGTTGTTTCCATCCCATAGGTAGGAGGGAATAGCTTGAACTTCTGGCTGCTCTTCTGAGCAGGTGAGAGGACCTCAGCCAGGTATACAGCCATGCCCTGTTTCCCCTGTGTGAAATGAGACTCTGCCCACAACCTCACCCTGTGCACCCAGGGCCTGGCATAGGGGGTTTGTACCTAAAGCCATGCCAGCAGAAGCAAGCAAGACAAGCCTTGCCCACAGTGGCTGAGTTTGGGACACAGAAGCCCCCAGTGTCCTGCAGACTGGGACCACCCTGGGCACACATCAGCATAGGTCCAGCATAGTTTGGAGATCTTGATGCTTGTAGCTGGCAGGGGAGCTGAGGTGCGTCATCCCACCAATGGAGCCAGGCTTTCAGGCACAAGTGTCTCTAATTATTAATTAACTGATGAGAGTTTGTTATATCTTAGTGCAGCTCTCCTGTTGCCTGTGACACTCACTGGCAGAGGAGAGGAGAGAGGGTTTGCTGCTCTGGTTGCTCATACACATGCAAGTGTCACTGTGCAGCAGCAACTGCTCTGCAGAGCCCGTGAGCCCCTGTCCCGTGCTGGCAGGGAGGGTCAGAGCTGTGGCAAAACCCCTCCAGGAAAGCCCAGCCCCAGGCTGGGTGTCTGGGCTGACAGCCCTGCACAGTACCAGCCACACAGGTTTCAGCACACACAAGGTGCCCTGGCCACATCATCTCCTCACCGAGGTTTCTCCAGGCAAGGATGAGCCTGGGGGGAAGCCAAGGAGCTGGCAACCAGACATCTCCCTGTCCTGGCCCTGATCTGGAGGGAACCTGCTCCAGCTGCCTCTCTGAAGGAGACCATGGGAGCTGCCAGCTGCAGTCCACATGGCAGCCAGACACTGTCCCCAGCCCTGGCAGCTCCCCACCTCTGTGTCATTCCCCAGGGAGTCCCCAGTGCCATCCCAATTCCACTCGCTGCTGCCTGGGCAGACTGGGAGAGGTCCCACTGGCTGCAGCCTCCAGGGCCAGGAGCTGGCCCAGACAACCCACGCTGCTGACTCAGCCCTTGCTGGGCTGCTGGCACAGGCTGGCAGAGGGAAGGGTTAAGTGTGATTGGGAGGCTCTGACATTTTGCTAATGTGCTGTGTTAATTGATTCGCTCATTTCCATTTGTTCCTGTTAAAGAGAGACAGATGAGAGTGGTCCTGCAGTGCAGCAACTTGGCAGGGAGTGTCTCCGCTGCGTGCAGATGTGCTCCTGACTCATTTATTACCATCAGACCTCCAAGCTACCAACGAGCCTGAGTATTGTGTGAGGCTGCTTCCACCAGGACCAGAGGAGAGCAAAGCAGAGGGCCCCCAACATCCCTCCATGTGCCCCATCTCAGCACAGTCTGCACAGACTGAGCCTGGCTGGGGAAGGGGAAGGAACTGCTGTGTTTGGGAGGAGAGGAAGAAAGTCAAACGAAGGGACAGAAGCCTGTTTGGGAAAGACATGGCCCAGGAAAGAGCTGGACTGCCTTCAGTTGGCATGGCCCTGGGAGGCACACTAGCCATTTCCATGCCAGCAGCTTTGGATGTAGAGCAGTTGCAGGTACTTTGGTCCAGGCAGTGGCCAGCCCAGCTGTCCCAGCCCTAGCATTGCCCCAGCTCAGCCAGCTCCACCAAACTCCAGCACTCACATTGTCAGCTCTTGAGATGAGAGGTGGAAGGCAGGCACAGGCAGGTGTGCAACCTGCCAGAGGCTGTGTGGGGAGCAGGACTCTGCTCTCTGCAGGGGACGTGGCCCTCTGCACAGCCTCCCACCTCACAGCATGTCAGGGCAAGCAGGGATGCAGGCAGGGGCAGCTGGTCATGGTCTGCCCTTGTTCCTACATGCATCCCTGGAAATTGGGGGATGGGTTGGGTGGGAAGGGATCTTCCACGATCATCTAGTTCCAACCCCTGCCATGGACAGGCACATCTCCCACTAGACCAGGCTGCTCCAAGCACCACCCAACCTGGTCTTGAACACTTCCAGAGATGGGGCATCCTGAGCTTCCCTGGGCAACCTGGGCCAGTGTCTCACCACCCTCACAGCAAATAATTTCTTCCTCATATCTCATCTCAATCTCCCCTCTTCAAGTTTGAAACCATTCCTCTCTTCCTGTCACTCCCTGCCCTTGTCAAAAGTCCCTCCTCAGCTTTCCTGTAGCCCCTTCAGGTACTGGTAGGTGCTCTAAGGTCTCCCTGGAGCCTTCTCTTCTCTGGGCTGAAAAACCTCTCATGCATGTGTGTTTACATGAACACATTGATCTGTATCTCCTGTGCATATGAGTATATGCATGTCCATCTGCTGGGCTTGTATAAAGCCAGAAGATCTTCACCCAGGTGCGGAGGTCTTGGTCAGAATACTTTGAAGAGGCTCCAACAAGCAAATGCTTGTATTCCAGGAAATGTTAACAATGTGCATCCTTGAGTCCCTGCTGCTCCTGCATCTTCACCCTGTGGCCATGTGTCTCCCCAAGGAGCAGTTTCTAGGTGGTATCACTGTTGCAGAAATGATGGATCCGAAACACCCGCAGCTAATGCAAAGAAAAGGAGAGAAAAAGGTGCTCAAGGTTGGGTCCTTGCAAGGGAAAGAGCAAAGCTGAAAGACAAACCATGCTGAAGTGGGGAAAGACAACAGAGCTCTGGCATGTTCCAGTTGCCAGTTCTAGGATCCAGGTCAGAACTGGTCCACATGGAAATTCGTATTAACTCACCTTTTTTCTTTATTTTGGACCAAAGAGGCAGAAATTTTCTCTAAGCTGTGGCCATATGAGGTTTCCTGTGTTGCAGGGCCCCAACACCTTTGCCCACCTGTTTGAAGGAGATTGGGCTGCCAGGAAGAGCTGGCAGGACTCCACATTAGTGAATCTCAGCCTGGGGTTACCTGCTGCCCATTCTCTTTTAGACCCTGCTTTCCCACAGTGAGAAATGGGCACGTCTTGATTGCACCCAATAAGCTCTTGGTGCCTCCAGCACCAGAGCAGAGGACACGTCCTTGGTGGTGCAGGGTGCAGAAACACCAGGCCAGCTCCATGCAAACTGGTGCCTCAAGGAAGCATGATCACCGAATCACTGAATCATAGAATTGTTTTGACTGGAAAAGACCTTGAAGATCAGGAAGTCCAACCATTAACCAGCACTGCCAAAGCCACCACTAAACCATCTCCCTCAGCACCCCCATCTTCATGGCTTTTAAATCCCTCCAGGGATGGGAACTCCACCACTGCCCTGAAAACCCTTTCAGGCAATACATTGTTCCTAATATCCAATCTAAACCTCCCCTGGTACAACTAGAGGTCATACTACACTACACTGGGGTACCAGCCTGGCACCAGGAGCAGAAGAAAGCAGCACCATTCTGACCCACTGCCCTGCATGACTTCCCATGCTACAGCAGTCCAACAGCTGAGGGTATAGTGTGTGGGGTTAGAGGGTGGAAAAACCTGCCCCAAGTTCACATTGCTGCCAAGGCACAGGGGTGGTACTCCTGACCTCTTTCTGCATCTCTGCTGATGGCTGGAAATATGTATGGCAAGGACATGAGAGCTCCTGCCCATGTGAAATCTGCACCAGATTTGCCCTGCTCCAGGACTTATGAAGCCACTGATCCCTGGGCTGTGCCTGTGTCCTGTACAGATGAGCCCAGAGCCCCCTTTCCTCTTCCCGACTACTTGCTGTGGGGAATGTACCTTCCTCCGGGGTGAAAGATGGGGAGCAGCTGGTAGCCAAGATCCTGCAAACAGAGAAGAGGGGAGGGCTGTAGCTCACCAGGGCAGAGAAGCTGAAATGCATCAGGGTTTATTTTGCGTCGTTATCCCTTTAGTCTGAATGATGTGCAAGCCCTGAGGCCATAGCAGCCTGCTCTTAGTGATGAAGGAGCAGGGACTTCTCTGGCAGAGCCCTTTATTGGCGTGTGGGTTGGAGACAGGGGCCTTCTCAACCGAATGTGGGTGGCACAAACAGCAGCAGGCAACTCCCATGTGAGCAACGCCTGTGGCTGCTCAGCCACCAAGTCCCGTGTCCTCGCTCCTCCTGCCAAAGCCAGCATCACTCCTGTGTCTTTTGCTTTACTCAGTTGCCTTCTGCCAGCCCTTCCATCTCTAGTTTTTCTCCTAGGAGACCCCAGATTTCCTCCTGGGTCAGCTTTTGCTGGGCTCTTCCCTCATTTAGCATTTCTGTTCCTAAAGTCACTTGAATCCAAAAGGAAGAATGATTGCCTCTCCATTTAGTTAAATGCAAGATCATAAACTTGCCCATCAGCTGCAGCAAGGTCAGGAACTGCCTGTAAAAGGCAGAAGGCATTTATTGCTTTCAGAAGAGCAGATTTCACTCCCTCTTGTTTCTGCATCCCCACCCTGATGCCTCCAGTGAGATCTCACTAGAGCTGGGCGGATGCAGCAGGATAAATCAGCCAGAAGGAATTATGATTATTTTTCTTTTATTTATTTTTTTTTTTTTCTTTTTGAATTTTTTTTTTTTTTTCCAGGGCTAAGTATCCCCAGACAAGATTTGTACTGTACAAAGCCCTGCATCGCAGCAGAACTTTAGGCTGTCATCTCTGCAAGATATCCCGCGGGTTGGGATCAGCCCTTGGTAGCTGATGTCTGTTCCTGATGGGAGGAACAGCTGCTTGTGAACCAGGGCTTCAGAGGCTTCACAGATGGCAAAATGCTGCTGTGACACAGGGCAGACCCCACCGTAAGGACATTTGGCTAGAAAACATAATCTATTGAGGTTCACTGCTGACAACAAGAACCAGTGCTCTCGGAGAGGCTGACTAGGGAAAGTCTGTCTTGCCTTTCCTTCATACGAGGCTGGTTGGTAAAAAGTTACTCAATTTGAAAGGAAAGGAACATGCAGATGCATTTTTGTCTGTGTGCCAGAATTTGTCATGAAATTAAATGCAGCTTTTTGGGGTTAGGCTTTTTTCTCTCTCACCTCAAACCTTCTCTCTCTCCACACCATTTTCCACCCCAAGAAAAAATGAAGGGGGGTGATAGAAAACTACCGAGTTCATTTTGGTCCTAATTTTTTGGAGAAAAACTGTAGTCGCTCCATCTGGGAGGAGGAGAGGGGGTAAAATTCCACTGCTGGGCTGAAAACATTTCAGCTCTCTAACAAGTTGAGATGGAAAAATTTGGTCTTATTGACTTTGATGGCTGGTAGGTGTCACTTAAATAACATGACAGACGGAAGCAGACTCCTCCTCCCTCACATCCACCCACGGAGAGTGGTCCCTGTGCCAAGCATCCCAGGAGGAACAAACCGCGCTTGGGCAGCACAGCCTTGTGCCTGTTGTTGGGAACACGTGGGCATTCAGGATTTGGAAAGGGACCCTTGAACAACCTCATAAGGCCACATGTTTGCCAAAATGGGTGTGCCCTGTTGCTTCCTAGCCCGGCAGCAAAACCAAATGGCTCTACACTTATTTGGGAGATCACAGACTCACAGACTGGTTTGGGTTGGAAGGGACCTTAGAGATCATCCAGTCCCAACCCCCTGCATGGGCAGGGACACCTCCCACTAGACTAGGTTGCTCCAAACCCCATCCTGGCCTTGAACACTTCCAGGGATGGAACAGCCACAGCTTCTCTGGGCAATCTGGGCCAGTGTCTCACCACCCTCATAGTGAAGAACTTCTTCCAGATATCTCATCTCAGTGTCCCCTCTTTAAACTCGAAACTCATCACTACATGATGTTTCAAACATCCCTCTCCAGCTTTCTTTTCAGGAAAATCTCCCAGTCTGATTTTCTGAGGATGAATGAAGCTGCAGAGGCAGCTGGTGCAGGGAGGGAGAGATGCCCAGCACCAGCCAGGATTGTCCACGCACTGCCTAAGGGGGATGCCACCAGCTCCCAGCCCAGTCCAGTGCATGTGGCTCACACTGGGCAGCCCTTCTATGCTACGACCCCACAGCCACCAAGCCAGGATGCTCCAGACCCAGCATCCCTCCATGTTTCTTCCCCCACCATCCCTCAAGCTGGGCTGCACCAGGCTCTGGGTTCGTGCAGAAGATGGGCTCAGTGCTGCTGCCCACACCCGTGCCCCCCCTCCTCCCCTGCACCCATCTGGCAGTGGTGACCCAGCTGAAGCCCGGGAGGTCGGACCTGACAAGCGCATCTCCGCTCCTTGTCTGTCCCCATCACGCCGAGGTCAGATGAGACGTGTGATTCATGTGCCATGACTCCGCATACACCCGCTTCAGCCTCGTAAGATTTCAGTTCCCATGGCAACGTGATACAACACATCCTGGCATCACTTGGGTGAGGTTTTCCAAGCTGGCAGGACGGGGAGGTCGTCCTCTCCCCTCCTTTCCAAGGAAGCTTGTCATTCGGGCAGGGATTCAGTAGGAGATGCATTAACAAAAGCCTCCTGCCGCCACCATCCACCTCCCTCTCCCTCCTGGAGCGACCCTCTTAGCCAAGGATTGCCCCCCCGGCTGCATCCTGCCTATCCTGGGCAGCTGCACAGATCCAGCCCAGGTCCCTCCCCCTCCACCCTGCCGACAGCCTCTGCACAGCTTGGGCTAGGGGAATCTTCCTCCTATCTGATCCAGAGAAACCCCAGGTGCATCCTGAGGAAACTGTGCCCAAAATGGGCTTCCAGAGCTGAACTGCTGCTGGGAAACAGCATCTTCATGTTGGTTTGTCCCCTTGCTGACCTCAGACTTCGGGGCTGGTGGGGACAGAGAGCCCAGTGTTCACCAAGACTTGAACCTCCATCCTACATGCCAGTCAGTCCCCAGATGCTGGCTGACTCTGGGCTCCTCCTCGGTGCTGTCATTTCCCAAGAGAAACAGCCTGGCTTTCACCCCAGTGCTGCCTGGGACTGATTTGGAAATCTCTGACCCTTTTCACTTGGCAGTGCTGGGTTAACAATTAGATTTGATGATCTTAGAAGTCTTTTCCAACCAAAACAAAACATGCCAGCCTGGTTGAGTCAGACAGAGTGATGTGGACAGCCAGGCAGATGGGTGTGATGGGTGCCTGGCCTGAGGTGAGGGCTTGTGGCCCTCATCCATCTCCATGGGCTCAGTGAAGGCACTACCCTGCTCCAAAACCCCTGTTCCCATGGGAATCACCCCTTGCCTCTCTTCATGGTGTATGGCTCACCCCACAGCTCCCCACACTGAGCAGAGACCTGGCAGGGACTTCAGCATGTGTTCAGCTCCCAGCCCATCAGGAGCCAACCCTGACCATCAGAGGTGTCCTCAGCATGACTCAGAGGTGACTCTGGCTCTCAGGGCTCCCACTATGCTGTTGCTCCAGGACTTGGCACAGACACTGTAGGGAGCACATCCCAGAAAATGGCTTTGGAGTGTTGGGGGTGCAGGTCCTGCTCCATGGCCTGAGAAGGACTTGGGGGTTTTGTTTGATGAAAGTTCAACATGGGCTGGCAATGGGCACTTGCAGCCCAGAAACTACCCGTGTCCTGGACTGCACCAAAAGCAGTGTGGTGAGCAGGGTGAGTTGGGGGATTCTCCCCACCTGCTCCACTCTGGTGAGACTCCCCTGCAGTGCTGTGTCCAGTTCTGGGGTCCCCAACACAACATGAAGCTGTTGGAGAGAGTCCAGAGGAGGCCATAGAGATGATCTGAAGGCTGGAGCAGCTCTGCACTGGAGACAGGCTGGGAGAGTTGGGGGTGTTCAGCCTGGAGAAGAGAAGGCTCCGGGGAGACCTTAGAGCACCTTCCAGTGCCTGAAGGGGCTCCAGGGAAGATGGGGAGGGACTTTTGACAACAGCTTGTAGTGAGAGGACAAGGGGTAATGGACTAAAACTGGAAGAGGGGAGATTTAGGTTGGACATTAGGAAGAAAGTTTTTCCTATGAGGCTGGTGAGATGCTGGCCCAGGTTGCCCAGGGAAGCTGTGGCTGCCCCATCCCTGGAAGTGTTCAAGGCCAGGCTGGATGGGGATTGGAGCAACCTGGTCTAGTGGGAGGTGTCCCTGCCCATGGCAGGGAGTTGGGACTAGATGATCTTTAAGGTCCCTTCCAACCCAAACTATTCCAGGATCCGATGATTCTATGCCAACTTCTAGCTCTTCATCACTGTGCATAAGGCAGTGGGATGGGGGCTGCTCCCCTCAGTTTGGGTGAGGCAGAAGGATGAGCTTGGATTTGACTGCAAGGACCTAAGGGGTGTGTAGCTCCCCTCTCCAGCTCTGCTAGAAGGGCTGTCCTGGCAGGCACAGGTATCTGTCACATTCCCCCTGGCTGTTTAGGTGCCCCAGGCAGTGTGTGGGTGCCACAGCCACCCATGCTGGCTCCAGCAGGGAGTGTGGCTCCACTCCTGTGTGTGCCAGGAATTCCTTGGGCAGTGCCACAGGTGGTGGCCAGCGCTGGCAGATGGGGCATAGATGCCACTGGGTCACCAAGGCCAAGGATAGGGCCAGAGCTGGTGAGAAGTGTGGCTGTTCTGGAACCCTGCACCAGGCATACACCGTGGGTCATGGGCACCAGCCCATCCACTCCGATCCATCCAGGGAATGTCTCTCTCCCTGCTCAGCTCTAGAGGCATCCAGCATTTCCAGCAACCTCCTTCCAGGACTTCTGCTGCCAATTTAGTCTCTCCTTGTCCTCAGATTTTGTCTTGATCTTTGGGAACTCTGACATGTAGGAGACTGCTTGCAAAGTCTCATCCACCTCCTTCACCATGCCCATAAGGTGCTGTTGGTTTGCCAAACAGGAGGGATGCTCTTGCCTGCAGTGGGGATGATGGAAGGATGGAAAAGGTTCATCTCTCCCTGGAAAAATGCCCACATAAGGGCAACCTACAGGATCCCTGCTGCAATTGCTCTGCAGGCTGGGAAAGGAGTGAGCTGTAGGGAGGGGGGGCCCTGCCAGGGTGCCCAAAGAGCTGTTCATCTTTGCCCATGGCAGCTTCCAAGCATGGGGACCACAGGGCTTGTTGTGGTCCTGGTGAGTCCATGCCGCAGGTTTGTGGGACACAAACAGGCTCCCAAGGACTGTCTCCACTGGGAGAAGGTTCATGGAGGGCTCTTTATGGCAGAAAAGTGGATGCCTTTGGTGCAAGTTGGTGACCAGTGTGGGGTTACAGATGGGGCAAAGCAGATGTGTGAGGTCTGCAGGCAGCAGGGCAGGGACCATGCCAGGCTGGGCTCACATCACCTTCAGCCCATGTTGCTACCAGTAGGACCAGGGCCAGGCAGGCAGGGCCAGGAGTGCCCAGGTCTCCTCCTGCCCACCCAGGTATGGCTGGGATCCACTGGGGCCTTGTGAGGGAAGTGGCAGAGATGGAGAGCAGAGCCCTTGGCTGCTGCCACTTCACGGCATCCTCTTGGTGATACCGCGTTGCCTTGACAACAGCAAAGGATCTGTCAGCTGCGGAGACAGAGAGGGGGAGGATAAAAAATAGAGAGGGGGAAAAATAAAAGAGCATTAATTCCCAATTCCTCAAAGTGGTTTGCACCATGGGAGAGGGGTTCAGAGTGGCGGCAAGGCTTGGATGGGGTATCCCCCAGACCCAGCTGGCTGGGGACATGGACTGGCCCAGACAAGGAGCCCCAGTGGCTGCTTGTGGTCCATCATTGGTGAATAATCCCCAGCAAAGAGTGGGCTCCTGTTTCTCTCCCTCCCTGTGCCTTCCCATGACCTTGACATCAATCAGGAGCTCTGGCCACCTTGTGGAGTGGTGCAACCTTGGACCAGTGCCTGAGATCATCTGGGCTTGTCAGCTGGATCCATCAGTCTGCCCTGCAATTAGGGGTTTGTGTTGTCTGCCCCTTCAACACCCAGCACTCTCGCCTTGCTCATGGCTTTTCCCAGCCCTGAAAATGGTCCTGCCTCACCTCTCTGCAAACAGCTCAGCTGCTTTCAGCTCCATTCACAGGAGCAGGAATGGGGCTGCTGGCTCCACACCCAGGATTTCCTGGCAGAGCAGAAGCAAATTTGGTTCAAAAAAGCAACACTAGGAATGGACACATCTGGCGGTTGCCCCTCATGCCTGTTTTGTGGGCAATGTCTGATGCATGTTGGTCCTCAGCTCTGTCCATGCCACGCTTGGTCTGAAATGCTGGGCCAGAGTCTCAACTCCTGCCTAAAAGAAACAAAAAATATGTTGTCTGCTGCTGCTCCCGAGCTCACAGCCACTTTGTGGGGAGCTTGGCAAACACTGGCCACTTCTGAGCACTCAGACATGGAGGAGATGGGCAGGAAATCAAATAATTGCATGCAGAAGGACCAAAGGCTCCCGGTGATGTCGGGTGTGATCACCTTGCCTGATTTCAGGCAGCTCAGCTGGAATCAGATGTCCCATGCTGGAGGGTCAATAGCAAAAAATAGTTGCTAGTAGAACAGATTCATCTGACCTACTTTGGACAGCTATGGGCTGAAGGGCACCCCAAAGCCATTCCTCCATGGACTGTCTAGACAAGCAGTGCTGTCTGAATGAGCCAGATGAACCCAGCCCTGCTGACCTGCCCAAGGCTGTGCAGGGCAGCAGAGGGGGGAGTTAGACCCAAACTGGGAGACTCTCGGACAGCCTGCCCTTGTTCTGGCAACACCCCAACTCCCAGGGCTGAGCACGTGTGTGGTGGAGGAGCAGAAAAGCCCACAGGGTGATTCAGAAAGGCAGTGGCTGGGCACTGTGACTGTCTGCAGAGGGGCTGGGCTGCAGCCAGCCAACAGGGTTTGCTGCAGGGGGCTGGGGTAGGTGAGCAGTTCTGGAGGTGAGGTTCTGGATGTGAGCAGGAGTGATGTCCATCATGTTCACCTTACTGCCAGGGGGCTGTGTCCCAGGGCTCTCAGCATCATGCTCTGGGCTCGGTGAGCTGTCTGTCTTTGGAGTATCCTGCTCTGGAGCCTACATACATCTCCACAGCCCCCTCCTTTGGCAGGGGGAGACCCCCCCCTTCCCTGATGTATGTGGGCACAGCACCGCACCCACAAGCCTGGTGGCATCAGGTCACAGGTGAGGCTCAGGCATGTTGTGAGGCCAGTAATGTACTATGGGATGTGCCACCACGGAGAAGCATCCTTGGACATTCTGACTCCTCTGCATAGCCTGGAAAGGCCAGGGACTGCAGGTCTGCAGTACACAAACATGCAATAATATCAATCCTTAAACAGCATTAGGGAGGGCTGTTTCAGCCCAGGGCAGTGGGGCAGACCCACTCATGTCTCAAGGATCTTTCCCTGGAGGAAGCTCTTGGGAGAAAAATCTTTTCCAGAACAATTTCTGTTCCTTAACAGGTTGGGAGCAAGCAAAAGTCCTTTGGAAATTGTTATCCTGAGCAGAGAAGAGTCTCTGCTTTCCAGGGTCATTGGACAGAGAAGATGCAGGGCCTCAAACATAGCATCGCTCTGAAGGGTCCATGAGGCCTGAGATGGTCTATGGCTGGATGCAGATTCATCTGGTCCCAGCTGAACCCTGTGGATTCCCAGACAGGTTACATCTTCCAAGTCCTGGCCACATCTGGAACATGCTAAAATCCACCCATGAGCTACAGGTTGTGATGGGTAATGTATGCAAAGGAGCCCTAACCCACCTTTCCCCACACAGCCCCGAGCCCCCCACGACTCCTGCAGGCCCCGGGAAGCATCAAGGCTCTTCCCAGCCCTGGGTATTGCATAGCTGGGGGCTCTGGTGTGGAGGGGTTAAAACCATGCTGTAGCATGACAAAGTACCAAGGTTTCTGGTGGCTCCTGTGGGTGCTGGCAGCTCTCCAGCTGTTTGGCCACCTGTGGCAGCTGCTGCTTTCTTCAGAACCTGCTGCTATTGCTTTTTAATTGATGATGCAATTGGGCTTTATTTAAAGCAACAGCTCTTTCCCTTCCAATACTGCTCCATGATGGATATTGTCTCTACTTCTCTCCCTCTCTTTCTCTACCTCTTCATCCAGACCCTGAAATGCCCAGGGATGCGTGCGGAATGACTTTCTACCCATTGTCAAGCACTTACAATATCCCATAAATAATCTAATACTTGTTTGGGCTAAATGTAATTAAGATCCTTACTCCATGCTTGGCGACACTGACCGGCCATAGCGCCAGTGATTTATTGTGTTTTATTGTTTAAGGCTTTAATTGCATGCTGCAGTTTGGCACTCCACTGACAGCTTCTCCCAGGAATGATATGTTTATGCTGCAGAGGAGTTTGGGGTGATAACTGTATAAAGCAGTTTAATAACGAAGAATGCACTTCTAATACAGAAACCTGTTGAAGGTGTTGCTTTAGGAGGCTTATTTCATGAGCAGAGGAGGAAGTTCCCTGGAGAAAATCAGCTTTTCATGCACAGAATATTTGCGAGCTGCTTGCGATTGTAGTGATTGTTACAGAAAATTATGTGAGAGTTATATTTTCCTTCAAAGAATTTAACTCTGTGGATCCTGTGGGTATTTAGTGTGGGCTCTTTGAGCTGTGTCGGCCACATGGTGATCAGTCACGTTAAATCACAGGGCTCTGCTGCCATTGGAGGACGCTCTGGTACTTACCGGGAATATTCATGAAGGGAAATAAGAAATTCAGTCCTCCTGGGCATGTGTGTATGCACCTTTGGTGCTGCATTCATATCAGAAAACCAGCGTGGCACAGATGTTCAGGTGATGGACACAAACCCACCCCAGGTGAAGCCCAGCACTGGTGGTTCCCTACTGGTGGCAGGGCAGCTGCGATCCTGGCCAGCTCTGCCTGCGTGGCCGTGTCCTCAGAGCTGAGCACTGATGTCCACATCTCCCCATGCTGCCAGCCACACACAGGCACTCCAACCTGCCCATTTTCAGCAGCACAGGGTATTACAGAGCTTGGCTGGGGAAACCTGGGGTGTCCTGAGCCTTGGAGCTTTCCTTTGCTCTCTCTTGCATCCTCCCAATGTTATCACTCTCCCTTATCAACATGCGCTGCTTCCAAATTAGAACAGATGTTATCCTGCTTCTCTGCCAGGCTGTTCTCATCTCAGCGTGGCACTGTGTCCATGGGGCTGCTGAAAGCAAGGTGGCTTTTCCCAGTCTTCCCAGATAAGCAGGATTAAACCCCTTGCTTATTCCTTCTCCACCTGAGCAAGAGCAGGAGGGGCAGAAGAGGGGGTCCTTATCATTTTCTTATCTCCTGTGCAGCTGCTTGTCTCTGGTTGTGAAGGAGAGATGCCCCCAGGCCCTGCTCACGTAGACACGTGTCTCTTCTAGTGCCTGACAATGACCTTCTTTGTACGAACAGGGGCCTCTCTCCTAACACAGGTTCTTGTTAACTGTTGCTGAGGCCTCCCAGGGAAAATCTTCAGATACCTGATTACAACAGATACCAAGGGAACATCTCAGCAACCCTGATCCCTTCCATTCATATATATGCAAACAGACACACTTTAAACCATCTGAAAACCACAGCACACACTGCTCTTGCAGCTCAGTCCCTTTCTCTCTCTTACACATAAATATCCATGATTTCTTGTGATTTCAAGCCAGCCCCAGAGGGAATGGTTGATTCAAAGATTTATCCAAGGTGTGGCCTTCTATCTCCTTCTCTCAGCTAGACCATCCCACAGCCAGTGTCCTCAGACCAGGCATTGCAAGGGCTGCAGCAGCTACTCCTTAGCTACCCATGTCTGGTGTCAGAGCCTTCTGAGTCTGGGAAAGTTATCTCTGGAGACAAAAAAATACCCAAAGGTTCAGAGCATTGGTGTTGCATCTTCACAGACAACAAACTGAGGTCCATTAATACGTGGAGCAGAGCTGGCTGCAGCAATGTGGCTTGACCCTTCTCAGTTCAAGATGCTGCTGCACACATCCTCAGCAGTCCTGCTGGGTCACTCCTCAGGCTGCCCCTTCACACTCCCTCCTGCCAGATACATCCAGCTAATTGCTTTCCAGCTGCAATCCAAGCAGGGTTGGGAGAAAGCCTTTCCTTCTCTTGCCAACCTCCTGGCCGTGGCCTGGCCCTTTACCCTAACTGAATTGAGCTGAAGTAAGGTTCTTTGGCACCTGCAGGGTTACTGACCAACTGTAGAGCACCTCAAATTATCACCACACTTGTACCTGTGGCAAAAATATGGAGCACGTTGTGTGGAGCCTCGCACAGTCTTTTTGGGTGTTATGGCCTCCTTTGAAAGTGTGCTCAGATTTACGGATGGAAGGTGCTGTGCAAGAACTGGAATAGAGAATATCTTAGATGGTGAGGGACAGAGAAGTGCACACAGAGAGCCCAGCAAGGGGAATGGTGTTCTGACCCTCCTGGATGATGGCTCAGCCCCCGACATGTGGGTATCTCAGCCACATCTCAGCAGTGCCAGGCTGGGAGGAGGCTCGAGGCTGGCAGTGTCCTGGTCCTGGGTTGCTCGGAGGCAGCAGAGTGTTAAAGGAGCTGGTCTGTCATCTTGCCAGCCTTGAGAATTACAGATTCCCAGCTGCAGTTTGCAATGCATCCATTAACTCACAGGCCAGATCAAAGTGTTGGACCCTGGCATCGCCCGCTCTGGGAGGGCTGAACATTCACCCAAGCCCCATGGTACGGGGCTGTGCCCAGACCTCAGTAGTGTGTAACTGCCCCATCTTGTTTGATCATCCACTACATGGTGAAAAGGGATGGAGAAGGTCAGTTGCAGGGAAGGAGGTGGAAAATGCACCCTGAAGCATGGACAGACTGGGGGATGAAGGGCCATGAAGACAATCAGAGGGCTGGAGCAGCTCTGCTCTGGAGACAGGCTGAGAGAGTTGGGGGTGTTCAGCCTGGAGAAGAGAAGGCTCTGGGGAGACCTTAGAGCACCTTCCAGTGCCTGAAGGGGCTCCAGGAAAGCTGGGGACTTTTTACAAGGGCTTGGAGTCATAGGAAGAGGGGGAATGGTTTCAAACTGAAAGAGGGAAGATTGAGATGAGATATAACGAAAAAATTCTCTGCTGTGAGGGTGGTGAGACACTGGCCAGGTTGCCCAGAGAAGCTGTGGCTGCCACATCCCTGGAAGTCTTGAAGGCCAGGTTGGATGGGGCTTGGAGCAACCTGGCCTAGTGGGTGGTGTTCCTGCCCATGGCAGGGTGTTGTAACTACAGGGTCTTCAAGGTCCCTTTCAACTTGAAACATTCTGTAATTCTATGATCCACAAAGACCACCAGCTCTCACTGGCTCTCCTGTGCACACAGGGTATCAGAGCCTTGTATCAAGCTGCAGTGGTGAAGGATGTAGGGATCTGGGATGTCTCATCCCTCATGTGCTTATTCTCTTTGCTGCCTTTTATTTTCCACACCTCCAGCCCCAGCTAAAACACGGCAAGGTGTGCCTGGCACCTTGCAAGGAGGAGATGCCAGAGCTGGTGATGTGCACCCTGAGGCAGTGGGAAGATATGGGACCCAAAGGATGCTGGAGCAGGGAGCTTCAGGACAGCTTTGGACTCGATGGAATAGCATCCCCTGGGGTTTCCATGGAGCCCAGTCTGTGCTCTGGGGGGTAAGTCTGCCAGGGGAACACATGAAGGGAAGGGGCTGAGAGAGGAGGAAAGTCAGGCTGGAGTGCTGACCCCATTAGCATTGTGACACTGCACCCATCACACCTCCTGCCCCAGGGTCTGGAAAGCTTTGGCTTTGCTTACAGAGAGCTTTTAGAAACCAAATTTTGACTCTTTGATAAAGATATGTGCGTTTGCACATGTACACGTTCACACATGTAGATATTTGTTATGCACGTGCATGTTCACACATGTAGATATTTATTATGCACATACACGTGCACATGGGCAGACACCCTTGTGCACCCACACGTTAAAATCTGTGACAGCAACCCCTAAAAGTACCTGGGTGAGGGACTTCACAGCACCACCAGCAGCACAAACCCTCCTGCCATCACACCTGGGTTCCCCCTCTCCTCCCTCCCTCTGTATTGCACACAGTCAGGGATTACACTGGGATCTTTTCAATCTCTCTGTCAATAGATTTCTTTCCTTTGCCAGCCGATTTTTTTTCCAGCTTGAGCTCTTTCCCTTCATTAATGCACCCAGAAGGGAAGAGCAGCTGCCTGCATTGTCAGTCTATGAAAATTTCTTGCGCTGCTGGATTTGTAAAACAACTGATTAAAGACAATGCAATTAATTATTCCTTGATGAAATAGTGGAAATTATCCTGAAAAATGAAGAAATTTAGCCGTGGAACATTAAATCCCCATAATTATGTCATTTCTACAAAGGGGGCAGGGAGGTGAAGAATAAAAATAAAATCCAGCCACAGTCTTTGTGCTGGCATCTTGCTGGGTGCTGTGGGACAAGGTGCCCTCCTGCCTTGGCATCTGCCGTGCAGGGTGCCCCCAGTACCCCTCCCTGGAGACCTCTGGCACAAGCCAAGGGTGGCTGGTCCCTGGTGAGCCCTGGGCTTTTGGGCCAAGACATTTCCTGTGCCACGGGCAGGGTGTGAGCATCCAGCAGGGCTTACAGCATCGTCCTCATGCAGACCCCAGGGTGCGGCCCAGGGAAGTGTCCCCACCCTGACACTGTCCCCACCCTGACACTGTCACCACCCCTGCTGGGACAGCCCTGGAAAGTCTGACATCCCTTGGAGAGGGAGCTGCGGCCCAACCTCCCTCATCCTCGTCCCTGTTCCTCACGCAGGGGATGAGGCTTCAGCTCCAGCTCCTCCCAGGGCCCAACACCCATGTTTCAGTGTGTGTGCCTGTGTGTGCCTCTGTGTGTGTGTCAGTGTGTGTGTCTGTGTGTGTGTGTCAGTGTTTGTGCCCATGAGTGTGCCTCTGTGTGTGTGTGCCTGTGTATGTCAGTGAGTGTGTCTGTGTGTGTGTGCCTGTGTATGTCAGTGAGTGTGTCTGTGTGTGTGGCTGTGTGTCAGTGAGTGTGTCTGTGTGTGTGGCTGTGTGTGTCAGTGAGTGTGTCAGTGAGTGTGTCTGTGTGTGTGTCAGTGTGTGTGTGCCTGTATGTGTGTCTGTGTGTGTGTCAGTGTGTGTGTGCCTGTATGTGTGTCAGTGAGTGTGTCAGTGTGTGTGTGCCTGTATGTGTGTCTGTGTGTGTGTCAGTGTGTGTGTGCCTGTATGTGTGTCAGTGAGTGTGTCAGTGAGTGTGTCAGTGAGTCTGCCAGTGACTGTGTGCCAGTGTGTGTGCGGTTGTGTATGCCAGTGAGTGTGTCAGTGAGTGTGTCAGTGTGCCAGTGAGTGTGCCAGTGAGTGTGTCAGTGAGTGTGTCAGTGTGCCAGTGAGTGTGCCAGTGAGTGTGTCAGTGAGTGTGTCAGTGTGCCAGTGAGTGTGCCAGTGAGTGTGTCAGTGAGTGTGTCAGTGTGCCAGTGAGTGTGCCAGTGAGTGTGTCAGTGAGTGTGTCAGTGTGCCAGTGAGTGTGCCAGTGAGTGTGCCAGTGAGTGTGTCAGTGAGTGTGTCAGTGTGCCAGTGAGTGTGCCAGTGAGTGTGCCAGTGAGTGTGTCAGTGAGTGTGTCAGTGTGCCAGTGAGTGTGCCAGTGAGTGTGTCAGTGAGTGTGTCAGTGAGTGTGTCAGTGTGCCAGTGAGTGTGCCAGTGAGTGTGTCAGTGAGTGTGTCAGTGTGCCAGTGAGTGTGCCAGTGAGTGTGCCAGTGAGTGTGTCAGTGAGTGTGTCAGTGTGCCAGTGAGTGTGCCAGTGAGTGTGCCAGTGAGTGTGTCAGTGAGTGTGTCAGTGTGCCAGTGAGTGTGCCAGTGAGTGTGTCAGTGAGTGTGTCAGTGTGCCAGTGAGTGTGCCAGTGAGTGTGTCAGTGAGTGTGTCAGTGTGCCAGTGAGTGTGCCAGTGAGTGTGCCAGTGAGTGTGTCAGTATGCCAGTGAGTGTGTCAGTGAGTGTGTCAGTGTGCCAGTGAGTGTGTCAGTGAGTGTGTCAGTGTGCCAGTGAGTGTGCCAGTGAGTGTGTCAGTGAGTGTGTCAGTGTGCCAGTGAGTGTGCCAGTGAGTGTGTCAGTGAGTGTGTCAGTGTGCCAGTGAGTGTGCCAGTGAGTGTGTCAGTGAGTGTGTCAGTGTGCCAGTGAGTGTGCCAGTGAGTGTGCCAGTGAGTGTGTCAGTGTGCCAGTGAGTGTGCCAGTGAGTGTGCCAGTGAGTGTGTCAGTATGCCAGTGAGTGTGTCAGTGAGTGTGTCAGTGTGCCAGTGAGTGTGCCAGTGAGTGTGCCAGTGAGTGTGTCAGTGAGTGTGTCAGTGTGCCAGTGAGTGTGCCAGTGAGTGTGTCAGTGAGTGTGTCAGTGTGCCAGTGCCTGCCCCCCCAGCACAGGGAGCCCCCCCTCCCCACGGGCAGAGGCCCCAGCACAGACTGGCACGGGGGGCAGTTGCTGGGGTGGGGGGATGTGCCTCCTCCGCACTCACAGCTGGGGACTGTTGATTTTATTTATTTATTCTATTCTGAGATTTGTCAAACGTGGGACTGGAGCCTTCCCGAGCCTGGTGTGCATGGAATGAATCCAGGCCCCACATACCACCTGCCGAAATGTAATTACCAGATGTGTTAAATGAATAAATCTTCCGGGCACCGTTTTCTGTTGGCGCTGTTAAGCCTACAGGGGAAGCCTGTGACTCTGCTCTGAGCTGCCTGTGCCACCTCCCTCCCCCAGTCTGGGACCTGGACAGCTCTGCACTGAGCTTCCCCTGGTCTCTCCTCTGGGTCATTGCCACCAGGTTATTTGGGACCAGCTCTATGTCCCTCAGCCCTTCTCAGTGCTGTGGGTGGACCTGCCATGGAGACCCTGCCCCTGGCTGGGATGCTGCAGCTCTAGGAGGGGTAAAGCACCCAGATTTCCTAGTTTTTGGTAGTAAGCAGAGTACTGCAGGGATCTGAGCAGGGACAAGGTCCCCGTGGGGTGTCAAGCAGAAGGCAGGCAAGGGCTGACCAGAGGGATGCTCCACAGAAAGATTTGGTGAGCAAAGAACAGTGCTGTGGCCATAGGAGAGAGTCTGCAGCTCAGCCTTGGAGACCAGGCACCCTCATTCCAGCATCAGGAATGGGTCCTGGATGGGGGATCCCTGCAGGGCAGCTGCCCTGAGCAGGAGGTTGGTGTTCTGTTGGAAGGGGACACTCTTGTTTTCCCCTTCAGTTTTTAGTTCATTCTTTTTACGTCTCCACGGAGTTCCTCTCGGTGGGGCTAGCTGGAGTCTGCAGATGCAGCACTCACAAAAACCAATTTAGTCTCCAAAATGGTCTTCAGGTGATCACAGCCAGGCCAAGTTCCTGCTTGTCAGTCTTTGAGGAGGCTCTCGGGTAGGCTCTGCTTTCTGTTCAGCGATGCATGTCAGAAGGGTCTGCTCTTTCTGTGGGCATCAACTGTCCTCCTTTTAGAGCTTCTGGCTAGGAACAAAGCATGAAAACTTCAGTTAATCATGTGCTGGTTAATATTTTCCTAATTCCGGTTAAAGAAAGAAAAAAAAAAAAGGCAGTGATTGAAATGTAGGCTTAAGGAGCCTGGGTATTGAGGACAGCTCATAAAAATTGTTTTGCACCCATTTTCTGACCATTTCTACTAATCACATACCATGAAATGAACAGTTTGCAAACACCCCATGGGCTGAAATTTGTTTGCATAAACTATTCAGCAAACACTTGCAGATAACAAATTCATTTGCAGAAATCAGGATCAGCTTCTCAGCAACGAGCAAATGGGGGAAAAGAAAAAAAAAAAAAAAAAAAGAAATGAAAAACCAACCAAAAAACCCAACCTCCAACGAATCGTGCACAAGGCGATTCTTCTTCCTGCAGGACCGCAGTCATCTTCCCAGTGATGCAGATGTTTTTTGGTGGTGGTGCAGGAGGGCTGCATCACTTTCTGGTGCATGTCAGAAAGAGCCAGGATGGTTTGTGGTGAATGCTTTGTGGTGATTTTCTTTTTTTAAAAAAAAATGCCATGGGTTGTGTCAGAGCATTCCCAAGGCAATGGGTAAGGATTTCAGAGGGGCAGATCCAAGCTGGGTCTACAGGAAAGGCTCTGAGCTCCCAGGCAGTCTGTACACAGAACCAAGGAGGATTAGGTTTGCAACACAATTCTTTTTTTGTATTTTAAATAGAATTATTGGAAATTTGACTCTTTTTTAATTTGGGTGCTGACAGCTAGTAAACCTGGCCATGGGTCCTGCTGAATGGGACCTTCTTTTTTGCTGCCTCCCCATGTGAAGAACAGAAGAGCCGATGGTGATCCCTGGGGTGGATGGGGTGAGCAGGGCTTTGGAGGTCCCTCTCCACCCAGGGAAAACTGGGTTGGATGGTGCTGGATCTCTGCTCCTGTGGTTTGCTCGTGTTCCCCCCAGGTATCCCTGCTCCCAGAGCTGGTCTGTGGTTCCTGCTACTGAAAACTGCAATTGGACTAGCAGAGTGTGCAGCTATCCCAAAGCCAACTGAGTACAAAGTCAAGTTTCCAATAACCATTTTTCCATTAAAATAAATAATAAAATCCCCTCCAAAGAAGAAAATTTTATTTCAGACACTTTTTCACATTGTAAATGCTGTTTGATTCTTTTTGCTAAGCCTCCATACCGAGAGGGATGTGCTGATCACACCCCAACTATCACAACTCTACAGGGGTGCAGAAAAGGACTCCACCCACCTACTGGGTCCTACTCCCTCGTGGCACCTACGCTGCTGGTGATGTACCTGGTCTGGCCTGGAGGTATCAGGAAGTGTTGTGTCCTCTGCTACCTCCTTTGCAGGGACAGGAGCAGAGCTGTCATCGCTGGCCTCAGCCCATTGCTGGGCAGATCCTGGGTCCTGGCAGGACAAGTTGGTTGGACTCGATGGTCTTAAAGGTCTTTTCCTACCAGAAAGATTCTGTGATTCTGTGATAAGTGGTGCTGGGGTCCAGAGATACTTCCCAGCTGCCTCTACAATGTCAAGGTGGACAACAGGGCAATGAGGGACCAAGAGAAGATGATGAGGCTGAAACCAACTGACACACCCCGAGCACCAGGACCTCCTTCCTCCTCTGCTGCCTGCCCCTGTCCCTGACCCCAGCCTCTCTCACAGGACACCTCCCTCCATCACAGCAGCTCAGACATTCCAGGAAGGAACTCAGCTCCAGGAATTAAAAGCTTTGCAGCAGAGATGTGACAAAAAGAAAGAAAATGCCTTGAAACTTGCCTCCTTCATCTCTCCCAGAACTTCACCTTTCTGTCGTCTTCAGTTATTTCACAGCCTCTGGAAAAGAAGAAGGAAAAAAAAACCCAACAAACCACGGTTAGGAACTTGCTGAATAAATCATATCCATTCCCCTCCCCACCTCCCTCCTTTCTTTTGTGCAAATCAAAGGCTGGGAGCTGCCAGGAGCTGACAGCGGTGCCCCCAGCCCCCACCTCCTTGCTCCTCCCAACCCCCATCCTCGGGAACTTCGGGGGGCTCGGTGGTGGCTCCAGAGGCGATCAAACTCTGACAGCCCGGCCAGGGGGACGGGGGGAGCAGGAGCCAGATCTCGGCTGCTGTCGCTCCTGCAGGCACTTCCTGCCTGCTCCCCGTGGGTCTTGTAGTTTGGAAACAAGGTACCGAACATGTGGGGAAGGCTGATAATCTCCAAAGTGTCTGTGATTAAGTGAAACCAGCAAATTGAGATGCTTAGACAATTAGTAATCTTGGCATGAAAAAAAAACCAAACCCACAAGAACCTGGAAGAATCAAAGAAAAGCAGAGGGTTTGGGGGTTATTTTTACTTGGTTTTATTTATCTTATTTTATCCCTCCTTCCCCTCCCCCTCATCCTTCTAATTTCCTGAGCTTGTTCCAGTTAGATTTGAAGTGAGAGCGAAATCAGGAGCACTCCCTGCTCCAACCCCCCCCCTGCCCACCTCCCATCTCCTGTGAAGGAGCGGGTTCAGGTGCTGCTGCCTTCCTGCTGCCAGCCAAGGAGGTGACCCAGGCTCCTGGTCCTGTCTGGCCAGCTGCCATCTGCCCTCTACCCCTGCCATGCTGCTTAGTTCCCCTCCATGTGGCCGGGGAGATGGCAGCCTGCCCGTGGCAGCCCACATGCTGGCAAACAGGGCTCTGTCCACACCCCACTCCTGGGCTGGCAGGATGGGCAAAGCTGATGGCATCATGGACCCAGGACCACATATCTCCCTGTCACTCTCCTGCTGCTGCCTTTCAGCAGCTCCCTGCATGGATGCAGGTGGTGCCCAGGCCATTTATGAAGTGAATCATCAAATCCCAGACTGGTTTAGGTTGGAAGGGGCCTAGAAGATCATCCAGTCCCTCCCCCTGACATGGGCAGGGACACCTCCCACCAGACCAGGTTGCTCCAAGCCCCATCCAACCTGACTTTGAACACTTCCAAGGATGGGGCAGCCACACTTGCTCTGGGCAACTTGGGCCAGTGTCTCACCACCCTCAAGACATGAGCCCAGCCCCAGTGTGGCAGCTGTCGAATGCCCATGCCAGGTCCTGTCCCTGCACTGTGGTGTGCCCAGTGCCCTCCTCTGCTCTGTAGCACCCTGCTGCCAGGTCAGGGTACAGCTTGGGGGCACCTCTTGTGGCATATGGAGAGCTCAGGGCATCTGGCAGCACAGCCTGACATCAGCAAAAGCACAGCCAGGAGCAGCAGAGGGACATCTTGCAGGAGTCACTTGTGAGTTTAGGTGATTCTCCGATGGTCACTGTGCCCCTGCATCCTTTGAAAGCCAGAGCTGATGTCTGTGCCATGGGCTCTGTCTCACCCAGCTGCTCTTGTGGTCCCAGATGTGACTTCTGGCCTCCCAGCATGTCCCCTGTGGTGAGGTTTCCAGCCTTGGCCAGCCCATATCACCAAAAGGCTTGTCAGGCCTGACACAGGCTGTTTAAGGCAGCAGTGGAGTCCACATCCCTGGAGAGATTTATAAGCCACGTAGATATGTTGCTGAGGGACATGGTTTGCTGGTGGTCTTGGCAGTATTGGGTTAATGGCTGGACTTGATGATCTTAAAGGTCTTTTCCAACCAAAATTATTTAATGGTTCTATCTTTGAAGGGCTTAGAGGCAGCATCATTCCAGACTTGGAGGATGCAACCAATGCACACAACTTACTGTGCAACTGACTTCATCTGCAGCCAATCTACATCAGGGCTGTGAAGCCATCACGGGACCCACCAGCTCCTCTTCATAGAGACAAAGACCCTCTGGGCTGATGGAAACTTTCAGGGCACTCCTATGCTAACCTGGACTCATCCCCCGTGCTGTGGCCTTGCGCTGCCCTATGTCGTTGGACTTTCCTGCTCCCCAGCCTCTTCCCTCCCAGCCCTTGCAGCCTAGAAGAGCTATGTTAAAAACAGGGGGGTTGTCTCAGGCACCTGCACTTGACCTTCAGGTTTTATGCTGTGTTTGCTCTCCCCAGATGAAGCTTGGAAGAAGCTGTGTGTTTGCAAGACACTCCAGAAGCTGGAGCTGCGCCAGCTTCCCAGGCTACCCGTAGGACCTGCCACCACTCATACCCACCAACCCTGCCAAAAACTGAGGTGAAAGGGTGATAACATGTCACTCCAGGGATGAGAAACTGTTCTGTTGGGAGCTTCTTCCCCCAGACCCAAGTATGGAATGGGGATCTCTGGGTTCACCCCAGTCTCCTGACTCCAGAGCCATTGACATGCAGAGGTCTGGAGCACTTGGAGAGGTGCCTGACCAGCACCAACAGCCACCTTCCTGCTTGCTCGGGGAAGCTCTCTGCTTGCAACAAACGAACAGGAGAGCTGGACAGCCTCTTCATCCTCACACTCCCCTATTTACCTGACACTAGTTTTGCCCTTTTGCAAAAGCACCCTTCCTGGTACTGGGTAACCTTCTTGGTTTCCATTTTTCAAAGGCGATTCCAGCAATCACTTTGTTTATCACTTTTTGACCAAGTTTCATTTCTTTTAGCTTCATCTCCTGTCTCTTTATTTGTTTAGAGTTTTATCTCTGGGATTCCAACTCCTCCTCGGGAGGCTGTTGCATAAGTAGCCTCCATACTGATTGCAAGGATTTTAATTTGGTAGCTTTCATCTTAAGCTGTTTCTAAGGCACTTCCTCATTTGTTTAAAATCACCCTGCCTAAAGCTTTTGAATTGTTTTTCTGGCTTGATACTTCCCAAAGGGGTGTGGGACTTAATTAGAGTCCCTGCTCCTTTGTGGTTCAGTGACAGTTGCCTGGATTAAGTCAAGAGTTGCCACTCCACTTGTGTGCCCCAGACCTCGCTTTGCAGCCCTGACATTGCGACATCTCCGATGGGATTTGGATCTCTCAACATGCAGGTATCTCCAGCCACTTGTAACTGCTCCCCTAATGGCTTCGCAGCCTTCTCGTGGCCTCCTGGCCTCTGGCTCTCACCTGGCTGTGAGAACCAGAAGGACACAAAACCCCAAGGGGACACATAACCCCAGGGGACAGGACAAGGCTCTTCCAGCTGAGGTGAGGATGGATGCCTGGCCAGCACCCAACAGAGAAAGCTACTTTGTAGAGAACAGGGAGGTAAGTGGAAGGGAGAGCAAAGCAAGGAGCACGAGCAGAGGATGAAGGGCAGGAAAGGGGAATTCATACACACACTTTTCGGTCCTCTTGGTTGGCAAATGCAAGCCTGGTTCCTCATGACTGGCTTGGGGTGACAAGGGCAAAATCAGCTACGCAGCCTGCCAGGGTGGGTCCTCCGTGCCCAGCACCCCAGAGCTGCTGGAGCCCATCCAGAGCAAGGAGGATCTCTTGTAAGGCTGAGCCAGGGAAGGAGGACTGGCTTGGGGGAGGCATGGTGCACTGGCACAAGGAGCATCTCCATCCAGGGTCCAAGGTGACCCTGTGGAAGATCTCCAGGGCAGAGAGACACCTGTCCCAGCTGGTACCTGAGCTCTGGCATCCCTTGCTCCACAGGGGAAACCACATCTTTCCATGAGACTGCTACCCCTCTTCCTTGTGCCATCCCCCTTCCTGGTACAGGTCCCCACCCATCCCTTTCTCCTCCCTGATGGTGCCTCCATGGTCTGGCTTTCTCTGAACTGGGAGTCGAGCTGTGAGGGTCAGGCTTAGGCCAGCTCTGACATCCTCTGCAGTGGGAGTGTTTGCCTGAGCCCCACCCCTGGTTTACAGGATGTGATTTATGCTGGTTTAATTGGTGTTGGTTTAATTGGCTCATCGAGCTCCCATATGTGTTGGGAGGGGGCCAGAGAGAGCATTAAAGCATCATTACAAATTATGAACATCTCTCTCCATCTCATCTCTGCCACTCCTTCTCCTCCCTTACATTTTAGGGAGCCAGGACACTCCGGCATGAGGTAGGAACCTTTTCGGGGAATCTGACTGTGTTGAAAACCAGACAAAATGGTAGATTTCTCCTGAAGTCACATCTGCATTGCCTAGTGCTCCCCATTCCCACTGGTCCCCCAGCAGCTTCCAGGCAGGGGCATCTCTGCAGGGAAGACACTCACTACCCAGGATCTGCCCCCTAGTCCTAGAGGAGCTGTCATGACTCCTGTGGGTTACTCCAGTGGGTTACAAAGCCTGACATGATCCTTCCAGCACTGCAGCCCATTTCACAGTGAAGCTTTGCTTTGTGGAGGCATCCACAGCTCAAGGAGGGACACTGGGTAGGCAGTGGGTAGTTGTGTGCCTCAAGGGTTTGAGGTGGGCATCCTTTGGCAAAGTTTGTGTTGGGTGGGGTGTCTTGGGACAGGTTTGGAGAAGAGGGGATGCTCTACACTGCAGAGGGATTGGGAAGGTGACAGGGATTGGGGCTTCATATGGAGAGGGATGTTATATACTTGGAGAGCATGAAGGCAGAGTCAAGGGTGTCAGGGTCCCATCTGCTCTCTGCCCTTAAGATAGATGAGCTTCAGGCTCTGCTGTCGTACCTCAGCCCTGCTGGGCATCACCCTGATGCCAGCTGCTGTCCTTGTCCCTGTCCTGTCCCAAGGCAGGGCTGGCACACACCCACTCCCTCCTGGGACCCTCTAAAGCTGGGGACAGACTAAACCAACACCTCTTTTCCCCTCCTGGAGTTCCCCTGGTGTCCAGGCCTCTGTCGTGTGCACAATCTCCTGTGCACAAACATCCTCAGTGTCTTTGCTAGTGTGCAGCATCTCCACATCATGATGTCTTCTCCTTTCCAGTCACCTTTCCAGGATTCCTGCTGGGTGTCTTTCTGTGCCTTACAGCCACAGCCAGCAACAGGGCTGTCCCCAAAGCTCCCTTCTTGCCAGATGTGCCCAGTGTCCCCCTGCCACCCGCATCCCAGACCAGAGCCGCTCAGTCTGCCAAATGAGCCAAGACATTGAGGTGCTGGAGTGTGCCCAGAGAAGGGCAATGGAGCTGAGGAAAGGTCTGGAGCACAAGTCTTCCAAGGAGCAGCTGAGGGACCTGGTGGTCTTCAGTCTGGAGAAAAGGAGGCTGAGGGGAGACCTTCTCACTCCCTACAGCTGCCTGAAAGGAGGTTGGAGCGAGTGGGGGTTGGTCTCTTCTCCCAAGGAACAAGTGATATGACAAGAGGAAATGGCCTCAGGTTGTGCCAGGGGAGGTTTAGATTGGATATTGGGAACAATTTATTCACTGAAAGGGTTGTCAGGCCCTGGCACAGACTACCAGGTTGAATCCCTATCCCTGGAGGTGGTTAAAAGACATGTAGATGTGCTGTTGAGGAACATGGTTTAGCACTGGTCTTCGTAGTGTCAAGTTAAGGGTTGGACTCGATGATCTTAAACATCTTTTCTGATAAAAACGATTCAATGACTCTATGATTCTAACTCCCAGCTCTGTAAGAAACAAGTGCAAGAAGTGCCTCAGCCCTGAGTGCCCTGCAGCAGCGCAGATGTTGCTGAGCTAAATAAGGGAATCAGCTGGAGCTGTTAAGTTCTGTACCCTGTGGATGCTGGAGGGGAAAAAAGTGACAATTATGTGCATTACAGCAGGAGCCCTGCAATGCCAGGCACTGCAGGAGCACTGAGGGGAGCAGCTCTGCCCCAGCAGCCTCACGGCGTTCCCATCCCTTGCTCTCCGGTGCCAATGTTTTGCTGCTGGGCTCACCAGGGCGGGGATTCATGGGTCCCTGAGGGGTGCTGTGGGCAGGGAGCAGAAGCTTTGGGTTTTTCCTTGACTCTTGGCTCCTTTAAGGGTTTTTCTGGGGATGCCCTGTGCCTCCCTCTGCAATAGAAGGAGGGGGTGGTGACATTCCCAAGGCTATGCAGAAGGGACCCTGCCCACCCCAGGAGGAGTGTGATCTCTGGGGCAAGACACAAGGTCCCCATTTTTCCCCTCTAACCAGACCTGGTTTCCTAAAGTGCCTGTCGAAATCCAGGATGGAAGGAAACTCCAGAGGGGTGAGCTGGAGCCAGGGGAGGGCTGAGCATGGGTGGAGGCTCCAAGAGGAGCTGGCTGGGGAGCCTGGCCACGCTGCCAACTTGGCATGGCTCCACCGGCAGCCCCAGTCCCAAGCCACCCAAGCTGTTGGGAGTGGGTATAAAACAGACCCTGCTGGCTGGTCCCCAAGGAGAAGAGCTGGCTTGGGCAGGAAACATCATTACTGACATTTAAGAGTGGGGGAAAAACGCCCAGTTGGCAGGTGGGGAGAGCAGCACCCGGTACTCCAGCAGCTCTCCTGCCCCTCAGGGCTGCAGTCCCCTTTCTCATGCCTCACCACTGGTTCCATTTCCCACTGCAGTTTCCCTTCAGTGCCTGGAAAACAGCCCATGGCTGCCCCACTCCTGCCATCACTGCTCACCGTAGCCAGCACAGAACTGCTCAGTCCTGGAGCAGCCCCTCGGAGCAGAGTCATCTCTGTGGATCACAGCAGAGGATCTGGGGTATTTCCCATTCCATAACAGCCTGGGCCATGAAGGGCAAGGCTGGCCTGGGGTGGGAGCTGCTTTTCTAGTTCACACAGGGTCCTGGGGCAGGACCAGCCCTGTCCTGCAAGGGAACACCTGGGAAAAGGATGTCATGCACCAGCCTGGTTGCCTTTGTGGAGGACCACAAGCTGAGGAACCCTTGAGTGACACCATCCCTGCAAGAAAACACGTGGAAAACCCTGTCCCACCAGGCTGGGAGCCAGGCTAGGCTCCAAACTTGGCTCCTGGTGGGCGGCTGAACCTGACTCAGTGGGAGCTGGAGCTCCACAGATGGCTCTGGCTCCTGGTGGGGTGACTCAACCTCCTGCTGTCAGAGGAAGAGCTGGGGTGAGCAACCAGGGGCTTCACTGGTACTGTGGTCAGGGCAGGAATGTCTGTGGGGCCAGCTGAGAGTACCTGGATGGACGGGCAAAGGGCTCAGAGCAGGGATGCTGGGCTGGGGGTCCCTGATGGGGTGCAGCCCTGCAAGAAGCGATGGGGTGGGCAAATGGAAGGAGCCCACAGGCAGGGATGGGGATGCCAGCTGCTGCAGGGACTTGAAATTATTAAAACAAACCTCATCACTTCAGAGCCCAGAGTTTGTCCTGGTCAGCCAAATGCTCTTCCCAGGCAAACTCACACCCTCAGACTGGAGGTCAGTAAAGAACAGGAGGGACATCAGGGTCCTGCTTACCCCAAGGGGCCTGTTAGCTTAAGACCCCTTCATCCCATCATCATTCCAGGGAGCATCAAGAGACAAGCTCTGTGCAGAACTGTGAGGGATGCTCACGTGAAGCCCTCAGGGCTAGTTGGGGTCCTGCCCACATCTCCAGTGGTGGGACAGCAACTGCAGCACATGGCGCCCAGGGTGGGCAGTGGCCAGGGACATCCCCTGAACCCACAACCCCAGAAAATTCATCCCAGCCCCAGAGGCCACCAGTGAAGCCCAGTGCCAGTGTCTCTCACAGTCCCCACTGTGCTGAGAGAGAGCGTGTACCTGTGAGCACAGATGGTGAACTCCAACAGCAACAGAAACATGGAGATCATAATTATCTGAACATAATGAAGGGTTTCATTAAATACACTTGGAAAACAACTCAGCAGCCGCACAAAGTTAAACTGCTGGTCTCAACTCTCCAAACTATTTAAAATTTATTAGCTTCCCCTGTGGGCCTCGAGCTTTTAAGTACCAGAGAATTCTTGAAAATAAGATATTTTTTCCTTTCTTATGCCCATGTCTTTCCAGTGTGTTTTGGACTCTCAGAAGTGTTTGTGGGGGGGAAGGAACCACCAGCTCTCACTTTGTTGCTGACACATTTTCTCTCCCACCTGCCAATGCCCTCCCTCCCCAGGCTGCTTTTCACCGGGGCTGCTGAGCACAGCCATTTCCAAAGGGATGATCACATCAGAGGCACCTGCACGCTGATCCCTGCTAAATCCTGGACTCCAGGCTGCAGGTGGTTCTTGTTGCAAAGGGATTAGAGGGAGGCTGAATAAACCTGGGTTTGATCTAGTGCTAACTGGCATGGGGTAATGCCCTTGGCTGAGATGAGATTTACTGAGCTGTGTCTTTTCATAATGTGGGAGGGGAAGCAGCCCTGGGAGGAAGCTCTTTCCTGCTCAGAAAGAGAAATTCCTAGTTTTGAATAACAGCAAGAGCTTGGTGCTTGGAGAGGTGCTGGGGTCTGACACTGCATCTGTGTGCATCAGAGCTGAGGAGGGGCTGGCTGCACACAGAGGGTCACATAATCCCAGACTGGTTTGGGTTCAGGGACCTTAAAGCTCACTCTGCCATGGGCAGGGACACCTCCCTCTACACCAGGTTGCTCCAAGCCCCATGCAACCTGTCCTTGAACACTTCCAGGGATGAGGCAGCTGCAGCTTCTCTGGGCAACCTGTTCCAGTGTCTCATCACCCTCACAACAAAGAATTTCTTCCCAACGTCCAATTTAAATCTACCAGGGGTAGATGCTCAGGAGCTTTCTTCTTTTACCCTATGGAGAAGTGTTTCCATGCTTAAGGGTTTTCTCCTCTCACCCCATGTCCATGGGGAAGAACAGTTCATGTCTGGAGAGGCAGGGATCTCTGTTATGGAATTGTTGAATCACAGACTGGTTTGGGTTGGAAGGGACCTTAATGATCATCCAGTCCCCCCCCTGCATGGGCAGGGACACCTCCCACTAGACCAGGTTGCTCCAAGCCCCATCCAACCTGGCCTGGAACACTTCCAGGGAGGGTCATAGTGGGGTAGGAGGAAAGAGCCCTTGGTTTCTGATGGCAGGGATGGGGCTGGTTCTGGTGCCAGCAAAGCACCAGGGGTTGGGCTGGGGCCTCATCTTCCTTCTTTGAATGATCACAGTTGATGACATGGGAAAACATGGCCTCACCCCTGCTTTGGTGGAGTATTTGTGCTAAGGAAAAGCAAGGTGGGATTTTTTTCATGGGAGAATGTAATTCTTGGTGCCAGGCTGCTTCATTAAAATATTCTGATTTATAGTCCTTGGTTTCAGGCTGGAAGAGAGCTTCAAACATAGGGATGATGCAGTGGAATCAGGTGAAGCTTAGTATTTCTTCTCCTTGTGTGTTGGATGCCCCAGGAGCTGTCACTGACAGCCACAGTTCTCTCTTCTCCCACATTTTTGGAAATAACAATGAACTAAGAAATTCAGGTTTTGGCCAAGCTTCTAATGAACTCTAATAGCATCATCCTGGGATTGCACTCAGCTGCAAAGGGAGATCAGCATGAGCTGCTGGGAGTGCAAAGATATGAGGGGAGAGGGAAGGGAGGTTCCCAGCACCATCACATCAGGGTAGGAGAAGAAAATCCATCTCTCCTTTGCTATGGCATGTACAGCCTTGTTGAGCATCTGAACTCCTTCTGCCTGTGCTCCAAGCCCTGGAGTTACCTGTTGATCATGGTGGTGTTAACTTGGGCTCTGCTGTGCCAGCAGTCCATTAGGGGACAGGCTGTGTGACACAGGTGGGTTTGCAGTCAGCTCTGCAGAGTTGGGGAGGGATATCAAATACAGGTGAAGTAAAATAAACCCAATGTGACAACCTGCAGCTGCCTTAAACCATGGAGAATCAGGGACAGGAGCATGGGTTGCTCCACTCCCTCCTGCATCAAGGCAAGTTGCAGAGCTTCACAGGAGAGCAAGGATGGCAATGGAGCTGGGGAAGGAGCAGCTGAGGGACCTGGTGGTGTTCAGCTGGAGAAAAGGAGGCTGAGGGGAGACCTTCTCACTCTCTACAATTGCTGAAAGGAGGTTGGAGCAAGGGGGGTTGGTCTCTTCTCCCAAGGAACAAGTGATAGGACAAGAGGAAGTAGCCTCCAGTTTCACCAGGGGAAGTTTAGATTGGATATTGGGAACAATTCCTTTATGGAAAGGGTTGTCAGGCCCTGGCCCAGGGCAGTGGTGGAGTCCCTATCCCTGGAGGGATTTCAAAGCTGTGAGGGACATGGTTTAGTGGTGGCCTTGGCAGTGCTGGGTTAATGGTTGGACTTGATGATCTTAAAGGTCTTTTCCAACCAAAACAAGTCTATGATTGTATGAATATGGAAAGGTCCAAGACTCCTGCAGGAGGAGCAGAGGGGTCCCTGGAGCAATGAGGTCTCATCATTCAAAGTCATTTTGAGCCCTGGAAGACATGTTTCAGGTTGGTGTGGCTGCAATAGGTTGGAGGGACAGTGAGTCTGCTCCCAGCCATGGGACTGCCAGGCTGGTGTGGAGGGTATCTGATGGAGTTGAGGAGAGATGTTGTGAGTGAGGAGGGGGGAAGAGGGCATGCTGCTGCTTTCCCAGGCATTTGGCTTTTATTTCTAGTGCCCCATGTTGCTGCCTTGCCTGGGGAGGTGACCAGAAGTGGAGAGCTGGGAGGAGAGGAGCAGACTTGGAGCAGGCAGCTGCTCCCCTGGTCAGGGTGCCCCAGGCACTGTGGCAAGATGTGGGCACCAGGTGCAGTTATCTGCCAACAGAGAGGGTTTTCCCTCCAGGAAATAATGCAGGAGTGAGGCCATGGCTCTTGCAGCACTGATCAGAGGAGGCTCGGCTGGGACGTGATGTACAATCCCCTACTGCTGGGTCACTGTGCTGTGGCACGTGCAATGAGCTGGTGGGTCTCAGCCTAGAACAGTGGGGCAGTCGACCCTTCTAGGGATGTCCTAGGAGAATAAGTATTTAGAAAATGGGCTTGGTCTCACTCACAAAGATGCTTGGCCCTCAATGTGAAGGTCTTCTCAGCACAGGAGATGAGTCGCATGTTTTCCAGGTTTTATTGCCCTTTAAATGTGGGGGTGGATCTACTCCCTCTGTTGTGGGAGCCCCAAACCCAGAAATTTCTCCTGCCTCTTTTAAAAAGGCCAGATATGAGAAACTATTTCTTCCATTAAATAAACAGCTCCAGGCAGTGGCCTTGACTGTCTCCTCACCCAGAAAGGGCAAACCAGAGGGAGGCTGTGGGCAGTGAGAGGCAGGAAAGGTGCCTGAATTCCCTCGAAGGCAGCCAGGCAGGAGCCCTGCTCGTAGCTTGGCTCATCAAAGCCACTCTCCTAAGCAGAAGGGGCAGCTGTGTGTGTCAGTTACACACTGCCCCGAGCTGGGCACACATCTGCCAACTGGCAGTGCTCCATGGCATGGCCCTGTCACCCCACCAGCCTTGGCTGCCTGTCCCTGGCTGCAGGCAGAGGGTGGGAATCATGCTGTGCCCCATGAGAAATCTGCAGAGCTCAGCTGGGAAGAGGGAGGGCTTTGATGCAAGGCAAGGGGTCTCCACAACTTCTCAAGGTCTGGGAGGAGTGAAAGAGTCTTGGTGCTTAACCCATGGGGGATGCCTGCAGAGTGCTGGGAGGGCTTGGCAGCTGGGCCTTTCTGAGCACAGATGTTTCAGAAGACAGTGATGGCCTTCCCTGGCCTGATAGCCCTGCCATCTCATCTGTTCCCATCACAGCACCTTCTCTGGAGACTCTGGGGAGTGCTGTGGGCACTTATGGATGGGAAGGGCAGGGACGTGCAGTCCAAAACCTGCCAAGCTCTACTTGGATCTGTTGAGAGCCTACATCTGGTCAGGGACAAGCCCTTTGCTTCCAGGGCAGAAGTTACGAGCCCCGCTGTGAGGATAGTGCAGCTGATGGCTGCTTGGGGCCTTCTGCAAATGTGGTCCACACCATGAAATTCCTCTTTTGTGTCACATCAAAGGCAGGCGAGGGAAT
Source organism: Hemiprocne comata (assembly GCA_020745705.1). Taxonomy (NCBI): domain Eukaryota; kingdom Metazoa; phylum Chordata; class Aves; order Apodiformes; family Apodidae; genus Hemiprocne; species Hemiprocne comata. The sequence goes on along the minus strand of CM036607.1, from coordinate 6,697,533 downwards.
CATAGAAACCCAGAGTGGTTTGGGTGTGAAAGGACCTTAAAGACCATCCAGTCCCAACCCCCTGCATGGGCAGGGACATCTCCCACTAGACCAGGTTGCTCCAAGCCCCATCCAACCTGCCCTTCAACACATCCAGGGATGGGGCAGCCACGGCTTCTCTGGGCAACCTGGGCCAGTGTCTCACCACCCTCACAGTGAAGAATTTCTTCCTAATCATAGAACCATAGAATCATAGAATCCTAGGGGTTGGAAGGGACCTCGAAAGATCATCTAGTCCAACCCCCCCTGCCAGAGCAGGGTCACCTAGAGCACATCACACAGGAACTTGTCCAGGCGGGTTTTGAATGTCTCCAGTGAAGGAGACTCCACAACCTCCCTGGGCAGCCTGTTCCAGTCTAATGTCTAGCCTAGATCTCCCCTCTTCCAGTTAAAAGCCATTACCCCTTGTCCTGTCACTGCATGTCCTGTGAAAAGGGGAATGAGCTCATCTGTGGGGCTGAGCCTGGTGCTTCCCAAGCACAGGCAGGCTCTGTCCTCCCTCAGCTGTGCTCACTCTATCAGCTCGGGGAGGGCCTGGTGAGGCAGATCTGGAGGGAGATCCAGCTGTATGCCATGGGGTGACTGCAGGGGAACCTCCAAGGCTGCTCCCAGCTGGATTTGGGGGTCATGGTCGTTAGCTGTGTCGTTAGCACATGAGAGGTCCAAGCTTGCAAGGCTGGGGCTGTGCACGTGCCTATGCACAGGAAGAGGAGAGGATTTTGTTTTCCATCTCAATCAGCCTGGTCTCTTTAGTGAGCTCTGACAAAGGGGACAGTGGCTTTTCATGCTGCTCTTGATCTCGGGGCCAGTAGCAAAATCCTCCCAGCGTGTCCCTGGGCACCATTCCCTCCTCTCTCATCCTGTGACTACGCTGGGAACACTGCGGGCGGTACAAACAGGGCAGCATTAGGGATGCAGAGCGACACTGAGCCTCTTGGAATTATGCTCCAGGAGCACACAGCTCTCCCTGCCGGCTGCCTCTGCATTCTGGTCCCGGCAGCCAGCAGGGGCTGGGTGCTGGGGGCAAGGACGAGAGCAACCTAGGCAGCCAGCTCGGGGGGCCTTTGGTTCAGGGTTTTTCTCTCAGTTGAATAATTCCCGTGGTTAGAAGGGATGTCCCATGCAGAGCAGCAGCAGTGGGTTTCTGAGGGTGGCAAGGCAAATTAGTGTGCAGGGAACACCTGCTCTGTCCTGGCTGTCACCAAAGTCCTTGATGACCTTGGGGGAGACTCCTCCTGATGCCACAGCTCTGCCTTCTCCTGTCCATCAGCCCTACCTGGGTGAGGCCAGTTACACTGGACACAGGATACTTGTATCTCCCCGACCAATTTCCACCTCCTGCATTGAAGGAGACTCCAGTTGATTTGAGTGAGAAGCCATTTCCCCTCCATGCTGCAGAATAAAAAAGGATTTTATGTATTTTTTTGCTGTTTTTCTCCCTTCTATTAAGTCTGTGACTAGAACATTGTGCCTTTTAAGTTTATTCCAACTGTTTGATATTTTACATAATCATATTATTTATGTGACAAGATTAGAAGTGCTCTGCATGCTGACAGGCAACTAGCACACACGCAATTTCTTGCCAATCCTTCACGAATTTGCATTGTATTCCTGACTTCTTAGAGGCTGTGCAGATTGGAGCATTAGGCAGGGAGAGAGGTATGTAGGGAAACAGAGGGGGAAGGTGGAGAAGACAGGAGGCAAGCTGCTCATCCCAGAGCTGTTGGTTTCCTCCTGTCCTTAGAGATCTTTTGGCCTTTGCAGAGCAGGTCCCCAGTGCTTGGTGCCCATCACACTGGGACTAATGGAAATACCTGGCCAGGCTTCAAGCCCTTGGTCCCTAACAGCAAGTGCTAAGCACGCAAAGGTGTTTGGTTTAATATCCCACTGCTCGCCCGTGGGATACTTGATTTATTCTATGCCTGTAAACATTCATTTCACACCTAAACAGGGGCAGGTTCATCACTTCTGCAATCATCATTTATTCATGTTGTGAGGGTTGCAGGAAGCAGAGATAAATGGATTTCCGTGAAATTGGTGCTCCAGGCTGCTCAGGAGCCTCCATCCTTCTCACCAGGCTCCAGAGCAGGGTGGGGAAGCTTCTCTCCTCAGCTCTTCCACCCTCTGCTTTGGTGCCCTGCAGAGCTGTGCCCAGCCTCGGGCCAGGATGGGGGCACTTAGAGGGCTCTGATCCTCCCACCAGCCAGGGGACACTGGGCTCCCTCATCCCCACATGTCACAAGGTCTCAGTCATGCTCAAGAGACAGCCCTGCAAAGATACCTTGCTGTGGGTCCTTGCTTTGTCTCTTTCCACAGCTTTGGGGCACCTTTCTTTCCTTTGTATTAAGGCAAGCATCTGCTAAATATCCTTTTTGGGAGGGGCAGGTTATAGCCACCCTTTTCTGGAAGAAAAATCTCTGCCTTTTCTGCCCCATGCAGAGGACAACTGGGTGAGAGGGGCTAGTGCTGCACTTACAGCCATCTTGGAGGCCACACATGTGGCCCAGGGGCTGGGACCTAACTGTCTCTTTCTATGTCCATCAGAGCTGGAATAAAACCTCCTCAGTGATAAACATTTATATTTACAGGACATCACACACCTGATGGAGAAATCCTGCATCCAGCTGGTCCTCAGCCAACTGGTGCTCCCCCAGTACACCCCAGGATGGCAGGACAAGCCCCAAACCACCAGAGATGGATGTGTCCTCCCTTCATGGCTCAAGCTCGTGCTTGGCTTCCTTTGTTATCTCGTTACGAATGAAAAAATGAACCAAGATGAAAGAGCTCTGGCTCTATTTCCAAATTTATGGGCATTTAAAATGTGATGTTTGAGTCTTTTCCTCCTCTGGCTGTCATCAGGCTGACTCAGTGCAGAGCAGCATGGGCACTGTGGTCCTGGCCAGCCCCCACCGTTGCTGTTCCAGGCTGTGTCAGACGATGGTCAGCATCCTGAACACTCCCAGGGGTGAGTGGATCCAGAGGGCTCCCAGCCTTGTGGCCACAGGATGTCACGTAGTCCCCATGGTACCCAGCTTCACCTCCTCCCCATCACCCTCTCTGTCCCACCCTGCCACCCTTTGTCCATCTGCACCTCTCCTGGAGGACACTCTCCATCTCTGAGTGTCCCACCTCCCACCCTGGCACTAAGCTCAGAAACCTGGCAGTGCTAATTGGCTCTGACTCTGCTCTGCAGAGGTTCACCTTCTGGACATGACCATTTCTCTCTGCTCAGCCTAGAGGGAGCTGAGAGGGCAAATTTAGATTTAGACCTTGAATTTCTAAATGTCTGAAATTGGGTGAGATGAATCTGCAGCTTCTCTGGCACCCTGTCCCCGTGATTAATTACTGTCTGAGAGCAAAGCTGGGTTCTCCTCACCTCCTGATTCAGCACCACTTTTTAAAAAAATGGAAATAAAAGCTGAGGTGTCCAGCTCTGCTGATGCCTGGGACACCAGCAGGAGCCCAACTGACTCTGTGGCATCACACCAAGAAAAGCTTCTGCAGAGCCCACCAGATATTCAGGACAGTCAGGGAGAGGAGGGACCTTCACCTTGCTCCTACAGCCACTGTCCTGGGCCACAGGTGAGCCCATGTGCCAGGTCCCACAGCCTGGGCTTACACCATGGAAGGAGCATGTGTCCTTCCTTGGGCTGTGTGCTAAGGGATGCTCTCCCAGGGCTGGTGACAAAGCTCTGGAGCTGAGCTGGGTTCCCTGTGTCCCACTGTCCATGTCCCATCCCACCCCCCCCGCCCCAGCACTGGAAATGGGTCACCTCTCAGAGCCACAGCTTCGGAGAGGGATATGGAAAAAATCTTATGGGACCTTGAAAACATACTACGAAGAAATGACTTAGAGATTTTATGCCAAGACAATTTTGTTTCTTGAAGTATCAACATCTAATCGACCTGCACAGCCCTCAAATATTTTACTTTCTCAGTGAAGTTAGACAGTCAGCCCAAGGCCCATTGCCACACAAGGACAGGGCAGCGTTTAAAATACAAGAAGATATGGAATCACCTGGAGCTGTTGTATGGGCAGCAAAACACCATGGTCATCTGGAGCCTCTCCTCTGGCAGGGGATAACTCTGTGATGCCATTTGTGAAGCCATGGCTGTGGCCATTTTCACTCAGATTTTCTGTGTTTTGTAATCCAAAAGGCACCCAGCACCTTCTGGAGAAACAAAGTGCACCATGGGGGTGGTGACAACATGGGGTGACGGCCAGCACTGGGATGTCTCTGCTGACCTCATGAACATTTCAGGACAACAGCAGGTGAGACCATTTTTGTTAAATACAGTAATCTGCACCCAGAATGAGACCCACTGACTTGCAACATTCCTGGTTGTTAATGAAAGCAGGGACACATGTCCCAATGTGCCTGGGCTGGGGACATCTTTTCCCCAGCTGCTGGAGCAGAGGGAGGGAGGGATGGTGCAGACACTGCTCACTGCAGGGCATGATCTGCTCCAAGTCTCCTCCTGGCTGGGGACTGAATCACCTTGGAGTCCCTTATGGAGTCCCTTTGTGGGGACAGGCAGGGCTGAGCTCAAGCTGTGGAGACAGCTCTGCAGAAAGGTTGCTTGGGGTGATGCCCATTCCCTAGGAGGCTGTTGTGACACTCATGAGGAAAGCTGGCACATGGCAGGAGGGGGACAGGGCTTGGGAGTGTTGCTGCAGCACCCTGGTAGCAGGATTCATATTTCTGCTGTGTTTTCCTTTCCCTTCCACTAATGCAGCTTCTGGTCATTCACATGGTTGGTCCCATTGCTTGTCGGTGGGACACAGCACTCCCAGTGACCACCAGACTGATGAACTTTGCTTCCTCATGTCTCTGACCAGCCTCAGAGGCAACAGTAGTGGTGTTTTTCCAAGGATCCAAAAAAGAGGGCCAGCACAAGGCAAAAGGGCTATGTTCTTAAGTACAGGTGAATGATGTTCAGGCCCTGGCACTGGTGGAGTCACCATCTCTGGAGGGATTTAAAAGCTGTGTAGATGTGGTGCTGAGGGGCATGGTTTAGAGATGGCCTTGGCAGTGCTGGGTTAATGCTTGGACTTGATGGTATTAAACATTTTTTCCAATAAAAACAGTTCTGTGATTCTATGATGTGAGGATCAGGAGGACTCAATGTTTGGAGCACTCTTGAGGAGGTCATTGGCAGACATCCCTGTTCCTATCAAACCTGCAACTTTTGTTACCTGTTCTTGAGCCCAGTTTTGGTTTGTTACAACCCACCTGCCCATCTGCAAATGCACAGCTTAACTCATCAAATCACAGACTGGTTTGGGTTGGAAGGGACCTTAAAAACCATCTAGTTCCAACCCCCTGCCATGGGCAGGGACACCTCCCACTAGACCGGGTTGCTCCAAGCCCCATCCAACCTGCCTTTGAAAAGTACCCTGTGCTCCAGTAACCTTCTCCAGGAACCCAAACCCAGAAGGACACTTCCTAAACTCACAGACAGTTCCTTTCATTTTATTGGGGGAGGGGGTGTTGGAGCAGGGGGGCAGGGTAACTGTGAAAATCTCTTTCCTGGCCAGCAGCCAGTTGGTTTCTGCCCTTTGTGGCATGGTTACCTCCCTGCTTGCTGCAGTGCTGGTAAGAGCCAGGCAGAGGCAGGTAGCACCATTCATCAAGGGCAGCAACACCATCAGTGCTCAGGGATGTGGAGCCAAGACCTTCCCCCACACCCCATCCGTTTCTATCCTAAAATTAGCCTTTACTGGGAAGGTTTGTGCTCTCCTCCTGCATCGATGTCCATCTGACTGGAGATGAACTGACGCAGAAATAAAGAGCAGAGAGCAGACAGGGTGAGAGGAAAATAGCTTTAATGTAAAAATAAACGGTGTCCAGCCACCCACTGCATCCAGCTGAGCTCCCAGTAGGGTCTCACTCGCCTGACACAGAGCAGCAGCTGCCCTTTCATTAGCAGCCTGCTTGTTTTCTCCCCCTACAGCTGAATTTCCCTTGAAAAAAAGAGACACAAAGTGACAGGAAGGAGAAAGAACCCCTCAGTCCAGTGTGGGGAGCCCAAAGCAGCCCGGTGAGCTCTTGGCTTCAGGGACACCCTGCTGGGCCCTGCTGAAAGGGTGGGGATGTGAGAAGAGCCTTTTGATCCTGCCCCATCCCACAGGCTCTGAGGGAAAGGGGTGAAGAGGCCACCCTGAGCTCCTCTTCACCTCCTCTGCTGCTTCTTCAAGACCCCTCTGTGTGGCTTCCAGGGCTCTGCAGCATCTTCCCTCACCTTCCCACAGCCAGGACCTTCCCGTGCTTCTCCTGCTGTATTTGTTCCCTGCTCAATGGATGTCTCCTGAGTCCAGGGGACACCACTGACTCCAGCCCTCTAGATCTAGGGTAAATGGGGTGACCCCACTCATCCTTCAGGGTGCTGAGCCATCTCATATAAAATCTAGTATTACCTAGAAAGGTTGGACCAGATGATCCTTGAAGTTTCTTCCAGTCATTCCACGATTCTACGATTCTATGATTCAGAGACACCATGGGTGGACTCACACCTCCTGTGCCCATGAGCCAGCAAGACAAGCAGCTGGGGGGAGCAAAGAGAGGCTGGAGGAGCAAGGCTCTGGGTCTCACAGAAGTGTCTTTGTCCTGGGTTTTGGAAGAATTCAGTTTAGCAGCATGGCACGGGTTCATGTCAGATTGAGCTGGGTGCATGAAGGGTGCTAAGCTCCTCCAACAGCATTATACTGTGCTAAATGTCCTTGAAAAACTGCTCTTTGGGGACTGTTCTGGTTGTGACACAGACTTGTGTGATGAGGGGAAATGGTTTTGAGTTGAAAGAAGGTAGATTTAAGTTAGACATTAGGAGGAAATTGTTTCCTGTGAGGGTGGGGAGACACTGGTCCAGGTTGCCCAGAGAAGCTGTGACTGCCCCATCCCTGGAAGTGTTCAAGGGCAGGTTGGATGGGGCTTGGAGCAACCTGGGCTGGTGGGAGGTGTCCCTGCCTATGCAGGAGGTTGGAACTAGATGATCTTTAAGGTCCCTTCCAACCCAAACCAGTCTGTGATTGTATGATCCCCTTCTTTTTCTGGATGCTGAAATTCCTGCTCCATTGTCCTCTGTGTGAATGAAGCCAGAGAGACATTGCTGGTGAAGCCCCGTGTGATGGAACATCTTGGCTTTGAACTTCAGACAAGAAGAGCATTTTCCACTGCACTGCCCAGACATCAACCAGCCCTATGCAAAACCCTCTGCATCCTTCTGCATCCACCCCTCAGAGCTACCTCACTGGAGTGGCCACATGTCCATGTGCTTAAAAATATCACCCCATCTCTGGAGTCACCAGACCCAGAGTTCCCTTTGAAGCCCAGGGAAATGTCCCTCCTGACCCTGCAACAACTCAGCTGCACAGGGAGCAGCTTGTGCAAACCCTCCTTGTCCTATTGGGAAGCATTTATCCACTTGAACTGTCCACAGGCATGGGCAGGACTGTCTGTGCTAGCAAGGGTTCACCTCGCTGAACAAAGGCTGAGCAATCCAGCCTCTGGAAATGCAATGAGCAGACGGAAGAAGATCTTTAAGTCTTTCCAAGACACTTTGCAGAGATGTAAGAGCTCAAATTTCCCAATTCTCTCTCTCTTCCCAAAAAACCCACGGCAAACCCTGCAATGCCGAGGAGCTCAGCACAATAATCTCACTTCAGCTCCCCCAAACTAGCCAAGCAGAAGAGAAAAATGATTTAGGTGATTTACAGCACTTCGGAAGAGTTGAAAAAAGTGAAGTAAATAATAAATCAAAACCAGCAAAAAGAACAAGACTGCATCCATCTTTTATGAGCTCTATTCACTGCTGTATGTACAGTTCAGACATAAAACAAACTCGCCGTGCAAAGTTGCTGCTGCTTCAGAAGTGTCTGTGCCCAGCAGTTTCAGAGCACTCCCAAACTACATAAAAGCAGAGGCAGAGGGAGGCACAGGCATCGGCTGCTGAGTGCAGGAAACCAGCTCCTATTCTCTGCCTCCTTATCAGCCTCCTGCATAGCCCAGCGTGGGGATGATTTCAGCTGGGAGACAGGGAGCACAATGGAGCCGTGATAAAAATGATTTCTTTCCAAACCCACATTTTATCTTCAGGGTGCTCTCCCCATTAAAATCCACCCGATGTGTTCGGCAGCTGCAAAGCATCCTCTCACTCTTATCGCAAACTCTTGCCAATGCTGTTGTCTGAAGGCTGCCCAGGGCCCCAGAAACCTCCCTTCATCCCCCTGCAAGAGCCCCGTGCAATGCTGGCCTGGGGAAGGGCTCCTGCAGGTCTCTTTCTCTGACACTCCATTTGACAGGCACAGGTTCTGCCTGGGAGGTCACTGAAGGCTGCGTCCAAACCCTGATCTGAGTGTGGGTCACTCCACAGCAGAGCAGGGAGAGCAAACCATGGGAGGCAGGTTAGCACAGTAAAAAACATACTGGTTTGAAAGGCAGAAACTTTTCCCCAAAATACAGCTCTGCTTCATGGGAACGGTAGATGATACAATCACCTGTGGCCTGTTGTTTGAGGAGCTCCAGATACCCTCTGTACCAAATCTATACCAAATCCCCAGTGGCTCTCCTTGCTAACTGAGTCTGAACATGTAAACATCTGCCTCAAGGTCCTGGATAGAGGCAAAATCCTCCAAAGACACCAGTCCAAGAGACTCCTCTGTAGGGCTGAAGTCTTGCAAGGATTCAGATGCATTTTTGGTGCACCCCTTACAGCCAACAGAAATTCCATTTGAATCCCACAGAATCAGCCTTCCACCTCCTCCACCCCAAGGGACATCAGCCTGATCTGGTATGGCCAAGCCCAAAACTTGGACAGAGTTTTTCTCAATGGGGGCACAAGGACCAGCCTTAGTGTGCAGGGTGACTCTGCTTATCTCCAGGCAGCCTTGAGTGTCTTCTGGAGGGCCTGAAAGTCTGTGCCTGAGCAGCCTCCATGGCTCCTGGACCCTGCGGGCTGCAGAAATTGGTCATATTGGATCAGGAAACAGTCCCAGCCTTCATTTTTCCTGTTGTGCCACTAGCTCTCAAGGGAAATAATAAACAGGTTTGAGGAACATCAGCTTTGAGGGACTCTCCCCTGGTCTGTCTAGCCCAGTGATGCAGCATCCCTGGTTTGCTCACATCTGAACAGGTTCAGTGCAACAGAACACTCCTGATCTGCGTGGGAGTGATGGGGACCACATGGGTGAACTTCACTGACATCCTCATCAGCTTTGATAAGCTATAGCAGACGTGTCAGGATGGGTCTGGTCACATCTGGGCTTGGTAGCTGCTCGCCCACATCAGGGCCTGGATGACGTGACCCATTTTATCTTGCTTTAGGCAGGAAATTTGAAAGACCAAGGAGGAAGGAGCCTGAGGTTCTGTCTTCATCCAGGACACCCTGGGCCCCCACAGCTGTTTGCGGCAAGGTTGGGTCCAGACTGGCTGAGTCATGAGGCCAGTTTCTGGCTCATCCTGACAAAGAGTTCCTCTCTCTCACATTTCCCAGGCATCTGTGGCCTCTCTTGAGCTGGCAGGCTCCTCGCAGGGTCACAGCCCCGTGGGCTATAAATCTGCCTCCTGGCTGATGGTGGCTTTACTCGCAGGCTGCCGCAGCAGCTTGTCCCTGCAGTCTCAACGGCAGTTGCTGCTTTTGTTCACTGGCAGATCCTTGTCCTGCCCTTTGCTCTCTGCCAGCAGTCACAGCTGCCTGCCCTTGAGACAGGCTTTGATCCAGGACACAGGTAGGTCTCTTGGATAGCAGCTTCCAGCATCACCTTTCTGCTTCTCCAAGCTCCCAGTGGAAAAAGCTCTGGAGAATCAGTCTCACCACCAACCTTCTGGACTCTAAACCCAGCTCCACCTCTCCAAGCTCCAACAGGAGCAGGGATGGTTTCTGGAGGGTCCTGAGACTCTGCACTTTCATCACCACTACATTCCAGCAGCCCCTCTAGGGAGGGATTTTCTTTTCTCAAAAGCAGCAGCTCATGGCAAGTTATTTAACCTCCCAGCCCAGTGATATCACTGCCCTCCCTGCTCACTGTAACCCACCTCAGCTCCACAAATAGAATCATGGAATCCCAGACAGATTTGGGTTGCAAGGGACCTAGAAGATCATCTACTACCACCCTCCATCCATGGGCAGGGACGGCTCTCCCTAGACCAGGCTACTCCAAGCCTCATCCAACCTGGCCTTAAACACTTCCAGGGATGGGGCAGCCAGAGCTTCTCTGGGCAACCTGGGCCAGTGTCTCACCATCCTCACAAGAAATAATTTCCTCCTAAAATCTCATCTAAATCTCACCGCTTTCAGTTTGAAACCATTCCACCTCATCCTATCGCTCCACACCCTTGTAAAAAGTCCCTCCCCAGTTTTCCTGTAGCCCCTTCAGGCACTGGAAGGTGCTCTGAGGTCTCCCTGGAGCCTTCTCTTTTCTACGCTGAGCAAACCTTACTCTCTCAGCCTGTCTCCAGAGCAGAGGTGTTCCACAGGAGAGGTGCCTTGGGGTCACCACCCAGCTCCTGGGTAGCACGTGTTCCCATGTGCTAGATGTCCCATGCTAGATGGCCCCAGTGAGGCCCAGCAGCTCTGCCCTTTGCACGTGGCATGGTGTGTGGCATGGTGTGTGCCATGGAGAACAGGGTGGGCCGAGGGGGACGGTGCTGGGTGTGCTCAGCCAAGGCTCAGCACCTGGTGAAGGCAACCTGATCAGCAAGGGAACAGACAAAAGAAGGGAGGAAACTGGAGCTTTCTGTCCTTCCCCCACTGCTCCATTGCAAGTGGTGCTGAGTGCCCTTGGGGTGCCTGGTCCCTCCCTTGCAAGCTCAATGCCAGAAGCTGCCTGTGCCCTTGCTGGGTGGCTGGAAATGGCCCATCTGAAGCAATCTGCAATGCGTTCTGCTTTTAATTAGAAAGGGCTGCACGCCCACCTGCAAGCCGCTGTAAATCTGGTCTGCTCTGTAAAGAATGTCCTGGATTTAAGTTGTAATTAGAACTTCTATTGACGGTGCAAAGCCTCATTTTTCATGTGAAGCTGCTCATTGCTCCCAGTCAAGAAATCAATCTGGGCCGGTTGGAGAGATGGGGCCGTCAGATTTGCAGGATGGATTGATGGTGGAGAATACTGACTCTCTTAACCCCTCTGCTGCCCTGGCTCTCCCTGGGGGCAGGAAGGGACAGTGGGGCAGGAGGACCAGGGCCTTCCTGGTCCCTGTGCCCTGCTGCAGGCTCTCAGTGCAGAAAGGCAGCAAGAGCTCTGCTTTACTGGTCAGCCACTGGCAACCTGCCTGCCCCCCCAGTTTGAGCAGCTCCGGATGGGGACAGGGAGGAACATCCTCCATCTTTGGAACAACAAGAGCACTTAAAAACTATTTCAGCTATAAGAGAGAGATCCAGAAGCTTGCAGCACCTGCCAGCTGACTTGTTATCAGTATTTCAGCAGCTTAGGGCTCCCTGGGAAAAGCAGTGCTGCTACTCCCAGAGGGCTGCATGTTCCCTTCTTGGGGATGCCATCACCTTGCTGTTCTGAAGATGTTCCTTGTCGCAGAACCTTGGGCCAAGACCAGAGCTGGATCCCCTTGTCCTCTTGCTGGGCTCTGAAGGAGGTGCTGGCTGCTCTTCCAGTCCATCATGACGTGCTCAGGGGCTGCCTTCTCCACACACTGCTCAGACTGTCCTGTTCAGCTGGGGCAGTTCTCTTTGCAACAGGTCAAGTCCCCAGGTGACAACCTGTACTTCGCTGGTGCTTTGCCAAAATTTAACATATTGCCTGTCCCTGGTGGAGGGGAAGACCAGAGAGTGGCAGCACATTTGTCCAAGTCTCTGTGCCACTGCAGACTGATTAGACTTGTGGCCATTTAATTACAACATATTAACAACCCCTGCTAGAGGAGGGAGGGCCCAGCACAGTCCACTGGGGACTTCACAGTGGCGAGAGAAGAAACAATAATTTAGGGCAGAAATACCAGCTTTTTCCTCAGCCAGCATCCATGGCTCTACACTTTCTACCCCAGCACCTGACACAATCTTTGCTTTTTGACCCCATCCTGGTCCCAGTGGCACATGGTGCAGCTCTTCAGACTTTCCTCAGCTCCACCACTCAGCTGAGGTCAGCATAAAGGGCTTCTGGTTGTCCATGGCAGCCTGAGCTCTGTCAACACTCTGTTGTGCTCTCTGATGAAGCCTCCTGAGGGTCACTACTCTCCTCTTCTAAGGGAAAATCTATACTGTGAAGGTGGCAGAGCACTTGAGCAGGCCACCCCAAGAGACTGTGAAGTCTCCATCTCTGGAGACATTCAAAACCTGTCTGGACCCACCTGTGATGTACTGTAGGTGATCCTCCTCTAGCAGGGGGGCTGCATTAGGTGATCTCCAGAGGTCCCTTCCAAACTCGACCATTCTGTGATCCAGTGATTCTGTGATTCTGTGATTCTTGTTCTTTGCCAAGCAAAGCAGCATCCTGTGGAGGCATCCCTTCTCCATGGACCTCCAGGGTCTTGCAGAGAAACCCAGAGTGGGGAACCACTGTACTAACTGCTTGAGCTTGGCTGGAATGCCCCAGCTGGGATTACAGCTGTGGGTCTTCAGCAAATCCCCTCCCTGACAGGCCTTTCTGCTCCACCAACAGCAGCAGTGGCAGAGCTTGGCTGTGCTCCTCACTCTCTTGATGGGACACAGGAGGTTGCAGCACCTGTTGGATTCACCAGGGCTCCAGCAGGTGACTGAGAAGTGGGGCAGGGACTACAGAAAGGTGACAGATGTGTGTCCACACCCCACCCTGGCAGTGGGATGCTTCTGGCTGTCATAGTTCCCCACCTTCCCTCATGCATTCAATGCCACTCTTGAAAGTACTGGCATGTGTGTGTCCAAAGGTGTGCATGGGCCCCTGTGCCTCCATGAGTGATCCTTTCTGTGTGGGGATACCATCCTCTGGACTTTATGGCCATCTGGTGTGTGTCCTGGTGTGTCTCTATAGATGAGGGATGTGCCAGCCCACATCTGGCTGTGGCTGTCTTCACTCCAGTTGTATGTGAGGGCTGTGTCTTGCATGTGGGCTGGGAGGCTGATCCTCTGCTATGCCCCCAATCCTGCCCACCCCCTCAGTAACAATTCCAGGTCCCTGGCATTTGCTTCTGGAATAAAAAATGGACCTATCAAAGGCTAGGGCAGAGACTGGAGGAGAAGATGATCTCTGCCACCATCTACTGAGCCATCAGAGGCACACCTTCAGATGCTTGGGTGTCACAGAGGGCTGCTCTTACTGCCTTTCTGACAGAGAGCAGTGATAATTTGTATGTCTGAAGCAAGAGTTCACCAGATTCCTGTCCTAGTCAGCTTCCTTGGGATCTGGAGCTGTAAGGTTAACATGTAAATGGGAAAAGAGGAGAATTGTTTTTTTCTAAAGGAAAGTCCCTGACTCTTTACAAGATCTCTGTTCACACATGTCCCTGTTTCTGCACCCATCTGTAACACATGCCCAGACCACAGGGCCTCTGGTAGCAGACCTCTGTCCTGGCCAGCTGTGGTGCCAAGAGCCTGCAGCTGGGGTAGGGGGGAGCAGAGAGAGGTGAGAAGGGGGGTTAGTGTGGCAGGTACTGGACAGGAGTGTCTGATCACACGAGGAACTCCTGCCTGTCTGCTGCCTGCTCTGCCCTGCCATGGTGCTGCAGTCTCCATCCCCATTCTGTCTGCCTTAGCAAATATCCTAAGGGAAGCACAGCTGGAACTGGGGAACTGCTCCAGAAAGGGGCTGGCCAATGTCACTCCACTGGTTAAGAGCTCACTGTGCTCTGCACAGCACTGGGCACAGGGACAGACAGCTGTCCTACCTTCTATCCCACTCTCACCTCTGATCTCCAGGGAGAGCATCCCCAGAATGCAGGAACACTCTGCTGAGACCATAGGACTCCAGCTCAGGAGCCTCAGGAGCCAAGGACAGCAGCTGAGTGGCCTCTCCTTCCTTGGAGACCGTAGTGGTTGCTCTGTGGAGTGCCTTAACTCCTGTCTATTTTAGGGGAAGGAGTGGTTTTCCCTCTTTGGTCCTCTATGTTTCTGCCCTGTTGGCTTAACCCAAGAGCTCCCTGGGCTTCCCTGGTCCAGCTCCATTCAGCATCATGTTCACAAGCATGGCAAGAGTGCTACAGTCTGGTGTCTCATGTGCCAGTGCAAATGAGACAGGACAGAGAAGGATGAGCAGGAGCTCTGCAGAGCTGAGAAACAGGAATCAGCACCCAAAAATCCACTGTTTGTCAGAAAGGTGCACCCTACTGCAGAAATTACCCTGTTGCTGCCCTCCTCTTTCTCCCTTAATATGAGAAGCTCTTCCAACCCTCTGCATCCTCACCACTTAGAGCTGTCTTCCCTGCCAGCTCAGCACCCCAGACCTGGAGGGAAGCCCCAGCTGGGGGCTAGGGCTCTGCCCACCATGAGAGGAGACCCTGGGGAACCCACACCCCCTGGGCTCCTGCTTCTCCCATTACCCACCATCTTTCTGGTTGTATTTTGTGGTTGATTCTCCCCCATTATCCACAGTGGTGGGTCACAACCACAGCCCTCACTATCATTAATGTCCTGATCAGAGGGAAGTGTCCTAAAATACATTCCCATTACTGCACTTCCCTCACTGGGGATACACCCACGTTCCTGGCACTGCCAGGGGGTGGTTTGGCTGCTGGTACCACCCATCAGACAACAGCCTGGCTGGTGCCAGCTCCACATAGCTGGGTCAGATTTAGGCACAGCTTCAGGGGTGCAGGATGTTCTCCCACCCCATGGGACGTGCTGGTTGTCAAAGGATGCTGGACAGCATATTCCAGATAGTGATCCACAGGGAGGTAGGAGGTATTTTCAGGAGCTGGGGACTCCTGGGAATGGTTTCACTGTTGTGTAAATATAAAATATTGAAAATCTGGAGACAGCCTCCCCAACAGAGGGTGAGGAAGCTGTAAAGAAGGTGATGTGAAATAATCAGAGCCGATGTAAAGCTGCCAAGACCCAAGTTAAGCCCGCGGTGGATTTGGATTCACACTGGAGATAAAGAGGCAGCTCTCAGAGAGGTGGCCTCTGGAGCTGGTTCAGATTAACCCAGATTTTCAACATCAAGTCATGCTATTCCAGTCCACAAATCCTCGGGACTTTTCCAGTGCATATCAGGCTGGACCACAGAGCCCTGGAGAAGACCCATGCAGCTCTGCCACCCCTCTGCCAGCCCACCCATCCCTGTCTTCCCAGTGCCAGGTGCTGGAGCTGGGACCCGGTGCTGCTCTGCTGAGACACAGCACCTTTTTCCTCCTGCCCCCTTGGCAGAGGCAGAGTGGATAAAGCAGGAGAGAGTAAGGAGCTCCCCAATCCATGAGCCTCAAGGCAGAATCAACACTCCAGCCCTGGACACAGTCTCTGTGGGTGTGTGTGAAAGGCCAAGGGCCATCAGCACTGTTGTACAGTGAGACTCCCATTCCTGCACAGTGAGACTCCCATTCCTGCACGGTGTGACTCCCATTCCTGCACAGTGTGACTCCCAACCCTGCACAGTGTGACTCCCATTCCTGCACGGTGTGACTCCCAACCCTGCATGGTGTGACTCCCATTCCTGCACGGTGTGACTCCCAACCCTGCATGGTGTGACTCCCATTCCTGCACGGTGTGACTCCCAACCCTGCACAGTGTGACTCCCATTCCTGCACAGTGTGACTCCCAACCCTGCACAGTGTGACTCCCATTCCTGCACGGTGTGACTCCCAACCCTGCATGGTGTGACTCCCATTCCTGCACGGTGTGACTCCCAACCCTGCATGGTGTGACTCCCATTCCTGCACAGTGAGACTCCCATTCCTGCACAGTGAGACTCCCATTCCTGCACGGTGTGACTCCCAACCCTGCACGGTGTGACTCCCACTCCTGCATCCCACCACAGCCCAGTCCCTGCCCTCACCTCTGCTGGCAGCAGCCTCTCCAGCCTTGCCCAGGGGAAATACTTCCCCCATGGAGGGGCAAAGCCTGTGGCACCTTCCCTGCCAATGCCCTCCTGGCACCCTCAGAGAGACGAGGCCCCTGGTGGGTGGGTGCCTGTGCACAGGTGGCATTAACCCCCTGATGTGCTCCCTCCTACAGCACCCTGTGGCCATGGCACTTCTGGGGCTGCAGGAGGGGTGACGCCAGGGCTGAGGTGAGACTGTCCCTAATTGGGACGCTGGCACAAGGCACCCGCCGGATGGATTCCCAGCCTGGCTCCCAGCTGAGCAGTAAGAGCAGATGATTCACAGTTCCCCCTGGAGCCGAGCTGGCTCTGGGCTCCCACACGCTGCTGCTAATGCATCAGCTCCACTTGGGCAGGCTGGGAAATCCCAGTTCCAAAGGAGCCATTAGGGAGCTGAGAGCTGTGCGAGCTGGAGGGTGCAAAGGATAGAGCACCCACCTTGGAGATGTCCCCTGGCTTTGGGCTTTCTGCTCAGCTTTGTGTCATGACATGAAATACAATGTGAACCTGAGGAGCAAGGTGGGGTTATGGGGAGCTGTGAAAGGGGGAACAGGAGCTGGAACAGGCTGGGGAGTGTCGTGGGGGAGAAGAGGATCCCTACATCTCAAGTATTCCTGGATGCCAGTGAGAGTGGTCTCCCTGCTCCCTCATTCCTGTGTGGGCACCACCCGGGAGGGGGGTTACTGTGTGTTCCCAGCTGTCTCTGGAAGGATCCTTCCTTCCAATATAGCCTCAGCTACTGCCCAGATACTAAAGACACTCCTGGCCAGAGGTGCAGGGCCTCTGCCCAGGCCACCCCACAGGGCTGGTGCAGGTTATCCTTGCCTGAGTGACCCCTGCAGCCAGAGACACTGGGCAAACACCTTGTTCTAGTCCTGCTCTGGGGCTGGGAGATGCCCTTCCCACCTCCATGTCCTCACCAAGGAGATCCAAAGGAAGGAGACACCCTTAAAGCTTTTGGAAAGGAGAAGAGAGATACCCAGCACAGCTGGGCAGTTGAAGGGGATGGAATTCATAGGTTGAACTCTACTTTAGCTCACATGTCCTGGACATGTGGACATGAGAAGGAGCTTGTCTGGCATGGAGCAATGGGGAAGAGTGACTGTGTCATGGTGGTGTGTCCCAGGAGGGCTGCAATGGGATGGGGGCACTTGCTGTGACAGGCAACCTGCTACAAAACCACCTTAAAATAGACTCCAGGAGGGTTTAGTCTCAAAGCCTATTATCTGCACTGAATGCCAGATTAGTGAGCAAAGCCCTCCTTGGGCTTTGAAAATGCTCTGCTAAGGAGGGATAAGCATGTCATCAAGGCCCTCCAGGAGCCACCATGGAGGAGATGGGGACAGCAGTGACCTCAGCAGATGTTTTATGTAAAGAGGATAGGGGAGAGGGGGTATGGTGTCACAGTTCAAAGGTTGTTTTTCATGGCCACCATCACCAAGGATCACCTACTTTTCTGCATCCTGAGCAGCCACAACTTGCCAGAGCTGCTCAAGGACTGGCATCTCCCACCCTCCTTCCAAGCTCCACAAAGCACTGCTGATTTGTTTCAAGAGCAGTCGGTTGAGGGGAGTGGTTGCCCCCTCTGCTCCTCCCTGGTGAGACCCCCCTGCAGTGCTGTGTTCAGCTCTGAGGCCCCCAACACAAGGACATGGAGCTGTTGGAGAAAGTCCAGAGGAAGCCATGAATATGATCCGAGGGATGGAGCACCTCTGCTCTGGAGAGTTGGGAGAGTTGGGGTCGTTCATCCTAGAGGAGGGAAGGCTTTGAGGGGACCTTAGAGCACCTTCCAGTACCTGAAGGGGCTACAGGAAAGCTGGGAAGGGCAGGGAGTGGCAGGAGGAGTGGGGAATGTTTTAAGCTGAAAGAGGGGAGATTGAGCTGAGATACTAGGAAGAAATTCTTTGCTGTGATGGTGGTGAGACACTGGCCCAGGTTGCCCAGAGAAGCTGTGATTGCCCCATCTCTGAAGTGTTCCAGGCCCAGCTGGATGGGCCTTGGAGCAACTTGGTCTAGTGGGAGGTGTCCCTGCCCATGGCAGGGGGTTGGAACTGGACGATCCTTAAGGTCCCTTCCAACCCAAACCAGTCTGGGATTCTGTGATTTGACAGTGATAAAGCAGGATGTGCATCAGCAAAGCAGGACATGCAGGACCCTGGCAGGTAGAATTGCAGGAATCCTCCATGGTACATCTTTCCTGTGGGCAGAGGAGACAAAGGGTGAAGTGTCCCCCTCCAGCAACCCCACACAGGTTTGCTGCTGAGTCCCTAAGCAGGACAGGGCTGCTCTCTGCTCCAGACCCAGCTCTGCCTCTATCTAGAAGGCTGTCTCCTGCCCTCCTCATGCCGTGCTGGCAGGGAACCAGCCCAACAGACATGCTGCTTGGCCAGAGCACTTTCACTCCCACTGCCCATCAATTATCAAGTCCATTAGGGGAAGGAGAAAGCAGCGTGGCTCCCAGTGCACTCTCCTTCCCCACAGTTTCTCATACCAGCCTCAGGCTGACATATTTAGCCCCATTGTAACATCAGCACATTCCCTTAATGCTGGGGAATAAGCAGAGCAATGACTCCTGGACAGGTGGCTTTATTTCAAATACAGGAGATCCCCCCCCATCAGGTCACATAAGCTGGGAGCAAGTTAGAGATGAGCTTCCACTGGGCCCCGCTAAAACCATTACTCACAACATGCAACTAATCATGGGATGTTCCTGGGCTTTTTGGATTAGGTCTCTGTGCTGCTTTGGGAGCACATGCTAGGATTTACAAGGTGTTTTACACGGTACAAGGAGGAAAGGAGAAGCCTTTGCTCTTTATGGGGCAGCTTTTATGCTCTGCAGTTTCTGCACCACGTTTTTACTGCTTGCAATCATAAGCCCCATCAATCCAGAGTGAGCACCAAGGGAGAAGTTGATGGTAGCAGCAAGCAGCAGGTAGCAGGCTGCTGTGCAGGGGCACAGGTTGTGCATCAGGTTCTGGGAAGTAAGAAAGGGGTTTGCTGGGGTGGGGTGTGTTTGGGGAGCTTTTCAGGGCTCTGGCACAGGCAAAGCTGTAGCCAGGCACTGGCTTTTTGCCTGTCCTGCCTGGCTGCTGCCATAACCACATGCTTGTGTCTGGAGCCTGCTCTGGAAATGACAGTAGGAACCGAAAGTCCAACTACTGACACTCAGGGATGTCCCCAGAGAAGTACTTTGGACAGTAAGTGACTCTACATCAGGGAATTTGGAAGGGAGGAGGACTGCTCTTCATCACGAGTCATTAATGATTGATTGCATGTCTTGCAGTCAAGTCTAGGGACGTGGCCAGAGCCAGGTCTCCTGGGGGAGGTACTGTGCAAGCACTGTGCTGTGGTCAGTCCCCATCCCAAGGGAGCTGACCCCAGCTGAAATCCCTGCCTCACCAGCCTGGTGTATTCCCCATGTCTATCTATGGCCTTAGCTGTGGGCAGCAGATGGTTTCATGCACATCATAACGTGTTGCTTCTTGGATCAGATCATTTGCTCCACAACCTCAATGCACATATCTTACAATACTTTGTCACCCTTTATCACTGCAGTTTCATTGCTATCAGGGCCTAGTGAATCATTCTTCAGAGACTTTTAATATTGGTGCTATTCCTTCCTAGGATGTATTTTAATGAATTTTCTCCTCACCCAGCAGTACAGCTGCACTCTGATATGGCTCAGGGGGTCGGGCTGTAGTTGTAAAGCTGAGCACATCCCACATGGTGTAGAGGTGACCACACCGAGCTGCCCTGTGCTTTATTATCTGGCACAGTGTGTGGTTCCTGCAGTCAGTGGAGACACACTCATGGAGTCATAGAATGCCAGATTGGAAAAGACCTGGAAGTGCCTTCAGGGCACTGGAACAGGCTGCCCAAGGAGGTTGTGGAGTCTTCATCTCTGGAGATATTCAAAACCCCCCTGGATGCAGTCCTGTGTAAAGTGCTCTAGGTTATCCTGCTTCAGTGGGAGAGCTGGACTAGATGATCTCTAGAGGTCCCTTCCAACTTTAACAATTCTGTGGTTCTGTGATTCTGTGACCTCAAGGATCATCTGGTCCAACCTTTCTAGGTACTACTGTAGTAGCTCATCATGCTGAGGAGCTCTCACCTCTGGCAATGCCTGAGTTTCCTCTGCAACTCCACATTGTTGGAGGGTTTTATTGGAGGTTTTTTCCTTTCCAGAGGACAAACAACCCCAGGCCATTCAAAGCAGGAAGCTTGTTTGCAGTGCTTTCCTTTCACACCTTTATTTTCTGGTGTTGCCCCTGAAATACCTCTGCAGGTGCAAAGTGCAGCATTGCCTCATCACCTTGACCTGTCACAGGGCTCACCAGGAAGGCAAAGGGAGAGGCAGGGCCAGCAACAGCCATGTTCCTGACCTGAAGCTGAGGGAGTGATGGATGGCTCAGCCAAGAAAAGGAGTTTTGAGGCAGGCACTTTGCTGGGACAGCAGTTCTTTGGACATGTCTGTGAAGAAGTCAAGGGAGCCACAAAGATGATTAAGGGAGTGGAACATCTCCCTTATGAGGAAAGGCTGAGGGAGCTGGGTCTCTTTAGCTTGGAAAAAAGGAGGCTGAGGGGTGACCTCATCAATGTTTACAAATATGTAAGGGGTGAGTGTCAGGGAGATGGAGTTAGGCTTTTCTCAGTGATGACCAGTGATAGGACAAGGGGTAATGGGTGTAAATTGGAGCATAGGAGGTTCAAGGTGAATATCAGAAAAAACTTCTTTACTGTGAGAGTGACAGAGCACTGGAACAGGCTGCCCAGGGAGGTTGTGGAGTCTCCTTCGCTGGAGACATTCAAAACCCGCCTGGACAAGTTCCTGTGTGATGTGCTCTAGGTGACCCTGCTCTGGCAGGGGGGGTTGGACTAGATGATCTTTCGAGGTCCCTTCCAACCCCTAGGATTCTATGATTCTATGATTCTATGATCTGCAGCCCTGAGTCCATGGTGTGTGCTGCTGGTGAGCAGAGGGCAGCTGGTCTGGTCTGGGTGTCCAATTTCTACCCTGGCTTCAACTCCAGTGTATGCTGAGCTCATCCTCCTGCCTGCCCTGCCCTGAGCCCCCAGTTCTGACAGCAGGGTGCTGAGTCCTGTCTGTCTCACAGCTTGTAGAGTGGCTGTCACTCTGACATGGTGACAGCTCGACGGGCTGGATGCACACAGCCTGTGTCTGCTCAGAGAGCAGGGCTGGGGCCAGGCTGCTGTGACAGCTATGGAAATGTGGAGGGCTGGAGTTCCTGGAGAGCCAGGTGTCAGGCTTGCAGCTTTCCTGACTGGGACCTCCTGAGCCCAACTCCCTGCTTCTTCTTTTGCAATGCAAACTTGTCTCAGGGCAGAGCCAAGCAGTTGCTTTCCTGTGTCATATTTGCCCATAAAGGAGTCACTGAAGTGCCTGGCTCTGTTCATTAGCTTTGTGGAAATGGCTGAGGGACACAGGAAGGGACAAAGCAAAGAGTCCATCAGAACAATGTGAGCAGGACCATGACCTCCTTGGCGCTTGGCCAAGGTGACAGAATAAAAGTGAGCCAAGAAATGAGGCTGAATAGGTGAGTGGAGTCAACAGTCTGGGGAGCTGAAGCCCTCCAGAGGGGCAGAGGGTGGCTGGACAAGGCTAAAGAGGGTTTGGCGTGGTCTGCCAGCACTCAGGAGGTCACCCTGTTCTCTGACAATAGGCAGCTCTGAAGCACTTGATGTTTTAATAGTGTTGATTGAACTCGAGCAGAGGAGATTGTGAAAGCACAGCATGGGCTCCTGCAGAAAGCTGCACTGCACGTGGTAACCAACCTCAAAGAGAGATGTTGGTGACAGAGCAGGTGAATGCAGAGAGGAGCTGGGGACTAACCTAGACTGAGGAGATGGTAAATGGGTCCTTGATGGGATGCTGGGCTGTGGCAGGGAGCTGGGGTGTTGGGGCAGACCACTCCAGACCCAGCTCTTGAGAAATCAGTTTGAGTCCAGCCGTGAGAGAGTCCATGACACACAGGGGACCTGGAGCTCATGGGTCCAGGTGAGACAGGGTGGGAGACACAATCATCCCCTCACTGCCCGCAGAGCTGGAGGTGGGCAAGGTGGGCTTTCTGCTCTGTTCAGCCCTGCACATGCAGGCAGACTGACAGAGAGAAAACACTGGCTGAACACCATGGAGAACGAAGGGGGAATTAAAAAAAAAAGACTCAATTATTCTCATGCATATAGACATAAATTAATTAACTGAGTATGTCACAGGGGGACATCTCCCATGACCTGCAGAGAGGAGTTTCAGGGAGAAATGGCTGATGATTAATGCTCTTCTCTTCGTGCTGTATCAACAGGATCCAGAGAAGGGCTGTTAGAGAAAGAATTTTAGACACCTTCAGTGTGTCTGTTGGAAGACTCTGTGCATTTAGGCAGTTGTTTTCTTCTATTTTTTCACCAGAATTTCACAACTTCTGATGGCACTGAGGTTGGAATAACCAATGTTTTCATCTGTGGAGAAACAGCAGAAAGTGTGACCAGAGCATGGAGAAGCTTTAGGGGGACTCAGAGCAAACCCATGCAGAGCTACTGCATTAGAGCTCAGCAGGAGAAAATGCCAGCTCCTGCTCTGCAAAGAACCTGTCTGGAAAGAAATTAACACCACAGAGGATGTGGGAAGGTGATAGTTGGGTTAAGCCCCTCACCACTGTGCTTACGTGGTGGTTTAAAGAGTTGAAAAATCAAGGCAGCTTGTTGATACTTCACAGACCCACGGTGCTATAATGACAAATGCAAAAAAGGGTTGTCTCTGCCTGCTTTGAGAGGGAATACCAGGGCAGTTCACTTCCCACCAGGCAGCCAGTCAGGAGTCCAGGAGCAGTGTGAACAAAAGAAGAGATGTGAATACACTTCAGTAGAAATGAAGTTCATGGTCAAGGTAGCTGGAACTAAAAAGTTTATATATAATCATGATAAGCAGTGTCAGCTGCAAGCAAGGATTTCTAGAGGATGGTGTCAAACTCCCCACACACAGAATGCACAGATTAGTTTATTATTTCAGCTACAAAATGCAAGCTTTATAAATCAAGTTCTCACCTGGAGACAACCACTTGTTGTGGGGATCTTCCAGAGCATTAGGCAGAGCTTAGGGGAGCAAAGGCCAGGGATAGGTTTTGTACCTGTCACTTTGATAGGAAAAAAAATCTGTCTACTCTCCCCAAAACACAGGCTGTGATTGACAGCACTGCTGCTTTGGCTGAGACCCTTCAAACTGGTCTGCAGCTGTTGCTGAGCAGCTTGTACAGCACGTTCCCACCTCCTGGTCCCAACATGGGAAAAGTTCTTAGTTAACAGCTCAGGTTCTGTTTAACAGTTACATGAAAGTAATTTTTAAATTGAAACCTCTAAGAGAAAGGACAAGATTGTATCACACTGGTCTCAAATGAACACTGTCAGGGAGAAGGGGGTGATGGCTCGTGCCAACATGGTTGGGCTTGGTGAAAAGGAAAGAGAAACCTTTGGATAAAAATGGTGTTAAAACCTTCAACAGTTGTTCATTCTTGCATTCCCAGGATCAGATTTACTAGGTGACACTGCTGCTAGAGAGGTAACCATGCCCAACCAACCCAGCTCTGCTAGGCACGGTACAACTAAGTGATGCTGTCCCACAACAGGCAAGAGTTTATTGGACAGGGGTTCAACCAGTAGAAAATGAAGCTTGGGTATGGGCAAGTTGTCACTGCACACTGGATGATGCAGTGCAGTGGTTCTGTATCAAATAGTCCCAAAATTAAAGCTAGTTCCAAAGTCTAAACGTGGTGTCAGGCTCTGAATTTAACTCTGTAAAATTACACAACAGCCCCAATGAATTGTGTGTTGTCACCTCCTGACATTTTATTTAACAGATATATGAAAACAAGGATGCCTTCAGTGTTGGAAGCTGCTGTCAGAGTCACTAGGGACTTGGGGATGCATAAAGAGACAGACAAGGCAAAACAAACAGCTCAATCTGCCTTGCAGCCCCACGAGCCAGTGCTGCTCTGGGAGAAAGGGGTTGTGGTTGGTGCAGCAGGGAGCTGGGATCCCTGTGGCAGGGACTGCCCTGGCCACATCACTGGGGGTGCTGGACCAGAGGTTGGCCAGTGTGCATCTCCCTGCCCTGAAAATATGGCCCTGAAAACTCATAGAATCATAAAATCCTAGAATCATGTTGGTTGGAAAAGATATTTATCCTCAAATTCAACCATTAACCCAGCACTGCCAAGGCCACCACTAAACCAGGTCCCTCAGCACCACATCTACATGGCTTTGAAATCCCTCCAGGGATGGGACTCCACCACTGCCCTGGGCAGCCTGGGCCAGGGCCTGACAGCTCTTTCCATGAAGAAATTGTTCCTAATATCCAATCTAAACCTCCCCTGGCACAACTGGAGGTCATTTCCTCTTGTTCTATCACTTGTTCCTTGGGAGAAGAGACCAACCTCCCCTGGCTCCAACCTCCTTCAGGGAGTTGTAGAGAACAAGGAGATCTCCCCTCAGCCTCCTTTTCTCCAGGCTGAACACCCCCAGTTCCCTCAGCCACCCCTCATAAAACTTGTGCTCCAGACCCTTCCCCAGCTCCGTTGCCCTTCTCTGGACACCCTCCAGCCCCTCAATGTCCTTCTTGTAGCCAGGGGCCCAAATCTGACCCCAGGATTCGAGGTGTCCCCTCACCAGTGCTGAGCACAGGGGGACAATCCCTGCCCTAGCCCTGCTGGCCACACCATTGCTGACACAGGCCAGGATGCTGGTGGCCTTCTTGGCCACCTGGACACACAATACACTGGCTCACATCCAGCTGCTGTCAACCAGTGCCCTCAGGTCCTTTCTCACCAGGCACTTTCCAGCCACTCTGCCCCAAGCCTGGAGGGTTGTGGGGGGTTGTTGTGACCCAAGGGCAGGACCTGACATTTGACCTTCTTGAACCTCTTACAATTGGCCTCAGCCCATCAATCCAGCCACCTCCAACTCATGTGGGTCCAAGTCCTCTCCACCTCCACTGCAGTCAGCAGAGAAGAGCTGGTGCATCCCTCAGCACCTGTTCCATCAGGTGCTGGAGGGGCAGGTAGCTTTTTGGAGGGGCTGATGTGTCTCCACTCCCTATTGAGATGATAGTCAGCTCCATTTCTGACTTCTAAATCTAACATGGCCATCCATGCTAAGGGAGGGGAACCCTTCCCCACGGAGGATGTGCAGCAGCACAAAGGACTAATTATACTGGCAATGACACGTGGGAAGCTAACACGTAGCAGTTGGGAGTGTGATTTTGTCCTTGCCACTGTCTCAGGGACTGAGGAGGTGTATCCATACCTCTCAGAGGAATGTGGTGACAACTCGTGTGTCTGTGACTTCACCCACCTCTGCCTCAAGTCACCTACCCTGCATCTCCCTTCTGGGGCTTTCCTTTCAGGAGCACATTTCTGTTTTGCATGGGATGCATGTTCACAGTATGACAGCCCCTTCCTCCACCCAGGAACCTTCTGCTCCCAGCTCAGGTTTCTCAGTCCCATCCAACAAGCTCCTTGAAAAATCTAGTGTCCTCTGTGTCCTTCTGGACACTTTTCCCTCCACTTTACCTCAGATCCTGGCACCAGTACCCTCCTAAAGACCCAGGGGTGGATGTGGCCAAGACAATGCCCCACTGGAGGATTTGCTGTGTTAATCACCAGTGCTTTGGAACACAGAACAAAGCCAAAAGTAAATATTTTTAAAGGTCCTTTGTGAATTTGGAGACTCTCAGCTTTACCAAATGCTAGCTGAGGGCTGTCATGAGGCTTCTTTTGG
Organism: Hemiprocne comata; assembly: GCA_020745705.1. NCBI lineage: Eukaryota > Metazoa > Chordata > Aves > Apodiformes > Apodidae > Hemiprocne > Hemiprocne comata. Next base: position 6,671,753 of record CM036607.1, on the reverse strand, counting down.
CTGAATAGTTTATTCAACAAAAAAAACCCCAAACAAACCAAAAAAAGATATTTTGCTGTGACTGAATCTGTTTTCAAAATTCTGTAAAGCAACACAGATGTTGAATCATTTCAGCAAGAGGCAACTCTGCAAGGTAACGAGGTTTTGAGTTTCCATTTTAAATCCTAGTGTTTTCAAAATAATTCACATTTGACAAAAATAAAAGGTAAATAATCTCACCTGTTCACAGCAGAGGAAATGTTTGGTCAACCAGTTTGTCACACCCTTAGTAATTGTTTATTCCTTTTTCAGTTTAACTAATGAAGTGAAGAATCAATTATTCTCACAGCTTCCAATCTGCAAAGATATTAAGGTAATCTGGGGCCAGACTCACAGACATATGAATGTGCCTGACACTGTAGAGAGGCACTTGATGGAAACCACCAGATGTATTTTGCAGAAGTATTGTTTTGCAGACGTTCTGCATTTTTCCAAAGACACTCCTTAAAAGTCATGCTCAGACAAGGCCAGGTCCTCCCAGAAAATGGGATGCACACTCTGAGTTAGACTGAGGAACTCTGGAAACCTTATGCTGGGCCATACTAGCAATTGTCCCTAATCACATGCAGAAAAAACTCCTTTGTAAGTGCTGTTTGCTGTAAGCAGGTGACCAGCTGTAATCCAGGCTAGGTGAGAGGTTGGGTTTTTTTGTCCCCTTGGTGCTGAGAGCTCTGCTGCTCTCTTCACACATAGTTCTGCTGGGAATTGGGGGTACAGCCTCCACACAGGGCTGTGAGAAACCCATCTTATGAGAGTACAGCACTGGGGGAGCTCATTGGTGTTCTGGAACATTGCATGGACCTTACTGGTGTACACCTGGAGCATGGCATGGACTTTACTGGTATCAACATGGAGCATTGCAGGACTTTATTGCAGGGTTTTAGTTTAGCACCTGGTTCTGGGCTCCTCTGTTTAGGTCTAGGAATGAAGAAAGCTGCAGCTCTTCCCAACACGAAGCCAACCACTCAGTAATGGCAAGGCAAGCTCTTTGCAGGAAGTCAAAATCCAAACCAGTTTATTGGCATGGTGGATGTTGCACTTGGGTTTGGGCTCAGCATCATTTCCCTGCTTGTGTATTCAGAGCAGCTCTACTGGAGCCATCCCTGTAGATCAGCACAGGTCTGTGGAGCAAGGGTGTGGGTGGGAGCTGCTTGGCTGGTCTGCATCTGGGCAGAAAAGCAGGCAGATAACACGGGTGTAAGTGCAGTGTACCCTGGCTCTCTAGGCCACCTTCTGACAAGCTCTTCCAAAAGGAGGTTTAGATATTCTGCTGAGATCCTCACACAGTCACACCCCACCCAGCCATACTCACGTGTACCTGAGCCTGTTGCACAATTTTCACACCAGTCTGGGCCTTGTTCCTCGGGGACTAACTCCTCTGAGCCCTGCTGACCTGCTTTCCTGAGCCCAGCCTGAGTCTGAGATCTCCTGCAACATGGATTCAACAGAGGACAGTGGCCCTAGGGGAGTACAGGGTCCCTCCCTGCAGAGGCTGGACATTCTGGGAGGTAGAACATAAACCTGCCCGTGGGATGCTGGAATCAGTTTGCAGAGGTTTGGGGAAGCAAATACACATCGTGGTGTTTACTCCATGGGCAGAAATGGTCCTGCTCCAAGTCTCGCTACTCTAAAAACTCTAAAAAAAGAAGAGTTCAACCCTTTTCTAGTCCTCACTAGTGTGAGGGGAGACTCCGCAGGTTATCCAAATGCTGGTGCTGTTCTAGCTGGGAAAAACCTGCTTATCACCCCTGTCCCCATGTCCCTATCCATCTTGTCCTTGTCCCAGCCCTTGGGGCCCCCCCGAGCAGGACACCCGGCTGGGCCGAGGGCTCTGCCTGTGGAGCCTTGTCAGGGCTTGTTACGGCCACCAAAAGATCATCACTGACTGTGCCCCCGGTGACATTCGTGCCTGTGTGTTGCTTCAGTCTCCTAAATGAAGCTGTAAAGAGGAAGGGATGAGAGATGGGGAGGAGATTGCCTCCAGCCTCTGCTCCCTGCCTCTTCCCCAGCACGTGTGATGGATGGCAGGAGCAGGGAGTGGAGGCTGAGTCAGCTCCCAGGTGACCTTCACAGTGTCCCTCCCGGTCCCCTCTCCCTCCCTGTTGCGCGGGGCCGCTGAGCCTGGGCAGATTGATGGCGACTCACGCTCGATTTCTCTGATGCACTTTTGCTTAGAGACACTCGTACATCTTCCCCATGTCGTCTCTCCATATCTGAGGTCAGGCTTTCAACAGGCAAGAAATGTTCCGAAATAAATCACCGCAATCCCTCAGCCAGAGCTCTGCCAGCTCCGGGGGAGTGGGCCAGGGAAGAAAGTTGGAGAGCTGGCAGGGGGACCAGCATGTGCAGCCCACATGTGGGTCCAAGCATACTCACTACATGGGATTTTTGCCTCCGGGATGAGCCCACAGCAGGCAGCAAAGATGCTGTTCCCCAAGGATTTCCCCAGGCTCCCCATGGAAATGGTTCTCCCTCTGCATTTCTTGCACTGGGGCTCATCATCTCTCAGTTGAGGACTCAGTTGTCCTGCACGACTTTGCATTCACTGGGCATCTTGGGTGGGAGATGGGGAGCATCAAGCAGCACATTCTTCCCTGAGGCAGGAGGAAAAGTTATCCCAAAACTCATCCTTGGGACTGGCCTGGAGTCATCCTCACAGTGGCAAGGGCTCAGCTAGGATTTGATCCATGCCTCCTTCCCGTTCCCATATCAGGTCTGAATCCACCCTGGGGTATGGCCCATGTCCCCAGAGCTCCAGTTTGGGGAACACTTTGGTGTTTTTGGGGTTTTGTTCCTAGCAGTCAGAGCTGTGCCAGTGCTGGAGGGTTGAGCAGAGGACCCCCCTCCCTGGTCCCTGCTGCCTGACTGCTGATGGGCTTCTGCTGATGGAGACCAGCACCTCCAGGAGCTGAGAGAGAGGTGAGACCCTCACAGCAGTGTATCATCAGGGCACTTTGTTGCTGTTGTGAGCCACAGATGTGCTGGGCAGCTTGACCTCAGATAGACACATCTGGGTCTGCAGCTCCATCCCCTCATGCACTGGGGCCAGGAAAGGAGCGTTGAAGGAACGCAAGAAATGTCTCAGTGTTTCCTCTGCACTGCAGTTCTGCTCCTTTCCAGTTTGATCAGCTTTTAAAAATGGGGGGGGAGGGAGGGATAAATAACCAGCCTTTGCTTTTATCCCAGTCCTGTGAGAGGGCATTGAGACTGTGTAAACACAGGCAGCTGTGCACACCCTTCTCCTACTCTGGCGCTGCTGGGACAGGTTGTCTTTAGCTGTCCTGGTCCTGATATTTAATCTCTACCCCATCACAATGAGAACTGAGCTGGTTAATGAGGGAAGGTGCAATTAGTCTGTGTTTAGAAGTCCATCTTTAGATCTTAAAAGGTGACAGAGGATGCATCAATGACCTTATTTAGTGGATGGGGAAACTGAGGCACGCAGGACAAGGAATCTCTCAGATGTTGAGGCCAGCTCCAAAAGTCTTTCCCTGTCCTTCTTCCATGAGCCACAGTGGCTCAGCCTGTTGACCTTCATTCCTGACATCTTAGCATGGACAGAGAAATCCATGGCTGCTGGGAACTCAGCACCAGCTGTGCCTGAGGGTGCAGATCTCGTGGATGCAGCACCATCCCCATCCCTGGTGTCCTGGGAATTCTGGCATGGCTGAAGCCCTCTGCTCCCCTGCCTTCCTGTCCTTGATAAAATCCCAGATTTCCCTGTCAGGCATGGCACAAAGCAGCTCGGGGGGCAGTGGGAGCCCTTACTGGTGGCATGGCTTCTGTTCATTTTGTACCTTGCCCTGGAGCACAGTGCCCAGGAGAGCTCCTGATCCTTGCTCCCAGCCATAGGGATCAGCAGTCAGCAGTCATCCTTTACACACTCGGTATCCCAGGCAGTGTGGCCAGCCCCTGCCCCAATATCTGAACCCCTTTCTCTAGAGTTTGCACTTCTGTGCCCCAAAAATGCCTCCCAGAGCTCAGCAGATGTGCAGTGAGCCTGGGAGCCCACACAGGACTCTGCAGCCCCTCCCCAAACATCTTTGTGCTCTAAGTCCTGCACAGGCTCCAGCAACACATCAACCCAGGCCTCATCCTGCTCTTCCAAATGGACAAAGTGGTGGCCAAAATGGGAACTGCCCAGAGCAGAGACCTCCTACTGGGAGCAGCCAGCTGCAGTGGGGCAGGTGGAGGATGCACAGTCTCACTGTCTCACTGTGAAAGCACTCTGGCTTTTCCCAGGAGATCCCACCTTCCTGGGATTTTAATGTTTTCAGTCTTCTGTTTTGTAAACCGAGCTACTGAGCTGAGGAACAACCTGACTTTTCTTTAATGAGTAGCCACGTTCTGGCCTTTCTGATGGTGTGCAGCCAATTTGGAAATAGAGACTGAGACTCTGCCAAAGGCTCTGAACCGGAAAACAAAAGTCAGCCTTGAGCTTTGCAAGCTCTATAATTTTTCCAGTCATCTCAAACTGGGGACGGAAGGATTTTCTCAGTCTGCCACAAGCATAACTGTAGGTCCCTGTCCTTTGTGGGGCTTCCAAAAATGTACTTTAGAAGTGCTCGGGTTTACTTCACTGCCTCTTGAACACTTCCTAATTTGTAGTTTAACTGGTGCACAGAAGCAATCACAGAGGGAATAAGGCAGCCATGGGTCTGCACTGAACTGGATACACCTTGTAGCAGCCTTCCAGTGCCTGAAAGAGGCATCAGGAAACCTGGAGATGGACTTCTTACAAGGGCATGGAGGGATAAGACAAGGGGGAACAGTTTTGAGCTGAAAGAGGGGAGATTTAGATGAGATATGAGGAATAAATTCTTTGCTGTGAGAGTGGTGAGACACTGGGCCAGGTTGCCCAGAGAAGCTGTGGCTGCCCCATCCCTGGAAGTGTTGAAGGGCAGGTTGGATGGGGCTTGGAGCAATGCGGTCTAGTGGGAAGTGTCCCTGCCCATGCAGGGGGTGTGGAACTAGATGGTGTTTATGGTTCCTTCCAACCCAAACCAGTCTGGGATTCTGTGACACCATGATATACATCCCACCTGTATTTCTGGCTCCTCTGTGAAACACAAGTGACCACTGTGGGTTGTGAAGGCTTGAGCTCTTCTGGAGACTCAGCCCGCAATAACTGTGCTTTCACCATGGTTCCGCTCTGCTTTGATCACCAGATACCATCTAAACCATGTTTTACCTGCTCCCCTGCATTTATTGCTATTAGTATTACACCAAGAGAGATCTGAGCCTCCCAGCACTGTGTGCTGCATGACACAATGGGAAACAGGTTCTGAATCATGTTCCAAGGTCCAATTGTTGAATGGATCAGGTCCCCACTGATCATGACAAGAACATGGACACCCCTCTCAGCTCTTGGCATTGGCCAGGAAGGTCACTTACAGCCATGTGTGCAGAAGTCAGTGGCAAGGATGGTGTTGGGGGAAATTGTCTCCAGAACAACAAGTGAAACCACAAGATGCTTCCAGTAATATTTTGGAGTTAAAATACAGTTCTGGAATCCAAAAAAAGCAACTGGCAGGAGGCGAGCAAGCAGCTGTCTAGGAAGCAGAAAGCTGCTGGGCCAAACTTCACGAGCCTGCACCTGTGTAGCACACAAACCCCAGAAAGCTAAGGGCACGTTGAGGGGAGACTGGTACCTCATACACTTCTGTGCCTGGAGCTCTTCAGAGAAGGAAGGCAGGTGACCTGGGAGGAGGCAACATCCCCTTCTGCTCTTAAAAATCACCTCTGAACCACTGTCAGGAAAATGACTATGTCCTGAGCTGGAGCTGCAAATTTTCCCAGCTTTGCTGGCAGTGGTAGGGCTTCAGTGCAGCCGTCCAAGCCCTCCAACCCCCCCAGCAAATCCTCCCTCTTCACAGGGGGGAGAAGCACCAGGCAGGGGAGCTGTCATCAATCCCCCAGGAGGGGACCCTGGGTGCCACAGGGTCCTAGAGCTCCTCAGGCAAGATGATGCATCACCCTGAGCTATTTCTCTGTGAGGAGTCAAAGGGGAGAGACTTGATGAGCTTTTCCCAGGGGACAGCAGCACAGGTCTCCTCCAAGAGTCTGGGCAGTGCTAGGGAGAAGCAGGAACACCCAGTGGCTGTGGGGCCCTATGGACACTGAGACATCATTGCAATGGGTGCAGTAAGGCTGAAGGAACTGCTCCAAAACATTTGTCTTGCCAGTGACTACATTTTCCAATCTGTAAAACAGAAAAAAACCACCCAAAACAAAACCAGAACCATCCTCCCTTCTCTCCCAGAGTCTCTGTGAGGATTCGTACTTTTATGTCGGAGTAAAAACCTGCAAATTGCTGTGTAGATGCAAAGTCCAGCCTGACTGCCCAGCTCCTGCCACACTGACCATGCTGCAGCACAACCTGGGCTTGTGTTCCAGGCTGCTGCTGTGCCAGTGGCACCACCAGGACACACCAGGCATGGCTAAACACAGAACTGGTCCATGGTCAGGGGAAGAAGGAGGAGAGGTGGTGTGGATAGTGAGAAGGAAGGATGATGCCTTTTCAAATCATGGGGCATTCCTGCTTCTTCTAAAAGTGAGAACAAGCTGGAATGAGCTGGGACTGGGGAAGGGTCTCCCCCACCCTCCAAATGGTTTGGATCTGGGTATTTGACAGGGTGTGACTGGTCTCAAGCTCATTTCCAGTAACGGCTTCCAAGAGGGTTGTTCCAAAAACCCCAGAGGCCCAGTTGTTCTTTTCCTGCCCCCACCCAGTGCTGCAGTGCCAGGATTGCCCGCTGTGCTGTGCTGGGCACAGCACCAACCTCATGGCACGTTGCACCACAGCCGACTAGGGCAGGGCTGTCCCTGGGGACAGTGATGCTTTGGAGGAGCTGCCCAGGACACCCCAGGAAGCCCTGCATAGAGCCCAGCATCTCCCTGCACGTCTCCAGCAACAGCCAGCCCTGAGCTGCAGAACCTGCATGTCCACGGGCAGTCACCATCCTCTGCTGGGTGGACGGGGACCAGTGGAGGATGGGACCTGTCCCACCGCAATCTCATGTCCAGAGCCTGGCTTGGGCAGGTCGGATCCTGGCGAGAGGAGCTGCAGGCTGGCACATCTCCAGGGAAAGCTCCCTGGCTCCGCCTGCCCTTCGACGGCATCTTGGTGGCAGCAGCCAGCAGATGTGACAAACACGCCAAAGGCACGATCTGTCCCACATCCCTCCGAGCCCGGGCTCTGCCTGCTGAGCCCCCTTCACAGCCCATTAGGCATTCCGGGTTTGGGAATATGTTCAGCTCTCCCGACGGCTGCGGGAGACGGCGGCCGCCTCCGGACCCCTCCTGTGCCTGCTGAGGGGACCGTGGCTCCCGACCACTTCCAACTGCTTATCCCTGTGCTGCTGGCAGAGCCCGTGGGGAGCAGCCGGTCGATCTCCCCTGGGTCATCTGGTGACAACGGGGGGCGGGGACAGGAAGGGGACCCGCCATTGTGCGGGGGCTGCCTGCACCCTGCAGAGGAGGCTAGGCTGCCACCAAGCCTGGGAGCAAGGCAGGAAGGAAATCAATTAATTGCACGGAGGAGCCCCTCCACACTGCCCCAGTTTCCCTGTCTAAGGCGGTGGTGGGTGAGCTGGGGTGGGGAGGGGCTGGGCGCTCCGGAGGGTGGATGCGAGGCACCAGGCACCCCCGAACCAGATCCCATCCTCCAGAATTTCAACGAGTCGGAGGAGGGTTTTGAAGTTGGTTCAGTGAGACGCTGTGTCTCAGACCTTCTCTCAGGGCCTTATTAAAATGCAGACTGCAAATTCAGATACTGTAAACAAGGTCACTGGAGAATGAAGATCAACAGAGTGCAAGCACAAGGAATGCAGAGCATTAATATTCTGATGTGTGAGCCCGTCCTAAATATTTTATCAGGCTAAGCTTTTTTGTATCGAGGCATCCTTCCCCTGCTCTTCCTCCTCCTCTCCTGCCTGCTCCACGTCCTTTTCTCTTGCGTTCACAAAAAGCACTTTGTATTTTGGCTGAGGCTTGAAATGTATGCAAACCTTCTGCTCCCCCCCAAAAAACCAGGCGGAGAGGGAGACATTTCCTAACGGGGTTTCTTTTGTTTCTGTCAACGTCTCACTTAGGCAGCGGGCTCTGAGACTTACTCAACGCTGCCAGTGTCTTATCACCCCCGTCCCTCGCACCCCCCTCCCGAATTGCAGGGATTCCCTCCCACCTCGGGCGGCTCCACAAAGCAGGGAGCAGCGGGGAGCTGGTGCACCATGTGCCATCTTCCTGTCCCTTAGGATCACAGGATAGTATCACAGACTGGTTTGGCTTTAGAAGGGACCTTAAAGATCATCTAGTTCCCACATCTTGTTCCTGAGCTGTCTTCTGCAGTAGGTGGTTTTGGCTCCGGGAGATGATCCAGGGGTACTTGACCTGGTGTCAGAGCAGCCCTCAGGGTCGTTGGCTTTTTGCCCTGTTTGCAGAATGGCTGAAAACCTCCTCATGATGAAAACTGAACTGAAATCCAGCCTGTCCTCAGTGAAAAGGTACTTCTGATTCTAAGAAACATGTCCCCATGCCCTGAGGCATAAGATTTGATTTTCCTTATCAAGATGCTCTCTAGCACAACTACAAATGCATCACATGCTGCTGAAAGGATCTGTGCCTTTTATACAACCACGATGGTACATTTAAAATTATTTTTACATTGGGCCACACAATCCTGAAAGGATCCATAACATTACAAATCCCAAACTGTTTTTTGGTTTTTGTTTATTTTTTGTTTATTTTTGCTTTTACTTCAGGTCAAGCTGGGAAATCTGAACCTTGCTATCAAGTGCCCCCTCCTGAAGTCCTGGCATGGCACAGGAAAACTGCTGCAGAGAGGATTCACAGTGGGGGGCTCTCCTGGCCCAGGGGTGAGCAGTTCACTTGTTGTGACTGTTCAAATGAAACCCAGAGATTCAGGGAAACCTTTGCTGATCCTGAAATTTCCCAGGTCTGAGTATTTTTCCACATTGCAAACTGGTGGTTGCATGTTTTCCTCTGTGCTACCCACTAACCCCAAATTTATCTTGTTTGCAAAACTACAGTCATCCAATTAGCAATAATACCCAGCAAGTGGAGTGGCCAACCACACATCTCAAGTAATAAATAGCAGAGGATTGAAGTGAACATTTTGGGAATAGTCAATTGAATGGGAATTATTCATGCAAACTGTATCGCAGACTCTTACAAATACCAAATGCACTCCAGAAAATGAGGGCATTTATGTAATGACATCTAATTAAAAAAATAATCATAAGGAATTGATTATTAATAAAATATTGAAGATAATTAACATTTTTTCTCAGCAGAAGATTCCAGAAAAGGGGCCTTTTCAACTTCAACTCTGGCTTCCAAAGGACTTGAAAGAGAACCATGTGCATTAACCAGCAAGAAATCTGGCCTAAAATGAACATTTAAATGCAACATGAATTAATGGGTGAGTGTTTTAGTAGGTGAAATGTTGGAGTCTATACAAATTGACTTTTTTTGCTCATAAATAATAGTCTGGATCTGAAACTGCTGTACAATTAGTAGTTCTTGAGTCCACAACCATTTTGCAGTTGTGCAGAGTACATTTTTTTATTTTACTGAAATTTTAGTAACACTGGTGATAGCACCCAGTGCTCAGCAGGGTAACAGGTCGTGAGGAGTGGATGTGTTCAAGCCTCAGTGACATTGGTTGAAGGCATCATCTGGCATCTTCCCTGCACTGTCAAGGGATTTTGTTGTGCCAGTGCTGACCCCTGAGCCCACCCCCACTGCCCAGCACTGGTGGGGGCAGCTGAAGCCCCTGCTCAGGAACGGGCAGGCAGCTCTGACAGAGGCAGGAAAGGAAAGAGGAAAGTATGACCCTTCTACACTCCTTATCTGAGCCAGGAGAAGTTTCTGGAGGAAGAACTCTGCCCAGGCTTGGGTGCCCAGCTCCCAGGGCCAGGGAGATAATTCATCCCAGTGTGCTTACTAGGCTGAGCCCATGGCTCCTGCCCACTGAGCTGCCAAGAGGAACATGGGGTGGTCAGGAGGGACAGGATGTGGCTGGGATCTGCCCTGGGGTGTGGGGTCTTGTGTGGGTGTAGACACAGCCTGTGCCTGGAGGTTGTCCAGGCAAAGGACAGAGCGTGATACAGACTCTGGAGAAAGGATGGCCCAGACCCACAAATGCATGTGTATTCTGAGGTTCCTAACAACTGGGGATCTTGTGAAAGGGATAGATGCTCCAACAGCTTAGACATAAATGTAGGTAAAGCCCTCACTCCTCTTCCAGAGCATGAGGCTGCTGTAACTGAGGATCACACCTTGGGTCATGTACTGCGTGCATGTGCACAGAGCCCCACATCCACTGAAACAAGGCAAGGGAAAAGTGAAATGTGGGATTTGAGCTGCTGCAAATGACCCAGCCTGCACAGTAGAGAGGGGGATGGAGCTGCTTGGCCCCATGTCTCAGGCACATTTGGTTCCCAAGAGCCCAGGTGCCTCCCTGCAGGGCAGCCCCCAGTGTGTGGCTGCTGCTCAGGATCTTGGCAGCATCAGGACACAGGGAAAACCCTGACATGTTTTCACTTGCTTCTTGGCACAGCTCTCTGGAAAGCCCTGAGCACATCTCTTCTCCCTTGGTTACTGTGTGCTATGGCCTTCCAGTCCAGCCAGGGGGACCCCAGGGAATGAAGACATTTATCCTGCACATTGACTGGCCTGTGCTCTCTTCTCTTTTGAAATATAGCAGCTTATTGATTTATATTTAACAGGGATGAATGCAGCATATATCAGTATATTAGACACACTCCACACAAACAGAAAGGGCACCACTGCCTTCCCACTTGAGCAATTCATCACCTACCAGAGCTCTCCCAGAGTAACAACTGAGCACACCAAGGGGGAGAGGGGGTTTCTCCTTTGTACAGGCTTCCCGAGCAAATTCCCCAGCATGGAAAAGAAGTGGTATGGAAGCACCAGCTTCAAAAACCATGCACTTCTGTATTGCTACCCTCTGCAAATGGCTTTCCCTCCTGGTCTCCAGAATTTAGTGCAGAGCTGCCACCTGTGTCATGGTTTGGGGAAACTGAGGCACACAAAAGCAACTTGCCTTAGATCACATTGTAAGCCTGAAAAGATTTTTAACTCAGGTCTCCTAAGCATAAAAGCAATAGATGGGATGACAAAAATCTTCCCTCCCAGGCCTCCTCAGGAAGGATTCAAGCTCTGGCTGCAAACCATGCAGTATAGCAGGGAGGGGCACTGAGGGGCCCAGCCCTCAGCCCCTGTGCAGATTTGGTTACAAAGAGCACAAACCTCTGGCAGGTGCTGACAGGCTGGTTTGGAGCTTACCCGGTGCCTTGAGTGAGCACTTGGCTCAGGTGCTTGCAGGGACAGCACAGCAAGTGTCTGCCCAAAGGGTCACGCTCATACTCCAGCCCTTGGCTGTGAGGGGCTTTGCAAAGACTTGTGCCCTGGCATTAGTGTCTGTAAAGAGAAAGGGAAGAAAAAGCATTGCTAGGCCCACTGGGAGGGACAGATGCACTGCTGGAAGGCAATTCTTCATCTCCCAGGGATGGCAGGGGATTAAAACAAGCAAAGCCCCAGAGCTCCTCAAATGCCAGGGGCGAAGGGAACCTCCCAAGCCCCCCTAACAGAGCAAGGACTCTGGTGACAGCACACACACAAATCCTGCTCCCTTCCTTTGCTGCGGGAGATAGAGCACTACAAGCACCTCTCCTGCTCCCTGCCAGCCAGCCCCAGGCACAGGGAAAGGGGCTGTTTCTCAGCTCCAGGCTGGGTCCCCGTCGATAACGCTCCCCACCATGCAGGAACCCAGCTCCCACAGCTACAGCTGAAGCCCTCTCCTTGATCAGGGAGAGGGAGGTGGGGATTTCAGGTGCCAAAGTGAAAATTACAGCATCCCTTTTGACTTCCGAGTATTTCTGTTGGCTCTTGCTTGTGCTGGGTTTCCATTAGCAGCACGAGTGGGGTAGTTCATCTATCACATTTGCCAGCCCCAGAAATGACATTGGGGCAATATGAATGTATTCTGGTGCATTAGCACTGGGGGTAGATGAGGGCAGCTCAATCCACCGAGAGGGCAGCTAAGTGCACCAGATGGAAGGGAAGAGGCGTGGCTATGCCACGCTCACTGAGCACTTGATGTCTGAGTCAAATCCAAGCTGCTGTCTCCAGACAGGGGAGGGTGCCTTTGCTATAATATCCCCCTGAGATATGATATACACCTGTGATTATCCTGCCTCGCAATTCCATGTCCCTGTGCTGCCCTGAGCTGGCTCTGCAAGCTACAGCGTTATTTATCTGGCAATAAACGACCTCCTGTCTGCAAAATGAGGGCTTCAGCTGGGAAACTAATGGGCAGTTTGGGCTCAGCTGGAGATGTGCCTGGAGGTGAAATTTGCCTGGGAAGGAGCGTTGTCCTCCCGGCTGAAGGAGATATCCTCGTGACCTGCTTCCCAAAGTGGCCAGACACGGGGCAGGGGGATGGTGGCAGCCTGCCAGCCAGCCATGCAGCCCCAGCAGGGGGGACCCCACAGAGCTGAGTGGGATGCTTCTCTCTCAGGGACTGTCCCTCAGGAGGATGCTTCTCCCCATGGCTGATTAGCCTGGAAGAAGAGCGTATCCATGCCCAGTAGGGGTTAAAAGGACTTGGCCCCTCTGCACATTGCTGCTTCTGATGCCCATCCTCCTGCCCCAAGTCATGCATCCTGGTGCTGCCTTCCCTGTCCCCCTGTCTTGCACTAGAGGGACAGGTTATATGCCAAAAAAAAGCAGTCTGTAAATAGGATTGTGTTTTCTATCATGTTTCCCCTACTCTGAGGTTGTATCCTAACTTGTTATGAAATTCTTTAGTGTGAGGGTGGTGAGACACTGAAAAAAGTTGCCCAGGGAAGTTGGGGATGCCCCCTCTCTGAAAGTGCTCAAGGGCAGGTTGGATGGGGCTTTGAGCAACCTGATAGAGTGGCAGGCATCCGTGCCCATGCAGGAAGGTTGGGTCTAGTTGATGTTTAAGGTCCCTTCTAACCCAAACCATTCTATGATTCTATGATCCTGCCCGTCTGGTTTCATCCCACAGTGAGAACTTTGCTCTAAGACTGGAGAGATGATGCCACTGCTGAGCTGTCAGTGTCCTGCCTGTGGGGTCTTTCCTCCTCATTCATGGGCTTGGGCCTTATCTCTGGGAAATGAAAGGTTAATAAATCCTGTGTGATGGGGCAAAGAACAAATCATAGAATCACAGAATGGTTTGGGCTGGAAGGGACCTAGAAGATCATCTAGTTCCAACCCCCTACGATTGGCAGGGACACCTCCCACTAGACCAGGTTGCTCCAAGCCCCATCCAACCTGCCCTTCAACACTTCCAGGGATGGGGCTTCCACAGCTTCCCTGGGCAACCTGGGCCAGTGTCTCACCACCCTCACAGGCAAGAATTTCTTCCTAATGGCTAACCTAAATCTCCCCTCTGCCACTTTAAAGCCATTCCCCTTCGTCCCATTGCTACATGCCCTTGTAAAAAGTCCCTCCCCAGGGGGAGTTCAACTTGTCTCCACCAACATGAGCCACCTGGAAATGGAGCAGCACATGGAGAAAGGGATGCAAAGTCCCTCATCATCAGGGAAAGAAGATGGATGGTGCCAACACTGCTAGCAAATTTCTGGGAGTCTTGGTCCCCTCAGGGGACAACAGAGGCAGTTGGTACCTGCCTGATGCAGACAGCTGAAGGCTGGCTCTCAGCTGAGTGGCATTTCTGATAGCCCAGCCTGTGCGAGAGGAGTGACAACCACAACTCCATTTACAACATGCTTTGGGATCTGTCTGTGCAGGATGCTGCAGGGAAACCAGGCACAGAAATATTATCGTTAGCAGCATCATTATTATTATCAGCATTCCCCTGCAGCTGGTGGTGGCTGCACAGCAAAACCATCCAGAGCTGCTCTGGTGGCATCTCCCTCCACCCACCCCAACTCCCCATCACTTTGACTAGACAGAAATTGCCCCCAAGAACTTCTTTCTTCTGAGTGTTGGTTTCTGTTCAGTACATTAAATGGTTTTAGTTCTAGTTTTCAGTTTTCTGCACTTGCAGTGCGGAAAGTCAGTTTGTTGTAAAGAGGACAAAATGATGTCCTTCCACATTTCTCAGTGAAGATGAAGTCTTAAGTTTTAAGCAGGTCTATAGTCGTAGAGATAATGACCTATTTTCACTGCACCCACTGCCACGCTGTGGAAAAGTGGCAGCATTGGCCCCAAATCCCCACTCACTGCCACTTGCAGTGCCACCTCCCCTCTCCAGGCAGCAAAGGTGATAATTGCCTCCTGTGGCACAGGGAGGGTTAATTAGCCAGTGTTTGTTCAGTGCTGTGAATAGGTAAAATGCTGTCTAAGTGCAGAGCATTATGATTAATAATATCCAGCCTGCTAAAGCAAAGTGCTTAGAAGGATTCAGAAAGGATTATTCATTTATATGAATACAGAGGATATCTACAGTTACATTAAATGGGATAAAAATCTGCAGGGGTCCTAAACCCTCATGCTTCAGGACATAAACCAGCCATTAGCTGCCTGGGTTGGGAGGGAAGATCTCTCTGAACACTTTAGCATAGTGTCATGGTGCTCAGCAGGAGTCCCTCATCTTCCTCATGAGCATCCAGGACCAGCTTCTCAACCCAGGCTTGCGGAGACGAGACCAAGCCTGGGTCTGTCTGGCACTTCACAGCTTCTAGTATTGGTCCCATGAGATATTTTTTGGCTACCCTGCCTGTGCTAGCCCTGTGCTAAGCTTATGCCATCACTCTCTGATGCCTCACTTGTGTCCTGGGCCCATCTTGTAAAGCACCCAGCTCCTGCTTTGCTCCACAACGACTGCACCCAGGGCAGTAGGACCAGTCTGGCACCAAGAAGAGAGATGAGACTGGTTTTGCCACCTCATGCTTCTCTATTAAAGAATAAAAGAAGGGCACTTGGGTGGCTGTATGTGATGCTGAGGACAGAACTGAGAGGGCTGAGCTGCCTGTAGAGCAGAGCAAGGTGCCCAGGCATTGCTGGCTCTCTCTGTTGGTTGCATGAGCTTTTGCAGGCAGCTGCCTGCTCCTTCTGTACGTGTCCTGAGCTGCTGCAAGCGCTGAGACAGCTGCACACCTCCCAGGCTGGTGCTGGCTGGTCCTCACATTGCTGGGGCAGAGGCCAAGCAGAGCTGTGTGCCACAGACCACAGGACACATCTTACGTCTGCTGGGCACATCTTCCATCTCTGCCATGGATCAAGACTTCATCTCACAGGAGGACTGTGAGAATAACAGCCAGAAACGGAGGTGGAAAGAGTTGTAGGTTGAGGAGACCTCTTACAAGTCAAGCAGCTCTGTGCTGATTACCCCCAGTCCCTCTGACTCCCTTCAGCACACAGGGTCCTTCACAGTGTATCTGCTCAAAACACTCCCCCCCACCAGTTTATTTATTTTGTAGATCAAACAGGAACATCTTGAGCAGAAATTCCAATTTTGCGCCCACCCTCAGAAGCTGATCCGATGTGCTTTGCCTAGCAGCTTGAAATATTTCTTCACTGTTTTTTTTTCTTTTTGTTGGGGCAAAAAAAATTAAAATGCTGAAGGTGCAAATGGTAAAATATTGCAAGAATTTCTGGCTATGTGGTATTTTTGGTCTCAGTCGTAAGAAGAAAATGCCCCAGATTTGATCTTGGAGCCTGATGAAAAGATAAGGATCACAAGAAATTAAACTCAGGAAATGCAGAAAATCATAATACAGGAAATTAAAAGGCAGTAAATTCAAAACTGATACAAGTTTTTATACAGCATGTGGTTAATCTGTGGAGCTTATTGCCACAATATATTAAAAAAGGTTGGATGTGCATATGAAAACCAGCATCTGCAGTCACTATAAACTCAGCACACATTAGGCACTTTAACCCTCTTTCCATAAGCATGGACTGACCACTCTTGAGCCTGTGGTTAGCAAAGAGCTTCTGCAAGAGGAATTAGAGGGCAGTGCTTACTGGCTGTGTTAAGAATGAATGAAACCCTGTATCTGATATCTGCACCTCCAGATATGGTACCCCCATGTCTCTGCTGGGGATCCCAGCTGCATGAGAGATGCTCTGTGTGTGTCCTCTGCCCATTTGCCCAGAGGAGCTCAGTGATCTACAGGATCATGGCTGAAGGGCCCAGGCAGCAGCAGGGTGGGGGGATTAGTAGCAGCTCTTGAGTTGCATAATCTGAAAACAAAGTCCTCTAGAGCTCATCTGGTTCAGATGCTGCTGAGGCTGGTCTTTGATCTTCAACAACAATCCTGTGCAGCCCCGCAAGGTCTCCCACTTCATGAAGAACTGTCCTCATGCATAAGCCCACAGTGTCAAAACCAGTGATATTCTGGGTTGCCTTGTTCTCCTCAGACAAACAGGCCCCTTTAAATTACTCAATGCATCTCTCACCCACAGGGCTAGGTCACAGCTTTTGGAATGGCCCTCAAGACCTGGGCGAACTATGAGCCCTCCTGCTGTAGCCAGCTGTGAGGGGTTGCCCAGGCAGAACTTCCATCCCATTTTTCAGGTTAAGGGGATCAGCAGCAGCACACAACTTGTTCTGGGCCGGGTGCCTTATCCCAGAGGGCTCCCTTAGACAGGAGATGACATGGATGACCATGTATTTCCTTCTTGCTGTGCTCATTACAATAACTGAGGCCCCTTCATTTGCTGAGAAGAGCCAAACCCAATTTGTGTCATCTCATAATGTGTACTCTAATGTGTTACATTGGATCCAATTAGATAATGGCAGCCCCAGCAGTGGAAACGGGCGGGGGGGGTCAGACTTCATCCTGCTTTGGGTTGTGCTGTCGACATTGATCCTAATGAACACCAGACAGAGGGATGTCCCCCTGAGCTGCTCTTTGTGATGCTGGAGCAGTTCAGGACTGGTTAACGTGCACTTAACACAAAGTGTTACCTGAAAAAGATGCTCAGAGAGAGGGAGTTGACACAGTGCAGTGTAATTTATGCCTTTAGAATAGGATTCTCCGTGGGCATTACAGCAGCACACGTGGGAAGGACTCAGCTGCACACTGGAAAGGAAAGCTCTAAGTGAAGACTGAAAGAAGGGGATGTAGCATCTACAAAGCAGGGGAACACACGCCCTCCAGCTGTGGAAGCAGGCAGAAGGGAGACTGAGATAAAAGGGGAGCTTTGATCTTCCTCGATCCAGCGGGCTTCGATCAGCCATGTCCTGCTGAGCTGGGGCTGGCTGAGGGCTGGTGAGGAGCTGGCTCTCAGCAAAGTCACGTCCATGTCTCCCCTGGCCTGTTCCCAGGCTGGGCTCCCTCTGCTCTGCCCTTAGACTCCCTGGGGTCCTGCCCCCGCTCACCAGCTCCAGTTTCCAGTGGAGCTTTGCTGCAGAAGGGTAAAAGCAGAAGCTCAGGCAGGACTGGCTGGGTTTCTTCATTGCTGGCTTGCAAGTTTTTAAATGCGCTTACTTTTCCATCTCTATCCTGCTGCCTGATCCACAGGAGTTCAGGGCCACAGGAAAAGCAAAACTGATCCTGAATCACAGGGCTTCTGCTGCAAGTTTAGGAAAGACAGAAGAGTACACGAGAAGTGATGAAACGGTGGGTTTGGGCATTGTTCAAACAATACAGAAATCCTCATGTTCACATTTGGGTGCCCAGTGTAACACAAACCTGCCTCAGACTCATGTTCCTGCTTTGGCAGCTTGTGGGGAGCTCAGGGCAGAATTTCATCACTGACATGTGAGGGAGAGAGCCAGACCTCCTGTCATCACATCCACCTGACCCAAGATGCTCATAGCACTGGCACCTCCCTGTTGGACTTCTAAGTCTCCTTGGTGTTAAAGAAATGAGAGCCCCAATTTGAGCAGTGGGGGTGTCCCGTGGGGGTGTCCCGTGGGGGTGTCCCACAGCTCTGAGGGAGCCATTGGGATGCTTCAAGGCCAATGGAGAACCCATAATTCAGACATCAGAAGCACATGCAAGGAAGCAGGTGACTGAAGATGCTTTGCAATTGCTTTATAATGTTTTAATTGACCTGCAGTGATGCAGGGCCTGTCCACCCAAGTGACACGACATGCAGGTGACAGCAAACCAGCAGATGCTGCTCAGTGCCCATGGGTGGCACATTCATAGTGAAACAGGGAACTGAGGCACAAAAATCTCAAGAAGAAAGCTTCTGGCACCCGCTGAGACACTTTGCCTTAATCAGGGAAAGACCATGATGCTCCTGTGACACCCTCTTGTCTGTACTCATCATCTACTGCACATCAGAAAAAGAGGAATGAAGCTCTGTGTGTCCAGGTTTACCCCAGGCACTGTAGTTTGCTGGGTCATAGAATCATCAAATTACAGAATCATTTTGGTTGGAAAAGACCTTTAAGATCATCAGGTCCAACCAATAACCCAGCACTGCCAGGGCCACCACTAAACCATCTCCCTCAGTACCAATTCTACATGGCTTTTAAATCCCCAGGGATGGGGACTCCACCACTGCCCTGGGCAGCCTGGGCCAGGGCCTGACAACCCTTTCCAGGAAGAAATTCTTCCCAATATCCAATCTAAACCTCCCCTGACACAACTTGAGGCTTTTTCTTCTTCTATCACTTGTTCCTTGGGGCTCCCCAGTTCAAGAGGGACAGGGACTTGAGAGAGTCCAATGGAGGCTACAAGGGTGATTAAGGGACTGGAACACCTGTCATACTAGGAAAGGCTGAGAGACCTGGGGCTGTTTAGTCTAGAGAAGAGAAGACTGAGAGGGGATCTTATTAATGTATATAAATATCTGAAGGGTGGGTGTCAAGAAGGAAGGGCCAATCTCTTTTCAGTCATGCCCTGTGATAGGACAAGAGGCAATGGATGCAAGCACAGGAATTTCTGCCTCAACATGAGGAAGAGCTGCTTTACTGTGATGGTTACAGAGCACTAGGACAGGCTGTCCAGAGAGATTCTGGAGTCTCCTTCTCTGGAGTCTTTCAAGACCCTTCTGGATGCCTTTCTGAGTGATCTGCACTAGTTTTTGGTCCTGCTCTGGCAGGGGGTTTGGACTCGATGATCTCCAGAAGTCCTTTCCAACCCCTAATATTCTGTGATTCCATGATTCTGTGATTCTGTGCACCTCCCCTGGCTCCAGCCTCCTTTCAGGCAGTTGTAGAGAGTGAGGAGGTCTCCCCTCAGCCTCCTTTTCTCCAGGCTAAACACCCCCAGTTCTCTCAGCTGCTCCTCAGAAGACTTGTTGTCAAACAAGTGCAGGGCTCTGGGCAGTCCCACTGCTCCTCTGTCATCCCCACCTGGCACAACGTGTCTCTTGGTGTCCCTGCCAGAGCTGCTCAGCCACACTTACAAATCCTCTCTGCAATTCCATTAATTTTAAAGCTCCCTGTTACCAGCTTCAACCCTTAATCTCACACTCCATAAATCAATCAGCAAGGGAGCTGGGGAGTGGAGGAAATCAGAAATCAGGAATCTGGCCTGGCAGCGCTGGGCAGCTCATGCCAAGTGATGTGGAGCTGGTGGGGGGGTCTCAGTCCCCTGCCCCAGTGTCCCCCTGTGCAAGCCAAGAGGTGCTGGCAGGAGCCCAGGGGGAGAAGGCAGGAAGACATTACTGTAGGGCAGGTGTGGGTCCCTCCCCTGCCCACAACCAGCCTTGTGATCATTCATGGAGACTAATTAACCCCAGACTTGAAACATTAATATTTGGAGGGTGCTTAGTTGCATCTCCTACAAACCCTGTCTCAGCCTGGAGCGCAGCAGCGGGTGTTGCTGCAGCAGGAGAGCTGAGCTGAGCATGCCAGAGCCTTTCCAGCCTGGAGAGCCAACCCTTGGAGTCTGACTCTGGCTGCAGTGATGGATTTGCTCCAAAGGAAAATGCCCCTTCGGCGACCGTTAAGCAGCCACATTGTTCAGCTTTGTGCCGAGGTGTTTTTACGTCTCCTCTGAAGCTTCCAGTGAAATGAGGCCAGTGGAGTCCACGCAGCTCCCAGCCAGGAAAGGAAGAGCAGTTCCCCACAGTGATGAACCCAGGAGCTGACACAGAGGGGATGCTGCCCAGTTCAAACCAGTGCAGACCAGTGGAGAACTAAACAGGGCAGAATCACACACAGTGGTTGGCTCAGCATGTTGTGTGCTGTGCATGCTGAGAGGGCAAGCTGTAGTTTATCAACCAAAATTGGGAGAGGGAAATGCTGCTTATCTGGAGAGTGAATCAATTCATTTTTGCTTGGGAATTCCAATGTTTGCATTTTTGGAGGTCTTTTTCCTCTGGATGCCACCCTGGGAGTGGACATAAATTGATTTTGTTTCGTGCAACTTTCCGTGGTGGAAACACAAGTTTGTCAGCTCTGAAGTATTTTGCAAAATTATGGTGATTTGGCCCGATTTTGTTTATTGGAGAAAAAAAAACACATGTGAAAACATTTAAAATGGCCAGTTTTGACATGTTCAAAATGAAATGTTTTGATTTTTTCGAGTCTGAAACATTCTTCAGTTGAAAAACTCTCTTTCATTTAATTTTGAAAAATCCAGAAGCTTGATTGAAGCAAAGTATTCCGATACTGTCAAATGAAATGTTGACTCCAAACCCTTTAAAAATCAATTTGACAATCATTTGGAAAACCTTTATCTTTGTTCCAAGCTTGATAACATTAAAAACAAACAAACAAATGCACAGTTTGCAAATGAATGACAAGGAATCTCGTGGGGTTTT
Source organism: Hemiprocne comata (assembly GCA_020745705.1). Lineage (NCBI taxonomy): Eukaryota > Metazoa > Chordata > Aves > Apodiformes > Apodidae > Hemiprocne > Hemiprocne comata. The sequence continues at coordinate 6,651,002 of CM036607.1, read as the reverse complement.
TTTTGTGCAGCTTTTGTTGCAAAAAAAACAGAAAAAAAAGAAAAAAAAAAAAAGAATTTTTCATGTTTTCAAAAAAAGGCCAAAAATCCCTTCCAAATCCAAGGAACAATCTGGCCTTTACAAAGAGAGGTGACTGCGTCCAACAAAGTAAAAGCCTTGAAATGGTTGTTGTGGATAATGAACAAACCAGAAGCCACCATGATGCAGCTGCCAGCCCTGAAACAGCTCTTGGCTCCACAAGCAGGGAAATACCAGCTTGCAGCAGGGACATGGCATTGCCTGTGGACATGGCTCACCGAGGAAATTGCTCAACTCCCTGGCTCTGCCAGAGGTCCACATTTTCCAAAGATGGGTGGTAAATCTGGAAATAGTCAGAAAATAAGTCAAGGGATGGTCTGAGGTGCTGGAAAGCTATTGTTCAGTGAGAGAGGGAAGAAGTGCAAGGTGTTAACATCACTCCTAAAGCCCAGAGAACATTAATATCTGACTCATCTGGCTTTAGCAGAGGAGAAGATACCAAAAAGCCACCTGGCTAGCAGACAAAGGCAATATATCAGGTAGCAGCTGGAGGGTACAGCCAGACAAACTGGGGGTGGGAGGTGAGTGCCAGCTCTACCAGTCAGAGATAAACCCCTCGAGCAGCTTGCTCTGGCATATCATGGAGCCTACATCACTCAAAGCTCCTCATTCACTTGGATATCTTGCTGCAGGATCTGCTGTGATCAAGGAGGAACCTTGGCTTCAAGAGGGGTTAAGTTCTCCCTCCTGGGCAGAAAAATCAAACCACATTGTCTTTGCAGCTTTTTTTTTGGCCTGATCTTTGGAAAGGAGAGGCCAGGAAGGCTGTTTTCCCAGAGCACAGGCACACCACGTAACCTGTGGCACAGAAGCTCCCTTCCCTGTCCAGCTTCCCAGCAGCCTCAAACAGGAATCACAAAGAAAAGCAAGCACACGTGCCATGTCTGCCATTCCCAGTCCTCACATCACCCAAATCTTTCTTTCCAGGGGTGTCAGTGCCCCTGCTATGTCACTATCCATCATGTAGACATGACACAGCTCTGACCAGCCTGTCTCCAGCACTCACAAGCTGTGATGGTGGGTTCAAGGCTGCACCAGGCATCCTCTGTGCACCAGCTCTGCCTTTCACCAGCACATGACCGAGCTGATGGCTCACAGATCTCCAGGAATCAGGGCACTGCAGGTCCTCCAGTCAGGCAGTCTGCATGCTCAGTTAGGCCAATGAAAGAGGAAGAAAAAGTGGAAGAGAAAGAGTGAGAGGGGGGATTGTCCTGGAGAGGTAAGGCAAGTGAGGGGGACACACAGGGTGTTCCTTCCACATCCTGGCCAAGAAGCTCTGGGTGGCCCCATGCCTGGCCCTGCTCACTCCTCTCATGGTGATGCCACCACTGGTACCCCCTAAAGAAGCTGTTCTCTTGAGCAGTGAGTGCATCACCCGGGGTCTCAGCCTGTTCCTTCTGCATGCCCACTTACCAGACAAGTAGTTCACAGCAAGTGGATTCATGGGAAGGGGCTGCTTTAACCCACCCTGTTGGGGAGCAAACCTGCTCTAGGAGATGATGCCTGCAGAGGTGAGCCCCAGGACAAACCTCCTTTCTGGTGGGACTGCAGTCCTGACCCTGCTGGTGCAGAAAGAGTGTCAGTGTTTGTGCTCTGTGTCTCCAGCTCATTCCCAGAGCTGGCGTCAGTGCCTGTGGAGGAAAGTGAAGGCCAAAACTTCAGCCCCACAGTTTCCTTCTTGTCCAAAGTAGCTCTGGGCCAAAACAGAGGAAAGACTAGGGCAGTCCCTTCCCATGTGTACCACACCAGCCAGCAGGCAGGATGCTGCTGCCTGCTGCTCTGCCTGCCCTGTGAAAGGCATGGAAGAAAATCTGCTGCTGACCAGCATGTCAAAGCAGAGCTTCTGGAGACATATCCTCTTCATCCTGTTTCATCCATCCTGCAACTGCTTTGGCTCCAGCAGGGTTTTCCTGCTGGCTTGCTTACATTTGTGGGAGCCAAGTGATTTCTCACACATGGTTGGAATTGAATAGCCTGGAGAGAGTGAAACCTTCTGGCCACCAATGATATAAGTGGTTTTAACCCGTTTGTAGAGGTGTTCTGCATGGTCACCTTGCTGGCCTGGTTGGGCCCTGCCCTGACTCTGCCCAAGAGCCATCTCGTCATCCACATGAGAGTGATGCTTCGTGGTGGCCCCACAAGCCACCAAGGAAAGCAGGTAGGGAAATGTAGTAGGGCAAGAGACAGCATCTTTGTGGTAAGAGACAGGTTGGTCAACAAAGAGTTGGATCCTGGGGTCTGCTCCTGCCTATGTCTGGCTTGGTCTGAGGTTGTAGGCAAGGTCGTTTGGATCAGTTCCACGTCCTCTGGTGAAAATATTCCTTCTTTAATCTTCCTGCCCATTCCTAATTTGATCCTTTGGGCTGTGATCTTCCTGGGGCAAACCCTTTCTCCTAGGACCCCAGACTATGGGCCACATGGGTGTTCTGCTGCCATACCAGCATAAGATGAAGATCCAGCCCTGCCCCATGGTGAGTGGGGTTGAACACATGGCTCAACTGTTCCTCACTGCACTGCTCGTGCCATCAGAAAACCCCTGCAGAAAATCCTGGTGTTTTCCCATGCTGCACAGTGGGTCAGGGTTTGCCCCCTGCAGGTGTGGATGGCTGGTGATGGTGCAAGAAGCCACAACGTCCCCCAAGCTGAGGGCAAGGAAGAGGAACAGTCACTGTTTCATCTGCTCCCTTCTTCCACCTCCAGCTCCGTGCGCTTCCCTCTGCCTGGCTCCAGCCCTCCAGGGTTTATCCGGAGGATTTCCTGGGACCACGTGTCCATACAGCAGCACCTTGGGAAGTCTCAGGGATCTGAACTTAGGCAGAAAGCTGGGGGTGAGGTCCATGGGTAGCCAGAGCCTTGGGGCTCTGCACAGAGCCAGCACTGCAACCCACCACTGCCTGAGCCCTTATTCCTGCCTGGACTGGTCTAAGGTGGAGAGAGGTGGTTTGATCTGGATGCTGAGAGCTTTGTGTCCCATCGAGGGTAAAGTGGAGCTTTGCTCCCACCTGCCTTCTGAAGCTGACCTGGTTTAGCTGTGCCAAATGCCACCACAGATGGCTTATTAGCATCAGTTTTCTTCCTTGCAATACCTGCAGCTGAGAACTGAAGACACTGAATTATTTTGGCAGTAAAGGCAAGGGCCAATTGTGAAAGGCTACAGAAAGGCTTCATGATATCAAGTGATTGGTGACAAAGTGGCAGATAAAAGTCAATGTAGATACATGGAAACTAACCTGCATGGGAAAATACAGCCCTAACTTGATGAATTAAATAAAGAACCATGAGCTGCCTGTCATTGCCAAAGAACAAGATCTTGGTGTTTAATACCTGTGTCTTTGAAAATGTCATCTTTGTGCTCAGCAGTGGTTAGAAAAAGCAAATCAAATGTTAGGAATTATTAGGATAGGAATAAAGACAAGAAGTAGAAAGACCAGAAGCTGTCAGTCTATCCCCATGTAAATCCCAAGTGGGCTCTGCCTTCAAGCATGGGCAGTTCTAGCCCCATCTCTGGAGGGATGTGAAGGGGAGTGTGACAGGAGTCAGTAAAATTGTGTGTGGCCCCCAGAGGGTGGGCTGCTGTTGGCTCTTCTCTCTTCCCATCACAAGGACCAGAGAGCTGCCCACAGAGCTGATGGACACCAGGTTCATGTTAAATTGGAGGTGACACTTCAGACAGCATGTAGTGAAGGTGTGCAACTCTATGGACACATTCACAAGAGGAAAATTCATCAGGAGATGTTGGGTTCAAAGGCACCTTTGGGTGCCACCTTTAGGTGGGACATCAGGAGAGGGTTTCTGTGAGCTAGGCCTGTTCTTACATTCCACCCTAAGCATCTGCTTAGGAGTAACAGAACAGGTGGTCCTGTTCTGTTCTCCACCTTGGGGAGGTGGCAGTCTGAATCGACATGACAAATGCTGGGAGGCTGCAAGGTTTAATGAAACTGGAAGAGAAATTCAAGTCAGTGTTGTCACAACGAGGAAAACAGCAATGGGATTGTAACCAGAGTATTAAACCAAAGAGAATCACCACACAGAAAGCAAAAATTAAGACTGTCCAGCCTTCAGGAAGTGCTTCAGTGATAAGTCACTCTACAAGACATGAAGCTGGAGAAAAGCAGGTGCCACAGCTCACAGGAAAACTCATTTGAGCTTGGCTAAAAGAAGCAGTCACAAAATGGGGGAAAACTGGTGAGGCTGGGGAGGCAGGGAGGAGCTGGGGACGGTGGCAGGAGGGGCTGGAGGCTGTTCAGGAGCAGAAAGGGTGGAACGAGCAGCCATCAGGTGCAGGGCAGAAGGAAAACACCCAGGTCCCATGGTGCTCCAGGTGCCCAGGCAGCTGAGAGGCCTTGTGTGCTCCAAAGGGAGGAGCTCCAGAATCCTGGGCTCACAGTGGGGTCTCACTTTGATCCTTTACTGCCACCACCTCTCCCCCACTCTCTGTCTAGTCTAATGGTTGTATATAGCATAAAAATGGAGGAGTTGCTTAAAATAAAAATATAGGGGGATGATTTTTGAGACATTTTAAGATGTTCTAGCCCAGCAGCAGCCCTGGCCCCTGGCTGGTGAGTGCAGGATGCCCACCCAGCTGTCAGGGACTCCCTGAAGGATGGATGGAGTGCTTTGGGAATCTTTCTATGGAGATCTTTGGTGGGTTTAGCTGCAAGTCTGGATGTACCAAGTTGCTTCTCCACCCTCTGAGGGCTGCAGCCAGGCTCTGTAAAGCAGCAGAGCTGCCAAAAGGAGATTCCCAAGGCCTGGGGCTGCCTTTGCTGCCCGAGGGCAGCTGCAGAGCCTGGCTCATCCCTCTGGACAGGCTGCAGTTCTCTGGGCACTGGTACCTCTGGGGCACTTGGCAATCTCTCACTTGTAAGAACCAGCTGTGTAGCAGCTCCAGGCTTCCTCTTTGCCCATGGTTCCCATCTCAGCCACATGGCTCCAGTCTGCACCCAGGAGGGATTCCAAGTGCAAAAAAACCTTTTTGGGCATTTTGTTGTTGTTGTTTTTTAAAAGAGTTTTCTTTCCAGTCACCTTTCTTTATTCCAAAGTACACCCTGCTTTAAAAATTCTTATTACTCTGACTTAGAGACTCAGCTTTAAGTAGTGCTTTGAATTAAGGTTCTCAAATATGCATTCTATTTCAGTTTAAAGGAGTAGTTAATGTATGTTACATAAATAGCTATTATTAAATATGTTCACTGAAGATTAATGACTGCTGTGTGTAATGGATACGTGTCTAACTACTATGATATATACTGAATTTGCTTATTATATAGCTGCTGGATGTATGTCTGCTAGAATAGAGCAAAATTTCACAGTGAATTATTTAGTAGATGAATTTAACCTCTCTTTCTGTCTCTGAAACCATGTAGCATCACGTACTCTGTGAAACCAAAGCAGTCATCTCTCTGGTCTGATCCTGCCCGTTTCTCCCACCCAGGCTCAGCTGCACTGGCTGGGATGCAGGTGGATGGTGTGGCTGTTCCCAAGGGGCAGTTGGGAATTGCAGTTACCTGCACATAACCCCTGTGTCCCGGCCCTGGGGATGCTGTGGCTGGTGCTGCTTTACAGGACCAAAGCTGGGTGGGCAGCAGAAGCCCTGCTTTGAACTCCACAGCCCTGAACACCCTCAGCACTGTGCCAGCAGCCACTCCCAGGCAGCTGCAAGGAGCTGCTGCTGGCTGCACTCAATTGCTTTTTGATCTGATCATGTTCCCAGGGCTGAGGAGCTGGAGGAAACTTGTCCCATCAGGGTCTCTTCTGGTTCTTAAAGAAAATTTCCTCTTCATACCTGGATGCCTTTTTCTATTTCTGTGCCTAGACAAGCTGGGAGGCAGGACATTTGCTTGGACAAAGATGAACATCAGTGGGGGAATCACAGAATCATGAAGTGATTTGGGTTGGAAGTGAAGATAAAGTTCATGCTGGTAAGCACAGGACTTGCACAAGGAATTGCCTTCCCAGGGCATGACTACATGGAGAAGGTGATGGATGTGATCTGCCCTGAAGATTTATGGGACCATATCTGTGGATGGGTGCTCTTGAGCTGAGGTCTGGGCAGCAGAAGGTGCAGGGGATTGCTTTGCTGACATGCATCCTGCGTGTCTCACTGCTGGTGCCAGCAGAGCTCCTGTCCTGCAGGTAAGAACGGTACCTGCCACAAGACATCTCAGCGCATCCCGGTGAGCCAGCTCCTTTCTCCAGTGTCTGATACCATGAGCAAATAAATGAGTGACATTATCCACATGGGTGAGTGCAGAAGCACAGCTGGAAAGCAGACAGGCCACAGGCAGATGTTCTGCAGAGAGACAAGGGACCTGCCACCGCTGTGACCAACGCACGTGCCCTGCTCGTTTTGCACGGTGTCCCCAGCACGCCAGACAGGATCGATCCATTGACTCATGGTAGAGATCCAGAAGTGTCAGGTCTGCTGCAGGCAGGTGGGAGGGAACAGGAACATGGATTCAGAGGAGAGGCACCTTCCCTCCACTTAGGGCACCTACAGTCAGCCAGCTCTGCCTGCTGAGCACCTTGTCGGCCACAGCAAGTGCTGCAGGGCCCCGTGGGCTGAGTTAAGAGAGAAACCAGCTCCTCTCCTTGCTCAGTGCATCCTTGTGTTACTGCTCCCTCTTGATAGTGAGTAGTTTTTCCCTTCCCTGCACTTCCCGTTTAGCTCAGTCTCATCTAAAACTTATCAAAGGGTGGCAGGGGGGTAGGTAGGTTGGGAGGTTGTCTGATGCTTTCTAGAAACATCTCACAGAGTTGCCACAGCTCCTTAATGGGAACATAATGTGCCCACCAGGTCTGTGTTGTTTCTTCCATGCAGCGCAGGGGAAATAAAGTACCCTTCCCCAGCCCAGTTCCCAAAATAAAATGAAAAACAGAAAGAAAGGATTTAGGATGAAAATAACTAGCTGAGGCATGTCCTCTGTGCTAGGAAGATCAAGTGCTAATGATGGTTCTGGCACGATGGTGACAGTTTTGTCTGTTGTATGTATATATATTTTAACAGTGAGACCACATGGGAGGCTCTTGATGCAGTCGAAGTGCCTTTGACAGCCGCTGAGAACACGTTGGCTCCTTTCTGCTGGCAAAAGACTCGTCCCATTAAAGGCTGTCGATAAAGGGAAGGGAAATGACAAGGGTGCTTGGGAGGGAGGGAGGCAGCAGGAGGAGACAGGAGCTGCCACCACCAATGTCATTACCAAGAATGAGAAGGAGCTTTTGCATAAGTGCACCATGTGTTTTCATTAGCGGTGGCGGGGAATGTGCTGCTCTGAAGAGAGCATTTATACCATTGAAGGGAAAAACCCTGCGACTGTCACATGAGCACCCATGGCTCTGACAGCTTTGGTGTGTGAGAATCCTTCATCCCCTGCCTTCGCCAGCTGCCAGCACAGTGAGCCCTGCCTCCTTGCATCCCTGTGTTCCAGGAGCGTGGCTGTGTGTGCTCCTGGAGCACACGTGTCTGCCAACTGGGGATGGTCCTTGCAGGTGCACGTGAATGTGAGAGCAAAGCTGTGCGGGTGGGTGCGGCACCTATGGGTGCAGGTTGGGAGGGTTGCTCTGCATGGAGCTGCTGGGGCTCCTGAGTGTTTCCCAGGGTGGGAGGGGACAGCCCAGTGACAGTGTTTCTATGCCATGACACCTGCACAGGCACTGCTTCCTAACTCTTCTCTGGGACCTCTCTCCTCGCAGGCCAATTTTCAGCTGCTGTGTGTTGGCATCAATATGGTGATAATAAAATCTTATTTAAACATTAAAACATTATTGTACCTGATGGTTAGAAAAAAGTCAGTATACTCTGTGAGGCTCAGGTTATTCCAACCAGCCACTCCCTGGCACAGCTGAGCCTTGATATGATGGTGAGGAGATGTTTCTCCTGAGTAAAAAGTGTGGAAGAAGCCACTGAGCCCTTTGTGCTCAATGACCCAGGGGTAAAGCAGTGCTGCTAGGCAGCTTTATTGGGTTTATTTTGGGCTTAAACCCTTATGCTGGCTTCACCATACAGCCAAAGAACTGAATTATTCTTACTAGAAGCATCTGGTGGTCACATTTCACACCTGATCATCCCAGACTCAACCCCTGGCCAGAGCTAATCCCCCACTGCTGGGTCCCACCCACTCACAATCAGATCTCCTGATCCAGCCACTCCTGTTTCACTTCCCAAACACTTGGGAAAACACAGGGCAAGGGCTTGTGTCAAAGAGTCTGCAGAACCCAGTGCTGCAATGGTCTGAGAGGACAGAGCAGGATGGAGAATTGGTGCTGAGCACTCAGATGAGAGGTTGAGATACAACATCCTACCTGCCCAGCCATGGCCAAGCTCAAGGTGCTTGATCATGGACTGCGTGTACTGCCAGGAGGGTACCTGTCACCTGCAAGGGTAGGGTCTTTCTTCATTGATATATTGACCTCACTGCAGGAACAGAAACACTCTGCTTTGTGTCTTTGAGCTCACTTGGTACCCTCAGACCTTGCTGGTGCCTCCATGGCCCTGTTAGACATTCAGGCCTGCAAGTAGGAGCAGATATCTGAGCACTGACTACATCCTAGAGCAGTGCAGGCTGCAGGCTGAAAAAGAAAAATTAGCAGTGATGGGGACATTAAAGCCCCCATCTCCTCATGACCCACAGCTTAAAAGCCAACATATGCTGCATCACCACCCTGCTGGGCAGGTTCTCCATACAAAATGACAGCAGCCTGGCACCTTTTGTCATGCTGCTCTGCTGCATGAGGTTGGTGCATGCAGCTGGGCCCACAACCCTCCCAACACAAAGTCAAAGTCAGCCTCACCATCAGGAGCATTTGGACCACCCGTCAGCAAATTCTCTGCTCTCCCAAAGCTTCGTAAGAGCAGGTTTTAAACTCCTATGACTTCCCAGTTATCCATACCCTGGAACTGGTCCCACACTGCCTGATGCTTTTTCCTGTTGACTAAGTCTTTGTACATCAGCACGAGGCTCTAACCACAGCTTGTTTGGTTGTGGAAATTCTGAATCTCCTACATGGCTCCATGCTGCTCTGCTGTGACTGCACCTACAAGACCAGAAACCCGAGGTGTGGAGGATGTATGAGATTTCCTAATGCCTCATACCACACTGAGCATCATCATTACAGGGCAGCAGAAGCACACAGAGAGTGAGTGACTTGCTTGGCAGCAGAAAGTGGGTCCAAGCCAGGGCACTGTGAAGTACTGCATCACTCAGACCTCTGAAGCATGTTCCTGAGCCAGTCTTCATCATGTTGTGAGGGCTTCTGTCACTAGTCACTGGTGGAATGAGTTAATCATGAGGTGTTGCTAACGCCCACTGACCACTTTAAGCCTGCAGGCATGGTGATACATGCTCAGCTTCTGTTCAGGAAGATCAGTGCCCAAGGGTCCTGAAAAGTCTTAAGGGACTTGTTTGATCCTGATTGTACCTCTTCTGCCCCTGGTTTGTAGCTGCCACACCCTCACAAATCACCTGGACTGATCTTGGCACAAGAACTGTTTGGGCATGTGGAGACTGTGTAGGGGGGTGTGGGGGCTTCTATAGCAGGAGGGGGAGAGCTGAGGCCTGTCTCAGACCCCATCCCAGCAGCTTGTGCTGAGACCTCTGCTCCAGGGTGTAGCCTGCAGAATGCAAGCCCCAAGGCATCACTGATGGAGAAGGGGTTAAGTGAGGAGGAAGACACTTCTACCCCACACATAGCCCCCAAAAGCCCCATTGCTCCTTGCCCAAAAGCAGTGTGAGAGTCAGAAATGTGCTCCCTACTTGGCAGGTGTACCTGCACATGCTGCAGTCCTGCTGCTGCAGCCAGGAGCTAGTGTGGGACTCTTGCAACCCTGCTTGCCAAGCAAATACCCCAAAACCCATCCAGGAGCCAGCACATGGCTTGTGCAGCCCTGTAGAAATCCCCCAAATCCCTTGGGCTTCCCAGAGCATGCACTGCTACTGCCTGTGGCCTTCCAGGGACTGGCAGAAGCCACTTTTTTTTGGCTCAGCATCCATGGTTTTCCCCCTGAAAAAAAAAAGAAACAAGAACAGCCCGATGTGCTTTGAAACCACTTTCCAACAGGAGCTGTTCTTCGTCTCCAGCCTGGCTGCGGCTCACGGTTCCCCCTCCTGGGAGCAGCATGGGGCTGCACAGGGGCAGGGAGGTCTCCAGGACTTCGGAACCAGGTTCCCCAGAGGAGCACAGACCAACATCACCAATTTACACCTCCTGTGGATGTGGCTTCCTAATTTCTGAGGTACCTTGGAAACTGTGAGTTGCCTCCTCCAAACCTCCATTGCAGCCCCTCCTCCACACTGATCAGCTGCAATTTCCGAAGCCAACCAGCTGATTAGGGAAGGCAAATGAATTCTTTCATTAGGAGAAGCATTGTTATAATTAGGGTAGAAATTTGGTACTGATGCCTTTTAGAAAAAGAGAATACTTTAGAAAAGCCACCCATGTTTGATACTGTTTTAAGGCATTGCAATTAAAAAAGAAAAAGTATTTTATATTTGGTTGTTTTGGGGTGGGGTTTTTTTGTGGTTTTGGTTTTGTTTTGGGGTTTGTGGGTTTTTTTGTATATTTGCTGGCCATCCTGAGCTGCTGCAGTTCGTTCATATAAATAAAAATCATCATTATCATAATTCATTGCAGAAAAAAAAAATAATCAAGAGGTCACCGAGATATTTTGGGAGATGTTGGTGAATCACAACAAATTGCATTTCCAGCAGCTGGCAAATCCAGCTCCTGCGTGGTACTGAACCAGAGGCTGGAAGAAGAAATAACTAGAGAGGCAGCAAGATAAATGGGGAGCACCAGATAGACGGGTTTTTGTAGCATTTTCATGTATCATTGTTGGGTGACATGGTGTGAGTTATCTCTGTAATTACAGCCCAGCAGCTTGCTCCCAGGACCTGCCAGGAGCACCTGCCAGGAGCTGCCTGTTCCTGCTGGAGAGGGAAGCAGAGGGCAGCAGAATCCCACCTGGGTGGAGGTTTCCACACTGGTGTCAGGACAGCTGGCCAGGGTTGCCTCAGTCATCTGGGTTTCAGGGACACAGGAGGATCACATCTGGTGATCTCTTGCTTCCCACTGGAAGGACATCAGGAATAATCAGATTTGTCCTGGCTCACTACATGGGATCCTCTGGAGGGGATTGTGTTCAGTTTTGGGCACCTCAGTACAAAAAGGACATTGAGGTGATGGAGCAGGTTCAAAGAAGGGCAACAAAGCTAGTGAGGGGTTTGGAAAACATCCCCAATGAGGAGCGACTGAGGGAGCTGGGGCTGGTTAGTCTGGGGAAGAGGAGGCTGAGGGGAGACCTTCTCTCTCTTTACAAATACCTGAAAGGAGGTTGTAGTGAGAGTGGGGTTGGTCTCTTCTCACCGGTGACTGATGACAGGACAAGAGGAAATGGGCTCAAGTTGTGCAGGGGAGATTTAGGTTGGATATCAGAAAAAACTTCTTTACAGAAAGGGTTCTTGGGCACTGGAACAGGCTCCCCAGGGAAGTGGTTGAGTCACCATCCCTGAATGTGTTTAAAAGTCATCTGGATGTGGTGCCTGGGGACATGGTTTAGCAGTGGGTCATCAGAAATAGGGTGATGGGGTTAGGATATGGTTGGACTCGATGATTTTAAAGGTCTTTTCCAACCTGAACAATTCTATGATTCTATGATTCTGTGCACATCCAGGGGCGTGTGTCCAGCTATAAAGGGAGTGAAGCACAGGGAGGAGGTTTTGGGGTGGTGGTATTCCTTCTAGCAGGTTCTTCCTAGTGGTGTTACAGGGGCTGTAGGGTGGTTCAGGCTCCTCCCAGTCTGCTGTAAAGCCTCAGGTGGGATCAGAACAGCAAGAATTCAATCTCTAAACCAGATATTCAGAAATACTGGTGAATTTATCACAGGAACTACTCAGATAGAGATGTGGTTTTCAGGACTGAATATTCTGCTATATTAGTTCGTACTGGTGCAGCCAGCATATGCTGTGAAGATGAGCCCTCCCATGACCAAGGGCAGACTGGGTGACCATCATTATGGATGGAGTTCACAAGGAAACAACTGCTTCTTGCCCCAGCTTTGTCTAGGTGAGAGGGAAATCATAGCTTTGAAAACCAGAGGGACTTCTGCAATCGTTAAGGCATCTGTTCCTCTGCTCTTTGGAGAGTCTGAGACCAGGACTTCCTCTGAAAATGGTTTCTTTCTCTTCAAAACCTATAAATTGATTCCCACCAGCACATTAAAAAAGAAGTTTTCTACCCTCTTTTCAAGACAGCACCAGAGCTAAGCTGCTGCTGAAAGCTTCATCCTGCTCCAGGGTACCTCATCCATCTGTACAAGTTGGTGTCACTGAAGTTCAGTTTGTTTTAGTGTTTTGGTCCATGGGATGCACCAAGAACACCAAATAATTTCTGATTATTCTTGGTACAGGGCAGCATGTTGTTGCTCATGGGGGCGTCAGCACTGGGACCCTGGGGATGTTCTGACAGAGAAGATTTACTGTGTCTGGCTGACTCCATCTCACCCAGATGTGAAAGAGACAACTATGAACTTTCTGCACATTGTATGGGTTTAACTTTATGGTTTTTCACTTTTCCTCTGTCCAGGAAACAGGAGCAGAGTGATTGGCTGCAATGTGTGTCTATCACTGAAGCATTACTGTGCTTTCCATGCCCCAGTTTGAATTTGGCTTATCTGGGAGACAAGAAGAGACATTTTCCTTTCCTCTTGACTCTTGGCAACTGTGATGTGTTCAGGTCCATCATGGACATTTCCTGAAGGGAAGGGCACTTGGAGGGATGCAGACCCTGGGTTCTGCTCCTCCTCCCTCCATGGGACAAGGCAGTGTGGTCCAGAAGAAGAAATGCAGGCAGATGCCAACAGCTTGAACCAACCATAACTTTGTTATGGTCTTTTAAGGGCAGAGAAATACCCAGGAGTTGGGGGGAATAGTAGATGTTACCCAGCAACAGACTTCGGAGCTTCATTGTTCTGAGCTAATCAGACCTATGTCCTAAGGCCCAGAATAGCAACATCTGTCTGGTCTCCAGCTGTGCACCTCACATCTGTGTACATCACTGCCACCAGCACCCTTGGGAACTCCTCCATTATTGCTCCCAGAGATGGCATCCTTAAATAAAGAGGTGACTTTGTCTTCTGCTCCTGGACTCTGCAAATTAATGGGATGTTTTTGCTGTCTGAACTGCTGAGACATTTCTGGGATTTCCGTGGGGCTGGAGAGGGACAAGACTCACTCCCTAAGAAGGTGCTGGTTATGGCTCTTTCACCAGGCCTGAAGCCAAGCAGTGAGTCTCCTTGACCTGAAGCACTGGAGATCTCTCCTGTGGCTCAGCACCCACCCACTTCCCAGGCAAGTCCACAAAAGCCTTCCTGGCTCTGAATAAGCCTCCAAACCCCATAACCTTGGCTGGTCCTGCAGCACGAATGTTGCACAAACACCTCATGCGATACGGTTTCCCATTCCTCCTCCTGCCTGGATTTTGTCTCAGGCTGGTGAGGCAGCCAGTGCAGACTTTCTGCACCTCTCCTCCACTTCCCCTGCATGCTTTCTCATGGGGGATGAAGCACCTCCTCCTCTGTGCTGGGGTACAACTCTACCCATTGGACCCTTCTGCAAGCCAGAAGCCTCCACAGATGCTTCCGAGGCAGAGAGCTCCCAGATCCACTGGCTGTCACTCTAGGAGTCCCCGCCAGCAGCCATCTGGGGAAGGAGAAGGAGCATTGCCATTGCCACCAGCAGCCAGAGGGTCAGGCCTTCCAGGAAAATGTAATCACTTCCAACAAGCACAAACATAATTTAGAGAAGAGCTTTGTGGCTCGAGATCATGGAGCCCAGAGGCCACGTATGCTCAGTGGCTCAGCCTGCTCCAGAAGGCAGCAGGGAAGCTGGCAGCTCCTCTGGAGCTGTTTCATGCCAGGAGAAGAGCGTGGACCATCCTCTGCCCACAGAGCCAAGCCAGGCTGTGGACAGATCCTCTGCCCATCTACATTCCTGATCCTCAGCCTGTCAGGGCCTGCCTGGCTCCTGGCCATCAGCCAGGGCTGGGGACTGAGGGAGGAGCCTGGACCTGTGCAGCCCTGAAGAGATCAGCTGAAGTGTTCAGATAAAGTGTTGAGATGAAGTATTAACATGGAGACACCTTCACACCACCTTGGCACATCAGGTTCACAGTCTGCCTGCTGCCCAAGAGACAAGGTGCAATGAGTGTGGCTGTTGTCCCACTGTGCATCAGCCACTCACAGGCAGAACCAGCAGCACAGGGGAGCATCTCACACCCAACAGGTGCCAGTGGGATCTCTGTACCCAATTTCTGGGGATTTTCAGCTTCAAACAACTTATTTATCACCTTATGTGTTGAAGCTAGGAGCTAACTTCAGCTCTTCAAAAACCATGAACTGCAGTGGGCACTTTTGGGTGAGGTTGCACCTTGTGTGAGTTAGACGACGGGGTCTCCTTCTCTTCTGCAAAGCAGGGTCTGCTCAGGATGGGATCAGCAGGCAACAGGATTATCTGAAAACTCATCTTTTGGGAGCTCTGTGTCCCATGTGTGCCATCAGAGTTGTTTGCCCATCACTGCCAGCTGCAGTTGTCCCAATTCCACTGCTCTGGTCCATCTGTAGAGAACATGGAAAGAGGAAAAGCTTTTGCACCATTGGCTGAGATGACTCCAGCCCAAAGGATGATGCAGCCTTTTCTCATGTGTCATCCTGAATTGAGGTGACGAGAAGTGCTGATGCCTCAGATTGCACAGAGGATCCCACCACAGCTTGTCCTGAAAAGTCAAAACCATGAAGACATTCATGAACTTAGTCTCCCTTCCAAGTCTGATTGCAAAGTATTCATGTTTTTGAAATGTTTAATTATAATTACCTTAAATTTCAAAACAGGAGGTCATTTGAACTGGAAAATAGATTTTTTTTTCCACTTTCAGAATGTCAAAACACTTCATTTTGACAAATTCAGAACTCCTTCCAATTTTTTTTCTGACTCAATAAATTAATCAAAACCGACCCTCTCTTAAAATATGTGTCAGTTTTGAAAAAGTCAGCATTTTCCAGTGGAAAAACCCTGATTCATCCAAAAATTCCTACCGTGCTTCCATTCTGACTTCTTGTCTATGTGCCTCTCCTATACTGCCTTCCCAGTAACTGTGATCCTAGTTGGATTAATTAAAATGGGCAAGGAGACAAAGTCAGGAACAGCTCCAGCCTGAGCATGGAACTTTTTTTCAGATTCAGGGATGTGTTGAGAACACTCCTTTTTTTGCTCATTTCTGCAAGTCTGAAATGGAGCAGAATTCAAGGTGCAGTGTCCACAGAGAGGGTTTTATTCACTACAACCTATGACCTTGAAATGCTTACCCTTCCACTGAGCCCATGTTCTGCATTTCTCCTAAAAACAGGCATCAGCTACCGAGCCTATAAACACAGATTTATTGCTGATGCAATTCTGGAGGTGCTTAAAAAAAAATCCTTAAACCTCACTGAAAATTATCTTGAGAAATTCAACTGGGACTAGACACTGATCCAAGATGCAAACAAGTGAGTCTGGAATAACTTCACCACCCTGACTCTCAGTGGGCTTGCAGTGGTGTGTACTGGAGTCTGTAGAAAAGCTCTTGTTTCTGTAGGATTTATTACACCAAAGAGACTGAGAGGGAAATTAGGCCACAGATACAAGCAAGGAAAACTCCTTGGCAGGGTCTGTGCAATGCCATGGACAGGACTAGGTGGTGAGCTTTGATCTGGGTGGATGGGGTCCTGCCCTTGGGTCACAACAACCCCCCACAACCCTCCAGGCTTGGGGCAGAGCAGCTGGAAAGAGCCTGGTGAGGACCTGGGGGCACTGGTTGACAGCAGCTGGATGTGAGCCAGCGTGTGCCCAGGTGGCCAAGAAGGCCACCAGCATCCTGGCTTGTGTCAGCAATGGTGTGGTGAGTGGGACCAGGGCTCTGTGCTCAGGCCCTGTGCTCAGCACTGGTGAGGGGACACCTCGAATCCTGGGGCCAGTTTTGGGCCCCTGGCTACAAGAAGGACATTGAGGGGCTGGAGGGTGTGTAGAGAAGGGCAACGGAGCTGGGGAAGGGTCTGGAGCACAAGTTTTATGAGGGGTGGCTGAGGGAACTGGGGGTGTTCAGCCTGGAGAAAAGGAGGCTGAGGGGAGACCTCCTTGTTCTCTACAACTCCCTGAAGGAGGTTGGAGCCAGGGGAGGTTGGTCTCTTCTCCCAAGGAACAAGTGATAGAACAAGAGGAAATTACCTCAAGTTGTGCCAGGGGAGGTTTAGATTGGATATTAGGAACAATTTCTTCCCTGAAAGGGTTGTCAGGGCAGTGTTGGATTCCCCATCCCTGGAGGGATTTCAAAGCCATGTCAATGTGGTGCTGAGGGAGATGATTTTGTGGTGGCCTTGCCAGTGCTGGGTTAACAATTGGACTTGATCTTAAAGGTCGTTTCGAACCCAGTCGATACTGTGATTGTATGATCCATCTTTTGTGGCATCTTCTGGCCCTGTAGAGCAACACAGCACAGACAGACACTTCCCAAAGTGGGAGGTTGAAGCCCCCTCATGCTGGTGCCTGGGTTTTCCTGGGAAGCACTCCCGTGCAGCCGCAGTACGGTGAGCTCTGAGCACTCCCAGCCCCACAGACGTGGCTCCCTTCCCTGGGCACACCGTGCATCTGAGCAGTGAGTCCCTTCAGAACAAGGTGTCCTCACCCATGCTTCCTGTGGGGACAGAGCATCCCCAGAGCTGTGCTGTGGGACAACACCAGCTGGATCCAGGCAAATCCAGGCAGGGGCTGGACCCACAATTTAGCCAGAGGGGCCGTTCTGCAGCCCAGACCCAGGCCTTGTTTATTTTACCTGCACAAATGATGTGACCACAGAGGTTTGTGGCAGCTGGATGGAGGTTTTTGTGGTTGCCAGTGGCATGGAGACAGAAGAATTATTTTGTCTGTGAATCCAGTGCCCTGGGTAAGGCTGCCCAGAGTGAGAGGCAATGATTTACTAGGGAAATATGCCTGTGCTGCCTGTCCATGATGCTAATATAAAGCAGACACAAACCCTGTCATTTCTGTGCCTGCCTTAGGACTGTCCTGGCTGGACATGAGATGAGCAGCATCTCTGGGGAGGCAAAGAGTGAGCAGCACAGCACAGGCTTGTGTTGTCTCAGGTGGCACCGTGGGCCCGGTCCTGCTCCCAGACCAGCAATACTCCACCACCAGCCTGGAGTGACAACTTGTATTCCCTAGGTGTCAGAAGAAAGCAAGGGCCAAGCTCTTTGCTAGGATTCAAGACCAATTCACTAATGCCTGCAAGGTGATGGCTGGGACAGTGCTGGAGGGGACACTGCAGCATGCTCTGCCACCCCATCAGGCCCCCAGCTCTCCTGAGACCATGGGCAGTGAGTCCTTGAACCAAAGGGCACTTGTCTGCCTTGGACCTCTGCCCACCAAGACTGCCACCTGTCACCCTTTTGAATGGAACCCCTGGTGCAAGCAAGCCCAAATTCCCCAAGGACTCCCACCTTCACCCGTCTCCTCCAATCAGCTCCCTGGAACACAAATCCTGACACAGCCGCCACACAGCCACCTTTGAATGAAGTTGCCATAGTTACTGGTGCCTCACAGCAGCAGGCTGAGCTCATTAAAATGATTTGAATGGCTACCCTATAATCAAGCAACTCGGGGAGGGGAGGTCTGCTGGGGAGGAGAGCCCCAGGATGTGATGGGCTCCAGCCCCTGCAGTGGAAGGACTGTTGGAGAGCAGCTCCGTGCAGAAGCTTTCTAGGGATGTGTGGGAATGGTGCAGAGCTGGGGTGACCCAGGGGGGTGGCAAAGCTGGTCCCTTATGGAGGCTGAGGTGGGCTTTGGGTCTTCTTCCAGGGTCTCCTTCTTTGCACTGAACACCACAGCACAGCTGAGGCTGTGGCCACAGCCACCGCTCTACAACATGTACCCCCACCTCATCAGTGGTGGTTTTGCACGTGCTCCAGCAGCTCAGCAGCCAATGCTGGGGGTCTGGCTTCCCAGAGAAAAGTTGTTTGAAACATGAGCTGGAGCCCACCTCCTCTTCCAATCCATATCTGACAAATTGCTTTTTAACAAGGAAAACCATCATTTTTTGGATTCACCCAAAACATTCAGCCAAAATAAATTTTCATTTTTTTTTTTTTTCCTTTTTCCACTCAGACAAGGTTGAGAAGAACAACTATTTTGGGGTTTAGCTGAAACCAAAGCAGAATTAAGAGGAAAAAAAAAAGCGGTATTAAAAATATCTCAGATTACTACAGGAAAAATATCCCCAAAGGTGTTGAAAATAACCTGCTAAGAAAAAACACAGGTCTTTTTGGAGCACTTCTGCTCCAGGGAGCAGGTCACTGTGGCATCCTCAAGTGGGTGCTGTCTGTAGCTGCAAGACAGCATGGGTGAGGCCACTGCTGGCTGCGTGTGGATGTGGAGACCTGTGGGAGGAGAAGACTTGGTGCTTCCAGGTGGCTGGTTGCTGGGAGGTGAGGGAATCCTGATTCCCTCAGCCTGTCCTCAAACTGAGCTTCTCCACAAGGAGATCCCCTTCCCTCTGCTAAGCAGGGCCAGCTGCTCCTTGCAGTTTGGCTTGGGCTGGTCAGTGCCCTGGAACCTGATCTGGGTTGTGCAGGGATCCCATCCCACCCCTGCCTGGCTGAGCAAGCACCTGCACCCACAGCAAGCCTAAGTCAGGTGTTTATTTTGTGTGTGTGTTTATTTT
Source organism: Hemiprocne comata (assembly GCA_020745705.1). Classification (NCBI taxonomy): domain Eukaryota; kingdom Metazoa; phylum Chordata; class Aves; order Apodiformes; family Apodidae; genus Hemiprocne; species Hemiprocne comata. Next base: position 6,632,183 of record CM036607.1, on the reverse strand, counting down.
GTGTGTGTGTAGCCCCAGGCACACCAGGGGTGTGAGGGCATTTGAGCATCCCCAGGCCATGATGCTGCCATGAAGAAGGGAGGGTTTCTGAGGGGACTCTGCACTGCCCCAGGAGTGGATGCTGCAGGGGCGTTTGGGGAGCTACCACCTCAGACCAAACACAGCAGCACCAAACCCCTTCTCCTACTGGGAGCAATGAGCTGCCATCCCAAGGAGCTGAGCTGTCCAGGGTGGCCAGGTTTCACCCTCCTCACCCAGATGCTGCTGCCTTGTATTGGGCCACGTCGAGGTCTCTTGGGTTACGTGGGCTTTTTTAAGCAGCAATAGCAGCTCTGCAAGTCTCCCATTGGGGTTTCCCCCCAGCACAGGGACCATCAGTGGTGGCTCCTGGGCTGTGGATGTGGTTCCTCTGCTCTCCACAGCCCCAGAGCTCAAGGCACTTCCCTCCCCGTGGCAGGCACAGGCCCACACCCCTCGCTGTGCAGAGAGCTATCAGGGTACATGGATAATCTTTTACTCTTCAGTACAAATAATTTATTACATTAAAATAACGTTTTTAAAAAATGAGTACTTTGGGAATAATTCAGACTCGCCTGCGGAGGCATTTTTCAAAGTGCCATAATAGGCACTTAGAAATGGGTGGTTATTTTTATTCTCCAAGCCTGTCAAGAAGCTGATGGATCGAATTGGCTGATGACAAGGCAGCTGAGTGCTCATAGATGGAGACCACAGCGTGAACACAGAGCCCCTTACAAATGAGCAGCCAGCTCAGGTCAGAGCTCTTGCCAGAGCCCCAGCACGTCTGCAGCAGGTCCTGCTCCCCCCAGGTGACCGTGACAGGGCAGTGCTGACTGGACAGGCTGTGGGCAGAGAGCAGGCAGCCCTTGCCCAGATTCCAGTAGCAAACACCCCTCTTCTCTGCAGCTCCATGCTGGTGGCCAGGAGCAACATCCCCCACCCCACTCTCCATCCCAGTTTAGTCAGAACACCTCTTCTTGCAGCCCCTACCCCTTCAGCAGGAGGACGACTGTCCCAGGGATGGCATGGGCTGGTTTCATTCCCACCCCCTGCCTTGGTCACTCCCCTCAGGCCTCTCAGAGGTTCAGTCCTCTCTTTCTGGTCAGCACTGACCCATGTGGGTGAGGCCAAGATCAGATAGACATGGGAGAGGGGAAGGGAGAGCCCCACTGGCAGGACCTCCAGTCCTGAGGAGCCACCAGCCCCTTGCAGCGGGGTCAGAGCACCAGCCAACTGGAGCTGATGCCCAGACTTACCTGCCCTTGACATGGCTGTCCTCATATCACAGCTTTTCTGGCTTCTCACCCTCCTCACTGCAGCCAAAAATAAAACTTCTGTCTTGCCCCAATACTAGCAAAGTTGCTCTGAACATTGCAACCGGGGGCCTTCTGCTGTGTGGAGGAGACTGGCAGAGCACAGGATGGAGTCTGGAGGTGCAAACCCAGAGACTGGTAAGCATCACCTGTCTCCTGGAGCAGGGCTGGAGTGGCCGGGAGCATCCCAGCTTGCACATGGCTGGCTCCTGGGAGGAGCCACACGTCAATGAAACTCACAGCCTCACTGCATCTGCTGGCTTCTCGTTCTTCTCTTTCACACATGGAAACCTGATTTCCAAGGAGCTCAAGGGCAAATGCCTGGGGAAGCCTCAAGAAGGGCCAAGGTGGGAGCAGAGCTCCTCAGCTGTGCCAACCACGGACATCACACCAGCAGGAACAAGGCTTTTGGGCTCCTCCATCCATACCAGACCTACTCTCTGAGCTGCAGGGACACAAACTGCAGCCTGCAAAGGTGGTGCCACCCTCAGCAGCACACAATGCACACACACACACAATGCAGAGAGCTGTGTATGATACGTGGAAAACAAGAAAGGAATAATACACCCCGTCCTCAACACCTTGGCTCCACAGCCAGTGTGTGACACCTCTTGAGGACAGGAGAAATCAAAACTCCCCTTCCCAGACAGAAGACAGGCCTCATTTAGGTTGGGTAGGTGACAGAGCAAGAGGGCAGAAGGGTCTGGGAGCCCCAGCACTGATCCTGCTCTGTCCCAAGATAGTGCTTTGCAAGAGTGTTCCTGGCACAGCTTATCCCCCTGTTCCTCTCTGCAACCAAGGATTTGTGAGAGCTGCCCAGGTCCAGGGAGACCACCTTGTGAGGTGGGGGGAGAGGATCCTTCCCTGGCCTCAGCCTGCAATTACTTATGGTCTCAAAGCAGGGCAGATGTCTCCAGGAAAGAGCTTGGTCTTTTCCCAACCCTCCTGCCTCCCAGCAAGGAGCAGAGCCTTTGCTAGCAAAAGGGTCCCACGACCCTGTGCTGTTAAGCCAAGGCTTAGAGCACAGCTCCCCCCAGCTCCTTCCCTGCCCATGGGCATGCTGTGTGCCTCGGGTGTCTTCCTGAGACATCTTCCCAAATCAGCTCTGGTGTGAAGAAGCCAGTTAATTGTATTATGTCAGAGAGCTTGGAGAGTGAGAGGTGAGGGAGGGGGAGCTGCGAGCAGACCCACTGAGCCCTTGAGCTGTGTGAATAATTGATAAGGCCATTGAAAAGGGCTCAGGCTGCAGTGCCTGGGCATCCAACAGCCCGGCCTCATTCCCTACTGCTTGTGCTTCCCTGTGCCCAGAGACCAGCAGAGCATCCATAGGAACCTGCCTGGGCCTTGCTGGGGGAGCATCACTCCTGATCCATTAGGCTGAGTTGGAGTCCTCCTGCACTCTGCAGAGACTTGGGAGGGGAGATGCAGACCTGGTGCTGAGAGTGTGAGGCAAACCCACCCAATTTCATGAAGAATTTAATTTGTACAGAACCAGACATTCCTGCTTGAGGTTGACAGATCCCCGAACCAGGCTGCAGTATAGGAAACATATGGAAATGCTGAAAACATTCTTCAATTGCTAAGGGGTTCCCAGAAGACCTGAGAAGTGCAGGAGGGAAGGCTGGAGCACAATGATATCGTGGGAGAAGCTGAATTTCAGAGCCCAAAAGTTGCAGCAACTTCCTCTCTCACAGCAACTTCAAAGCTCTCCTGATGCTCATGAAATGATCCTCTACTCCTGGGAGGCAGGGAAGCTTTCCCAGCTCACCTCCTCTGTCCTGTGGCACACATCTGGCAGGATACCACCCAGGATGCCCAGGGTGGTATCAAGAGCCAGAGGCAGAGCTGATGACAAGGTGACCTTCCATCATTCTTCTTCCCACTCCAAGTTTTAAAAACCCTGGTTTCCTAAGGAGCAATGGGTCAGGCTAAGGTGGGGAAAAGAGCTGACTGATGGTGGATTGGCTGGGATTTTCCTACCAATCTCATTTTCATCAGAGGTTTATGGCTCTGGGAGACCTGTTCCCCTGCAGTGCAGTTTGGATGAGGCTCTTGCCTGGCCCTGCTGCCCTATAGAGTCATGGATGGGACACAAGCCACACACTAAACCTGCTGTTCCTGACCCAAAGCCTTCTTCTCACCTCCATTGCTCTGATATCAGGGCACGTCCAATTAGAAGCAACAATCACCTTTGGCTTTTTAGGTTTGAAAAGCCTCATTATGCTGGATTTTTTGCTGGTTTAGATTCTCTCCACATCCTGGGTTTAAAGTGTCCATGCTGTGGAGGCTGAAAGGGTCACTGCATGATGTGCAGTGGTGCTCAGTGGGGATGGGGGAGAGCTGCTGCTCTGGGCCAGACTAACTGCTTTGCTACCACAGGGTAAGTAAGTAAATTGCACACCAAAGCATTCCTGCTTTGTGCAATTAGCCTACACGAGAGGTGGTTCTGCAACAAGTTGTGTGCAAGCTGGCTCACTGCTGTCCATCCTGTCTCCCCCAGATAGAGACCTCCTGAGCAGGATCACAGCCAGAAAAGCTGCTCTGCTGAGGGATGAACACAGCAGCTATTGCTCAGTGAAAACCCTCAGCTAAAGGCAGGAAGCTGAGTAGCAGTGTTTATCCATAGTTTAGTGCAGAATCCTGTTGTGGTTACTTGGATGAGCAGTCTTGATCGATGATGGTGTGGCCTCCACTTGCAAGTCCATGAGAACAGCATATTCTTGGACAAAGGGTTGTAAAACATCTCTAGAGCAGAGCTGGCGCTGGGTTTGCAGACTCAGAGGAGCCATGGGCAGAGATAAAATGTGTCTCCTCCATCCCCACCCAGCTTTGGTGACAGCCTCCAAGAGCACATGGCCTCACCCCAGGGCAGGCAGCCCAGGCTTCAGCTGTGCCCTGATGCTCTGCACAGATACCAAATCCCAGAAGAGCCAGGATGCACGAGCACAGCCCAGATGAGAGCCAGCAAGGATATCAGGGAGGAGTAATCCCAGACCCTCTTACTATGGCTGGAAAGAAGTCAGAGGGGTCATCCCCAAACTCTTGCTGCAGGGTCCTTCTTCTCGGGCAGGCTGGGATGTTCCTCTGCTCTGGTTCAGTCAGTGCATAAAGGTGCCTCTGTTCACTCGCAGCTGAAACATCTTGTCCCTTTCTGGGACTTAGTACCATTAAGAGACATCAGGCTGTGGTCTACAATGAGTGCATCAGCATGCTGTGCCTGAAGGCATTCCCATGAACAGATGCAGACACATGGGCTCAGACCCCCATTTTTTCAGCCAGAAAGAGAAGTGAGAAGAACCATTCATGGGCTGTGGTTTAATCAGGATCTGAAATATTCTTCTAATAAAAAGTTCTCCAGAAAAATGAGATGTCCAAAGACTGGAAGCAGAGGAAGACTTAACACATGAAAGAGATGTGCTGATCCCTGTGCCCAAAGAAAGAAGCACTGCTGTGACTTTGCCCTGTGGTAGCAGTCACCTCCTCTTCTTTGAGCTCTTGCAGAGCAGGAAAATAGAGTCTCACCCCTTTGCCACATGTTTTTGCAGTGAGGGAAGGGGAATTGCTTTCTCCTGGCACCTTGATAAGGGTATTCCCAGCAAAGGCATCACTTCTGGGCTTCTCACAGCTCCAAGGAGGGTTTACCATAACATAGTGATTTGTTCCTGTCCAGACCCATGTTGCTGTCTCTCTCTACTCCAGTCTAGACCCGTTCAGTTGTTCAAATGATAGTTGACTGCTCTGCAGGCATCTCCAGGCAATTGGCTTAAATCCCTGGCTGTTTCTTGTCTAGGCCATCATCAGGATGTTATTCTGGTCTTCTAGGGAGACTGGAGACCCTCCAGAGGATAATCTGGCTTGTGGGATAGCTGGGAGCAGAGACAGAAGCAGACTAGTCAAGAGCATGTGTTCTTGCATTTATATGAAAGGTTTGGGGCTGGGTCATGTTTGGGCTGTGGAGATGCAGAACTTTTCAGACATCTGTTTTGTGAAGGACTGATTTCTGGATGTTTGATACCAAGATTTGGTGAACTCCAGACCCTTGGTAAAGTCTTCTTGTTCCCAGGCTATATGGAGAAAACCAAATGGAGAGCAGCCCTACTGGAGCCAAATGCATCCTCATTATTTGCTACCACCCATAAGATGGAGTCCCTGGACACAGCCCAGTGGAGCTGAGCATCCATCACTAGCTGCAGTGTCCTGTCTCCTTCAGCTAGGACAGGTGGCTTTTCCTGTCCTCAGTGTCTATGTAGATTTTCTGCAGCTCTCAGGTGTGGGCTGTCCCAGATCCCAGGCACTGGGCATCTGGTATCTCAGCTAACATAAGGCTTTCATGATCCCCCCCATCTGCCTCTGCCCCACACAGGTAGAAACTGCCCCAGGAGATGTCCAGGCCAGCCCTCCCAGACCAGAAGGCTCATGGCCTTTGTCTCTTCTGTTGTGGAGAAGATGGTGAAAGTGCCTTCTCCAGGAAGATGAAACACAGATATCAAATCTTTCAATGTCAGCTCTTTTGCAGAAGAGCTTTGAGCTACTGCTCACACAAACCCCCAGTGAGACCTGACTAAAATGGTCTCCTGCTATGAGCCCCATCCCCAACATCTGCTCCAGGTGGGAGGACTCAGTCCATCAGAGCTCATATGTGTTGCCCCATATTCTCTTCCTTTTTTACACTGACCTGCCCCCTGAATACCAAAATGGCCTTTTGGGGGGCTGGTGGATCTTTGCTCCCATTGTCCAGGTGACTGGAGACACCCCCAGCAGGCTGACAGCAGGGGCACAGGTTAAGTTGTTCACCCCACCCTAAACCAGGTGTAAACCCTTTTAGAAACCACCCAGGATTAGGGGGCAGATGAGGGGGGTATTTTGGGGTCTGTGTATCCCAGGGCTGTTCACTGTGCCTCAGTTTCCCATTATTCAAGTGTCCTTTCTTCTTGTCATAAGCTGAATCAGCAGGATGGGGAGATGAAGGTGTGTGAGCTCTGAGTGGTTTCGAAAGAAACATACTCAGAGGTTAATGAATTGCTAAAGGGTAACTGTGCAGCACCTTCAGGGGTTTGGGCTGGGGATCTTCTTCCTGAAAATATCAAACCAAACTGGAGAAGAGAGCTGCTGGTCCAGCTGCATGCTGCTGGGTCCATGGCCAGGGATGCTGGGGTGAAGCATCATTGCCTGAGTGGGCAATGTGAACTACACTGGATTGAAAATGAAAGGAGGGCTGTAACCTCCTGGGTTAGCACCTTCAGCCTGGAGGACAGTCACATCCTTGAGGGCAGGGAGTGGAGGGTTTGTCTGGCTGTTGTGCTATGCACCCAAATATGCACCAAAACCTGGCTGGGGACTCAGTGCATGAGAGCACTGTTCCCTCGAGGTGTCTGTCTCCCCTTGTATTTCCCTGACCTTTCCTGCCAGGACCCTCAGCTCCAGCCTGGGCAATGACCTGGAATGGTCAATTGGTTCTTTGCTGTTCTCTGTCTTTGGCCACCAAACTGACCCATTCACACTCACAGCCTGTGAGACTGAGCCTCACAGCTCACCTTCCTTTTAATTCCCACAGCTGGCAATGCCCCCGTGAGGTCTGGCCCCTTTCACCATGTGTTTAGGCACATGCTAAAGCAGAGAGACCCATCCCTGCTCCCAGGGAACCTCTGAGTCATACTGGGAATGGTGAGATCCCACTGTCTCCTGCTGGGGAACCAGAAAGGACTTGGACCATCCAGCAGTTGCATTTGCAGTCCTGCCTGCTCAGCTGGACCCACCCAGGACATACAGGAGGTAGCTCCCAAAGCAGCAGCACCCTAGGAGATGACTCTGCCTGTCCCCATACCTGCAGCTCCTTTTCTTTTGTTGCCAGTTCTCAGGCTCTCACATCTCCATACTCTGAAGCCATCAGTGTGAGTGGCTTCATGCTTCCCTCTAGTGGTCCCAGCTCCCCCTCCAGAATCACTGCTGGCTCCCACACCTCTCCATCCCACAACACACCGTGATCATCTCCCTGTCCCAACCATGTTCCAAGTGCTCTGATCAGATCAGCCATACAAGCAGAGGTACTCTGGAGTAGGCTGGCCTTCAGGCTGGGTCATAGCATCCTGTTTGGGAAGGAACAGCCCACCTTGATGCTAGACCTCAGCTATGAGCACAGGAGCTGGGAAGCACTATGATTTGTGAGTGGGTCTTTGATCACCTCGCAGGGGTCTCATGCCTCTGGGGTGTTTGAAGGTCCTGTTCTGTTACCAGGCTGCCACAGACTTTGTTTCAGAACAAAATCTGGAGGTTTGGTGCTTAAAATTTTTCATCTCTCAGGGGAATTTTTTCCTCCTTGTTCCCCTGAAAGATTCTGCAGACTTTTCAAAAATGCTGGCGCAGCCTAATTTCTGTCCTGGGCCCCCAGATGCTGTCTTCTGCTTGAAGACTGACACAGGAAGGTTCCTGTTTTCCTGCTTAAGGATTGCCCAGTTGAGCCAATTGTCTGAAGCCAAAGCCTTGACTGAGCAAGTCCAGCTTTTTTAAGTTAAGAGTGTTAATGTTATATGTTGTTTAGGATGGTGAGCTCAGGGCTTTGCTGGCACAGTAGGTGCTGACTTAAAGAAACCTCCCTATCATCTAGTTTGGGCTGTCAGCTTCATTGCCAGGATGCACTGAAGATATGTGGAGCAGACCCCACTGCAGAAGGATGTATCCAGCTTCAGAGGTAAAAAGTGATAAAATGAGAACAGGACAGACTCCAAAAAAGCACATCACTGGGCTTAGGAATCACTGGAATGAGAAAAAGAAAATCACATCTCTGTCAGACTGATGACTTTGTCGTCTGACACCAAATACTGATCATACTGGTGAGTATGATCTCACCAGCTGCCTCCATGAAGGAACTTCATCCTATTCCTGCAGGTGCTGTGCAAGGAAAACAGCCTGGCAGCTCCTGAGTTCACAGCCAGAGAGGTCCAGGTCAGATGCCAACAAAGTTCTGACTTTCCCTTCCAACAGGCCAGCGGACCTCTTACTGGTTTGTCTCAGTAAACAGAAGCAATTCAAGCAAAATGGGAAAAGTTCCAGTTTCTGGCACACAGAGATTGTTCTTGTTTAGCCCCACAGGTGCTGTCCAGTCCAGCCCAGCTGCAAAGCCAGTTTGAGGCAACTGGTGGCTGCTCCTGTGCCTCTTGGCTCTTGCAGGGCTCGCTTTGCACAGGAGCAGAGAAAGGTCAAATAAAAGGGGCCACACAGCCCATACTCCTGTGCTCATCGCAAGATAATTTAATATGGAAGTTGACTTGTGCACTTACACCCCTCTGAGCACTTGGGCCCTGGTAGATCCCTTCATTTCTCCATCACCATCATGATAAAAGGAAGTGAGAAAATGTGGCTCTAGGCCTGGGAAGTTTTTAGCAAGGCCAATCACGCCTGATAATTAACATTGAGAGCACTGAGCTCATCCACTTCCCTTCATCTCAGCATTGTCCTTGTCTTGCTACATTACTTTTTGGCAGTGGCCCAGCCAGCACATGAGAGATATTGAACTGACCTTACAGCAAGGCAATAAAGCACACGCAGAACATCAACACCCATCTCAAACCGAAAGACCCACAGAAGTCAGCCAAAAGACTCTTGTCAACTTTGTTGACCTCCATGTCTATCCAGAGCCCCAAATGAGAGAGCTTGCCAGAGGAGGAGCAGGCCATGCCCCTGGGCAGGGCTGCAGCCCAGTTTGGTGTTGGCTTTTTGGATAGAACAAAAATACTTGTGTGTTTATGGAAGTTTTTTTATGTCTGGTGTCTGTTTATCAACCTGCAGGATGAGAAGTACATTGCATGATCTCAAGCCTTGGCTTGCTGCCTCTGTAGGAAGAAACCTCCATATTGTAGTTGTGCCCCTATATTTACATCCACTATTCAAATCAATAGGGTAAAGTGACATGCTTGGGGTGCCATTCATTTCCTCATCAGGAGAAGCAACTCAAAAGCCTGTGGGTTTTTATTTTAAGAGAAATGAGCAAAGTAAGAAGAACTAACAACCAAAGCCCTAAAGAAAACCACAGGGACGTTTGCACAGGGCAGTAGTGCATGTGCACAGCTCAGCTGTAGCAGCTGCCACAACAGATTTCAGGATGGCCAGGACAAGGAGCAAGACCTCAGTGACACTCTTGTGCCACACATTGGAAAGACATAGACCATACAGAGAGATGGTGTGACCCTGTACAGACCCTGAAATATCAGCTTTGTCGTGCTCTGTGTGGCTGCATTGTTGCTCAGACCATAACCAAGTGTTTAATCTCTCCTCCCATGCTAGATATCTTCTGCAGCAGGCACAGCCCCTTGGATCTGGTTCCAGTCTAGCAGGTGTTAAGGCATGGTGTGCCCCAGGAGGCCCTCTCACAGATGGGTATTCCCCTCTGATTCCTGCCATAGCAATAGCTGTTGCCATGGGATCTGCTCCTTGGAGTGCTGGGTTGTGGCTGGGATGACTTCGGAGGAGCAGCTGAGGTCACTTGGATTATCCAGCTTGGAGAAGAGGAGGCTGAGGGGTGACCTCATTTCACTCGATGGCTTCCTCACAAGGGGAGGAGATGGGGCAGGTCCTGATCTCTTCACTCCTGTGACCAATGACAGGACTCAGGGAAATGGCAGGAAGCTGAATCAGGGCAGGTTTAGGTTGGACATCAGAAAAAGGTTTTTCACCCAGAGGGTGGTTGAGCACTGGAACAAGCTCCCCAGGGAAGTGGTCACAGCACCAAGCCTGCCTGAGTTCAAGAAGCATTTGGATGATGCTCTCAGGCACATGGGGTGATTCTTGGGGTGCCCTACACAGGGACAGGAGTTGGACTCGATGATCCTGATGGGTGCCTTCCAACTCAGCATATTCTATGATTCTATGATTCTGTGTCTCACCCATCAGGTGATGCTGCTCTGCTTGGCTCACTCTTTGCTGGTATTCTTTCGTTCATGCTCCACCACACACTTACCCTGATCTTCTCTCCCCTGCCTTAAGACTGGCAACATCTGGGCCTTCAAATTGCTTTTCTGACTCTCAGTGGACTTAGGTATGTCCTTTCATTCTTTTCCCCATCATCTGACTTCAGCACTTTGCTTTGCCTCACTTCACCATGGAGGAACCGAACTTCTGCTGCTAGCTCACAGGGGCTCCAAGAATGAGGAGCCAGAAGACCTGAGGCTTAATTTGTTTTCCCAGCATGCAAACCCCACCCTGCTTGCTGAGAGAGGTCCACCTGGCCAGTGGAAGAGCTCTTACTTTTTTGTCTTGATGAGTGGCTTTTGTGTTATTTGACAGTCAAGACTTCAGCCAGCTGATTAGGCCTGATCCTTCTCAAAGTGGTACCCAGCTTTAAGGTCATTTAAGGTCAGCTGCTGGTTTACTTTGGAAGGATACAAATGCATCCTCTCCTTTAATGAACCACCATGCCATGGTGTGGGCTTTGGAAGCAGAGTGAGGTCCACACAAGCTGAGGCTGGTGGTCCGAATGGGTGTCACTCGGGTGGCCCTCTTCATGTCACGCAAAGAAGAGGAACCAGAATGACTTTGGCAGTAAGTGTGCTCCTTAAAGACTGTTTGAAAGAGGAGAAACCAGAGCCCAGGCTGTATCTGGGGTAGCCCAGCCACAGTCAGTTGAGACAGATGCTTCCAGGCCAGCCTGGAAGAGGGCAGAGGCAGACCTGGCATATGAAGGCTTTGCAAAAATTCAAGATTGGCAACTTGTTGCCCAGTTGCTTTGTCCAAACTGGTATGGAGACCCTGACCTCCCATATAACTGATGGGCCACTAACTCTTCACTGCTGTTGGTGACAGTCAGGAGTCCCTGTCAGGACATGTTCTGCCCTGGAAACACAGAACAGCTAAAAAGATGGATGTTCAAACCCCACCACAATAATTGTAGTGTGTGGCCCAAAATCAACAGCCAGGAGGTGACACACCTGCCCAGGATATTCTGTGCATCAGGGTCACTCCAGAGATGTCAGAGACAGTGCTCTGACATCCTGGTGTCAGTGTTAAGAGGGATCAGCGTGACCCGATGCTCACAGCAGCCTGAACATCCCTGTGACACCAACAAAGCTTTCCAAAGTGTCTGGCTCAGCACACGGTTTGTCTGGTGTCTAATCTGGAGGCATCTGATCTGTGTGTCTAGTGAGCTGGTGATTACTGGTCCAGATGGTAGGGGTCAGAGCTGGGTCAGGGCCCCACCAGAGCCGCCTGTGTGAGCAGCACTTGAGGCAATCACTTGACACAGGCCAAGGAAACCGTGAGGCCTCACCTCGAGTCCTGTGTGCAGCTCTGGGGCCCTCACTGCAAGAAGGACATTGAGGTGCTGGAGCAGGTCCAGAGGAGAGCAACAAGGCTGGTGAAAGGACTAGAGGGAAAGTCTTCTAGGAAGAGGTTGAGGATTCTGGGGTTGTTTAGCCTGGAGAAGACTCAGGGGGGACCTCATCACTCTCTTCAACTACCTCAAGGGAGGTTGTAGTCAGGTGGGGGCTGGGCTCTTTTTCCAGGCAACCAGTGACAGGACAAGAGGGCACAGCCTGAAGCTGCTCCAGGGGAGGTTTAGGTTGGATATTAGGAAGTACTTCCTCATGGAGAGGGTGATCAGACATTGGAATGGACTGTCCAGGGAAGTGGTGGAGGCACCATCCCTGGATGTGTTCAAGGAAAGGCTGGATGTGGCACTTAATGCCATAGTCTAGATGGTGTGGTGGTGTTGGTCATAGGCTGAACTTGGTGACCTTAAAGGTCTTTTCCAGCCTTGGTAGCTCTGTCTGTGATTCTGTGAAACTGGCATCTGCTGGACTTGCACCTTGCAGGTCCCACTGTAAATAACTGTGAGCATTGGGGAACATGGGAGCAGTCAAATTCCTGCCTGTGGACAGGACACGTGTTCAGTGTTAACCCCCAGCCACCTGTTGATCCCCTTTTCAGCCTGGAGCAGCCTTTAGCTCCTGAACCAGAGAAGTGCTTCCTGCGAAGAGAGATCAGCATGGCCAGGTCCCTCAGGAAGTCCATTGGCTCCTCCACGTTGTGTCAGGGACTTCAGCTGTAAAATTACTGCTGGTGTAACTATCCAGTGGCTCCAGCAGTGGCTTGGAGCTACAGTTGTGTCCCGTGAAAACATGTCATGGGGCAAGCTCACAGAAACAGGTCTGCTCCCAGGTTCTGAAAATGTTTACAAGGACATGGAGTGATAAGAAGAGGGGGAACAGTTTCAAACTGGAAGAGAAGAGATTTAGATGAGATATTAGAAGGGTGGTGAGACTCTGGCCCAGGTTGCCCAGAGAAGCTGTGGTTGCCCCATCCCTGGAAGTGTTCAAGGCCAGGCTGGATAGGGCTTGGAGCAACCTGGTCTAGTGGGAGGTGTCCCTGCCCATGCAGGGGGTTGGGACTGGATGATCTTTCAGGTCACTTCCAACCCAAACCAGTCTGTGATTCTATAATATCCATGCCATAAGGAAACCAGGTCCTGACCATCCATCTTACTATGGAAACAGAGGTGATGCTTATGGTTTATGAGGACAATTGCTGTTCCTGACATGAGGAATTAATGATGTGAAGAACCTCAGAGATCCGTCTCCTGCTGCTGTGCCTCCTCCATCACACCTGGGAAGAGGAGTGGACATGGGCAGAGACTGGTACATGGGAAGAGGAGAGGACACGGGCAGAGACATGGGCTTTGCCTTGCTCTGGGAGGGCTGCTAACACTGTCTTTTTTGGCCAGGAAATTGGAACAGAACCACGTCAGCCAAAGGCACCCTCTCCCTGAAGATCTCCCCTTCAGTTTCCTGCCTTTCCTGTTCTCCCCAGTTCACAAACAGCACCAGAGGTTTAATATTTCACCCCAGACAAAGACTAATATATCCTCTACCCTGAGACTGATTTCTTCTGTGAGATGGGATTTCCACCTCTAGCCATGCATCAGGCTCAAGTACTTCAGAAGTTAAATTATATCTGGCTCCTTCCTTACATATTTTGGTCCTTTAGAAACCAGCCAGTGCCCCACAAATTATTGTCATTGGCCAATATAAAGATATTTTGGGAGCCTCAGTATTGCTTCTGTGTCTGAAAAAGGAAAGAGCCAAGATGCTACTGCCAGTTCTAAACACAAACCCAAATACAGGCCGTGTGAGCAACAGCAGATATGCAGCTGCTTCACTCTTCATGAAACTCTATCCTCTACCAGCCACTGTGCCCAGAGCAGCCCATGGGACTTCAGGAACTGCATCAGACCCAGGTGGGATGGAGGAACTATGGGCCTCCTCATACCAGTCTATAGCACATCACCCACTTGCTGGGTTCATTCCCAAGAGAGACGACTTAGCTGGGATTCCCAATCCTCACTGAAAACATGGACAGACCATATCAAATCCTCTAAATACCACATTGTTTCAAAGATTTTGAGGCCAGGAGGTACCAGTGAAGGGTTTGGGTAACTCCCACTCAGAATATCCTCCAGGGACTCTCTTGTTGAACCCAGTAATTTGCTTTTGACTTAAGAAAGCTTTCAGGAAAACAACCCTGCTTCTATATTTTTATTTTCTTTTCAGATTTTTATTTGATGATCAATTTGCTGCAGCTTTACTGGGAAAAAAAAAACAGCTCTTGCTCATGTGTAAGATGTGTATGCTATTGTCCTATTATAAAGCCATTGTCATGTTGTTATTGTTATATTGTCATTTCATAAAATGACTGAAAACATGAAGGTTTTATGGGAAATGCCTAATCTTGGATACTTGGGATTATTAACTGAAAAGGTTTCGCAGCACCATTTAATGTTATTTTTATTTATTCAGTCACCCAGACCTTTCTTGTCTAAGCTCACAATAGCAGATACCATTTCACAGCGTTGTCACAGCTGAGAACACCAGTGGTTGCACAGCCAGTGCTTTTGTACCATTTGTGTTTATTTGTTTTGCATTTATTTGGACTAAAACAAATAATTCTGCCTCCCTGGCCATTCCTGGTGGTGCAGAGGGTCACACCATGGGTCCACTGCCCCCTCCTTGCCAGGCTCCTCACAGGGAGAAACCTGGAGGGGCACAGTGACAAAGCTGGTTTGACCCTATTGAAGACAGAGAAATGTGAAACGAGGCAGGAACTGACAAGAAAGGTCTGGGGTGAAGAACAACTGTCTGGTAGCACTTCTGCAGCAAAAGACCTGGCTTGATTGAGGAGACCAGATTGCTGGCAAGAAGGTGACCACTACAATGAGGTGTGCAAGCGTTGCCTGCAGGTAGCTCTGATGAGGCTCAGGACCTCTGTTTCAAGAAAGATGTGAAGCAGATGGAGAACACCCAGAGGACAGCAACAAGGATGATCAGAGGCCTGGAAATATACCCTCCAAAGAGAGATGGGAAGAGGTGGCATGTTTAGCTTAGACAGAGGAAGACACAGAACCAGTCTGCAGGGATGTCAAGGTTTTCTGCAGAAAAGAGAATAATCTGTTCTCCATGTCTGGGGTGGATAAAGGGGGAAGAAATGAACTTCAGCTGCACAAGAGATATTCACAGTAGCACCTGAAAAGCCCACCTAGCAGGATGGATAATGAAGCAATGGTATAGATTTCCTGGGGAAGATGTGGAGTTTCCATCACTGGGAGTCTTAGGACTTAAGGACATATCTCTTGTGGATATCAGTAGCATCCCTCCTGCACTGTCAGCTACATTTGTGTGGCCCAGAATGATCCCATTACCTCCTCTCTGAGGTGCACCAGAAGCAGGACCTGGCTGAGGTACTATCCACCAGCCAGAACAGGGACTGTTGCTGGGAGGGAAGAGCACAATGTCTCTCCTTTGCTCACTGGCCCGTAAGCCAAGAGAAATAAAAACTGGAATGAGCACAAGAACAGAGACAAGTTTGTGGGCAAAAACACTGAGAAGAAAGTCCACAGAATAAAGGATGGAAAAAAACCTCCCTGCCTTCAGCCTGAGGAAAGAGCACGTCATCAACACTTAATTTTGTGATGTTTGCATATCCTCCAATTGGGCAGATACAACATGGGCAGATCCCTCCTTGCTGTTCTGCTTCCCTCACAAGCAACAGAGACAAGTCCATCACTTGCTGTCCTAGATATCTCTTCCAGCACCTTCAGACCAAAAAAGACCAAGTGTCTGTGGCATGTAGTTTTTTTAACGTAACGAAGGATGGAAGTGAATTTCCTACAGCCCTCTCCAGTCACAAAAGTGCTTGAAATCACACAGAATCACTAAATCCTTTTGGTTGGAAAAGACCTTTAAGATCATTGAGTCCAACTATTAATCTACTTCTACTGAATCCAGTGCTAAACCGTATTCCTAAGCACCACATCTACGTCTCTTAAACACCTCCAAGTATGGTGATTCAACCACCTCCCTGGGCAGCCTGTTCCAGTGTTTAATTACCCTTTCAGTGAAGAAGGTTCTTCTAATGTCCAATCTAAGCCTTCCCTGGCACAACTGGAGGCTGTTACCTCTTGTTCTGTCATTTGTTCCATGGGAGAAGAGACTGACCCCCCTCGCTCACAACCTCCTTTCAGGCAGTTGCAGAGGGTGAGAAGGTCTCCCCTCAGCCTCCTTTTCTCCAGGCTGAACACCCCCAGTTCCCTCAGCTGCTCCTCAGAAGACTTGTGCTTCAGATCCTTCCCCAGCTTTGTTGCCCTTCTCTGCACATTCTCCAGCACCAAGATGTCTTTCTTGTATGTTCAGCTATTTGCAAGAACATGCAGTTCAATGGCTGGAGATTACAAAGGGGCCAGATTCCTCCCTCTTTCCCAAGCCTCTAAGTAGGTTGATGGCAAGGGCAGGTCTGGAGGGAGCCGCGGACACCCTTGAAGCGAGCGCGGCGCTGCCTCCGCCAGCGCAGCTGTGTGGGGATCCCAGGATGCCCTCTAGTGGCCTCGCTCCCAAAATGTCCCTCCGGCCCCGAGGACGGGGCTGCAGGGTGGGTTGGGAAAGAGGGGTGATTTTCCAAAGCTGTTAAGGACCTGCAGCTGGGGCTGAAGTTGGCGGGAGCGGCACCTGCTGAGCTCTGTGTAAAACCCCCTTCCGTGTCAAGGGGACTTGGTACCGCTTGTGTTGGCACCGTTCATTTTTTGGTACCCAGCTGAGCTGCTGCTTCCTCTTCCTCCTCCCGTGGTGTTTTCTGGGGAGCTTCAATTACGTGTGGCCAAAGAGGGGTTTTGGAGGGCTGGGAGCAGTGAGAGGACCATCTGCAGCAGCAGGAAAAGAGATTTCTTTTGCAGCCCAGGCAACCTGTCCTATTTCTCCCAGCATTTATTGAAGTTTGACTTGAATCAGAGATCTCCCACTGCAGGAGAGGTGGCTGTCCCACAGCCTCCCCCCACTCGCCAGTGATGTAACTGTGTAACTTGAAAGCAGCTGCACTCAGCCTAAAGGACAATTATCTAATAGTGAGATTACAATTAATTTTGCTAAAGGGAAACAATTACCCTTTCTGACCTAAATGGAGGATAAAAAGGCAAAGCATTTACAGACTGAGGGAGAGGGCACCCACTTCCCCAGGGCTCCTCTGAGCTGCATGACCTGGCAGCATCTGTGGGCTGAATGTGCTGGGCTGAACACCCCTGCAGACATGGGGGGTGGGATATTACCTCCTTTGCAGATGGGCTTTCCCACCCCCCCTGCCTCGCAGCCTGCTGTGGCTCCAGGCACTCCAGCCCCAGACAAACACCTCTGCCTTCCCAGCACCCTGCCCAGAGCAGCCACTCCACTGTGCCCAAACAGCCCTGCAGAGCCACACCCCCCCCTCCCCTGACACCTGCTGCAGAGACATGGATGAGCATCACTGGCAACCACGGAATGGTCCCTGGGAGGAAAGGGTTAAATGATACAATTCGCCTTTTCATGGCAAAAGATTTTGCTCTGCTCTGCCTGCAATACTGTTTATCAGCAATTGCAGGCTTTAAAATCCGTAGTTTACAAGTGCAGCATAACCTGCCAGTTATAATTGGTTGAATTATACCTCATCCCTGATGCAACTCTTGATGACTCTCTGCCTCAGCCAGAAAACTGATAGGAGACAAGTTTATAGCTCTCTTGGAAAACACAATTATAAATTGCATCCCCACCACTAGCCCTGGAAAAGGTTAACTGTTTCACTGCAGTTCTCAAGGGAAGCTGGCTTCACAGCCTTTTCTTTCCATCTGTAGGAAGGGAAAAAAGAAGAGAGAAATGAGAGACATTCAAAAAGAACCAATAAAAAGCAATGGAGGTGAAAAGAGGGATGTACTGGCCTAGTTCCTATTTACACCAGGGCTCCCTGTGTAGTTCCAACACACAGGAATGGGCTCAAGGATCTATAGACAGGAGAGCTGTACATCAAGGAGAGGTGCCAGAAGGTCTACTGCATTTGTCCATCTACTGCTCTTACAGCCTGTCATGGACCAGGTTATGCCACAGTCCCAGACCTGGGAAGCCACTCTGGTCCCAAATCCTACACTGGGATGGGTGGCCTGCTCAGAGCTGGTCTTTAAGCTGTTCCCCTTCAGCTCTACAGAGCTGGAATTGGGAAGCAAATATCACCAGGACTGAACTCCCAGTGATGAATGAATTAATGAACAGCCCAGATAAATCACTTCTCTGAGCACCTGGGTCACAGTGCCTCCAGGCACATCATCACAACTGGAAGGGGTGTCTCAGAGTCCTTCACTCTGCTGCCTAGAACTTGTCTTTGAGGTGCAGTAGGACCAGCCAACAACTGACCTGCTTCTGCAGCACTTAACACAAAGGCATCCTGATCTGCACTTGAACTGTGCCCAGCCACTGTAATGGGTTAAGTCCTGCACCAAGGTCAGGCCAAGCCTATCACTAATTCTTTCATTTCATTTCCAAGGGCTGCCTGGATTTTGTGCTGCATCTCTTGAGCAATAGAGCAGGGAACAGAGGGCACAAACCCATGCAGCTTCAGCCAGACACTGCCAGGCATTCAGCCAGGGTGTTTCCAAACTGCCTCCCTTGCCTCCAAAGACAGGATTAGCTCCCTTTCAAAAACAGAGAAGAAAGAAATCTGTCTGGACTTCACTTGAGTAATCTGAAATGGAACTAGAATCAGTTTCTGTCTTGGTCACCTCCTCTGCTCCAGGAAGCACAGCTCTTTTGCAGAAGACCACTAGAAACTCCCAAAAAATGCACCGAGTCTCCTGGTAAATACATGGGATCTTTAATAAATCACTTTAGAAATAAACCTGATTTGTGCTGTGGGGTTTATGAGCCCACCTCAGCCATAAATCCTTTCTGTGACACCATTTAGTTTGCTCTGCAAATTTATTAAGCCCAGGATGAAGCTACCTTTACGTCCTGGGAAATGCTACATCCTTCTCCCACTGATCTCCAAAACTGGTCTCACTGAGCCTCCTTTGTGCTTGCAAGGCCTTGATAATCTTGGTGAATCCAAGCAATTTGAGAGCAAAGCTCTGGAAAGCCTTCTGCTGGTCCATCCTTCTCATCTCTGGCTAACTTGGCAGCATGTCAGATAAAATTTTCTGATGGTACAAGCTGATGCCTCAGAGTGCAGTATATGCAGAGCAGCCCAGAATCCTGGCACGCAGGGAGGACCAGCCTGGTGGCACCAGCAACCAGTGGCCATGGAGACTCCCCTGGTACAGGAGAGGCTGTGCATGCAGGGTTTCTGTATGGGTGCTGAGTCACTGGCCAAAGAAAGTGGATTGGTGTTCCTGGGGATGGCCTCAGGAGAAGATATGGCCAAGAATGGCCATACCCTGAAGGCCACTTCCCAGCACTGTCCACCTCTAACACAGCCTCTTCCAGCCACAGCCACAGTTCCTTCTTTCCTTCTAACTTGCAGTGAGGGTCTACACCCCAGGTAGGGGAGATACGGTTCAGTGTCTTGCTCCACCTGTTGACCACCAAGGTGTTTGCATGGGCATAGCCACCTGCTCAGTCAAGCATCATGTTCACTCCAGAGTTTTTGCCTTGGAGCTTTCATCAGGAAAGACTGATTGATTGATGATTGATTGATTGAAGTTTTCATCCCAAGGAGAAAATACTCCAGGGATTTTTCTGAGCCTCAGTAACCCTGACTGTCCCAGAGTGTGGTCCTGCCAGTCTGGGGTGGGATGAGTCAGCAGGAGTCTAGAGGTCACCCATGTGGACCAAGCAGCCTTGTGGCATGGCCCATCTTCCTTGCACCTACTTCCTTCTCCTCTCAGCTCCTGCTGACTCAGGGCACAGAAGCAGCTTGGAGCAAATCAACCCCTGTCTCCTTTTTCCAAATTCTCAAAAATACGGGCCCAGAAATATTTACAGTCTCTCTGTCTGTCCCTGACCTTCAGCTTTTATTTGCATACGTAAATTTTATTCTATTCCAGAGCTACAAGTTTCATATCAGGGCAGTTCAATCTTTATGAGGATAAAGTGTTTGCTGTGCTCTTAAGCTGCTTAACGTAAGCATGTGTGTGAAAGATTAACAGCTTTATAAGTCGGCACAGTTAAGTGACAATATAAAGAGAAAGGAAAGGGGAAAACATCATTAATCTAAAGCAGCACCAGGGATATTTGAGATGAATTACTGAAGGGAACTGGCTGCCAACCCCAGCACTGTCTCAGTGAGGTGCACCAGGAGCCCTCTCAGGGGAAAGGTAGCTGCAGCTTGAAAGGATCTTCCCTACAGCTCTCAAACTTGGAAGAGAAAGGGAACTCTAATTATCCCCTGATATTTCAGACCATCCTTTGGTGTTCTGTTCAAAGAAGACACCTGAGTGGAGGAAGGAAGAGTCAGACTCTTATCACAGCTGAATATGTGCTTCTTCAAAGCACTGACCAGCCCTCAGAGATTAAAGCCACCCCACAGCCTGAGGGTGCACCCCAGGGCTCAGTACCTGCCTCCTCTCTCCACATCACCTGGGGACACTCACCTTTCTTGCTGCTGAAGTTGAGGAAGAGTTTGCAGGTGGTTATAGCAGGTCTCACTGACAGAGAGACCACCTCATCGAAGACCTAATGCTCTCCCCAAGGTAGGAAATGGCAAGGCAATAGTAAGAAATGTCAGAAGACAAACTAGATGTCACAGGGTGGTTTTGTTTTTGTTTGACTGTCAGCCACTGCACCTGCATAATGGTCCAGAAACTTCTTTCAAGATACCAAGTGAAAAGTGCAGGGTTATTCAAGGACAAAGACTTTTTATGACTTCTAACAAACCAGCTAATATCCGTGTCCTTGATTTTACTTACATGCAGTTAAAGGATAATTCTGCCTGTCTTCTAAGACAGGTGGCTGGTTTATTAATGAATGGTTGCAAAATGTTCTGAGATCCTCTGATGAGGCATCTCTGGAAGAGCAAAATAAGATGGTGCCAATGGAAATTGGCTGTTTGGATCCAGATTTTAATTGCCTGCAAAAAGAGAGCCACACATCAGAGCTTAGCCCATGAAACAGGAAACATGAGGCACAGGGGGAAAGAGAGAATGGCACCGGATGTCAGGGAACAAATGCTGGAGCCGTCCTCTGCCAAACTCAGACATGATGAGTTTGTCAGTAAGAGGAGGAGGCTTCCTCGAGGTTGCACTGGGAGAACTCCTAGATCATCACCTGAGATTAGATTCACCCTGAGATTATTCAGTGTCGGACTATTGCTTGCAAGATGAAGCAATGTACCTGCTGAATGGCTGGCTTTCACCCCCCATTTTGTCAGGGATTTTGTTTCCCTTGTTAGAGCCTGGTGGGAGGCCTGGCCCTCTTGGACCTTGCCCTGGTGCCTGGGGCTTTCACTCAGCATCTGATCTTCTCAAACTGTGTTGTGCACGAGTCGTTCATGCCTTTCTGTGATCATCCATCCAAATTATCTAGAGGCTAGTGACAGACATCTGCTGCCTGGAAAGTTGGGCTTGAATGATAACATCCTCTGAAGCACCATTATTAGTTGGGAAATGTTTGCGGATGGAGTGTATCTCTGTTGGAAAATGCCTATTCATCAAAGCAGAATTTTTCCTCCAGGGAAGTGCTGCTTTTGACAAACCAGCATTGGATATAAAGATTGAACCAAAGTATTTCACTGAGGTCAGAGGACTCCACTTCAGAGTTGCTGGTATTTCCTTTTCTGATGAAGCACGGAATTGCAGTAGGGCCCAAACATGTAGATTCCACAAAAATGGAGTATTTCATTTATCCTGATGTGGGACCTTTTCCTGTGTTTTTGTTTTCTTTTCAATTCAGACAAAAAAACCCCTCCATGCCACTGGAATAGGAAATCTGACTTCAAAGCAAATCCTGGTTGGATCACTGCAGAAATACCCCAGGCTTGCAGTTACAATAAACAGGGGTCCACAGTGATCACAGAGAGGTCACCAGGACAGAGCAGTGGAGTTGGAGGTTAACAAGCCTCATAAATGTATTTCAGTGCCTGCTCCTCTGTCCCCTAAAGGAAGTCCAGGCTGTGTCCAAGGGGGAATAAACCCCACACCCTTTCTATGAAGGGAAACCTGTGCTATGCAAACAATAAAGATAACTGGGAAAGATAACTTTGCAGCCTGTTGTTTTTACATCTTGGCAGGAATATAAATAAGCCCAACCAGTTGCCTTAGAGATGGGAGAAGCTGGTGGATGGGGCTGGAAATCAATGTGCTGTGCAGCGAGCACCGGGCGCGAGTCAGCTCCCTGCTACGCAGGCAGAAATCTCTCCATCCACCTCAGGTGTTTATTTATTTCTGAGGCAGCTCTCTCCACGGTGCCAAGGCACATGCCTATCTCTGTTACAGGCTGGTTACTCTAGATTTGCAGCCATGTGACTGACAGCCAAATTTGGTGAAATATATTGCAGGGGAAAAAATGTTGTCCAGGGTACATACTCGATCCAATGGAAGACCCGAGGGAATGGTAGGAAGATGTGCAGGGGGAGGTTTAGGTTGGACATTAGGAAGGGATTCTTCACCCAGAGGGTGGTGGAGCACTGGAATAGGCTCCCCAGGGAAGCAGTCATGGCACCAACCCTGACAATATTCAAGAAACATTTGGACAATGCCCTCAGTGACATGATGTGGACCTTGGGGTTGTCCTGTTCTGGGTGGGAGTTGGACTTGGGGATCCAGGCTGTGCAAGGAGGTGTTCGAGCCACCATCCCTGGAGACATCTAAAAAGACAGATGCGGTGCCAGGGGACAGGGTTTGGTGGTGGACGTGGCAGACCTAGGGTAGTGGTTGGACTTGGTGATCTCGAAGGTCTTTTCCAACCAGAATGATGATACTGTGATACTATGAATCCATTTTCACTTCAAGGGTTGTTCCCCCTCTCACCCCAGAAAAGACAGTTTTTGAAAATTCAGCTTTCTTTGGGAAAATGTGTTGGTTTCAATGACACAATGCAGAATAAGGTAAAGGCCAGACAGACATTTGCATCCAAAGCCTTCCTGAGGCAAGTCACTTGGCCCATGTGGCATTTCTGCCCGATTTGTTCAAGATCTGAGAAGGAAGAGACTTCATAACTTTTTGTACAGGAATGAATCCTCCTTTTGAGACAGCTCTTAAAATCCTGGGAACAACCCAGTTCCCTAAGCTATGCTAATGTATCTTTGATGGCCAACTCCATGAGAAAAGCAACCTAAAGCTTCCAATAACTGGACTGGATTTTGCGATATTAATGATGCTCATTCAGTGAGTTCTCTCCTTGCCCTCCTCATATATTCTCTGCTTCCTTCTGAGCCTCTTTCACTGCACATGGAAAGCAGAGAGTCTCTGTACGTCAAAGCAAAGATCAAGAGGTGACAATCTTGACCTTAACCTTGCTGAATATGTATTTGATGCTCAGGTTGAGTAAATATTTCAGAGCAGACCCCTCTGAAGTACATCCAGCCCATGTAACTCAAGCTGCCCTGGCTGACATGAAACCAGACAAATCCCAGCTAAAGTAAGATGTAAATTTTTAGCATCTCAGGAGTAATTAACTGCTGAAATAACTTCCCAGGTAATGAATTAGACATGGGTTACCTGAAGGATCATGGGCTTCTCCAGCTGTTTTTTCATACTTCGGCAAATTGGAGGCAGAACTGAAAGGAGCCACGTATTTTGAACTTCATCATAGTGTTTAGAAGAGTGTTACCCAACCATGTGTTTCAGCAAAAACATAAAGAAAGACTGAGACACCTGCTCTGAGCAGACCACTCCATGGGAGCCTGATCAGACAGCCAGGGCCCTGCTGACCCTGGGCTCAGCAGAGCTGGCCATGTACTTACATAAGGTTTGAAACAATTTCAGATCCTGTCCATGGGCAGCTTTCTCCCAGGGAAAACCATCAAATCTTGGACTTGCGAGAGGGATAAAAACGATTTATTGGACTATTGTTATTTATAAATCAAGATGCAACTTCTCCACACATAGAGTTTGTTATGTTAAGTCAAATTCCTGCCTTTGGTTGCCAGGGCTCTGCCATGACAGATTAACAGTGATTCAAATAAAACCTCAAATCTTTCTGGGACATTTTCTACACCGTTTAGTCCCCTTTTGCTCTTTTTTATTACATACCTTTACTCTCAGCCTGCTTAAAGGTAGGAGGAGGATCCCACCTTGGTGACACTGAATTTTAACCCCAGGTTTTCAACATGAGCCAATGTCTAGGATGTATTTGCTCTTACAGGTAATATTTTTATAGGTGTCAAACTAAGAATAACTCTTCCATAGTACAATGAACACAATCCCTTGCATGGAAATCAATTCAGACACCAATATCCACTGCAGGCCAGATTATCTGGTGTTCTGCATGTAAGTGTCACTGAATTTTGAAGAAGAGAGAAATTCTCATGGAGTTATTTACATTGTATGTGGTTCTCTAAAGTTTATCGAAGTGGTAATTTGTTTCATCCAGGTTTTAGTCATCGTCTACCAGCAGGAATACAGGAAAGCTGTCCAGAAACTTGCACAAATTTTGTGATACCGTCAAAAAGGGTGAGATTTTTGTCAAAATAAGGTGCCTCTGTTCCTTGGAATGGGAATGCACCTGCCCCAGGATTTCCCTGTGCTCAGCACACTGTAGTGAAGCCAATGGCACTTAGCATGAGATTTGCAAAGGATCTGCTGGCTGGCATTGATCCCAGAGCCCCAGGGGAGCACCCTCTGCTCTACTCCCTCTTGGGTGGCCCTGTCCTGGCTGTCCCCAAGAGGGCTGAAGCCATGGGCAAGGGGCTGGAGGGCAGGGAGGACAGCTATGGGAGGGACTTCTCCCCAGGGCAGGGGCACCAGCCCTGCACCCCAGCACATGGTGTCTCCTGTCTTTCTTCCTCTCCAGCAGATTCAAAGGGCCATGAAAGAACCAGCAATGATAGGGCCCAGGAGCAAAGTGCGGATGGGATTTTCACAGACATTCCCTTGGATTGTTTCAAAAGAGCCTGCTGCAGAATCCTCCCTGCAGGACCTGGTGGCCTGGGATGATGTCCCTGGGCAGCAAGGTGCTTTATGAGTGGAATGCTTGCACAGCTGGGGGAAGAACCAGCCTTTCCAAACTGCCCACCCCACCACAGACATCTTCCTTCACCCAAATCCACCCACCCACACAGATGCAACACACGTGTCTGTGTGTATGTGGACATTCATTTAACATTAGATGCCAGCACTTTTTCAGTCACCCTGATGCACTCCTTCTTCTATTGTCTTGCTGGGACCAGGATTTTATCCAAGCTTGTCTGGGAACTCTGCTTTTCCTTTGGACAATCTTTATGAGGGGTTAGTAGAAACTGCTCCTTAGCTGTGCAGCAACTGCACTACCCTTTCGGCAGGGATTAGGTCATGATTTATGAGGTTGATTGTTCCCAGAGCTGTGGAAATATCCTGACATTTCTCCCTATCTCCATTCCTGGAGTTGCAGACAGACTTTTCATGATTTCTGCATTTTGCCTGAAGCACAAGCACTCTGGGGAGCCACAGGACTTGGCTGCCTGGGGCATGCAGCTGTGCCCAGGGTGTCTCAGGAAGTTCCATTCTCCCTGGCCCCAGCGTTCCCAGCGTGGGGATGGCAAAATGTTTGCCACGAGTATATACTCACATTTTAGATTTTAATGGAAGTTTTCCCCTCATGGGCTTTGTGTCTGTTTATTGTTCCTCCAGGGGTTCTTCTCTCCTGGAGGTGAGATGGGCTTTGCTAAGGATATGTTTTCCAAGGAATGTTTGGAAAACAACCAGGGGTTTAGCTCTGGCAGAGGAATAGCAGATGAACGTTTCACATGTCTGCCCTCCCACCTCTGCTGGACCTGTGATGCTGCTGATGTGCCCAGTGCCAACTGCACCCTGCTGCTCTCAGGCCCAGCTGCAATCTGCCCCCAGAGCAGAGATGCTGGTGAGGACCAGTGCCCTGCTGGCAGCAGCTGTGCCTCTGGGCATTTCTCTCTTCCAAAGGGTATTTCTTTCATTTTAAAAGTTCTGAGACTTTCCTTGAGGTTTTCTTTCATTCACAGGTTGCCTCTGGGAGAGGCAGAAATAGGGGAAGCAGCAGAAAGGAGGGAATAGAAATGCTGTGTGCCCTCTGCTTGCTTCAGGCCACTCTGCAGGGGATGCTGGGGAGATGGAACACACGACGTCTGGGCAGGGCTGGATAGGATGGAGCTCTGGGGACCTGCTGCTGGCAGAGGAAAGGCTGCTGCACCCCGGGCTGTGCAGAGCAGCAATCACAAAATCACAGGGTGGTGGGGTTGGAAGAGACCTCTGGAGATCATCTAGTCCAACCCCTAGCAAAGCACCCAGAGCAGATTTCATGGGAGCGTGTCCAGGCAGGTTTGGAGTATCTCAAGAGAAGGAGGTTCCACAACTACTCTGGACTGCCTGTCCCAGTGCTTTGCCACCCTCAAAGTCAAGTTTTTCCTTATGTTCAGATGGAACTTCCAGTGTTCCAGTTTGTGCCCATTGCCCCTCGTCTTGTCACTGGGCACCACTGAAAAGGGTTTGGCCCCATCCTCCTGATATTTCTAAGCACTGATATGATCCCCTCTCAGTCTTCTCTGCCCAAGATAAACAGACCAAGGTCTCTCAGCCTTTCCTCATAAGATAAATACTCCAGTGCCCTCATCATCTTCATAGCCCCTGCTGGACTCTTTCCAGTAGTTTCTTGTCTTTCTTGGACTGGGCAGCCCAGCAGGGGTGCTGCACAGCTCTGTGGACCTGGCACACAGAAGTTACAGCAGGAGGCTTGGACAAAGGCACTAGGGGAAGCCACAGGCTGTGGGCAGTAGAGAGGAGATTGCACGGGGATATTTTGGCCAGGATATTTTGGTGGATGCTCTGGAAGGGGCATGGGGACTGTCTCAGCCCAGAGACAGGACAAGGGCACTGATTGCTCCCTGTCTTTAGAAAAATGGGGCTGTTGGCTGCTGAGAGGGGAGGAGAGGGAAGAAAGGATGCAAAGTCAAGATAGCACTTGGCTGGCAGAGCAGATGGTCTCTTTTCTGCTCCAGGATTTGTTGTTCAGTTTTTATGACTCTATCCCAGCCCTGCTGGGGACAGAAGATCATCCCCATTTCATAGAATTATAGAATCCTAGACTGGTTTGGCTTGGAAGGGACTTTAAATATCATCTAGTCCCAACCCCCTGCTATGGGCAGGGACACCTTCTACTAGACCAGCTTGCTTCAAGTCCCTTCCAGCCTGGCCTTCAACACTTCAGGGCTGGGGCAGCCACAGCTTCTCTGGGCAACCTGTGCCAATGTTTCACCACCCTCACAGCAAAGAATTTCTTCCTAATGTCTAACTTAACTCTCCCCTCTTGCAGTTTGAAACTGTTCCGCCTCATCCTAGCACTCCACGCCCTTGCCAAGGGTACCTCCCCAGCTTTCCTGGAGCCCCTTCAGGCACTGGAAGGTGCTCTAAGGTCTCCCTGGAGCCTTCTCTTCTCCAGGTTGAACAACCCCAACTCTCTCAGCCTGTCTCCAGAGCAGAGCTGCTCCAGCCCTCGGATTATCTTTATGGCCCTCTTGCAGGAGATGACACTGCTGGGGTGCCCCAGGCTGCCCAGCACAGTCCTGGGCACAAAGCTCAGCTCCTGACATGGGCTTTGCTGGTTGCTGACTGGAGCCAGACACAGAAGGGAGCTCAGCAGATCTCCGGAATGCTCAGCATCACCTTGGGCAGAGCTGCCTTGGCCCCCCAGTGCCCAAAGCTGCCAGGGTGCCCAGCCCCATGCAGAGGGCTGCCTCAGGCTGCTCTTCAGCACACTCCTCATGCCGGGTGGGGTTTCTTTTAAACCTGTCATCAGGAGACTTATGAGTCAAGTGCAGTGTGTTATTGGTGCTGTGTGACTGGCTCCCCAGGAGCCTGCCTGCCCTGGAGGTGGCAAGCTGTTGCTCCTGCCCTTGGAGAGGAGCCAGCTCCCCAGCATTACAATTTAATTAAATTACTCCAGCAGCTGCAAGGAAAAGAGCTTTAGCATGAGAGAGAAAGAAAAACAAGGGTTTTGCTAATACCTGCTGGAAGTGGGAAGCATGCAGGGGGGAGCTGTGAGGTTGTCCTGATTGTGCCCCTTATCATATGGTGGGGCAGAATGAGGCGTTAACAACTTTTAGGTCCTGTGTGGGCAAGGCGGTCAGATGTTTCTCTTTGCCCACCCAGAAGACCTCTCCTTGGGCACAGGACAGCAGGCACCACCCTGCCAGCAGGCACCACGGGCTGTGCTACAGGGATAAGGTCCAGGTGCCTTAGAGCCATAGAGAGCCAAAGAAACAGAGAAAAAGGGAAAAGCTACATCCAGCTACTCCCTGTTTATGTTCCTCTGAAGACTTCTCCCTTTCTTCAGTCCCCATGCTCCTCAGCTGTCTAGCAACTAAACCAGAACCTCTGCCCCACTCCACTAATTTCCCTTCCTCCTCTCAATCCCTCTGGTGTTCTCCCTGAGCCTCCTAAATTGTTGAAGATTCATGTGTCAGTGCTATCAGCTCCTACTTGAAGGGTTTTGCTCTTCTCCTTCTTAAAGGAGCTCTCTCTGCATGTGCTCAGCAAAACATCCAGTTACTACTCAGGACACAGCTACTATAAGGAGAAGATCCCTGTGTGGTGCTTTACCCCTAAGTCAACTGGAGCACTGTGTCCTACAAATCAGCCTGGTGCTGGCACAGCTCCCTGGGACATGAGAGTTGTGTACTGAGCTGAAATCATCATACAGGCTTTAGCATCATTGGGAAATACGGGGTTTTCTTGATAAGAAGGAAGAATAAACAAGAACAGCAAGGATGATGTGGGAATGAAGATGCTTTGGATGCACTGAGGTGGGACTTCACCCGTCCAACAAACAAAGGGAAAGGAAAGCAGAGAGACTGGAAAGGGAAGCAGTGCTGGTGCAAGGCTGAATGAAATAGCCTGGAAGTGGGAGGGTGATGTCCATGCTTTTCTGGTGAGGCCTGGAAGCAGTGAGGCACAGTCCCATTTCCTATGAGAAGGTGGGTGGTTGGTTTCTGTGCAGTGACATCCCAGCAGGATGCAATATGGTCCGACTTCCCCACTTACATGCTCTAACCTGAGAAAGACTTCACTTTTGTCCTGGCAGTTTCTCTTCCCTCTCATGATTTATGTGCAGGAACTTCTCAAAACATCCTGCCTCAGGGACTACTTACTCTGTGTACTGAGAGCTTTACATGGTGGCATGCCTGGACTTCTCTTCACAGGTTATCATGGCTCCTTGTCCTGTCAAGGTAATTTCCTTCTTTCACCTCCAGGGCTGCTGGGACTGGGGAGTGGAGTAGCTCTGATCTGACCACATAGACACACTCACTCTGAGCCCTGTCTTGTACTGCCTCCAACTCATCTTCACTTGGACAAGTCCATTGCAGGGCCACTCTTCTTGAAGGGACAAATCCAGAGCTCCTGTATTAGTTAGAGACACTGATTTCTCAGACTACATTATTCTGGAAAACAGCAAGACTCTGAGGTTAGAAGCACATCAATTAATTGGTGGTGGTGATGGTATCTCCTCATTCCTGATTTGGGTGAGGGTGCTGTGGATGTGGCTGAGACACTAGATGTTAAAGGGAGCAGCCCTCCCCCCTGCTCCCCATCTACGCAGGCCCTTGGATCAGCCACTACCCCATTTTCATGGCAGGTGGACAGGAGCAGACATTTAAACCACCCATGGACTGAATGAGAGACCTCCAGATGTGGGTCACTGTTGCCTGAGCTCTGCAGACAGGAGGTCTCACGGAGGCCACGAGGAATGAACATTCCCATTCAGGTGGCCATTCATTCACACCATGCACATGCAGCAGAGGTGAACCTTGTCCCTCAGCTAGACATGAAGGACTGGCACTCTCCTTTCTCCCTGAAGGTGAGGCTGCAGGAATGGCAGGGGATTTTGACACCTCTCCCAGACCATGACTGTGACAAATAAGAAGGCACCTGAAGGTGATAGTCATTGCCTTTCAGAGGAGACCAAGTCAGGAAGGATACAGCAGCTTTAAGTAAGAGGCTTCAGGGTTTGCACAGGGACAGTCCAATAGGGCGAAGTCCATCAGCAAAGCATATTTAGTTCTGACTGATATCTCAGCTGCCTACCAGCTTGCAGACAGAGGTTGTTGTGCCCCAGACACTCCTGTCACCCACAGAAACACTCATGATAAAGGTAGGCAGTAAAAGCCATGGATGGAAGAATACTTATCCAGGGCAGGAAGGGAATAAAAAGGGAAAGAGCCTTTAGGTAACATAAACATCATAAAAGGCCATAAAAGTAAAGCAAAGGGAAGTGTGAAGGAGAATGAAGGTTGGCAGCAAATGTACATAAACAGAAGAAGCCAGTCTGGAATGGTCAAGAAATAAGGAAAGTTATGAGTGGACTGAAATAGGGAACAGACAAAGCTTGGATGAAAACGAGCAAGGTAATAGATTGACAGATTAGATAACAGCACTGAGAGCTGCAGCCTATGGAGCTCGTGAAAAGGCCCTGGTGAGGGACATTTCCAGAAGGAAATGGAGAGAGGGGAGAGAGGGGAAGGCCAGAGCTGTGACAGCCAGCAGCAACCATGGAGTGCAGAGCAAGGCAGAGATGGGGAGGACAGGCTCAGGGCAGCCCTGCCTGATTGTCATACACACCGGTGAAGAGGAAGAGATGGTGCCTGCTAGAAAAGATTCAGCAAGAGCAGGGCAGTGGGTAACCCATGTTGGGACATGGTTGAAGGCTGCCTGTTCCTGCCTGCACAGAGCAGGTGAGGCTGAGCCAACACGAACAAGGGCAGAAGCTCCCTGGCTGAGGTGAAGCTCAGGTGGGCTGTCCCCTCCACACACTGGAGACCGTTTTGCTGCCCTCAGCATCCCTCACTTCTGGGAGTGGAAAAGCAGATGGTGAGGTGAAGATCAATAGCCTCCAGGCACTGATGGCATCAGCCTGGAGACATTGAGAGATGCTGCTTGTGGAATGAGGGTGGAAGCATCCTTCAGCTACTGCAAGTGCCAAACATGTCTCATTCCTCATGTGCTCTTATTAACACCTCCACACACAGCAGAGCTGCAAGCAAGGTCTTCCTGAGCTCTGCTAATTATTAAACATACTTCTGTTAAGCTTAACTAGACGTGCTAGTCAGCTGCTGGCAGGAAGAGAATAGTGGGAGAGACTTGTAAACACACTCTGATGACTGAGTGAAAACAGTGCCAAGACTGCAAGGAAACAGAGCCTGCTGCCTTCAGGTGTCGTTGTCTACCGTGTGTTTCAGCCTGGCAGTTGGGTTGGCCAGCATGATCTCCTCTGTTCCATAAGGTTCAGGAGCCTTGCAGGACCAGTGCTGGCAGTGGTGTGTTTTTCAACGCTGCTGCTCTAAATATCAGATGTTGGTCACACTGAGGAGGTTCACCAGGACCTTCGCTACCCTGGGACATGCAATAGCTCTTGGGGAGTGACCTCCCCATCAGAGAGGCTTCTGAGAGCTCTCTGGAGTGCTGACTCGAAGCCTTTTGCTGCTTCCCCAGAGCTTGCCTACTCCTTCTGTATGAAGATCTGGCAGCAAGTTGCACCAGCTGCTACACCAAGGAAGGGGTTTTTAGGCTTGTATACAACATTCTTCACACTCTTCCAAGGCCACTTCAACCACACTCCAAGCACACAGGCTGCAAGATGCTCCTTTACCTGCTTATCTATTGCACTTTGTGGCAGTGATCTGCACATTCAGGGCAGTTTCTCTCCTCTCTGGCTGCTTTACAGCACCTAAATAAATTCATGAAGAACCAGGGAAGGGCTTCTGGAACTATGGGATACTCTTGTAATCCTATTCAGAGGAAAGGAAAGGAAAGGAAAGGAAAGGAAAGGAAAGGAAAGGAAAGGAAAGGAAAGGAAAGGAAAGGAAAGGAAAGGAAAGGAAAGGAAAGGAAAGGAAAGGAAAGGAAAGGAAAGGAAAGGAAAGGAAAGGAAAGGAAAGGAAAGGAAAGGAAAGGAAAGGAAAGGAAAGGAAAGGAAAGGAAAGGAAAGGAAAGGAAAGGAAAGGAAAGGAAAGGAAAGGAAAGGAAAGGAAAGGAAAGGAAAGGAAGGAAGGAGGAAAGGAAGGGAAGGGAAAGGAAGGGAAGGGAAGGGAAGGGAAGGGAAGGGAAGGGAAGGGAAGGGAAGGGAAGGGAAGGGAAGGGAAGGGAAGGGAAGGGAAGGGAAGGGAAGGGAAGGGAAGGGAAGGGAAGGGAAGGGAAGGGAAGGGAAGGGAAGGGAAGGGAAGGGAAGGGAAGGGAAGGGAAGGGAAGGGAAGGGAAGGGAAGGGAAGGGAAGGGAAGGGAAGGGAAGGGAAGGGAAGGGAAGGGAAGGGAAGGGAAGGGAAGGGAAGGGAAGGGAAGGGAAGGGAAGGGAAGGGAAGGGAAGGGAAGGGAAGGGAAGGGAAGGGAAGGGAAGGGAAGGGAAGGGAAGGGAAGGGAAGGGAAGGGAAGGGAAGGGAAGGGAAGGGAAGGGAAGGGAAGGGAAGGGAAGGGAAGGGAAGGGAAGGGAAGGGAAGGGAAGGGAAGGGAAGGGAAGGGAAGGGAAGGGAAGGGAAGGGAAGGGAAGGGAAGGGAAGGGAAGGGAAGGGAAGGGAAGGGAAGGGAAGGGAAGGGAAGGAAAGGAAAGGAAAGGAAAGGAAAGGAAAGGAAAGGAAAGGAAAGGAAAGGAAAGGAAAGGAAAGGAAAGGAAAGGAAAGGAAAGGAAAGGAAAGGAAAGGAAAAAAAGACTGTATGTGTTGATCAGACAGCTAAAAATCTGTGGAAATCTGAAAAACTTCAACAATTAGGTTGCAACTTCTCCAACGAGAAATGCTGTAAAAAAGCATTCTGCCACGTGCAATGTTTGTTCATTTTTGACCAGTGTCTCTCAAAATAACCAAAGGAAAATCTTCCCTCCAGCTGGTTTTGAGGTCTGGGGAAATCCACCTGCAACACAGGACATCTTACTCCTTATCAACAAAAAAGGGTGGACCTGAGGATGGAAATGAGTTTCCTTCAGTGTTTTTTGCTGCAGAATGCTCTTGGCCCCGGTCCTCCACCATCAAGAAGAGGCAACTCCCCAGTATCCCAATTGCAGGCAAAAGTGAGGCTGATTAGACAGGTGACAGTGCAACTGAGATATTTTACTACCATGTTTTGTAATTAGCTTGTCAGGATGAGGTAAGACAGACCTGGAGCAGCAATGCTGCCAGCTAAGGTGCATGTTTATCGACCCCAAAGCATTGCAGCATTAAGGCTGGACAACCAGCAAGACAACTCCAACAGCACTGGCTCAACTGGGTTGCACTTTCTGCATATTTCGGGACACCTCATTTATAAGACAATGAGCAATCTATCAAGCTGCACACTGACCCAGAAAACCAGTAAGAGAAAATCCTTCATGCTTCTACCATGGCTGAGCAAATGCTGCTGCTGGCACATTCACACTCCCAGTTCCTCTATTAAGACATTTAATATTCCTGCTTTTTTTTTTTTTTTTTTTTTTTTTTTTTTTTTTTTTTCCACAAAAAGGTGATAGAAAGAGAAATTCCTCTTGTTTAATAACCTTAGCATCTTCATAGCATTAATTGGGCATGGGTTAGGTGGGCCTGAGCTGTTTGGTTCCTGTGCTGCTGTTTTTTAAATGGAGGCAATTTTCTGCCAGGGTGGATGACAGGGCTGCACCACAGTTACTTTGTGGTAGGAAAAGATAGATTTAGATACATTTGGTTGGTTAGTTGGTTTTTTGGACTTCGTTTGTTTGTTTATTTTTTGGTTTGGTTTGGTTTTTGGTTGGTTGGTTGGTTTTGTTTTGTTTTGTGTTTTGTTTTTTGGACTTTTTTTGTTTGTTTGTTTTTTTGGTTTGGTTTGGTTTTTGGTTGGTTGGTTGGTTTTGTTTTGTTTTGTTTTCTGGTTTTTTTTTGGACTTGGTTTTTTTGTTTGTTTTTTGTTTTGGTTTGGTTTTTGGTTGGTTGGTGGGTTTTGTTTTGTTTTGGTTTTGTTTTTAACGTGGAGCTTATAATATATGGATTGTACCAAAATTCAAGGGGGAAACCTGAAAACCATAAGGCTTGCTCTGTCCTTCTGCGTGTGTATTTTTGCTACACGTTTTCCAGAAAGAAGCCTGGAAGCATAATTCCCTGTCCTTGCCAAAGGCCCTGGCCAGGGAAAATGTCAATGAGTGTCAAAAAGGTGAGACAGGGATTAGGAGACACTCTGGATGAAGCACTCGCGGAAGTCATGTGCAAACTTCTGATTTCTTTCCAAAGCCCTCAATTTATACCCCTTCCCCTGAGCCATCCTGCAGCCAGAAGAGGCAGCCAAATTGGCTTTAACCTCTGCTTTGCTAAAAACCAGGCTCCAAATCACAGTGTGCTGCTTGGCCACCAGAGAGCTGCTGAAAGATGTGTCCTTTTGTGAGGGAATGGCACAGGTTTAGAAGAGGAGTGGGAGCTGCAGCCAGTAACCCAGGGAGTGGTATCTCTGCTGGCAGCCAAAACAACACATAGAATGGCAGATGAGGGCTTTTATTTTAAGGTTACTCTGTGCAATGTCACACAATAATATACACTCCTGCGATAAGGAATGTTAATAATACGCCACTTTCTGCCAAGAATAGAGTCCCTATCTACAAACCCTACCGCTCTAATCAAGCGAAACAAAACAGAATGTATGAAAACAACAAAACCAGGAGCTCGGGAAGTATTTGAATTCAGGAAAGACTAAATATTTAACTTGTGAGGCCCAATGCATCCTGGAATGTATGGGGCACTCCAGGAACAGCTAGCCATTGTCCAGGGGCCACAGGGGAAAGCCCACTTAAACAGGCCATGTCCTGCAAGGCCACCAAGGTGCCCCACTCACCCACAGTGTGTTCAGGGCAGGGAGGTCCTTGCAGAGGTGATGGGGAGAGTGTTTTTCCACACAGGGTGTCACAGCTGGGTACAGCTCAGGGGATGCCTATGCTGCAGCACAGCTTGGTATTGCTAGGTTTCTGATTGATGTGTGCAAGAGAAGAGTCACAAATTTCTATGTGGTCTCTTCTGAATATTGCGTCATTGCCTGTGCTGGCTGATGCTGCAAACACTCCACATTTATCAGCACCCAGAGAATGCTTTCTAGTTGATGGAGCATCACATGGCTTCTCTCTTCCATAGAGAAAAGCAAAAGATGCCATGCGTGGTCCTGCTGTGTGCTCAGGATCAAGCAGCTCAAGCAGAGTGAGAGCCCTGCTAAGCAGGGAAGCACTTGGGGACAGCTCCTATGGAAGTCAGCCAAGCTCTGTGCTCACAGAAACCTGCCCAGCCTTCCCTGTCCCCAGGAATCCTGCTGCTGGACTGGCCATGGCACTTTTGTGACATTGCTGGACTGGTCTTGCTTGTTCTCAGACCTCTGATCACTCTCAGGCTCCTGAGTCACACCTCCAGCAAAGCTAAAATCAGAAGCTCAGAGGTTTTCCTGCTGAGACCAACTTCTCAGCATTGTATCTGTGCCCAGTGTGGCTCCTCAAAACCTATCCTGTCCTGGCAACAGCTGTTGCTAAAAACTTGGCTGTGACAAAGGTGCCACCCACGACCATCCAAATTCACGTTGTGGATCTAAAGGCAAACATAACTCACACTGCCCAGTGCTGTATGAATTAATTTGGTGGGGGAGAAACAACATCTTCTCTCTTGTTGTGTTGCATCAGTGGCTCTCCGTTCACTTCTGTCCAGGTCAAAGACACTTTGGCTTCAACAGCCCAGGAGCACAAGATGTTATCTGTGAAGCAGGGTGGTTGAGGCCAAGCTACAAAGCCAACTGCATGCAGAGAGGGGAAAGTGCAGACTTGGGGTGAGAGCATTCCTCAGTCCATGTCCTGAGAGTCCACCCTTATGGAGTGGGGACTGCAGATGCCTTCATCTGGAGAACTGGCCAGCAGCCTGTCCAGAGCCATAACCTCAGTGTGATGATGCTTGTATCTACTCACCCATTTTAGCCTGTTACCCACATTCCTGAGTCACGAGGCTGAATCTCTGTGTGTTAATATCCTGCAGTCACAGCATAATCCACACAGGCAAGTCTGACATATCCTGGACATCTTCATAATATCAAAAATAAGCATAAAACCAAGGCTCAAATCCCCATAAATGTTGATAGTTCAGGCTCAGGTGCAGGGGGTAACCCAAGCCTTAGACAAAGTGGGTGGCACAGGCAGAAAGTCCTGGTGTGTGGGCCTCAGTTACATATGGTTTTGTCTGTCCCTGAACCTACAGACACATGAATTTGTTCACACAACTAACACATGGCATTTCCAGGGCAAATTACCCTCCATCTCATTCAGTCCTGTCTCTGACAGTCCAAAATGAACAGTGTGAGAGGAGGACCTGGGGAAGACAGTGAAACAAGACACCTTACCATTATTAACTGTTTTTGTAAATATGTGCATACATTTTTTCAAGAGAAGAAAAAGAAACTCCTAGGAGGGAGTAGAGTGGATTTTGCCTGCTTTGCAAAAGTTCATCCATTGTTCAAAGCAAACTCTCCAGTCCAACATAAACAGGGACTCTTAAAAACATTCTCATCCAAAACAATTGCTATGACTTTTGATGTTTTCATGGTCCTTGCTCTCCCCTACTGTTTGATCATTATGTTTTACAATATTTTTTCCCCTTCCTCACAGGCCGTGTTCCAGGTGCCCCAGCTCTGGAATTCATGGCTTCATCATCCAAGCTTCTGTATTCAGTGAGATACAATGGAAAGAATTTCATGGCATTTATTTTGACTTAAATGACTCCCCCTCTTGCCTGTTTACACAGCCTCCTTTCCCTCAGTAGAGTTCTCAGATGTGCCTGTAGCCAGGCTGAAAATGTTCAGCTCCAGCAGCTCATCTCCTTCCTTTCTAGGAATTCCCTTCAGAGTTCTCCTGTAGGTCACTTCTCCCTTGTTACTCAATAAGAAGCTGCTGAACACTTTATTAGTATTAGTATAAATGAACCTTTGGGGCCTTGACCTGCTGGATCCTGTACGTGGAGGAATGATCCTTGCTCCAAAACTGACCCTCGTGGTTGAAGGACACAGCAGGGAACATGAAGAGCAGGAGTGGAAATGATCTTTGCACAGCTGTAAAGCTCTTTTCTCTCTCCAGAGGAACAGCCTGTCCCAGCCAAGCAGAGGTCAGGCTTTCTTCTGACCACAGCAGCTCTGGCAGATGTGCAGCTCTTTCCTAGAAGGACTCAAGACCCTGTGGGTGAAAGGAGGAAATCCCCAGAATAAAAACAAGCCCGCATCAGAACTGTCAGTTCCTTTTAATCCCAAATTCCCCCTCTTCACTTTTTAAGGATGTGTAACCAGGAGCAGAACTAACTCATCATTGCCAAGTAAAATACAAGGAATTAGGCTCTGTAAACTTATCACATCTAGGGTTTGTTTTGTTTTATTTCTTTTTTCTCCTCCAAGCATTATAATTTTAAAGCATTATAGGAATGGGCTAACCTGGAGTTATACAGCTTGAATTAGCCTTCACATCACATTTTGCAGTAGCAGGAAAAAAACCTCAATGAATTTCAAGCATTTCAGTGACTGAAGGTCCAGTCTGGTACCACGCAGGAAAATTCAGCTGTGGCTACTTCCTTTCTTTAGTAAATAACAGTAACAAACAGACTCAAAGACTAAAATACAATAATCCTGCAAATACACAAAATATCACGTGTGCAGTAAAATCAAAAGAATTGATCAACATAGACTGCCTTTTTGGGAATTTTCCCTAAACACATCACTCTAAACTAAATGCTGCCTAAAACTGGCACATGTGAGGAGACCCAGAAATGCACAGTACGTTGGGTGCACATCCCCAGACTGGCTCAGGGTGGTTGCTTAGCCCTGATACTGGCTCAGAGCAGTGGACAGTTGAATCCTCTCTGTGTTTTTACAGCATAAAATACTTGATACACCACCAGCAACCAACTCCATAGCTGACAGAGCTCTGCCAAGGGCAGCATTTCCACTCTCAGGATAATTTTTGGTGGCAGTAACAGCCTTTGCCTAGGGTGTCCCATCCTGCACTGTGCTGTCCTACACAAATGATGATACTTTCTCCCTGTAAATTCCACTCCAAATGGGGAGACAGCAGGGTGCCACCCATGGGAGGGTGACAAGGAGAGAAATCAAGGGGATCCATGCTCTGAACTGGGCTCCCAGCTACTTTTTTATTTTAGTGGTGTTCAGAGGGGTGGCATTACCTGCAGACTGCCATGCATGCACCCAACACACTCCTCCTGCTCTGCTCTGGGCAGAAATTAAATTATTTAGGCCCAGATGATATTTTCTAATTTAACTCTTAGCTATGTAGTGATTTAAAAAAGAAAAAAAAAAGAAAGAAAAAAAAGAAATCTGGTCTTTCTGTTAATTGGGACAAAACAGAGCAGGCCTGTGGAGCCTTTCCTTAATTCACTCCCTGAACAATGTTCACTGATCAGGACTAGAGATTCAATTAAGTACCTTGGGGTGGTAATTCACAAAGATAAAATAAGGACTTTGCAGATAATTTGTCTTTCCTTCTATCCCAGAATGCTCCTGCTGAGCAACATGGGCTCTGTCTCTAATTGGCAACATTAATACAATTAAGATGGTAATTTTGCCCCGATTTGCTTCTGTGTTACAAAGTATCTCACTTCACATCCCTCAACAAATTCTGCTCTGTTAAAATCTATCATTATTTCTTTCCTTTGGGCTAACAGGCAAGTCAAATCCTTGCCTTCAGACACCCCAACCTCTCCCAGAGCAGAGGGCTTCCACTCTCTGTTCCTGTTAAATTTTCATGGAGAAAAAGATGTAGAGGTCCAGGGAGGAGCAAGTGGAGATGGTTGTTTATTTGGATTCAAACACAACGTTAATGAATGTCTCATGCAAGCACTGGGGATGTGGGGTAATTAGGAGAAAAATAGAATAATAATTACAATGTCAAAACAGCCCTGCATATCTTCCTGCCCCCTCAACCACTACTAACCCTCCTGCAAGGCAATCCTCCTACCTCCTTCTCTTCCCACAAAGCAGTCCCAGGATCTGTTCCTACCATTGACTCAGCCCTTTTCATTGATGACATGATCAAGTGTTGATGGTATGGTGGGGGGACAAGATGCTCCAAGAAGGAAGGCTGAAGGATAAAAAAGTCTATCCCTGGACAGTTTAGACTGGTTGCAGGGGTCAGAGACAGGATATGGTTTAAAGGATGCGAGGTGCAGGCAAAGAACAAACATGGACACTGAGACCATGGAGTGACAGGAAAGGACTCCAACCTGGGAGTGTCCCTTTGCAGTGAGGCCGTGCAGGTACCTCTCCTAGCCCCAGCCAAGGCAGCTGCATCCAGGCTGCTCTTGGGATTGGTACCTGGGCTGGGCTGACTCCCAAGCATGTCCAGGAGCCCTCTAGGAGAGGCCTTATTGCTCTGGGACAGAATGGCCTGATAGATCTAATGAATGAATCCCTCCAATCAATTGTGTGCCAGCGGGCAGGAGGGATCCCAGGTGCTCATGAATTTCCACCACAGAGGTGACGAGTGCCTGGTGCAGCGTTTGGGGCAATGGTCAGTGTGGTGAGCAGCAGCTGAGGCTCTTCAGTTGGGACACTTCTGGTGTGACTGTGAATCTGTTTCTGGGCCACTCAGAAGAACTGATAAATAAACTATTCTGCTTCTAAAAAAATGTATGGATGTATTGTTTTTACATGCTGGCAAATCTCTAATGGGAGAGACTTCTTCTCTCTCCCACTCATGAGAGGAATCTGTGTGACAGCACACGTGGGTCTGAGCACTGCCCACTCCTGTGGCTTGTGGCATGAGCAACACAGGCTGCACTGCTCTGGGCTTTGCCTTCTCAAAACTACTCCTTTGTGAGAGGAAGCCATTGAATTTGCTTTTCCTCCTGCCCAGTTAGAACAGAGATTTTCTGGAAACCAAACAAAGGCAATGGAGATTGTCTGGGAAGATAAAGAGGGAACAGTCTGAACAAGCAGGAAGCTAAGGGGGGAATGAGACTTAAACGTGGCAAGTAAACAAAGTGATTTCTACTTCATGCCTTGCAGAGGAGGAGGAAGAGCTTGAGGGACTGTGAGGTCCTTGTTCATGGACAGTGCTTTGGGAACTGTGGAAGCTCTCCACAGGATCTGGGAGAAGAAGTTTTGATCCAAAGGCACCAGGTTTGGTTCCCCCTACCACACAGCCACAGCTGAAATCCAATGGCAGAAAATCACAGCAGTCCTTTCACAGATGGAGAAGCAAGACATGCAGAGGGTTTGCCCAAGGTTCCACAGACCTTGTGGAGAAAGGTCCTGAACCATGGCCAGCTGGGGCCCTCCCCTAGGACCTCCTTCCCTGCCTCCCAGCCCTGCAGTGAGCAGCTGAGTTGCAGGAAGGAACATGATTTAATCTCTTCCTACCTTAAAGCTCTGATTAATGGACTGACACCAAGATGGCTGAGAGCAACCCATGGGCTAAAGTATCTTGGCATCAGAAGAGACAAAGGACGGCTCTTGGTGCAAGGAATCCACCCCTGTGGGCCAGTGGCCACCACCCTGGCATGGGCTTGTCCTTGAACAGGGAGCTGTCTGCCAGGTCTGGAAACTGGGCTGTGCTTTCCTCAGACAGATGACAGTGCTGCCACCAGGGTGCCAAGCATGGTCCTGGAGATGATGAGCTGCCAGCTCAACAATCATGAGGGAGAGTAGGTTGGGCAGCTAGCTGAGTCTCAGCAGGCTCTGCTGATGTTGGCTTCAGTGATCTCTGCTGCCTCCTTCTCTCAGATAGCCAGACATTAACCAGCTGTTCCCAAATCATTAGCAACTCAGTGTATCCCAGGACAAGGTACAGAAACTTTCCTGAGGATCTAGAGTCATAGCATGGCTCTACCTAAGCTGGATCAAGTTCCCTGCACATATGTGTCCTCACACCACTGCTGAGGGTGGCTTGCTCCCAGCATATCACTAGTGCCACAGGACAAGCAGATATTGCCCTGGGTGTGATTTTCTCCTGCAAAATGAGGTCAGGCTGAAGATTTTGAACATAATTTTTGACCTTCTAGGTATTCCAACAGCTCTGAGGTCCTTCCTGCTCCTTGGGCAGTGTCTGAGCTTAAATCAATGTGTTTTTCCAAAATTCTAGGTCCAAAAACCAGACTGTTAGTTAAAGATATGAAGTTCCTCCCTCAATACAAGGGAGTGCCTTGTGCCTGCTCCAGGTCGGTCTGGTTCCCAGCTCCACCCTCTCTGGGTCTTGTTTCTCTCATGCCTGATGGATTGTAGAGCCTTTAATGAGCAAATGCTTCTGCCCACAGACAGTGAACAAGTCACACCATCCTCCCTGGTAAGGTGCCAAGACAGAGCTCCCTGAGCCTGCTCTTTCAAAGTGCATTGCTCTGCTCTGAGCTGATGATTGAGAGGAGGACTCTGGTGGCAGCT
Organism: Hemiprocne comata; assembly: GCA_020745705.1. NCBI lineage: Eukaryota > Metazoa > Chordata > Aves > Apodiformes > Apodidae > Hemiprocne > Hemiprocne comata. The sequence continues at coordinate 6,591,101 of CM036607.1, read as the reverse complement.
GTAGCACAACGAGAGGACTTTTGTGTCTGTTCCCTGCTCATGCAGCCCCAGCTGCCTGTTGAGCATGAGGAGCTCTGACCCTGAGGATTTTTCAATCTTTGTCCCAAAAGAGAGTTCCCCTCCTGTAGGATGGTCCTGTGTGTAGGGCCTGATCTTTGGCTTTTCTCTTCTCCAGTGGAAGATCTTGCTCAGCCACCCCTGCCCAGCTTCCAGCACAGAGACAGCAGAGAGGGGCCCAGGATGGAGGAGGTGGGTGGATGCAGAGAAGACAAGGAAGCAGCCAGGATGAACCCTCAGCAATTCTCATGGCTGTGATTCACCAGCCAGCCTCTGCTCCCGAGGCAGTGGGGGCTTTCCAGTCCCAGCTGCAAACAAACTATTACAGCAAATGCTCTGACAGTAAAACACCCTCAGGAACCAGGACGCTTCAAATATGTTGTTGGGCTAACTTGTGTTCTCCTTGGTAGCAGGGCAGAGATACATGCACAAGAAAAACCACATTCACAGGCTCTCCGAGGGTGTCCATCTGTGTTGCTGAGACATTTTAGCACGGAGCAGCTGGGGTCTCAGCCCTATTAACCCCTCTGTTACTAGCTGTAATGGGAATCCCCACTCAACCCCACAGTTAACTGCCCCCAATCACACAACCAGGCCATAAAATGTGATTGCAAAGATAACAACCTGGATGGTGAGACATTTAACCAGTGCTGAATAGTCCTATGAAGCAGGTGGTGAATATTGCCTTCTCCACAAAGTACACTGAGACTCGAAGAGACCGTGCCATTTGCCAAAGAATATGTCAACCAAAAATGGACTTCTAAAGTCAGTTGGTCAGGCAGTTGTACCAGATGATCATTGTACCTCCCTTCCAGCTGAAATAGGCTATTCTATTATAATCCCTTAGGGTCCTCCATGACAGGTCTTAAACACCTCATTAACTGCTCCCCATATTCAAGAGTTTTGCAGATTGGTCATCATGAAGTGTCAGCACCAGTGCCAAGAGGTTGTGCCCCCATTCTGGTCCAGTATCTGGGTGAAAACACCACCTGTGGAGAGCAAAAGATTGGCAGAGACCAGCACTGGTCTATGACTGGAGCTCTCTGCAAAGGCCAGAGCAACATGGGAAAGTTTGGTGTGACTTCAGCCAAAGATGAGGTTAGTTGTCACCTGGCCCTTAGCTCTCACTGCAGTTGTTGATCAAACAATGGTTGTGATCCAGGCAGTGCAGAAGGGCATAGTCAGATCTCATGCTGGTGGCCAAGCACCACATGACATTGCCATTCCCTCTCCAACTCTTGTGCTACCCTAATGCACCCTAGGGCAGAAGCTTAGAGAAGGGCATGTTCCACCTTGAGAGTAGCACAGCCTTGGGAACACAGGGCTTTTGTTGGTGGAGGAAGCAAAGAGCTCTCAAGTGAGTTAGTCCCCATCCTCCAGCAGTGAAAATCCCAGATGAGAGTGTAAGAAAATAGTATAATCCTGCCAGAAGAGCCAGCTTCCCTCACTTTGTGGTGGCACAGAAGGTGACCCAGAGCAGGGGTAAACCAGCCCAAAGCAGAGCTCAGTAGTTGGTATAAACTGATGGAGGACTGCAGGAGTGGATGAAACAGCACTGGCTTATCCATTATTTTGTTTTCTCCATGACATTTTGTAGCTTCATATGTCTCAGGTTAAAAACGCTGAGTGGAAGCGTACACACCAATGATCTTTCTCTTTTTGGAAAAACGAATGCACCAGAACTGCTCTTTGCTCATGCTCAGATCTGCTCTGCTTACAAAGAAGCCATGTGTTGTTTGAATTCATCAGGGAAAAAATTTTTAGCCAAGTCAGTGATTTCTGTCCTGCAGTTCTGAAGTCATGGAGGCCACTGGGCACATTCCTTGCAGACCTGGATTTCTCCTTTTCGAGCAGTTTCCTCCCAGTCAGCATGGTTGTATTTTTTGGCCTTTCCCCTCTGTTTCCTGTTGGCTTCCTTCTCTCCAGCAGCAGCACCATAATCTGATGAGCTTCTGTATCTGCTGTGCTGGATCCCAGCTCTGCCAGCTCCTCTCAAACCCCCTTCTGACCCTGCTAATGTTTGTTACGTGCTTTGCTTCAGTCCTTGCCACGGGGCCTCTGTGCAACGAGGGCTTTGAGTCCTCTCCAGAAGGTGATCCTCAAGAACAAGGACAGCCATACCTGTAGTGTGGAGAGTATTTCTTGCATGTGCAAGTGCCTCAGCTCCAAGGGCTGTGTGTTTTCTGGCACAACAGCCTTAATTCTCAATTGTTTCCTTAGGAAACGTCATTTGGAGACGTGATTTATGATTTCAGCAAGGAAAGCAAAGAACACACCACCAGCTTGCCAAGTGGGGCAGAGGCAGATATGCCCAACCATCCATTAGCCAGCTGTTTGCTGAGTGTAAATCAGCTTTCAGTGGTTGTGCACGGACACACACACTGGCACACAGACAAATTTCACAGGGCTTAGCTCACCTGTTCAGCTCTGCATGGCTGTTTGAGTCTCACCATAGCAGGTATTGAACAGGCTTTTTAAAAAGCACTAACACTTATCACACTTGTTCCTCAACTCCTGGTTCACGTGCAGGCTCACAACAGTTGAAATGAACATGCAATCCTAAACCAATGCAGAAGCCACAGGGGCTGCCTGAAATCCATGTAGCTGATTTATGTCAGTTTAGTCCCCAGGTCTGAACTGGAAGGGTAAACTGTACAGACCTAAGCAGTTTTACACTAACATGTGAATCACAGAGGAATTTTTACCATCTGATCTTAGCTTTTAATCCTGCTTGATTTAAACTACTGCAAGAGGAGTAGGGATGAGACATACTACATCATTTAACTTTCAAAATTGGTGATAAAAAAAGATGAAGATGCCAGTTTAGAGAGAAGGAAAAGGTGCAGCCTAAAGAGTAAAATCTTTGCAGACAAGCAACACTACTTAAAGACACCCAAAGTCTGTTCAAAGTAAATATGTATCACTATCAAAAAGGATGTTGAAAGGCCACACACACAAACAAAAAGTCTGTTTAGTTGGAGAACAAAGTAAAGAAGGCTATTAAAAGGGAAAAAAAAAACAATCCTTCAATAGAGGAATTCACACCTCTATGAGGAAAACACGAAAGATCACAAAATTCAGTAAGTTAAATGTAAAACCAAAAAAAAAAAAAAAAAGGCAAAAATATCCTGAAAAACAACTTCCTAAAGGCATAAAACCCACAAGTCAGAAGCAGGGAGTCTGCCAGTCAGTTCATTTATGGAAGCATGATGGAGGTAGAAAAGGGTCACTCAGGGAAGACACTTTCCTAGATGAAAAAGTACATTAATTCTTTGCATTGTTGTTTGTTAATTTTGTTGAGGTCCAAGGATGTGGATACAACCAGGCATTCCTTTATTAGAATTGAATGCAAAGAGCTGTTTTAACCTAATTTGTCAATACAATGGATTAAATGATCAAAAAACATTTACTAGAACTACATTACACTAACAATTTGGTTTTAAGGCCCTCAAATATGAAATTGCTGAACGACTCCTGGAATGCCCAATCCAACAGTAAAATTAACCCGGCTAGAAAAAGACTTGTTTCATTCAACATCATCTTTTCAAAAGGTTACAAAGGTCATCTAGGAAACTAGAGACCAGGATTCCTGATTATTTTAACCAAGAAGTTGATGGAAACTGAAAAGGTACAGGCATCCTCAGATCAATACTGTGCACTGGGGAGGAAACCACACAGCTTTCATACCGTGCAGTTGTGCTTCCCAGCTACACTAGAGTTCCCTGAACTAATCACTCAGTCTTTGGACTGGTGATCTAGTCAAAATAACACATCTGGATTCCTAACACAATCTTTTGGGAAGGTTTCTGATGGAAGGCTCTAATAAAAAATGAACCTGCACTGAGAAGGAAAGTCTGCTCCAGGTTTAATAGTTGGTTAAAAAGTGAGGAATAAACCTACAAATAGATGGAACATATTAATGGTTGGATGTTACTGGTAGGATCCTGCAAGAATCTTTGATGGGGTGATATACAGATGTTTGATAAGTGCAAAGGGATTTAATGATTGACAGGTGAAATGTAATGTCAGCAAATGCAATATCTAAGGGATGAAAAAAACCCTGCTGATATGTACAGATTGAGGAACTGTTACCCCCCAAAATAGTTGAACAGTGGAACAGGCTGCCCAGGGAGGTGGTGGAGTCACCATCCCTGGAAGTGTTTAAAAGAAATACAGATGTGGTGCTTAGGGACATGATTTAAGCACTGAATGGGTAGATTAGGTTATGGTGGGTGGATTTAGGTTACGGATGGACTTGGTGATCTTCAAGGTCCTTTCCAGGATGATTCTATGATTCTATGAGTCACTGTCTCTTTGGGAAATTTTTGCTTCAAGCATTCACTGAAAGCATCAGCTCACCTTTGGTCAAACCGAATGTTTGGGTCCCCATCTCAGTCCAGTTCAGAATATGGCATGAACATGTGTGCTGGCACACAGGGGGAGGCTACTCTGAAGGTGAAGTTGGAGGACAGCATTGGTTATTTCTATCAGCCATACAACTGGCTCTCGAGGACTTGAAATGTTCAATAAACTATGTCTCAAACAGCTTGGAAAATAAGGCTCTGTGAGCATTTGTGGAAAAAACGAGATAGGGGCAGCTCTCAACTCTTTATTGTGGTACAAGAGGATGGGCACCTCCCACTCCCTAAATATCCTGCCACTGAGGATGGGTGGCAGCTCCCAATAAGGACACTTCCATGCATCTGCCTCTATACTGTCAATTTGTTTGCCTCAGCTGAAGTGTCTGGTGTCACCGAGAAGCTCTGGGCTGCTGAGGGATCTCGGTGGGGGTGATGCAGGGATGGAGCACTCACTGACTGCTTCCATTTTTCAGACTTACCCAAAGCACCAGCCAAGCTAACCATGGGCCATTCCTTGGTGATGCTGAGCATCGGATGGGATGGACACCTGCTCAAGTGAGCTTGAGGATCCCATTCTCCTCCACGCTGATTTACCTCCCTGGTTGCTGTTCTTCCTATGCCCAGAACATCCTCTCCTTCTCCTTGCACCAGTCCTGCAGAAGCAGGAGGCTCAGCTGCTGGGCTGTGCAGCTGGCAAGTCGCCTGTGCTACTCTTGCTAGTGGTGAAGATGTGTCACTATTTCTTTTTTCTGGCTGCCCTAATGCAAAGGAGCTGGGATGTGGTCTCCTCCAACCAGCAGGAACTGCAGACATTACTGCTCTGTGAAACTTTTCCTTCCCCACTCCTATCTAATCATTATTTGAAGCTTACTACAGTGATTTGCCTCAATAATATATCACAGAAATGAGTTCCACTGGTTAATTATACATTGTACAAAAGCAGGGATGTAATTCTCACCCCAGGGCAGGATTTCATATCCATTCCTTACTTTTCTTTCAATTGCTGAAGCGTGCCTTTAGCAATCTCAAAACTCATTTAACCACATGGATTAAAACACCACACTGTGACAGAGGAGAAAGATGACAGAAAACCCCCAGGTCATACACATGTACATACACATACCCTCAGAAACATAAATGTTCTCTAAACCATCAATCAGTTTTTAACTGTCATTTGTCTTGCAAAAGGCTCATCACTGTCAGTGCCTGTTCATGGCTGCTGCTCTTTGTGGAGAGCTCTGCTAAATCTTCTGGTGTGCATCGTTTCTTTCCAGGCATTTTTAGGACAGGGAAAAGCCACTCACAGCAGCTGGTTTTGGCTTTTTGAGGCTGGAATAGCAGGTCACTGGGATATCTGCTTTTTGACTGCTAAGAAGGACTGATAACACCACCAAGAACAGCACCAGCCCTTGCATCAGAGTTTGTCCAGGCCTGGGGATGACTTTACAAGCAGACAGAGATGAAGGGTGGATGGGTCGTGCTCAGTGACCAGAGAAGAGGATGGAGCAGGAACCACAGGCAACATGTTTATCTCTGGAAAGAATGATGTACCAGGTTGTGCAGGGTGATGAGCAGGATGTTTCTGCTCTCAAATTTAAGCACCCAGCTCTGTTAACCATGGCAATTCCAACTTCCTGTGGCTTGCTGGGCCCCAGTTCTTTGACACTGTGCAAACTGCTCCTCACAATCTTGCCTGCTGTAGGCCCCAAGTCCCAAGCCATTGTCATCCTGTAGCAGATTTGTGTCTTTGCACAAGCAGTCTAGGGAACAAACATCATGCACACACCTCTTGGTCTTTCTCTAAAAAACCATCTCCCAGAAAAATTAGAGTGACTCAGGGTGTCTCAGGAACCAGAGGAGAACTCAGATTATTTCTTCAGACTAAGCAACCCACAGCTGCAGAGCTCATCCCTGTTCACTACTGGGGAAACTGAGGCATGGAAAAGGAAAAGGCCTCCCCAGCAAGATCCAGCAAGGAAGGTAGCAAGTGTAAATCCATCATGTGGAGTGGAGCTCACCACAGGCTGAGTGAATTGAGGCTCATGGTGGGAGCCAGTTGCTATAGACAGAAGGGACATGAACTGGTTTTACTCCCTGGTGGAATGAAGCTCTTGTGGTGTCTCGATTGTAGCCAGTTTTGGGGATGCCCCATAGCACTGACAGAGCATTTCTCCAGGCATTAATCCCGAGCCAATGTGTCACACAAAGCTGTGCAGAAACCCTATCTAATGTTTTTTGATGTCTCTTCTTGGCCTAGATAACATCTCCCAAGGAGGAGCATGAGGCATTTCTCCATAGCATGACAGAATTTCACCCTGGCTGCCTCCCTGGCCCCAGCTTTCAGATGTCATTACCACCACTAGGCACAGCAACAGACAGTTGCAGAGATATTTGCTTTCTCTTCCTGATTTCTCCCAACAATGGCTTTTGCTTGGTACACTGCTTCTGACCTTTCCAAATGCCACCTCCATTCATGGCCTCCTGCTGGCCATGACCTGCCTGGGAAATGACCTTCTTCAGAGACGAAGACCTGACTACTGAGCTGGCTTCCTCCTCTGGAGGGTGGTCATCAGCCAACAGAAGCAGGGACACCTACCAGAATTAGATCAGCACCTGTTGAACTCTGCCAGTGGAGATGTGAAGCTTCCAGCCTGTGCCATGGGAGCCATTTAATGTGGGTCAAAGAGTCTTTGTGCTGTACAAAACTAATGACTGTGTGTCAAGATCGGAATTTGATCTTCATCTCTGCTCTCTTTCATTGCTCTTGATTTGCCACCTAAAAGAGCCTTAACCAGTCTGGGACCTGGTGGGAAGCCCAGCTGTGTGCAGAGGGAAGCCAAGTGTCCTGGGGCTGTTGGCATCATCTGTGTAACCTGACTGCATCTGGAATGGAGACACTTACAAACATTGGGTTTCGCATGCAACGTGTCAAAGATTTGGGCTGCGTGTGTTGCTGAACTGGAGATGGGCTATCTCTGGTTCTTCCTGTTACAGTGAAAGACCTGGCTGGTGCAAAGTGGAGCTTGAGGCCAAGTAAACGGCCTTCTGCTCCTGGCTGGGCTCCCTCCTGCCTGAACCAAGCAAATGACTTCACCCAGAAGCCCTCAAGTGCCCCTTTGTGAAGGGAGCAGCCATAGTTACCCAGAGTGTTTGCATTTCCTCCTGCATTACAACCAGCAAGAGCCACATGGGCACATCTGGCATCTCCAGACCATGGTCCTGCTCACCCCAGGATAAGCTCAACTGTGCTCTTACAAAGCCTGTTTCTGCTCACTGACACAAAGGACAGCCTTTGTCCATGGCCAGGTGCCACCTTTTCCTTCAGCTTTCCAATGCTGGTCCTTGTGCCATTGCATGCAACCCTGGTCCTCTATATGCAGCCCAGCTGGGTCGTGAGGAGGTACCCCAATAAAGAGGAGCAATAGACACTCCCAAAGCAGGCCCCTGTCTGTAGGAACCTGCCACTCATATCACCTGGAAGTCTGAAACCCAAATAGATAACTTTTTGGCCGTATGCTTATTTCTGGTGGGGCATAAATACCTCAAAGTAGGATAGAGTCTGAAAAAACTAAATCAGGAACAATGAAGGATACGTGTTGCCTTGACCATAGTGGACAACACAGAAATGCTCCCAGCAACTTGAAAAATTTCACTTCATCTGTATTTTCCAACCCTCCATCCTCCTGTCCCCTTCTCTTCACAGCTCTCTTCACTCACTGGGTTTGACTGATGCACTTGCTCCCAGCAGGGATTTTGCAGCTTCATCATAAAGCATCACACCAAGTCATGGCACTCTGTACAGATTAGCTGAAATAAGAACAGTTGGAGTCCTCATTTAGGTTTTAATTAAGGCAAAAGTACCATTAACTTTAGTAGAAGCTACTTGATCAAATACTGCATATAAATGAAGAGGAGCTGAATGAAGATTTGCCCATCAATTAAGAAAACCTACTTGTAAGCACCATACCAAGATGCCTTGGATGATACTTCTTTTTTTAGGAAGTATTCTAAAATTTATCTCCTGTAGCTGTCCACACTCCTTGGTGACAAGGACACCTCTGCAAGGGCCCCTGTGGTGTATGATGGGCTTTTTGCCAGTTGCTGCACACCTTGGAAAGGTGTCTTCTTCCTAAAGCAAGGAAAGCTGTGGCAGGGATGGGATTGCTTTTCAGTGCCTGGGAGTGCTGATAAGGGACCCAGGCTCCCCAGCTCTCAATGCACATACAAAAAAAAGTCTCCCAACACAGATGATAGAAATGTCTGTCTTGAGCATTTTTCAGCTTTAGATGGAGCTGAAAGGACACTCCAGACTAAGATGGGCATGAACATCCCCAGTCTGAGGATGTGTACAGAGGTTAGTATCATAGTATCATCATTCAGGTTGGAAAAGACCTTCAAGATCATCAAGTCCAACCACTACCCTAGCTCTGCCATGTCCACCACCAAACCCTGTCCCTTGGCACCACATCTGTCTTTTTAGATGTCTCCAGGGATGGTGGCTCAAACACCCCCTCGGACAGCCTGGATCCCCAGGTTCTGGCTCCCTGGGAAGAAGTAACACCTTTTTGGAGGAGGACAGAAGCACAAAAAATGTATTTAGCAGGCAGGTGCCTGGACCAGCTGGAGCAGGAGTCCAACCTCTGCAGAAAGCAAACACAAGAGCAGTAAAAGTCCATGGCCCAGAGAAGCCCAAACTGATTTGTCAGGACAGGCAGTGTCTCACTGGACATCTCATTTCCAGATGACGAGCCTGACCAGTCGTACCTTCCTGCATGCTCCAAGAAAAGTCCCAAACAAATACCAGAGATGTGTGATTTCTTCTCTTCGGGTGTTTTAGCAGCTTTCAGTCTGTGCTCCTATGGATGTGTCAAGGCATTACAAGCACCACTGCTGGAGCCCAGGCTTAACAGGGAAGATTGGTTCTGCACTGTCAAAGCTGCCTCTGCTCTGGTCCTCCAGGGCAGGCTGGACATGCAGCAACAAAGCAGCATTTTTTTACCTCTAAATTTCCTGGAAAGCAAAAAGGTCAAGTAGAAAACATGTCACATCCCTCACCCTGCAGAAAGCTTGGGAGCCATGCAGGAGCTGTGTGCCTGGTGTGTCAACAGCTCATGTCCTTCTGGAGGGTAGAACTCCACTGCTTGTCACTGCCCTGATCTGGTCAGGGTGGGGAACAGGCTTGGATGGAGCTGAGCATCAGCAACATCTCTGTGCTGCACTGCAGCCACCATGGCCTTCCAGGGAGGTGCCTCACACACTTGTTCCTGGAGTGAATTGGACAATTACAATAAGGGAATTGCTGCTGAGCTAGAGGAAAGGCTCAAGCAAACCCCCACTGTGTAGAAATGTGTTCTGGGTTAGGAAAAAGCTGATCCCCAACTGGACTGAGATTCTGCCTGATCACCCAGGCTTGCTTGTCTGGACCAGCAGAGACTGTAGCAGGTTATGGGACAAGGGCAAGACATCAGGACAATGGTACAGAAGACCTTCAAGCATGTTCTGCAAAAGGCCTTGAATTCTCAGCTTGGATCTCTCCCCCTCCTTGTTATTAACAGAATGATGCTGTGCTCAGGCCACTTTCACCCTTGTAAAGTAACATTGTGCCTCCTGTTTGCTCTCTGTGTCTGTTCCAGAGGGATCTGAAGAACCAAAGTGGGGCCCACACCTAGGAGCACCCTTGCCTCTGAGAAGATGGTGCTCCCAAATAGTTTTGGATTTTCAGGTCCCAAATGTCACTAGATAAGTACCATGATCACTTGGCCATATTCTGCAGGACAAGGTCCATTATGATCATTTATACCAGCATAACCTTTGTGGGATGAATATAGGGCTAATTAGACACAGCCTGAAAGGACCATACAAAGCATATGGAAAAAAAAAGAGGAGGCTGCAGGGCTCCCACTCACGTTCCAAGTCTGTCTACAGAGGAAATAGTCCTTGTCTCCTTGAAGTCTGTTTCATTTTGCTGCCTCAAATCAAGCTGCTATTGTTCTTGTTGACACTTCCAGAAATCACAAACAAATACTCTCCAGAACAACCCTCCTGAGTATTTTACTAAATGTGTACTTCAGTGCTCTGGGAAAACAGAGAAGAGGTTGTCATGGTTTGACTCAGGATCTGCAAATAAACCAGAGACAACAATGCTCTTGATCCCCTCCCCCTCCCACCCAGGTAGGGAAGGAGGGAGAGAATTAGGAGAGGGACTTTGCTGGATTGAAAACTAAACTAGACAGCTTGAATTATATGTACAATTATATACAAGTGTGTTCAGGAATGTGCAAAAGCCTCTTGCCTCCCCCCACCCCCGGCAGCTCCCCCGGCATCTCCTGAGCTGTGAGCAGTCCTGAAATGTCTCAGCCCAGAGGCAGGAGATAAGGAGAGCAGACAGGGGCTGGGGTATGAGGGTGATGAGGTCAGAGATGCCTGAGCCTGGGGTCGATGGTGATGGATGGATGGATGGAGTCCTCCCTGGATGCCAGCTATGGACGGAAGAGAAGGGAAGAAGAAGCAGGAAGGAAGTTGTCTTCTGTGATCTCTGACCTTCCTGGGAGCTTACGTAGATCTATGGAATGGAATCCCTTTGGTCAGTTCTGCTGTCTGTCTAGTCCAGCTCCCCTACGGGGGGGTCACAGATACAATTCTCCTGCCCCAGCAGCCTCTGTAGCAGCAGAGCTAAGAAGCGACCTTCGCATCTCAGCAGAAACATCAACATTCCAGTGTTATCAGCCCACTGGCTGGAACACTTGCTGCTAGTTAAAACAGAGCTTACTAAAGGAAAGAAAAATCAGTTAAAGGAAAATTGGCTTCATCCTGGCTCAAACCAGGACAGGGGTGAAAGGCAAAAGAGAGTGGGAGAGTGAATGGGCTGGGGATGCCACGTGCCTTTTGCTGAGCGAATCTACTTGACTTTACCCAAATACAGTGAATCTGCTATTACCAGTTGGGAGCTTAACAGGTCTTGCCTTTGTCTTTGGCAAAGGAGCAAGGGGTGTTGCTGGAAAAACCTCATGGCCTCCTAACAGAGCTATCTGAAACCTTTCCAAGGTAAAGAATCATACTTCTGGGGTTGAGATAAGAGACAATAAGCAGAAAATCTCCAATTCAGGACACTGAATGAAGAAATTCCATGACAGGTTTCCAAGAAAATAAAAAAATCACTCATTCAAAATAAGTGGTGGAAAATTCCTCATTCTGGTCAGCTTTGCTTTGGGAATTGTTTCTCCCCTTCATGGAGGTAACGTGATTGAGAAATCCCAGAGCTTGCTCAGCTCATCTTCTCCCTCTGTGAAAATGTGTCTGGGTGGCAGGTGAGACAGCAGGGAGCTCAGCTCCCTGAAAATGGGAAGAAAAACTTGGTCATCAAAGACACTTAATTTCTTTGGGAGTTTTTTATTGAACACAAGAAAACATCAGATGGTAACAGATTGTTCCGTGTTGTCTCTGGTCACATCTTCAGCCATCTTTTGGAGGAAGGACTGAAAATTGCTTGCTTTCAACAATTTTTACTAGTTTTTTTCATAATTCAAGTATTTCATATCCAAAAATCATAACCTTGATTTTTTCCCTCTTTCAACTGAATGAACAACTGAGTTAATCAAAGAAGTAAACAAGCAGAATGCTTCATGTGTTGTGTTTTTTTTTTCTTTTTCCATTCATACCTTTTGGTCAGTAATTGTTTTTTTATTATTACTTACTTTTAGCTTGATCTTCTGTTGCAGAAGTTGATTGATGGAGCGACTCATTCTGGATGTCATCTCTAAACACGTTGAAGAACAGGAACTTACTGGGAGTGGTCAACATGGATTTACCAAGGGTGAATCATGCTTGACCAATCTGCTAGTCTTCTATGGTGATGTAACTGGTTGGCTGGATGAGGGGAGAGCAGCAGATGTCATCTACTTTGTCTTCAGCAAGGCTTTTGACACTGTCTCCCATAACATCCTCATTTGGAAACTGAGGGAGTGTGGGCTAGATGAGTGTTCAGTGAGGTGGATGGAGACCTGGCTGAGTGACAGAGCTCAGAGGGTTGTGATTAATGGAGCAGGTCGAGTTGGAGGCCTGTAACCAGTGGTGTTCCCCAGGGGTCAGTAGTCAGTCTGGTCTTGTTCAACATATTCATCCATGACCTGGACAAGGGGACAGAGTGTATCCTCAGCAAGTTCACTGGTGACACCAAACTGGGAGGGGTGGTGACACTCCAGAGGGCTGTGCTGCCATCCAGCATGACCGGGGTGGGGTGGAGAACTGGGCAGAGAGGAACCTAATGAGGTACAACAAAGGCAAGTGTAGGGTCCTGCACCTGGGGAGGAAGAACAACTCCATGCAGCAATATAGGTTAGGGGTGGACCTGCTGCTTGGCAGTTCTGAGGAGAAGGATCTAGGAGTCCTGGTATATAGTAAAGGTCATTTCCAACCAAAATGACTTCTGCATCTCCAGCTTCTCCTTTATAACTAAGGGAAGCATTCCAAGATGTCATGATGAGTCGCCCCTTCTAAGGAAGAGGTGGTGTCATATCAGCTGAATTTACATGATTGTCTTTTGAAGTTTATCTCTAAGAAAATCGTATCAGCGATTGTGTGCTGCTCTGTGTGGTTCTAGATCAGACTCTGACTCAGGAAAACATTCCCATCCAAGTAATTTGTCAAAGGCATCATGACCAAAGCATGTACGTATGTGCTTTCCTGAGTCAGCACCTAGATAAGGGGCTGATGGTATTTATTTATAGTAAATAATTTTTATAGTTTCATTTGCACAACCGAAAGTCCTTAAGTCTTCCTAGTACAGGCAGTTAAATTTAGATAATGTGTTTCTGGCTGTTATATTGTATTTGGTATTATCAGAGCACAGATGAGTTCCTATGTGATGTGCTCTAGGTGACCCTGCTCTGGCAGGGGGGGTTGGACTAGATGATCTTTCGAGGTCCCTTCCAACCCCTAGGATTCTATGATTCTATGATTCTATGAGCAAGGACCTCCATGTGCTAGGTGCTGTACAGCTGGAGACCACCAGGCTGGTCCTTGTCTCAAATTGTTTAGAGAGACAACAAATGAATCTGGGCTGGCAAAGACTGCAGGGAGGCCAGGAGACAGTTCAGCTCATTCCAGTGTCCCTTGATCTCTTAGCACACCAACAACAATAGTCCTGGGCAGGACTATTTATCAGCAGCACAGCTAAGGAGGTTTTGGAAGGGCAATGGTTTGGGGACCATTGCAAGGGGCTCTCCACTGGAGGTTCTAACAAGCAGGCAGGAAGGTCAATAGCAAACCAAAGATGCCAGACAAGGTGAGGTGTGGAGTCATAATTGGCTTTTCGGAGCTTATAAAATATAGAACAAATATTCCAGCTGAAGGACTCAGAAACAACTCTGCAGGAGCTGTGATATTTTCCATCAACTCAGCTCGTGTGTGTGGAGGTGGAGGCAGGTAACTCCCCTGTAATGAGGGGTAGGTAACGCTGAGGTGATTCCCTCGAAGGCTCCCTTCAACAGAAATTTTTGGTTCTCAAAGACACAGTTGATAGAAATGTGGTTTTCACTCAGGCAACATCAGAGGGCAGACTGGAAATGGTTTGGATTTGGCCTGAAGTCAAGGAAGATGACACACATAATATTTTTCTTAAATACACTAAGCATTAACTCTGCATTCCTCTTAGTCACACTTCAGGTATCCTTTTATTTCCCGGAGCACATCCAGCTAGCGACCTGCTCTGTAATTACACAGCTAATGTCATACAAATACTGTCCATGCAGTATCTAGGCAGGTTGTTGCAGGTTACCTAGTAATTATCTTTCAAATTACTGAGTAATTCAAAGATGAATTACCAGGTAATTTGCTGCCTGTAGATAGCATGACCAGCACTCAGGGTGGAAGATGCAGTCTGTTCTTGTCTCACAAATGGAGCCAGGAACCTCTCAGTGGATGTGCACATCTAAAGGAAACACAGCCCACAAACTCAGGCTTACCTCATGAACAAGAAGCATGGTGCTGACCAGGAGCTTCCAGCTCATGGCTTCTTTGTGGATTCCTAACAGTGATAATAATAATAATAATAACAACAACAATAACACCATCCCCACCACTAATGTGGTAGCAATTACTCATGGCCTCCAGGAGCCTTACTAAAAGCCCACTTACACTAAAGAAATCCTGACTATTTTGAAACTTCTGGTCAGCCCTTTGTTTCCATGGGAATGGGATTTATCCAGATTCCAGCCATTTGAGATGGAAACGTTGTTTCTCTATAGAAAAGTGCTTTGTTTTATTTGGAATGACAAGTTCATTAGGACTTTTCAAGCTAGATCAAAACCAACCATTGCTCCTTGGTTGCTCCATCCCCCAAACAGCTCTAGAGGAAACACAGATCACCACAGACACATTAGCACTGACTCTTCTTACTTAATTGCATGGTAGGAGGCATCTCACAATCTGTACCTGGTCTCTCCCTTGGGTAGTCACTCTAACTGTAACTTTTAACACCCCTTGAGTAAATACAGGAGGGATTGCATTTGCACAGGAGGGAGGGAAACACTAAGCTCATCCTAATCATAGAATGGTTTGGGTTGGAAGGGACATTTAAAGGTCATCTAGTCCAACCTCCTGCCATGGGCAGGGACACCTTCCAGAGCCCTGTCTAACCTGACCTTGAACACTTTCAGGAATGGGACCTCTACCACCTCTCTGGGCAACCTGTGCCAGTGTCTCACCACTCTCATTGTAACAAATTTGTTATATCTAGTCTAAACCTCCCTTCTTTTAGTTTAAAACCATCCTTGTCCTATCACTATAGGCCCTACTAAAAATGTTGTCCATTAATAACCGCATCAACATGCATTGAACTGACGGGGAGAGGTTGGTCCAAAATTATATCACCAATGTGAGAAGAGGTCAGCTGAGAGTGCCAGGAGCAATGGGTCTCTCTGTGCTGCTCCAGGCTGCTTGTAATGTTAATGGAGAGCACAAGCCAGGATGGGTGTCCGTTCCCACCTGAAGGTGCTAGATTTGCAATGACCTGGGATCCTCTGGTGATGTTCACTTTGGCATTGACTGAGCAGGAAGGTGGGATCACGTTGCACTTGAAGAAAACAACTTGAAATCCAGTGGAAATTTTCCTGCTATGCCCCCCAGAGTGAAAGCCTGGCTCCTGGAACATCAGGACAGACCAATGCTTCGGTGATCTTCATGCTGGGTGAACAGATGACCTATAACCCAAAGACCTGCCTTGAGCAGCATCCAGGGCTGGATGCTCTGGGGAAAAAGGCAACACCATAGACAAATGTGACCTATTAGCAATCATCTTCCAGCCTCACTCCTCAGGATTGCTGAAACTTCCTACATCCTCATGGAGTTCCAGAGACTGTTCATAACTAGACAGCAGCTGAACAATGTTAGCAAAATGTGAACTAGCTGTTGCAGACCAGACTTTGAACTTTCAGATGTGCTGCTCAGCTGAATCTCCACAAATAATCTCATTCTTATGCCCATTGAACAGATTGTTTTCTAACACAACTGATCTCCTGCTGCCCTTGTTCTGCCAGACAAGCAGGAAGCAGCCAGCTGTTTTTTGGTTTTTTTTGTTGTTTTGTTTTGTTGTTTTTTTTTTTTTTTTTTTTTTTTTTCTGTAGCATTTTCTATTTCATGGATAACTCTGAATATACTTGGATTACATTCTCCCCCTTCACTGGTCCCAGGCTTTGAAGGCTCTCCTTGCACAGACAGCTGCTCTCCCTCCAGATGTGGTGCCCCTGCCAGCCTCACCCCTCATTGGCCTTTTTCTACATCTGTTTCATTGGTTTAGAGCTGAAATGGAAGAATGAGGACACACCAGGTATCAGCAGCACAGTGTTTTCTGGCTCATGGTTCAGCAGTTTTTAATAGCCTGTCATCCCTCATGGCTTTTCCTCCCTGCTCTATGCTGAGCTGTCTAAACACCTTCACCAATACTTCCACCTATCACCATTTATTCTATTAAAGTCACCACCAGAGATTTTCACTCCAGTTGAATGCACTTGACTTACTGGGCTTGATTGACTTGGTTACTTACTTTGATGTTTTCTTGAAGAAGAGTCAAACCAGATGCTCCCATGGGACTATTTAAAAAAGCAAACAAGAAAAAAGAAAGACAAAATGATGTGGTTACAATAAATGGATGTGACCTGCTAAAGCCATTCTTGTCCAAGTAATTGGACAAGAATTATTACCAAATAGACCATGCAAACACTGAACTAAATTTGCAAATAGAAAAGTTGCTTCTAAGTCAGCTGTTCTCTCCTTTGGGGCATCACATTGTGGAGCAAAGGAATTTTGAGGTAGAGATGTCCATGAAAACCATGAACTTCTAGCAACTTTGCAATAAGAAGGGAAAGAGAATTCAGAGCTGTGAGCTGGAGCTGGAGCAGGTCACGCTTGGGAAGTGTGGTCTACCATTTGGTCCACCTTTCTGGGATTAGCTACCCTTCTGCTCTGCAGGTCTGCTCTGTCTTCACATCCCAAGTGGAGAAGACTTGTTCCCAGTCCTTTGGCTGTCTCCTTGGTGCTTCTGTAGTGTAAGTCACAAAGACTCACGTGTGGTATCCTGACGTCCACAGTCTTCAGCTCTGATTCATGACAAAACAAACTTTTGGAGAATCAATTATCACAGAATCACAGAATTGTCAGAGTTGGAAGGGACCTCTAGAGATCATCTAGTCCAACCCCCCTGCTAAAGCAGGATCTCCTGGAGCCCATCCCACAGGGCTGCATCCAGGTGGGTTCTGAGTATCTTCCAGAGAAGGGGACTCCACAACCTCCCTGGGTGACCTGCTTACTCAATCTATATTTGATGACAGATGTCTCTTCTGTATTTCTGGTCTCTTGTGTATTTCTGACAGCCATCCAGAGTGCAGATGTGCACTGTGCAATATTATTACCAGTAAAGAAAGCCAGATTTCAAATTTTAGCCATGACAAAGGGCTTATAAAAGCATATAAAGCTCACGCAGGGCTTTGCCATTTCAAATGAATGCATAAAAGATACTAACCATTCTCCCAAAAAAAAATCCTCCAAAGAAATAGATTGTGTGACTACCATCTTTCATGGAAGCCAGAGCATCCTGCTGGATGTTACTGGATAAACATATGTGAAGAGAGGACATTAGCCACAATAACCCCAGGCAGCACTACAGGCTGGGGGAAGAGTGGCTGGAGAGCAGCCCGGCAGAGAGGGACCTGGGAGTGCTGGTGGACAGCTGGTTGAACATGAGCCAGCAGTGTGCCCAGGTGGCCCAGAAGGCCAATGGCATCCTGGCTTGGATCAGGAATAGTGTGGCCAGCAGGAGCAGAGATGTGATTCTCCCCCTGTGCTCAGCACTGGTGAGGCCTCACCTCAAGTCCTGTGTGCAGCTCTGGGCCCCTCACTTCAAGAAGGACATTGAGGTGCTGGAGCAGGTCCAGAGGAGAGCAACAAGGCTGGTGAAAGGACTAGAGGGAAAGTCTTATAGGGAGAGGTTGAGGATGTTGGGGTTGTTTAGCCTGGAGAAGAGGAGACTCAGGGGGGACCTCATCACTCTCTTCAACTACCTGAAGGGAGGTTGGAGTCAGGTGGGGGCTGGGCTCTTCTCCCAGGCAACCAGTGACAGGACAAGAGGGCACAGCCTGAAGTTGCTCCAAGGGAGGTTTAGGTTGGATATCAGGAAGCACTTCCTCACGGAGAGGGTGATCAGACATTGGAATAGACTTCCCAGGGAAGTGGTGGAGGCACCGTCCCTGGATGTGTTCAAGGAAAGGCTGGATGTGGCACTTAGTGCCATGGTCTAGATGGTGTGGTGGTGTTGGTCATAGGCTGGACTTGATGATCTTAAAGGTCTTTTCCAGCCTTGGTGATTCTGTGATTCTGTGATTTTGTTTCAAAAGGTTTCCAGTCCAGGGCTCAGCTCTGTGAAGATAAACAGTAATGTTTGACTTGGGTTGTTGACCAAATCCTACAGGACAAGAAGTCATCAATGTTTACAAATATGTAAGGGGTGAGTGTCAGGGAGATGGAGTTAGGCTCTTCTCAGTGATGACCAGTGATAGGACAAGGAGTAATGGGTGTAAATTGGAGCATAGGAGGTTCAAGGTGAATATCCGAAAAAATTTTTTTACTGTGAGAGTGACAGAGCACTGGAACAGGCTGCCCAGGGAGGTTGTGGAGTCTCCTTCACTGGAGACATTCAAAACCCGCCTGGACAAGTTCCTGTGTGATGTGCTCTAGGTGACCCTGCTCTGGCAGGGGGGGTTGGACTAGATGATCTTTCGAGGTCCCTTCCAACCCCTAGGATTCTGTGATTCTATGATTCTATGATTCTAAGTCGGGGCACTGGCAGAGTGGTGTACACCATACCAGAAAGCACTTCTTGAACCAGTGGGGATGACACCCTTGGAGCCTGAGGTCACTCGGGGCTGTGCAGGCAGACAACAGCAGCAGGACCACAAAAACGTTAGATATATTCATGGGCAGCAAGTCCATAAGCACATATTTAAAGGGACAAGGCAGGGAAGTCCTGTCAGGTGTTTCTCATCCAACAGTTAGAGATGCTGGGTGAATACAAGGGGAACAGACAGCAGAAAGCAGCGTGTTGATGTGCTCTGCTTAAATAGCAACTCTTGACCTTGGGCAATGTGGGCCATTGGTCTGATCCACTTCTTATCTTATTATTTTATGCATATAAATAATTCTATGGAAGTAAAGCATAGAAATACTTGCCAAATCAAGACTTGAAGACGTTTATTAAATCACTTATTATCCACCATGTCCCTTGGCCCTGTTCCTCTGAGTTATGGGAAGGACATGAGCAGATGTAGCCAGATGTACAAGGACTTCACCCAGAATCAGGACTCGAAACGGAAATGGAAGTCAACACTGCAATGACTCTTTTGTAAGACAGTCTGAGTGTCTGACAGAGCCAAGTACTGAAATCTGAGGTCTCTCAGGACCTTTGGGGTATGTGAAGGAATCAGGATTTTTTGTTTCTCCCCTTTGCCTCATAACAATTTACCTCCATGATGGGGCTTTCTCCTTCAGCCTGTGGTTGTCCAGCACTCCTGGCTACCCGACCAAGCACCTGTTGAAGACCTTTAGGAAGTCTGAATATATTGAACTATCTTCATGTCTCTAAGCCATGCTGCAGTTTATTAGTGCTTTTAAAATTCAGACAGGTTAAATAACTAACATTTTCCTCAAGATGTGTTCATTTTTCCCTGTCATGGGCCTCACTTTGAGGTCAGTCATTGCCTCAGTTTGGTTTTGGTGATCCTAAACTAAGGTCAGCACATCTCTAATTCCTGAGATTGTTCTCAACATCTTGCAAAGGAGTTATTCATTGCTGACTGTGGTTTGGCCCTGGGGGCAACACGATGTTGTTTTTAATGCTACTGTCTATACAACAGAAGCTTTAGAGTCACTTCAGGGGAAGTATTTCCTTATCGGTCTGTGGTAAAGACACGTGGAAAAATGTTTAGCATCTTTGAAATGCATTTTTTAAGACCAGATTCTTGTCTGGCAGCAGGAAGTGAGGCTCTTGACTGTGCCCTGCAAATGCTACCTCTGTTTTTCTGACCACCCCGATGATCTCTTGTGTCTTGGTCTCTTGGGACCAACATGTTCACATCCCCACTGAACAGTTTTTTTTTAAACAACCACAGCCCCTGGGTTGATTAACTTCACTCCATGGATGAAAGCCTTTCAAGAAGTGGTTTTAAACTTCCCAAAGTTCCCATGACTTGTCAGAGTCTCCTTTCTCATCCCCTTCTTCTTGCCCATTTCACACCTCAGCCCCCACCCACCCCAGCCTTTTCTCTTTGGCTTTAGACTTTTCCATTCTTCCTTTGCTGTAAGATCCTTTTTCTTTCTTTCCTCCCCTCTGGGCCATTTATCTTCAGACTGCCTCTAGATCTCTCTGCAGATTGGGAAGAAGCAATTCATGTACATTTAAAAAGCAGTGGATCAGCAAAAGGGCCCAAATCCTCCTCCCCTCCCTGTCAAACTGCCAAATGCCCAATATTGCCATGACTGATATTTATTGGGTGTCTGCTACCTGCTCCTTGGGATGGCCAGACCCCTTCAGAGCTCCCACACAAGCCTAGGAATGGCCTGTCCAGCTGCCTTTATCCAGGACAGCAGGGCAGACACGGACCAACTTGTCCTTCTGGAGCCATGCAGAAGATGAGAACTGGAAGTACAACATCAGGCTGGGGTGTAACTGCTCACCAGTGTGCAGAGCAGGGGGAAGGGGGGGCAACAAAACTGCCAGGAAACAAGCTGACATCAGGCAATTTAAAGATTTGAAAGGAAATGGGTACAATTCCCTTCTGATTGTCATTTTTTAGGTGGGAAAATACATCTCCCTTCTCCAAATGAAACCTTCACCTACTGCCCACTTTGCAAGGAACAGAATAACTGCTTTGCAGAGGGGCAGATTTCATCCAGTTTGCCTTCTGCACTCTGTTCTTTCTGGAGCATAAATCTCCACACTGACCTCTCCATAATTCTTGTCATATTGAAATTCTGCCCAGTGGCATGTAGAAAGCAGAACTCTGGTGAAGCTGTGAAGCTGTGTCATCCTCTGCTATGCATGAAGCTGCTAAATAGGGACCGAATTTTTTGCACTGTGCTTTTCTTTACCTTATGTAAGTTTTATCTTAAATGGGAAACAACAGTATATACAAGAACAGTTAAGAAGCTATTGCTGTCCAGAAAGAGGTGATTGGTCAGGTATAGACTCCTAGCAGGCTTGTCTCACCCAAATAAGCAGGACTATTTTATTAAAATAGTTAAATTACTTTCTGCTGTAATGTGCTTATACCTTAGACACTTTCAGCCATGCATGAATTGCCAAGAGCCAAGTGGAGAGTAATTTTCTGTTGGAGAGCTGTGCATCACAAAAAGTCCCTTATGTAAAACAAAGACCTTTAAGGGTTTCAGAATCCCCCAGGCTCTGGAGCAGAGCCTGAGGCAGAACACTTTGCTCCAGCCTTGCTCTCCATCTTGCTGCAATGGAGAATAGAGATGTCATCAGCACTCACATGCAGAAATGGAGCATTTTTCTGTCCCAGTTGAAGACAGAACACTCTTGTGACAATGAAATAAAAGCAGCAATGAACTAAAATCAGTGATGTATGCTTCTGCCTGCTGCCCCACTGGGTTTTCAAGACAGAACTGCATAGACTGCTCAGAAAACATTATTGGAAGAGTCTTTTTTGGAGGGGTGAAGTTAAAAACTAATGTTGAGATGCCAACCCCAAACTCTTTACAGAAAGAGGAAAGAATCCTGTTCACTCTCCATTAGTCTTTTTTTTTTTTTTTTTTTTTTCTTTTTTTTTTTCTTTTCCCCCAGGTTTGTAGATTTTCTATTTGCTTCTCTCAAAGAAAATCTGTAGCAGAACAAACCCCTTGGTGTTACATGACCGGCCTCCACTTCACATACTGTACCTTTGGCAGTATGAGTAATGGGTTACTCCCTGGTGCAATGCTGCTCTTGCATTGCAAGCTCCTGTTAGTTCTCTCTATTTATTCTGTCTTATCTTTCTCACATTTCATCACTTTCTTGTTATGTTTGCTGAGTTAAGTCATTAAAACCACTTCGTTTTTTCTCTTTCCATGTTTAGCCCTAGGAAATCAGCTAAGCCTATGTAATCGATTTAGCATTTAATTTCCCTAAAACACCCTCTTTCCTGCTATGTGTCTGTGGCCCTGAGACATTTCCATTTCTGGATGGATTGGCTTGTGTGAGGAGGAAATCTCTGAGCCAGCTCACAGCTTTGAAAGACATTGGGGAAGACTTCTCCACCTCCAGCACAGGTACTCTCTGCTACTTGTAGCTGCATCGCTGTGTTTAATGCCCATTTCAGGGCTGCATTGGGGAAAATGGGCAGCAAAGGAGAGAAAAATCTTGGAAGCAATTTCTGGGTTTCCACATTTCAGTTCTCACCTACTGCAGCGGGAAGAGCTGAGTGCTCTGTTGTTCCTATGCTATAAAACTACTCGGTGAGAGATTAAAAAAATATAAAATAGAAGAGCAAAACAGACACATGCAAGTAATTTGTCTTTGTCTCGTTTCTCACAAGTCTGGTTCCCCCAGAGACATCAGCACAGCCTCAACGTGAAGGTACAAACCAGCACTCCAGCATGGATATCAGCCCCTCTCATGTGAGGTCTCTGGATTCCAAAGACCTTTCCAGCTCCTCTGGGTTATTTCCATCCAGGATGTCATATTGTATGATCCTTTTCTGGAACAAGTTCTGGCTTGGATTGAGGTGGGTCCCACAACTCCTGCCCCACTTTGTCATTGCTGCAAGTTCCTGAAACCTCCGTGTAATTTCATGACACATTTGTAGTCATCTCCTTGCACCACCGTGACCTTCCTGATCTTTTGCTCACTGGTA
Source organism: Hemiprocne comata (assembly GCA_020745705.1). NCBI lineage: Eukaryota > Metazoa > Chordata > Aves > Apodiformes > Apodidae > Hemiprocne > Hemiprocne comata. The sequence goes on along the minus strand of CM036607.1, from coordinate 6,568,288 downwards.
TATTAACAGAAGATTTGATTATTTGTTCTGCTGGATGAGAGTCAAAATTTTGGTCTTCTCTTCTGGATAGAGAAGATCTGTTGGTCTATCTTTGGGAGCTGCTTTGCCAATTCAAAGGCCAGTTTTCAGGCTGACAGGGCTTCATGTGTCTTACCCAGACAAACCAGACTGAAGCCAAAGCAAGTGCCCTTTCCCCTGAGACATCCACTCTGCACAACACCTCCAAGAAGCTGTTAGATGAAACAAGGTATGGTTTCAAACCAAACCTTCTCCAACCCTGTTTGGAGATTCCTCTCACCTTTGAGAGCTCTGAGACCTCCCATGGCTTCAGTGGGTGAACAGAGTCCCTCCCTGTCCCCCAGCATCTTCTGCTTCTCCTCAGACAGAGGATCTTTGTTGAAAATGGATTTAAATGGGTTTTAAAGAGAATGATATTTAAAATAAACAAACCCAGACAAACAAAAGAAATCCCAGCTGAGCCCATTACATGTTATTGAGTTAAATAAGAGAGATTTTGCACAGCCTGTAACTGGGTTTTAAATCATGGTTCTAAACAGTTGCTGATCTCTAGAAAGCTTCAGAAAGGGTGTGCTTAGGCACAGTCCTGCTTGCATGCCACGAGCACAGCTCCCACAGGCCATGTATGGGCACATTTACAATCCAGGTTTTATATCTGAAGAAAGAATTAGCTTACTGCTAGTCTCTGCTGATTAATAATGTTTTCATAAAGCCACCACAGAAGGTTTGCTGGTCTTGTTTAGAGAGTATCAGACTTTGGACAAGCAAAGTCCTTTATCCAAAAATATATTTGTCTAGAAAGTGCAATTATTATTCTAAGTAATCCCAGGTATGGATGCCCATATTTCTTGTTCTTGTTAAATGCAAGTTGTTCTACAGATAAGAAAGCTAAATGGTACAAGATAGGTAAGGTTTGTCAGGACAGATAATATCTTCAATTAGACCAAAACCAGCATTAGAAAATGCAGACAAACATTCAGACACGGAAGCAGACGTGAAGGAAGCCCATGTGTCCAATAGCTGACAATTTTTTTTCTGCCCATTTATCACAGGAAAGATATCACACCCCCCTAAAAGCCTTGCTTTGTTTAATTCCCATTAAAAGTGGATTAAGCTAGAGAGAAACAAGGCAGACTTGTTTCACAATGAATACAGACACACTGAATTACTGGCTGTTTTCTGAGTCAGATAGCACTGCTTAACAGCAACCTTTTGCTTTTATCAAGACCAAAGCAAAATCTCTTGTGCTAAATTATTCCAACTTTCATCTTTGTGTTTGACTGTACCAGAGGGGTATTCCTGAATGATCCAGTTACTGGGATAAGTAACATGTGGGTAAGAAGATTTGCCTTTAATATATTGCACTGAAATAGGATTTCTGTCAGTTTGAAGTCCAAATCCTATCAGGAAAGGCAACATTTCTGGCAGTGCTGAAATCCAGCACCTTCCTTCAGAGAACATCATTTTACTCTCAATAATCATCAAGTAGTTATGAATAACAAAGTATTTCCTAGAAATCAGGATCAAGTACTGAATGTCAGTCAATATTCCAACAAATTATTTGGCTACGGAGCTCATAAGAAACAATCAGGCCTGATCCAGTTTCCAATAATTACAAAGGATGATCAAACCTCTCTGTTCCAACAGATGCAGATGGAACAGATTGTTCCTTCAAACTTCTGCTGTGCCAGCAGAACTGGCACTGCACTCAACTCTGCAACACTTACACTCCTGTGCAATTGTAGGAGACGTAAATTTCATTTTCAGAGTACAACAAGTAGGTGGGATTTTCTGAAGGGTTATGTCTGTTCGGTGATGACAGGGAGCAACCAAATCCTATGGTGAGCAAAACAAAAGAGCAAAATATCAGTATGAGTGGGTGCTTTGTGCTGCGTTTAGAAGTATATAAGCAGCTCATTAACATAAGTCCAGCTGCCAGGGCTGGCATCAGCCATGTGAAGCTTCACAGTGAAGTTGTCCTCCATGTCTCATTCCCTTCACCATTTACCACAACAGACCAGAGCAGACTGGGATTTTCAAAAGTAGAAGCACACCAGTGGAGCTGGTAAGAATCTGCTTAGTCACTAGAAAAAGCAGAAAACTGGCTGTGTTGGATTAATTGCAGGAATTTAACGCCTTATGTGCAAATGTTCAGCATCACACCACTTTGTGGAGGCTCCAGTCTGAGTCAGGTGCCCTGTCAGTGGGCAATGGAGTTGAACACAAACACTGTCATGCTGAGCTTGCCCAATCCTGATGGTAGGAATTTATGAAAGTAACAGTGTCAGTCACAGTCCCAAAGGAATTTAGGTGCCTGTCACCACAGAGTCTCCACCATCCTTCCTGAACAACTTAATGGTAGGACCCATCTTGGCCAACAGTGGATTCAGACCTTTCCTCTGCTGAATGGGACATGGACCATGAGTCTCACCTTTCAGCTGGAGGCTGAACTCCTGAACTCAGGAGTGCAGGAAAGTGTCTTTCAATCTCTGCTGCTGAGGCAACTCCTCCTCATTGATGCAGAGGTTGATATCCAGTTCTCTCCAGCTACACAAGTGTCCCAACACTGAGCTATAAAGACACATCCCCAAACCCAGTAAGCACCACTGTTTCCACACCAGTGGACTGCAGGTAGCCTGAAAGTTTGACACAGTCTCTTTGGCACTCAAGTGAGCAGCACTCACTTAGCAGATGACCATCAGCTTTTCCACATCTCCACTGCACACACAGTGGTGGTGAGAGGAGGGAAGAAGTGTGAAACCATGTGTCAGACACACTGCAGGGTGCCCACCCCAAGCCACAGCAGCACAGGTTTCCATTGCACGTGGGACAGGCAGGGGTGGAACAGGGAGAGGAGGAGGGCTGCCAAGTTGGACACCATACAAAACCAGCATCAGGGACGTGGTGAGGCGTTTCCCTCTTGAAAAGCAAACAAGGAAGATCTCATGCTTTTGCATCTGTGTCAGCATGATGGGACTGCCCCCGGCTGAACAAGTTGCCAGCCCTTAACAATTATAGCCCTGGTAATCCACATCATCCAAGGAAGATGAAGCACTTGGGTAAAAATAGCAAACGGGTCAGAAGGAGGTTATGGAAATACCAGAGGATTATTCATTTTCCTTCAAGTAGCTATAAGAAACAGTTTAAACACAAGAATGATGGATTAAAGGTGTCACTGACAGAGAGAAATGACTGCTCTGAAGTCTAAACCCCATTCAATGCTCCTTCTTTCAATGTACAAGCCAAAGCCTTTTCCAAAGGGAGCTGGCCATAAAGAGGGAGCAAAAAATAGCACACATGGTCCTTCCATGCCACAAGTGAATTGAAAGCAAAGCAGGGATACAAACAAGAGGCTCAAGTTGCCTTGTCCCAGGCAAGCTCCTCTATAATGTTGCAGCTTGCCCTTTCTTGGCAGACAAGGGTCTGAGCAGGGATACTGCTGGGAAGATGGAGAGTAGTAGACTCAAGTGCTAGAGAGTACTAAAAACTGTCTTCTGTCTTCAGAGCAGAGCAGAGTTTGTCAAAGTGCACTCTAGAAATTCTATTTCAAGCATCCACTGTCCTATGTGAAGCTAACAGGCAGCCACAGAAAACATAGACCATACATTTAGAAATCCTGCTGAAGTTTTCTGCTTGTGTGTTTTGGCCTTGGTTTCTCAGTCATTTTAATTTCACTTGTCACAGGAAGATACATCTCTAAACCTTATTAGATTAAAACTAATATAAGACAGGTGAGGCCAGAAAAATGTCTTTCTGCCTCCCTATGATATATATCTATAAAGAGCAATGTGAGGTTTTTTCCAAGCAAATTTGCTTAATTGACAACTAAAAAGCACAGAGCAGAAGCTGCCAGACCTGCTTACGAGTTGGGACTGGATGCTATGGCCTCCTATCCTGGCTGAGCTGCACAGAGGACCTCCCTGAGAGCAGAGGCTGAACCCCCAGCACTGCCAGCATCCCCAAAAGGGTCCTCACCAGCTGGGGTCCCACATGCTTGGGCAGGGCCATGGCTATGGCTGAGCTGGAGACCACCACTCCTATGGTGTAGCACAGGACAGAACTGAAGGTCCATGGCTGAGCTGAAATGGGTCCCTGGACCCCATGGTCAGGAGTGTGGATGGGAAACCCAGATTGGTCAAGGCCATTGAAGCAATTTAATGTCCTCAGGGCACTGACAAGCTGGCTGCACAACAACAGTTTTTGGTTGCTGGAAATCTTGATGCACTCTTCACGAGGCCTGTTTCATAAGTTCAATACAATGTCTTCTTTTAAATCGTCTCTGCATCCAGCTTTTGCAGACAATCCTCACTTCCTTGCCATCATCCAGCTGTGGATGGCAGCACGGGAGAGAGAGGCTTTTAGGGTGCTGGCTGGTTTGCTGCAGGTGGTCACCACTGACACCTCTTGTTGGACAGTAATGAGCTGGTGATCTCCCTGGGGACATCAGAGACCTTCTGGGGCCAGCACCACCTGCCACAATGTGTTGAAAAGCAAGGGACAGTGACAGGCAAGACCAGGTCTCATTTGAATGTCAGCTAGGGGAGTGTTTGGGGCATCTTTGGTCTTAATAACTTAATGTTTGTGTGTATGTACAGCAGAAGGCAGTGTCTTATCTCTGTGAATGCTGGGAACACAAGCATCGGTGAGTAATGCTCCTACCCATAGAATAAGGTCAACTTGGCAAGGCAAAAGACCCCAGAGAAGAAAGCCACTCCATCTTGGAGCATCTCCCCATTGTAGTAAAGAGATTTAAGCCCTAGATTTCCTGAAAAGGGTCAAAATATTGACAGAAACTGACTTGGTAGAGCACTGTCCCCTAGACAGGAGCAGGTTTCCCTGGTTGAGCACAGGGTGATTGAGCCTGGACAGAGAAAGGTAATGGGAATGCTGGAGGGGATGGAAAAGCTGCTTTAGGAGGAGAGAGGGAAAAAGTCCTTACTTCAGTTTGAAATCTGAGAAACAGAGCCCTGTGCTACACAGACCACTGCTCTGACACAGCAGGACTTCTCTTACATTGGGTCAAGTGAATGGCATTATTTTTTCTTCCCAGTCCAGGAAGGTGTGAAAGCAAATCTTCAAACATGAGTCTACAAAAATCAGGTTTGTTGGCAGTCTCATCTCCTGAGTGGGAGAACATCCCAGTGAATCCACAAAAAACCCTTGGAATCTGGGCTGTGCCAAAACTATGTTTGAATTTAGTTTTAAGATTGCAACTATTTCTCATGGAGACAAAGATATGTTAGAGGAAATTATTCCTGGAATGTTAGAATATTTTGCCTGGTTTTTGTCAGTGACATATTTTGATGTTTCATTTTAGAATGTTTTGGGGTGTTTGGGGTTTTTTTTGTTTGGTTTTGGTTTGGGTTTTTTTTTTTCCCCATAGAACTGACCTGCATTTGTCTCTAAGGGGATGAGCAACCTGAAAATAAATGCTAGCATGCTGAGCTATACCCAAGCAATTATCACACCTGCCTATTATTCACACACCTCTGTCCCTGAGCAGCACAAAGGGGTGGAGCAGAGTCTAACCTTCAGAGAACTTACTCCAGCACAACCCAACAAGGGCTAACAATGCCTCTATATCAAAACGTATCAAAAGTGCCCAACGCTTTTTATAAAATCTTGGGTTTAGATCTGAAAACCATGGCATCTCTGTGTCTTCCTATCCCAGAAGTCTTTACCCAGTGCAGACTAAGGCAGAGATGGGTTAGCCAAAAGTGAGCTAACTACAGCACTGGAAAGAGTTTTACTATGGTCTCCCAGTTGACAGTGTGGGCTAATTCATCTAACCACAGTGCAGAATAATGTGTCCTTGAGCTCCAAACACTTGCAAAATATTGCTTCCATTACCTCAACTTGCTCATTTTAAGTTAGTTCAGGTGTCTCTAGCCACTCAGGGAGATGGAGTCAGAAAGTCCCAAGATGTTTAACACAGGATCATTTCAGTGTTTCCTATTCCTGGTTCACGGGAATGCAAAGCAAACTGAGCGGTACCTTCTAGGTACTGTACAAACCCTTTGAACTCCATAGCAATAGAAAGATAGTAAATTACTTCCTTCATTTTTCTCATATTTATCAAGTCTCGAGAGAGATTACATATCTAAGAACCTAGTTGAAACAAAGTAGACCCACTACAGCTCACCACCCAGCAAGCTGTAGTCATTAGGGAGTAGGTCTGTTGGTATCACCTCCAGCCAGGCCTTGGGATGGGCACAGAAGGAGCTCAGTATACAAGACCTGGTTTGATGGTGCTACATAATGACAACTTCCCTCAAGGTAGTGGACTACTACCAACTTACTGACATTTCATAGACTCATAGAAAGCTTTATATGATCTGAAATGACACTGGAGTGTATTTGTAGCACTGTCACGACAGGACTCATTTGCAGGAGTAATTTCAAACTTTGGAGATGAGCCACTGGCTTTTATACCGAGGCCGAACCTGAGAGAGGCTTCAGTGACACCAAAGACAGAGACCTAGAAGGCATTTTCAAACATCCCTCCCACATCTAAATGCTGCTGAGGTTTTAAAAATGTACATTGTCCTTCAACAGCTTAACTATTTCTCTTCAGGAGGGATGGGACAGTATCATTTTGGATCTGCAGAGAATGGTGCATGGGGACTGCGTGCTGCTGGACTGAGACCCAACTTGATAGAGCAGTTTCTGAAATACTGAAAGGCTTTGCCCTGCATTTGTCAGTGAAATACTTCAATGTTTCATTTTAGAATGGCATTTTTTATTGCCACAGAACTGACCTCCCTTTCTCTACAAGGGGATGAGGAAAAGGGTTGAGTGACCTGAAGCATCTGGGACTGATAGCCCTGATAGGGAAGGTGCAATGGGCTGAGGAGAGCAGAAGCTCTCAACACCACGGTTGGGCGAGGAGACAAGAAAAAGGACACACTTCTTTCAGTGCAGATGAAGAGAAGGAGAGAGACAAAGGGCACAGGTTGTTATCAGGGAGTGAGCAGGGCTGTGAACAGAGGGCTCAGCAGCCACTCTGGCAGCTGCTAATGAGCAGAGTCTTACCCAGTGTGAAATGTGAACTCAACCCTCCTGCTGAAGAGAAAGCTGTCCTGGTGTGGTGTTCCCACATTCCCTCTCTTCTTCCACAGGGTGGGTGTGTGAAGCCATGGCACAGAGTTACTCCAGAGCAGTCTCTCTGCCCTGCCTGCCCCTGGGGATGTTGACATGTTCATTCCAAACAACTCACAGGAGAGCTCCAGATGCAAGCTCTGGGCATCTTCATTTCAGGCACCAAGTCACTCAGACCCCTCAGCACTCCTCTGACACACCTAAACACCCTGTGCCATCATGGGCAGTGAGGCATCCACACCACGCTGCTTTAGGCCTGCAGGACCACATTCCCCATCACTGGCAGTTCTTCAAGAGGTTCCTACACAAGGAGATGCTGGACTCTACAGGTCTCCCTGGGCCAGGCCCTAGTGACAATGCCAGCTGGCACATGGAGCACCATGCCCTCACCACTGTGCCTACCATCACTACTGATGTTTGGTGTTCAAAAGCAAGACAACCTGCTAGCCTGGCATCATGAAAGCTCTTCTCCCAGCAAACGATGCAGATGACAAAGATGCAACTATGCACAAGTCCCTGTCTAGGTGTACGTGCTCTTCTGTGGTGCAGCAGCTCCTGACACACATCTGCTCAGAAGAGCAGTCAGTCCATGACAATGTCTGGGTACCCATGCCTACGTTGGTGAGCTATCTGGGGTAGCATGTGTGTCTGCTTGTGTGGAAGGCACATGTCCATACATGTTCAACCATGAATCCAGGTGGCAAATAGTTATTTGGTGAGGTCCTTAAGCAATGTTTTGTATGTTTCCTTCAGCAAAATACATATATATATAATTAAACTGGAAGGTAAATGTAATTCCCACATTGAAAACAACATTCAGCATGTCTGTGATTCAGGACAAGCCTTAGAAAATAAGGAGCTTTATCTATAGGCAGGACTCTCTTTGGAAAGAGATTTTGAAGTGGATTTTTTTTTACTTTCCCTGTGCTCTGTGGGAGTTCAGGCAGCAGACTCCAGTTCCTTCTCTCTGATGGCAAATGTGTATCTTCCAGCAATGTTGGCTTCAGATTTTAAAACACCAGTTGGATATGCCATCTGAAATTATCTCACATTTTAATATATTGGTATTTTTAGTTACTCATTCACGTGTGTGGCATCCAAAATTATGCTGGGACCTGCTCAGAGCATTAAGTAAGGAGCTCAGGGAGTGGAGTCCAGCCCTGGCAGGAAATTGCATTGCACAAGCTGCTCATTCCAGAACCTCATCCTGTGCCTGCTGCTGCCATCAGCAGAGAGACTGGTATGGGCAGAGTGGAATGGGGACCTGCTCAGGTCTTGGACAACCCTCCAGATGAATCCTCCTTTCTCCCACACAGTGCCAAGGGAGCAAGGGTCAAGCTGGCCAGCTCGGATAGGGGAGGATGGGCAAGGGCAGAGCTCCCAGTGTGACACAAGAAGGGGAGGACATGGGGAGGAGGGTGTAGTTTATACTGGACAGCCTTGTGTTGGTCCTAAGTGTGCACACACAGCCTTCCTCTGAGCTGGCAAGAGGGGTCCTCTGAGGAGGTAAGGGACAGTACAGACATAATAATTTATTCTCTCTTTAACATCTCTCAGCATGACTGTTCCCTCTGTCTGCACCCAGCAAAGGCTGTATCTCTGGGACAGTGTACATTTAGAGTTCACCATTTATTGCTTTCACTTTGATTTTCCAGAGAAGACTTTATAACAGGATGTAAAACATGTTACTGTCCAGACATAGGCCTGAAAGACACAACTCTTGGGTGCTCATCTTACCTTGGCCAAAGGTTTCCTTTATAACCTGACCTTTGAGCTCCCCTGCAAAATTACCTGATGTGAGCCATTCAGCTCAGGTTGGATCCTGCCAAACACCTTCCTGGAATTTATTTCTGCAGGGAATCAGTGTTAGTCCTGCACTCCTGGAACTTTAGGCAGGACTTCACAGAATCACAGAATGGCAGAATGGTTTGGGTTGGAAGGGACTTTAAAGATCATCTAGTTCCAACCCCTGGCCATGGGCAGGGACACCTCCCACTAGATCAGGTTCCTCAAACCCCCATCCAACTTTGAACACTTCCAGGGATGGGGCATCCAAAGTTTCTCTGGGCAACTTGGAGGTTTTTGTCACAATAAGCCCAGGGGCTGGTGCAAGACTGACCACATTGACACTGACACAACTAGGTTGGATGCTCTGGCCAGGCAGAGGTGGTTTTAAAGCATTTTTAAGACCCAGTAATGACTACCCAAACATATTGCCTCCCAGCCACATTCTGGACCCTGGACCCTTTCTCATGCAATCCTCCCACAGCTCTGGCTCCTTGCAGCTTGCTTCACCACCTCCATGGTTTCTACCCCAAACTCCCAACAAGAGGTTAGCACAAGGGTGACAGAAGTTGGCCAAGCAGCCCATGGAGGATATGTGCTTTCCATGCACCCTCTTCTCCCATGGAAAGCTGAAAATGAAATTCTTTCAGACCCTGAGAGAATCTCAGATGAAAGACAGCTTGGGACAGCATGCACAGAAATAACTTGGTTTGTAAATAGATTTCACATGTGTTTGTAGTTTTAACAGTGCTTCAAAACCAGGATTCAGAAGCACAATTCCAAGCAACAGACAGCGTTTACAAGAAATCTTTGAGGGGTGCCTTTAAAGATGAGCCCTCCAGGTCTCTGCTCCCCTCAGAATGGGAGACATGACTTGAATTACATCTCCTGGCACTAGTCATGTACGTACCTGTACATTTATAATCATAGACTTTGAGCAAAACCCAGTATCAGCTCATTCTCTGCACACTCACAGAGCAGAGCTGTCAGTACTAATCTGTCTTGACTCTATGCGTTGGGCAAATGGGCAAGAAGAATTTGGGATAGCTTTATTTGCAGCTTTTAATTTTCTTTTTATTTCTTTTTCCCTACATGTCAAGAGAAGTGCTCATAGCCTGATCAGTGCCTGATGTACAGGAGCTCACTTCCCAGATGAAAAATTCTTACACATTGCAACTTCTTTGCTATCAGAAACACGAGACCTCCCTGTGGTTATAAAGCTCATGGCTGTGTTGCCCAGGAATTTAAGTCCAGAATTGGTGAATGACACCAGCATGGTCTTATTAATCAGCTGAGCAGAGTCAGCATAGCCTGGAGCATTGTCTTCTTCTAGAGTCACACTGCTGGATTGGTGAACTGTCACCATGTGACCCATTGAGCTGTCCCTCCATGAAATGGGGTAGAAATGCTTCCAGAAGGTTCATATGGATGCAGGAAGTAATTTCAGTCAACTGAAGAAAAGCACCTCTATTTTGCTTGCACAGAGCACTGGCAACCTGTGCTGTGGTGCTCTGGCCTTCATGTTTTCCACGTCCCTTCAGGCACTACTGAAGTTTCACAGATTTCAGAGCACTTACTCCTGATGTGCATTGATGCAGGAGAAACCCAAGAGTTTCACCAACCTATGGGAGAGAAACTTGTACAAGGCGATGAAGGAACCATCTACTCTCCTGTTGTGCCACAAGGATAAAATGAAAATACATTTTAGGAAACCTCAATGGCACAGAAGAAGCAGCATGCTCTCATGTGGGCATTTGTGACTCTCTCCCTGACAAAGTCACTGCTCCATGGATATTTGACGTGCTTTGGCCAGAAATCTCACGTAACAGGCAGCTCACAACCTTAACAAGATGTCCAGCCATCCTCCCTTGTTCTCCAGCTTAGGAGGGCAAAACCCATTCAAGCCTCTGTAGAGCTCGTTGATGTTTTATTAAAGCAATGCTGGAGAAGAGGGCAGGAGAGAGGATTTCTCTGAGGGAGAGACATTTGTGGGCCAGGAGAGCTGATGCAAAGGGAAATGTCTACGAGTGGCAGAAGTAGGTGTGGGCATGATGTGCTCTTGGGTGGACTCCTCCAACACTGCTGGGATTCACAGCTGAGCTAGAGTGTGAATAGGTGTGACAGTGACATACAGGGGAAGCAAACCAAGTCCAGAAAAGGTTCAACTACCTTGTAACGAGATGCTCTGAAACAAGAAAGGGAACCACTTCCTCATGCCAGAAGCTTTAATAATTCTCCATAAATTAAGACTAAAATAAAAAGCAGAAGATATTTTGGGTTGTGCCTAAATTGTTTTCTTTGACTACAAGCACAGGACTTGTGGCCAGTGCATGAAATGCAACACGAATGTAATGGATCTGCTGGTCTTGATTCAGCGCCGGTGAGGGCAGGCAGAGGTCTCATGACCTCATAGGTGTTTTCCATCTCTCATTTCTCTCACTCAATGATAGGATGAGACAGGAGGCATTAAAAAGACATCCGAAGGGAAAAGGCTTTCCCATTACATCAATAAAAAGTACTGGCCCCAGCAGGAGGAGGCTGTCAAAGACGCCCAGCCTGAAACCCTTAATAAAACCTGTTTTCTGAGCAGCTGATATTCCTCTCCCTACCACATGTAAAGCTCAGAAAGCTGACAGCCAAGGCAGGAAGCAGAGCCCTTGGCTTTGAAAGCAGAGGCTGCTTTGCTGTCAGCTGCAAGAGTTTCTAGGGAACTTGGAGCTTCTTGAACACTTCCCACTCAAACAAGAAGTGCTGACATGTCCTGGGTGAAAGGAGTCTTTTTTTCTTCTCTTTCCTTCACCACGTCTCCTCCATCTTGCCTTAGCAAAAGGAAACAACCTACTCAAGACCAAACAATTAATCAACTGGACCCTACAAGCCAAACTGATTTTATTTATTGTCCTTCCTGTAGCACTGGCTCTTGCTGCCTCTTAAGGAGCACAGATACCACCTGGCCCCAGTCCTCATCCTCAAAACATCAGGCAGGCAAACCACTGCCCACAGAAAATACTTAAATACCAGCAGTGTGAGGCCACCAGTGGCAATGTGCATCCCAGGCTTGCAGTTCAGGGACAGTCAATGTAGCTCATGGTAACATAGGATAATAGAGGTGGGAAAGGACCTCAGGACATCTCTAGACTAAAGGCCTGTTCAGTTGTTAAATGCTGTCATGTCGTCCATTGTTTCTGGCCATCTGTTTTGTGGTCAAAGATCTCCAGATGCCTGGAGTGGAAGTACTTTTCTTGGAACAGAGGAGCCATTGTGTTTGCTGTTCCCTGCAACTTCAAACCTGGCAAATTAGCAACAACCCTGCTAGCCTTCACCTCTCTTTTCCAGAATATGGCCCTTTCTCCTTGATAGTTTCCATCTTTCAAAGTATTCTGCTCTTTTATCAGCCCTAGGCACTTACCATTTCTATCTCCTATCCTTGTGATCTTGGCCATCTGGTCTCCCTTGTCCTCAGAAAAAACAATAAATCATAGAATCATAGAACCACAGAATGTCTTGGGTTGGAAGGGACCTCTAAAGGTGCTGGCTGTCCTGAATCACCTCCCTGTCTTCCATGTGCCTTAGCATGTCTTCTAGGGGGATCTGGATCTAGGGGGATCCAGGCACAGAGGTGAGGTTGACAGGTCAGTAGTTCCCAGGGTGCTCCTTTCTGCCCTTTTTAAAAATGGGTGTAAAGTTTCCCTTCTTCCAGTCACCAGGGACTTCACCTGACTGCCAGGACTTTTCAAATATCATGGAGGGTGGGCTTGGCAACTACATCAGCCAATTCCTTCAGGACTCTGGGGTGCATCTCATCAGGTCCCATGGACTTGTGTGTGTTCAGGTCCCTCAGATGGTCACAAACCTTGTCTTCACTTACGGTGGGAGGGACTTTGTCTCCCTGGTCTCTGTCCTGCGGGCCATCAACTTGTGAGCCATTAGAAGAGAGGTTGCCAGTGAAGACTGATGCAAGAAGTTGTTAAGAATCTCAGCTTTCTCATCTGTTGTTACTATTTCACCACTGCTGCTCATCAGGGTGGGTACGTTTTCCTTAACCTTCCTTTTCTGGTTTACATACCTGTAGAAGCCCTTGTTTTCCTTTGCATCCCTTGCCAAGTTCAGCTCCAGCTGCACCTTGGCCTTCTTGACCTCGCCCCTACACAACCAGTCAATGTCCCTAAACTCTTCCCAGGATGCCTGTCCCCACTTCCACTGCCTGTGTAGTTCCATCTTGCCTTTCAGTTGGAGCAGCAGGTCTCAACTCAGCCATGCTGGTTTCTTGACTTCCTTGCCCAATTTCTTACACCTGAGGATTGAGATCTCTTGTGTTCTATGGAAAGCATCCTTAAAGATCTTCCATCTCTGTTCTGCTCCTTTGTCCCTGAGGACCATTTCCCAGGGGGTCCTATTTACTAACTCCTTCAAGAGCTGGAAGTTTGCTTTCCTAAAATTTAGAGTCCTGACTATGATTCTCATCTGCTTCATGCCCCTTAGGACAGTGAACTGCACTAGTGCATGGTCCCTGCAGACAACCCTGGTGAGTTCTCTTGCATTTGTGACCATCAGATCCAATAACGCATCCCCTCAAGTAGGGCTGTCTAGTTCTTCTCTGAAGAAGTTGTCATCGAGGCACTCCAGGAGTCTCCTGGATTGCCTACAGCTTGCCGTGCTACTTTTCCAACTGACATCAGGGTGATTGAAATCCCCCAGCAGGATGAGAGCCTGTGAGTGCCATGTCTCCTGGAGCTGTAGTAAGAAGTCTTCATCGATGGGCTCCACTTGATCGGGCAGCCTGTAGTAGACTCCAACCACAAGACCCTCTTTGTTATCCCAATCCCTAATTCCTACCCATAAGCTTTCAACCTGCTCATGGCTATTCTTTAGGGACAACTCTTCACACTCTATCCACTTCTCTACATAGAGGGCAACACCTCCACCCCTTCTTCCTCTCCTGTCCCTGCTGAACAACTTGTAGCCATCACTAGCCACACTCCAGTCATAGGATTCATCCCACCAAGTGTCCACAATTGCTGTAGCTTTCCTGTAGCACAGCAGCTTCCAGCTCCTCCTGTTTGTTGCCCATGCTGCATGCATTGGTGTAGAGGCACACCAAATGAAGGAACTGAGTAGAGACATGGGACTCCTTCTGCAGGAACCACCTCTCTTGATGGCATCTGGGTAGGAATCCTTTCCATTTCCCAAACAACCTCCCCACATCCCACCATAGAGTATATGCCTCCCTATCCCTGCTCCTGTTTCACGAGGAAATTCGGGAGTGACAAATCTCTGCTGTTCCATGAGAGGGCAGTGTCGTCTGGAAGCAAAGCCTCCACTGAAAACTGTAGGGATGTCTGGGCAGGAGGAGGCCGGGCCTGGTGGGGAATGTGTCCCGGAGACCTTAATAAGCATGAAGAAGGATGTTCTTGTGGATTTATGAAGGCTTTACAGACACACAGGATTTACTAGAGATTAGATCCTCTCCATGTTTTTTGAAGTCTGGGATGGATGTAGAAATTTCCTTAAAACACTGGTGAAGAAAGAAAATTAAAGAATGGAGGTGACTATCTATCTAATTCTATGGGATGCTTTTGTCCAGAGCAGGTTCTGAAGCACTCTGCTGGATTCTCTTTGGAAATCCTGCCTGTTGCTGAACTGCATTGCTCTGTACTATTGGTTTTAATCAGAGGTGACACTCTGTTCATTACGTTTTTCACAAAAGGTCACTGAGGTTCCTGGCACATCATCCCATCTTCAGAAGACACTCTGCCTGCTGGAAGCTGAAGGTGCTAAGGCAAATTTAGGCCAAGCACCCTGAGAGTATTTCATCCCTGAGTGCCACTGAGGCAGAAAATAACATTCTAACTCACTAACATCCCTTTTTGTGGAGCTCCAAAGAGGCTCATCTGGCTTCCCAGCAGTTCACCTACAAAGGTCCTGTCTCATATCTACTATCCTGCAAACGTTTTCCTCTATATAAATAGGCCACAAGTGAAGAAGTTGCTTCTCAATGAGGTCACATCTTTTGGGGTCATCCTGAGTTTCTCTGTTTTCTCTCCTCCCCCAAAAAGTTGTGGGACAAGTACAGTGTGGTCAAAAAAGCCAGATACCGTGAATCTTTGGTGCCTCTTCAGAAATTATCCCAAATGTAGGAGAGGAAGGGAGGCTGTCTCCACTGACTTCATTTTTGCTCTGAGACATGCAAGAAGAGGGGATTTGCCTCTATGCTGCAAGCAGTCTCTCTGGGGAGGGCAGAAATCTTCTTCTGTGGGAGGAAGGAAGTTTCCTCCTCCCTCCCCCATCATGACAGGGCGAAGAGCAAACCACAAACACTCTGTCCTTAGCCATACACAGCCACAAGAAAGACATAAAGAGATCTCTGCTCCTTTGAGCTCCCCAGGGCCTCAGGCAGCTGCAGCTCACCTTATCCAAGACCCCCTCCTATGACCTGCTCTGTCTGCCTCATCAGGTCACTTCACTCCATTTGCTGCCTCAGGATCACTGTCTCAAAAAAGGAACATTGCTACCACCTGCCACCTTAAAGAAAACACAGAGAACTAGAGGGCAGTGGCACAGAAGGGGTAGATGCTATCACTGTGCCCACAAAGTGAGTGCTTCCCAATTAATCACCTGCCACGGGGATGCCTTTGGGAATGCCTCTGAAGGCTTTTGCTGACCATGTCCCATCCAGTGCAGCCATGTAAAATTATTTGCTCTCTTTTTTAAGAGGCCCTGAAGGCTCTAGCACTAATGGAAACACAGACCAAGCAGGGGGGCAGGGAGGGGCAGACAGATGGTCATCTACCCAGCAGTGAGGCTTTTATTTGTCAAACTGCTATGAGATCATTCTAGGAAAAGTATCAACACAACAGGAACAACCTTGTCTATTCACTGCTCTGTACACACTCTGCTCTACAAATTCACTTGCTCTCCAGGTCTTTGGAGTGTCTTTCATACAGGGCCATTTCTCTGCACTGTGATTCTGCTTCCCATGTGGCCCCTGAGCTCTGGTAGAGATTGCATCTGCCAAGGATGCAGCATGGCCAGGGGTTTGATTCTTGTGCCAAGGTACTCACACGTATGCCAGTTTTTATAAGACTATGCTGAATCAGTTGCCCAACAATGTTGGAGGGATCCCAAGGCTATTAAGGTCTTGTGTCACAAGTCTTTAAAACTGCAAGCAACATCAGTTGGGATAGATTTTCAAAAGACTTTTTCAAATGTGTATTTTTTTTAAGTAACTATGAGGCACTTTCCAGCAACATCTTCCATGTGAGGAGGTTCAGCTGCCAGCAAACCTCAGAATTTGGTCTTTTAAAGATGTTAATTGGTGTGGGTGGTGATGCATTAGAGTGGATGACTGTGCAGTTCAAGTTTCTAGTGGCTGGAAGCTAAAAATCAAAGCTAGAAAACACTGGAAATAAGTGAACAGTAAGGTTGATCAAACATTGTCAGAAATCCCTAGCTTTTACACAAAAGATGGCTGATCATCCAATACAAAGGACTACAGACTGTCCCATCTCTTCTGGCTGAGCAAGGCTATTTTGTAGAAACACCTCCTCTCCTTGGTTTGAAGTTAAGTAACAGGTTCCCAGCACGTTGCCCACAAGATCCTCTGCTGTTACTCATAACCACAGGATTATGAACACACCAAATTTTCCACCACTTAAAACCCAGATTGGCAGCAAAAACCAAATAAAGCCAGAGCCACAGCATGGTGCTTGCCCAGTGTTGTCACCCATGGGCCAGAGAAGGCTGAGACTCTTGCATTAAAGGGTGGGAGCTGGCCACACCTCTGGCTGAGGCCCCTCTCTAGTTAATCATTATAGCCATAACCACAAACACGATGGTGGCAGCATGACAGCATCAAGCAGCTTATAAGCTCAGTGCAATGTCCCTTCAGCACATGAAGAAGGGACAGCTTGGAGCTCTAAGCCATCGGTGAGACACTATTGCCAGTTACTGAATGGACTATGAAAGCCTTTTTGGTTTCCATGTGGTGCTAAAGAAGAGAGCCAGCACTATGCCTGGAGTTAAAGTTGTCATCGTTGCTCATCTCAGATGTTTCCTCAGATCTATTGATCTCTTGTAGCTGTGCTTTCCTGTGGTATCTGAGCTACAGTTGACCTTTCTCTCAAGGAACACTCCTCCAGAGATCTGGGCTCCAGAGGCAGTGACTTGCCATCTCTCACCCAGCTCAGATGCGTTTCATTTGCAGCCATGACTCACTCCTCACGGCTGTGTTTCATTTCTCATAAAGTTGGGTGACTTAATCATACCTTCTCACTGAACTAATGCTACTGCGCCTTACCTCCTGGCTACAGCAGCCAGCATACCTGGGTAATAATGCTGCTTCCAGCAGCCTCCTGGCTTGTGGGCACAATTATCTGACTGCAGCAAGATGCTGATCTGGGCCGCTTGGTGCTACTGTAGTAACACGTGTGCCCGGAGCTCCACATGCCTCTGCTTGTCCCTATCTAACAGATGGGCAGCACACCTGGAGATCCCAAACCCTGCTCCCTAAGGAGCTATTCTTACAGGCGAGGCTCTCTCTTGGACTCAGATCCTTTTGTCTTATCAAGTTTTTCTCTAGCAGCTCAGCAAAAGGTGCCTCAAGAAGTAGACTCAGTCTGGCAGCAGTCCATCCTGCCCCAGAGGGCAGCCCCCAAGTGCCTCTTCACCTGGTAGGAAGTGCTTGAGTTCATCCTGCTCCAGCCTCTCCTTCCCAGCTCCATGGCTGCAGCAGGGGGGAAGGCTGGGACCAGGCTCTACTGCCTCTGTGCTAGCTCAGAAGAGGAATCCTCCAGCTTTTCTCAGTGATGACCAGTGATAGGACAAGGGGTAATGGGTGCAAATTGGAGCATAGGAGGTTCAAGGTGAATATTCGAAAAAATTTTTTTACTGTGAGAGTGACAGAGCACTGGAACAGGCTGCCCAGGGAGGTTGTGGAGTCTCCTTCACTGGAGACATTCCAAACCCACCTGGATGCGTTCCTGTGTGATGTGCTCTAGGTGACCCTGCTCTGGCAGGGGGGGTTGGACTAGATGATCTTTCGAGGTCCCTTCCAACCCCTAGGATTCTATGATTCTGTGATTCTATGAGAGTGTGGTCTCTGAATAGGATCAAGAAAGCTGGGCTCTTAATAACTGGAAAAAACCTACTCTCAGGAAAATGAGAATACTGAATACTGTGTTCAGTTCTGGGCCCCTCACCACAAGAAGGATGTCGAGTTGCTGGAGCGTGTCCAGAGAAGAGCTACCAGGCTGGTGAAAGGCCTGGAGGACAAGTCCTACGAGGAGAGGCTGAGGGAACTGGGGTTGTTTAGTTTGAAGAAGAGGAGGCAGAGGGGTGGCCTCATTGCTCTCTACAACTACCTGGAAGGAGGTTGCAGGGAGGTGGGAGTTGGTGTCTCGTCTCCAGTGAATAATGACAGGATGAGAGGGGATGGTCTGAAGTTGCACCAGGGGAGGTTTAGGCTGGATATTAGAAAGATTTTCTTTACTGCAAGAGTGGTTGGACAGTGGAACAGGCTGCCCAGGGAGGTGGTGGAGTCACCATCCCTGGAGGTGTTTAAAAGAAATATAGATGTGGTGCTTAGGGACATGATTTAATCACTGAACAGGTAGATAAAGGTCATGGTGGGTGGATTCAGGTTATGGTTGGACTTGATGATCTTCGAGGTCTTTTCCAACCAGGATGATTCTGTGAGTCTGTGAGAATGGGAATGATGTCTTGTTCACTGAGTGTGACAGCCTCCTTGAATGCACTGGGAAGCTTCAGAGGGAGGTGGGTGGTGGATATGAGACACTGCCATGCCTGCCTCCACTGGCTCTACCAGTTTCAAACCCATTATTTCTCAGTCACTGCTGTGCTCATACGTATCTCCTTTTATCCCATAGTCTATTTATATTTCTGCAGTACATAATGTTACAACAAAAACCACAGAGCAAATATACATGTTCTTAAGCTATAAATATTGCTGGAAAATAATGACATCATGCAGACAAAAGGAATTGTTCTGATAATAAATTGTCTTTTCCTTATTATGCACTGAAAATCTGTGGTGACTCTCAGACAAGTGCATTGTTTGCACTTGGGAGCAATTACTGGGCTCAGGGAGGTTTTTGCCCAAGTTGTCTCCAGTTTTCCTGTTGAGCTACTGGGAAATGCAGAATGTGAGAGGCAGGGAGTCAGAAAGCCACCCAAGGGAACCTTGTCATAGTTGGACCATGGGAACAGAGAAGCAGTATGTCCTGCTCCTCAGCTTCTCCCTGATGTTTTGTTGGGTAGTGGAGAGACTAGGGATAAAATGATGCAGCTGATTAGAAATGTCCCCATGACTCAATTAGAGACATATACAGATGTTTTTTATGAAAGTCCAGAGTTGAGTGCCTGCTTCTGAGAGCACCAGCCTTAAAAACAGAGGAATTCTGACTTTTTTTTTTTTTCAAATTAGTACAGAGTGACAATGTGAGAATGAACCCGATGCAAGAGGTCTAAATGTCACTTCTCCTACAAGTTTTCCCTATAAATATTCCTGTAATGCCAGAGAAAACCACTATTCTGTATTGAAAAGAAATCTGTTTATTTTCCCAAACAGGACATTTTTAAGATTGACAACTTTTCTTCCCCACTTCACCTGCACATGGGCACTTCCACCCACACCCACATCCATGCCTCTTAGTACCCAGCTCTCCAAAAGTCTTCAAGCACAACAGTCATTAGAGGATCACTTCCTCTAACTTGGCAGTGAAGCTTGTCAATAAAGGGGAAATCAAACAGGATGCAATTAGAGGACCCTAAATGAAACAAAACTGATTCAGACCTACATGATGCACTGTGTCCTGCCCTGCCCAGTGAAGGAGGAAGGTCACTCACCTGCCTCTACCTTCAGCTTTGATGATGCTGTGCATGATCATACGACACGCGTAACGTCGTGATGTGTCTCCAACAATGAGTCTGCCCAGTTGCCCTGAAGAGTTTATTGTTCTTAATTCTCTCTGCCCCACACCCCCACACCCATTCTCCTCTCTTTGGGTGGTGTGCCTTTGTAGCTGCATTACATTTATTTGCACTTACTGTGACATTACATCACCTTTACTGGAATTCCCTTTTACTGGAACCATCTAAACCACACGTGCACAAAAATTCATTAAAATTTCCGCTGCTTTCTCATTTGAATTTCTCTTATTTCAACTTTCAGACATGATTCCTTTCTTGGAAAGTGATTTCCCCACAGTATTTCTGGTTAGTGAGGGTATCCATCCTTTGTGATCAAATCAATCTTAATTTACAAGTAGCTAAATGAGCTTTCTCCAACCTCTCCCTAGAACAAATGCATTTACTCTGATGCTAAAGGATTTTTTTCGAGCTCTCATCCATGTGCAGCCCACAGAGCTGTGGACACCAACACTACAGGCTGCAGGGCAGCAGTGACAGCATCTCTCTGAACTTTTCACCACCAAGGTGTCTCTGTAGGTGCTGGGGGTCTGTGTTCCCAGGCCACATTTTGCTTATCCCTCTTCCAGGGCTGATTCATCCAGGCTGTGTAGCCCAGGGAGCATTTCACTTGGAGATGGTAAAAGTCTGCTTCAGAATGGAGTGAGTTACCCTCTGGACTCCACCAAGAGTATTGACCAGATCTCCACTGGCTCCTAGGGGAGCTTAGCACATGGAGACACCTCCTTTGCAGACACCTCTCTGCAGAGGGAAGGGAACAGAAAGGGAATCCAACCCATTTTTCCATACTGGTCCCACTTGTGCTGTGCATGGAGTTAAAAATCTCCCCACTACACTTTCCTGCTCCATTACTGCAGGAACAACTTTTTACTTGTGTTGTCTCAACCAGAGATAGTTGTTCCCTTCTCCTGGAGGACATCTGACTGCACTAAAAATGGGTTGACTGTATTCCTATTATACACAGGGATGAATTTAAAAGCTTTAAGTTTGTTGGTTTGTTTTTTTGTTTGTTTGGGCTTTTTTCCCACAAAACACAAAGGCATGGCCTAATGGCCAAGTGGGTCAGGAATTCCTTGGCTTTGTTGGGGACTTTCCCTTGGTCTTATGTGTCCTAGGTAAACATCTCTCCTGGAGCATCTCTTGGGTTCTTAGATAAAAATTGCACCTGAAAAACTTGGCATGTTTTCTGGAGGTAAAATACCCCCAAGATTGTAATTTCAAATTACTTTCTTCCTAAAAATAATTTCAATGGTTTAAAACCTTTTTTAATCCTTGGATCCTGAAGGTGCTTTCAAAACCTGAGCATATCCCTGTCTTCTCTCCCTAACACTGCTTGTTCTCCCACTATCTTTAGTTTCCTTTTGTATTTTTTTTTTTTTGTAGCACCATACAATGGATATTCATCCCTATTTCTCCTTTTTTTCATCAGCAATACACCACTTTACCTTTAGTTGCAGCCTTCTCCATCCTAGTGAGAAATGACACATTTCTGCAAAAAGTGGCTGACACTTCTCCATTGAGAATTTGTGGCATTTAAGGGTTTTAATGAACCCCTACAGAACTTCCTAATTTCATTCTCAGCTTTCCATATGTATTTATCCTTTCCAATCAACTGACTGAGTTTGGGAGGATCATTTCCTAGGTTACTGACTTGTTCTGTAGAGTACCACCAAGCTTCTGTAGAGGGCCAGGCCATACTGCAGCATGAGGCATTCAAAAAAGGACCAAAAAATGCCAGTGACTTCACTGTGAGTTTATAAACTGTTACTGAACCCTAGTCAACTGCCAACTGATGATTAATTCTTCTTTATCCATCTGATGGCCATCCAGGGTGGTGTGACACATTCTTGGCAACAACCTCTTTTAGATGAGTACATTACCATATATTATTTTAAAAACTAAGGATATTTTGCAACCAGTTACATGAGACCTCCAGCATAAGTCATTGCTTTGGAGTTCAATCTGCTCCATGCAGCACGTGCCTGTAGCATACTATATTTGTGCAGAAAAGCATGTCTTATCCAAAAAGGTTGCTGGTACTAACATTTAAAAATATTCACTCCTTTATTGAATCCTTTCGTACTGCTGAGAGCTGCCATCAGTGCTGCTGTGCTGAATATAAGTGTTTGATATGGGGAAAAACATTCCAATATCTGTAATGTGAGATGCAGTGTGGTGCATTGCCCATAATTCTTCAATGTTAATCATGAAATCATCAGGACTTGGGTTAATGGGTTTATCTTTCAAGTGCAGATTGCAAAATGCTCACAATCGTGACAGCAAAGAGGCCTGAGCCCTTAGTTCAGGAAATAACATATAAAGATCAGGTTGGCTGTTAAAAATAGAATGAGGACAGATAATGCCTAAAGCTAAGGTTACATTATATAATACATCAATAAATTGAATACTAGAGTGTCTGAAGGACAATAAAGTGGAGAAGGGGATAAACTATGCATATACAATCAGCTCTTCCTTTCATTTCTATGACCATGGGTGAGGAGCACTGCTGAGAATGGAGCTAAAGCTTGTTTTGCACACAGAGACCTGGCCCAGACATTTTGGAGAAAAGGCAGTTTTAGGCGTTGCATGGATCTGATGGAAACACCCTTGAATGTGCATGAAGGAACACGTCTGTGCAGCCTGGAGGTTGCCAGGGCTCCATGCTGGAGCACGGAGCTGGGTGCTCATCCCCCAGCAAGCACAGACTTCAAGGTGAGCAGGCACAGCAGGAAGGCTGTGCACCAGGAGGTTTGGCCCTGGGTATTTCACAGCCTTTCCTTTTCATGTGTGTGAAAGAGGCTAAAGCTTCAGATGAGCTGGGATTGGAACCAGCCCTGCTTCCCCATGAAGGAGGAGAAGCATTCTCTGCTTCTAACAGGCTCTGCACACAATGGTCCTTGCTGCATTTCTGGTTGCTGTGATATTTCCAGGCATGATGGGAAGCAGAAGCAACAGTAACCACACAAAAAGCTCGTCTGCATCAATTCTGTGACATGAAAAAGGTTAAGTAATTAAAATCATTTCCAAAGTGAGTTGTGCAGGTGCAGCTGGCTCTGTTGGGTTAGCATGGTGGATAACTAGCCTAGTGACAGAAGGATTGACCAGGTTAGAGTGCTATGCCAAGGAGGGTCGTGTCCTGCTGGGTTGCCCTGTGCTGTGTGGGTGCTGCTGCAGCACTGGGGAAGGCAGGACGTGTTTTAGCCCCATTCAAGTGAATCCTGATGTTCCTTTCTGACAACTTTTTCTCTAATAAGTCAGGATTAGTAGTTTTTCTCTCTTCAGTATGTGTTTCTTTCAGCAGATCTACCTCTGCTCCCAAGCTTTAGCCCCAGGAGTTGCTGAACTTCCCTCACTGTTAATCTCTTTAATAAACTGACCCCTTCACTGATCCCATTGACCAGTGTCCCAACTCTCCAGCACAGAATCCATCTGGATCCAAGATTAAAGCTTCTTAATTCTATGATTCTACGATGCTAATGTTCAAGGGTGTGGGATAACACAATTCCCTTCACCAGGAGTAGGGAGCATATAGAGACTGTCAGCCCTCTCAGGAACATGATGGGTGACAAATCCCAGGTAAAGCTCAGGGGGATGGTGAGGTGAAGTCCTTATTCATACTCTGGGCCAACACCTGGTGTTTGACATGGGTCCCTGTTTAACCAGGTCACCATTTCTTACAACCCTGAAAAGGCAGGATCGTGCATCATTCTCATCTGCAGTCCCATTGTCCTGGTTTGAGCCTTTTACTGATTTTTCTTTCCTTCAGTAAGCTCTGTTTTAACTAGCAGCAAGTGTTCCAGCCAGTGGGCTGATA
Source organism: Hemiprocne comata (assembly GCA_020745705.1). NCBI lineage: Eukaryota > Metazoa > Chordata > Aves > Apodiformes > Apodidae > Hemiprocne > Hemiprocne comata. The sequence goes on along the minus strand of CM036607.1, from coordinate 6,544,629 downwards.
ACACTGGAATGTTGATGTTTCTGCTGAGATGCGAAGGTCGGTTTGTTCTACCCAGTGAATCTGCCACTACAGAGGCTACTGAGAGCATCTATGATGGTCCCATGGGGGAGCTGGACTAGACAGGCAGCAGAACTGACCAAAGGGATTCCATTCCATAGATCTACGTAAGCTCCCAGGAAGGTCAGAGATCACAGAAGACAACTTCCTTCCTGCTCCTTCCTCCCTTCTCTTCCGTCCATGGCCGGCGTCCGGGGAGGACTCCATCCATCCATCCATCACCATCGACCCCAGGCTCAGGCATCTCTGACCTCATCACCCTCATACCCCAGCCCCTGTCTGCTCTCCTTATCTCCTGCCTCTGGGCTGAGACATTTCAGGGCTGCTCACAGCTCAGGAGATGCCGGGGGAGCTGCTGGGGGTGGGGGGAGGCAAGAGGCTTTTGCACATTCCTGAACACACTTGTATATAATTGTACATATAATTCAAGCTGTCTAGTTTAGTTTTCAATCCAGCAAAGTCTCTCTCCTAATTCTCTCCCTCCTTCCCTACCTGGGTGGGAGGGGGAGGGGATCAAGAGCATTGTTGTCTCTGGTTTATTTGCAGATCCTGAGTCAAACTGTGACACCCATGGTATCAATCATTTTATCTGCAGATACAGAGCAGTGATGATCCAACCAGCAGTCCTGGTTTCCCTTCCACCTATTCGATAGGAACAAGAACTAAGAGTTAAAAGCTACTTCCTTCCAGTAAGTTTTATCGAGCAAATGGCCAACTTCTGAGCATTCACAAAGGAAATTCTCTATCTTGGATCCACCGTGTGAGTGTTGGCAGGCACTATTCCCAGAATATTGTTATAAGTGCCTCTTGATGCAAACCATAAAAACCCCACACTGAATAAAGTCATTCAGGCCCATTTCCTTTTAGCACAGATACCTTTCTTGATGAAAAAGGAAAAAAAAAAAAAAAAAAGAAAAAGAAAAAGATCCTGACTTACATGCTTCTAAGTGTAAAGATAAAATGAAATTCCTCCACAGAGAGAAAAAATCACTCTCAAAATGGAACCTTTTTTTTTCCCCCTCTTTGTTTTCTCCACACTTATTACTTAATGCCAAAAGGCTCTCTTTGAATTGTCCAACGTGTTTCAAGGAGTTCTTCTTGCTCCTATCCAGGGAAATGACTTATTCATCATGTTGAGCCTCAGAATAAATTGGATTCTTCCTTCCAGTTAACTTGACTAGATTGACACAATGTGCAGAGTTATTCCAGCCTTGTGAGCATTTTCAGCAGCAGTGCCTCAGCCTCTTATTTCCCCCAATTTCTAATCTGTCAGTTTATTAACATCAGTCGAGTGATTTCTTTTACAGTCCCAGAGAATGTTGTTCTCACTAAAGAAACTTCACTGTGAGTGAATACCAAGTACATCTGCTGCACTGTATTTATCAGTAGTTAAAGGACATGTGGGGATTCCTGTTCTGTACAGGGCTGGAAGAGGCTCTATTTTGGAAGGACATTGTCTCAAAGGATTTTCCACAAACTGCCTCTATGATATGAGCTGAACTATTTTGGAGACCCTGCTGATGCACGACCCCACCAACTGCTAGCATCTTGAGAAATGCTGGGTAGCAACACCCAAGCTTTAGCTAAGATTTACATGCATGACTAGAAGGACCATTTTTGGTTGCCTAACCTGAGATTTTTCAGAGAAAACAAGTTTCCCACGGACAGATGGACTGCACTTCCCAGAAACAAGGCATCTCAAGTTCCTCATGCCTGAAAAACTTGGCTGTAGTCGTGGGTGGCTGGAGCAGAGCATTTTCAGCAGGGGCAGCAGCTATGGAATTCACTTCCTCCATCAGATGGTGGAGCAGATGTGAAATTCAGTCAGGAATGTGCTGGCTTTAAGGACACATTCACCACAAGCCTGTCTGTTCATTCAGGTTTTTGCTCCAGGAGTGGTTTGGGTGCAGTGGCTGAGCTAATGAGGCATTGCTGCTCAGTGGGAATGAGAACCCCAATGTAAAGATTTCAGGAGACTGATGGTGAAACTCCTGAACTGTTTCTACAGAGTGGCAGAGTAATTGCAGAGAAAATCACAACTTCAAATGGTTGGATCTATCAGGAGGTTCTCTCTGACCAGTGAGACTGGTACAAAGGGGGCAGCCAGGTCAGTGATGAACAACAGAAAATTGTCAGCAAATAAGTGATCCCTGAAAACAGAAATGGGTGCAAAAAGTAGGGACACAGACAGCTATTCCTGGCTTCTCTTAGTAGTCACAGGTGGTCCAACGTGTCCTGGAAATTTGAAGGCCTTGGGCTATTTACCCAGCTTAGGTTTCAGTCACCATAGCTGGTGTCCTGCCAATATGACCAGAGTTCTGCCCAGGCAGTTCAGTTGCTGTAGGTTGCAGTCCCCCAGATCCTTGATATCAGACAGGCAACGGTGGACTTGCAGAAGCCCCTTGACTTGCCACTGCTCTCCTACAGACAGAGCTGTCTGCACTGAGGCAACAGTTCCTGCTACATGAAAGGTAGTATCAATATCTCAGTGACCCAGGTGTCTGAGAAGGAAGATCTAGCCAGTGGGATTCACTGATCTACCTGAGTGGGTGAATCCCAGAGATGGGGAATCATGCTGTGTAGCATGGGCAAAAAACGGGGTGTAATGATGATACAAAATGCTGTCAAAGACAGGAAAGCATGGCAAGTGAAAACCTCTCGAATATTCTCCACTTCCCAGGAACAGCAACTTCCTGCCAGTTCAGCTCCTGCTTTGTTTCACCATCAGAAGAGTTGGATAGGTCTTTGGTGCTTAAGCCAGAGGGCATCTAGTGCAGCCCTGTAACTGGAGAGAGCACCTGATCTGGCCTGAACATAACATACCTGTTTTATCTCTGGCACTGGGACATTGCTCAGCTGAAGGGTCACCATGTGCCTGGAGCTGCATGTACACAGAGCAGAGCAGCATCCATACAGGACAGGGACAGGGAGCAAGAGTTTTATTTGGGAAAGAGAAGAAGCCCTGAAACAATCGAGGGTTGCTTTTTAATATGTAATTAGTATAACTAAGATCTCTGGAAATGTTCTCTGGACAAACACAAGTCCTTTCCAGGATATCTATGTGGTCAAGATGTTCATCAGGCATGTGGGAGAACAAATTCCAGTTCTTGCTTTAAATGAAGCTCAGCTGAGACTTGAACCTGATGTGCCTCAGCCTTTGCAAATGCCGTAACCTCTGGGTTGTTTTGGGGTGACTAATCCTCTCCACATCCTACCAGAGACACTGTCTTGGATCTAAGAAACCTTTTTAGACAAGAAGATACTTTTCATAGTATCATAGTATCATCATTCTGGTTGGAAAAGACCTTCAAGATCATCAAGTCCAACCACTACCCTACCTCTGCCACATCCATCACCAAACCCTGTCCCTTGGCACCACATCTGTCTTTTTAGATGTCTCCAGGGATGGTGACTCAACCACCTTCCTGGAAAGCCTGGATCCCCAAGTCCAACTCCCACCCAGAACAGGACAACCCCCCAAAGTTCACACCATGTCCCTGAGGGTGTTGCCCAAAAGCTTCTTGAATATTGTCAGGGTTGGTGCCATGACTGCTTCCCTGGGGAGCCTATTCCAGAGCTCCACCACCCTCTGGGTGAAGAATTCCTTGCTAATGTCCAACCTAAACCTCCCCTTGCACATCTTCCTACCATTCTCTCAGGTCCTATTGTTGGTCACCAGAGAGAAGAGGTCAGTGCCTGCTCCTCCACCTTCCCTAATGAGGAAGCAGTGAGCTGCAATGAGGTTTCCTTTTCAACAGCAACATTTTCTCCTCTGAAGAATCCCAATTCCTTCTAGTCCACACTCGAATGACTAGACAGAAAAATGAAATGCCATCTCATTTGACAGAGAGGAGAAATAGATGTGGACAGAGAGGAGGTGGGAGTCCTGGGTTCCAGATGCTTGACCAGTTGCTCAACCACAGGGCAACCATTCATGCAGAATACAGGCAGGGTCTAAACAGAAACTGCTGATGCTGAGCATTTTTGAAATGCTTAAATGCCCTCCTTTCTGATGATATGCAATGAGCACTTTGGCTTTGGGAGAAGCCTTATATTTTTCTGCTGTTGTTGAGTCCAAAACTCTCAGAAGACCATTGCCTGTAGCCCAGCCAGGCTGTTGTGGCTGCAGGCTGCTGGTTATAGTTATCTGTGAACCCCAGGGCTGATAAGATAATTGTGATAAAAAGATGCCAGTCGGGAACATGCAGTGCTCTGGCCTGCCCCTTTCTTGCTCCAAAGCTGCTTTTCTTGCAGTGCTTCTGTGTAGGGAGGTGAGGTGGAGAAGGCAGCATGTTTCCCTCCCCTGGAACAGGGGACATCCCACAGGGCTGTCAGAACTCCTGCTGCCAGGCAGCAAGAGGGGAGAAGGGTTACAGTGGGACTGAGTACAATGGTCCTCACAGGGTTCTGGCCTTGCACTCACTGTGCCTCCTCTTTTCATTGTGCAGCAGCTCCCCAGGGCTTTCTCTGCCCTGTCAGTCTGTCAGACACTGCCAGAAAGCACCATCCCCATGGCTGCCCACCAATTCTTCCAGACACTTATCTGATAACCGAGAGACAGATAATGCATGCATTTGGCATCAACAAATTACCCAAACAGTGTCCTCTTTGTCTGAAGTCCTACTGATCCTGGCAGGGTGCAGGGAGGTGACTCCTCCAAGGCAGCTGCTGAATGACTCTGATTAATTCTTCTGGGCAGGTGCCAGAAGCAAGCGAGAGCTCTGTCACTGTGTCACCCTCCTGGGCAGCCTGTCCAGAAGGAGAGGAGGCAGGGACACACAGGCAGTGATCTCCAGCCAGTGATCAGCTGCTGCTGCCCTGCTGCTGCTGGCTCTCCACTGCTGATAGCTCAGGGGGTGCTGCTCCCACATGTTTGTGCTGTTGGTTGAAGTTGCTGCAGGGGGAAAAAACCTCTGTTGTTTCAACTGTGCAGGCCTGGAGGAACGTTGGTTTAAAACAGAGGTGACAAAGACCTCAGAGATGGAAAATGTAGAGCAAGAGACAGGGCCACCACAGTGACTGCAGACACCTCCCAGCTCATTTGGGCTCCAGTAGCCCCAGGAACAGATGAAGAGGAGTCAAGCCACCTTTGCTTCCTGATTTCAATCTTTTGAGGACAACTAGGTATCCAGTCTCTAACTTCACCTAATCTCATAGCATGGTCTCTCAGTCACACACCAAGCAGCTCCTCACACACCCCAAGCTGTGTCTGGGGCATCCTCTCACACAGACAGAAAAAAAATGGTAAAAATGCAGAGCAGTGAAGAACCAGGCATTGTAAGTCCTTTCCTGTTATAAAGCAATTGCTTCTTCATTCATTAAACAAACAAGTCCCAAACTGCAGCCTCCAAGCTCCACTTCCCTGCAGGAGCTGATTGTTGACCTCTTCTCCAAACCTTGCTTGGTCAGTGGCTCATGCTGGAAAGCTGGAATTTAACAAATTTTTTATTTTATCCCAGTCAAGAGCTTGACCCCACATTTGCTTTTCACCCTGAGGAGCTCAGGACTCACATTTATCACAGGAACAGCAGGAAATGGCCAAATCCTGCAGTGGTCCAAGTAGCACCATGAGCCATGGGAATGCACTGGTGCTGAGAGAACTGTTTTTCCTTGTACCTGAGGTTCATCTTCTATCCAGGAGAGCTCTAAGGCATGGTAGAACACTCTGTACGTGGTGAGAAGAAGTGTTGGAGCAACCAGCTCTCCTTGCAGCTGAAGATCTGTGTTTGCATATAAAAATCTTTCACACAGATGGACTACAGCTGGCCAGGTAATGGCAGGAAACTGGGCCACATGACATGACCGTGTCAAATCTTGTTTTCTCCCTTATGGTTAAACCCCAAATAATTCATGCCCAGAAGTTTCATCATTGGCAAAGTGAGATTTGCAGTTCAGGAAGTCTCATCACCCAGTCTTCCCACAGGAATGACTTTGAGCACTTCATGCAACAAATTCAAATCAGTCTGTCCAACCTCTCTCCCAGATTATTACAAGAACAAACTACAGGAACCGAGGAATAAACTTTGCAAACTTCTGCTAATCACTTCTAGGTAGTTATGGAGAATTAGGTGGGTGCCCAATATTATCAGGGGTTGCATGAACTTCAGCAGGAGATGGAGGGCTCTGGCATACCAGAAAACCAGGTCACTGTGGAGTCCCATGTCTACATCCTTCAAAAACAGGAAATAAAATATGCCATCAAAAATAAGGAGATGGTGGACTCCCGAGGGGTGTGGAGCAGAAGAGGAGAAGGAACAAACAGCACATCAACACCAGTTTGAGATCCAGCTTTTTGAAATGAATGAGTCAAGCCATGTTGCAGATGCAGTCAAGGAGTCCCCAAACCACAAGGGAGGTGCTGTTATCCTGCCACCACAACAAGTCCATGAGCTCATTTAAATTTCTCCTTCAAAACACAGTTTAAATGAAAAATCTTCCAGTTAGAGAAAAACGTTGATTAAAAAATGCCAGATTCAACTCTATTACCTCAACATGGAAAGTTTAATAAAGTGGGTTTGGTTGGTTGCTTGGGCTTTTTTCCCCAAATGTGTATTTTTATTTAAAATAAAGTCTTGGACATCATTATTAACAGATTTTTTTAAAAATAAAGTAGAATTTCAGAAGCCTGATTTTTTTCAGATTCCATAGGTTTTCCAGATTCCATTTTCAATTGTACATCAAGAAGAAAATAATTCAAACTTCCTCCAAAATCTTTCTCACCATTTACCTAAAATGAGTTGCTGCATTGGAAGTCATGTTGCCAAAGAACATCAATCTGTGTCCCAGAGCTTGTGCAGCCCAGATGCACACCAAAAGGAGCAGAAAAGAACAAAAATCAGGAACAGTACTATAAAAGATTACAGAATCTAAATGACATTCAGAGGTCGAAACTCTGTAATTCTGGTTCCCATGACAAGGATAAGAAACTTGTGTGGGGTACAGAAAGGACCATCTAGACATCCTCCTGGAATGAGATCTCCCTCTCCTGGGAACAGAAATGATCTGTGGTTTCTCTGGGTTTAGCTCATTTTTCTGTGTCTGTGTGAGAAATTTTCTTCCTGTTTCCTTTGAACCCAGGGTCTGACCTTGGAGACAGGGACAGGCAGCTCGAGTTTCCTAGGACCCCATCCCACCTCCATCACTCCAGAGGCAAAGGCAGCATTTACCAGGGCCAGGTTCCCTCAGGGAAGGCTGCAGCCACGTTAACTGTGCCCAAGCAAGCTTGCAAGGGGTCAGGTGTGATCAAGTCAGCTTGCCTGACCTCCTGTGGATGTAGAGCTTGGAGATGTCATTTCTCATTATCTCCTAATATCTGCAGTTCAGAGGTGACCAAGTCTCCCATCCACAGCCAGCTGGCTGGATGCACTCCCTCAGGCTGGAATTGGTGGTGTGATGGATCCTACTGGCATTCACAGCATCTCTTGGGCTAAGCTGACAGAGAACAGGGGACCTGGTGCCAGACCCCAGAGCTCACTTCTATGACCAATTAATATCCAGGTTGGTTTCTGCAACCAAACTGTGCCCTCTCCTCTCCTCTCCTCTCCTCTCCTCTCCTCTCCTCTCCTCTCCTCTCCTCTCCTCTCCTCTCCTCTCCTCTCCTCTCCTCTCCTCTCCAGTTATAGATAGAACACGAGGAAGTGGCCTCAAGTTGTGCCAGGGGAGGTTAAATTGGAAGAATTTATTCCCCAAAAGAGCTGTCAGACCCTGGCAAAAGGCTGCCTGGGGCAGTGGTGGAGTCCCCATCCCTGGAGGGATTTAAAGTGGTGTAGATGTGCTGAGGGACATGGTGTAGTGGTGTCCTTGACAGGGCTGAGTTAATGGTTGGACCTAATGATCTAAACGATCTTTTCCAACAAAAACAATTCTATGATTCTGTAATTCTGTGCAAGTCCAAGTTGGTTCCACTCAGGAGCCTGCAGGCTGCAGACACACCTTTGAGATCATGGGTTCTGCTGGCTTCAAGCAGAGACAAAAGGCCTGTTGGCAGGACAGTTTCTTTAGTTGCCAATGCTTGCTGAAGTATTTTGATCCTAATGGTAGCACCTGTAAGAGACTACACCACATGTCCTTCCACCCCCTGCTGGGCTGGCTGTCTACAAAATAGTGTTATGATGCCCTTTGCACCAGCTTCAGTGACAAGACACTGAGTTGGTTTTGTTCTGTTTTGTTTTGTTTTTGCAGTGCTTGAATATTACAGAGGTCTGGATTTATTGTGCTTGTGTTTTAATGTCCATGGTGATAGCTCGAGCAGGGGTAGAAGATCTTATGGAAGAAACAAGGAGAGCTGAGGAAGATCAAATGTCTTTCATTGTATCAGCCTCCCATGACAATCAGAGCCTGGCTCCTGCTGGGCCTGCTCTGACCCCTCAGAGGGTGGTTTCATGTTTGAGCTGGTGGGTGTCAGGCCCATACAGTGGTCACGAAGGCTTGACACACACAGGTACATCACCAGGAAAGAAGATTGCAAAGAGTCACTGGACCAGCTTTAGCAAGGAATTTCCACTTAGCCATGGAAGAGAAGTGTTTCATCAAAGGACCCTTCATCCTGCTTGGGAAATGGTGTAGGAAGGACAACTGCTCTTTGGGAGGAGGGGACTGGTTCACCCAGCACCCTCTCATGATGACAGAAATGATGACTGCTGAGTAGGACATTAAAAGGCTGGGTATTCACTAAAACAGATGGAAATCTTTCAACAAAACATTTTTTCTCTTGCAAACAAGGAAAATCACTTTGCAAAAATGATGAGTATATAATTCTTGTGCTTTTTGCCAAAATTCACAAAGGTCTCTACTTTGTTTCCTGGAAATTTTGAGGAATCAGTATTTTATGAAAACAGGACTCAAGCTTCCCAGCTCTGTCATCTCAGCCCTTGCTTTCATCATGGCAATGAACTGCTCAGCTTTCTGATCCTCTCACACTGGGCCCTGCCCTGCCCAACAACCCTTTCAAGACCTTTGCTGGCCTGCCAACATCTGTCTGCATCCTTGCCTCTGAGTAGTTAAGGGAGTGGATCCCCACTGGATTTGATTTCTTCCTTTTTGGACCATCTACTATGCTGCAGGGGCCTTCTCTCCTCCCTAATGTCTTTCTAGAGTTCACAGTTCTTCTGGAAGAAGAGACCCAGGACACACCTTGACAATGGACCTGCCCTCAGCACAAGGTTAACCCATGGGGATTGACACTGCTCAGCATGTTGCTCAGAAGACCTGTTGGTGAGCATCGCAGCCTCCTTGCTTACTGTTTTCTGTGTGATTTGTCTCTCCACTTGCAGTTTGAAAGGTGTCATTGTACTCGTGGGCTCATTTAATTACACATTTTTTTTCTTTTTTACCTTCTTGAAGTCTCTTCAAGCTTCTGGCTCATTTGTGTTCCCTGCACTTTGTACTTAGAGCAGAGGACAGTCCTTGCCAAGCCTGCAGTTGGTTCCTCTACAATCCAGACATTGTATGGTTAATACTTGCAACTAAGATAAATCTCTCTTAAAACCTGAAGCACAGGAGCTAGTTTTTGGGCCACAAATCAGTGGAGCAATACTAATTCACACTGGGTGAATTTCTGGCTGGTCCACATTGCCACAGCTGTAAAACTGTGAGGATATTTAGAAATCTCTTGAAATAATCCCCCACTCTGCTATGATCCAGCACCAGTGCTCAGCCCTAGCACCCATCTGGGCTTGTGCTGGGCTCTCTCTGGTTGGATTTGGGAAGCAAAAACATTTCTTAGTTGCACAGTTCTTCTCTAAATATTATTTTTTTTTTGAGGCTTACAATATCTAATGTTGCCCATTCTGAAAGATTGCTGCTTAAACAGATAGATGATACACATGGAATAGAAATTCCCCCCCTCACTGTGGGCTTTGCAGAACTGGGAAAACTGGATCTAAAACTAGCACTGTGCCCTTTTCCCATTTCTATGTTTTGAATTTCTTGATTCTGTGCTAGTAGATGAAGCCAGGAGTTTGAAAGCCTCAGCTACAATGCCACTGTTCAGCAGCAGGAGCTGGTCCATGGAATTTTGTCACCAAGCTGGTTGCAAAACCCCTTTGTGAGAAGACGAAGGGACTAGACTCTGCTTTCAATAGCTGGACATCATGGTAGGGTTTCAATTTCTAAACCTCAGTCAGTACATAACATTACACAAATCCTTCTCCCTCTCTGTTACCATCTTTCTCTTGTGCATTAGGTGCAAAGATCTCCATTCTCCATGTACATATATAGCATCCAGCTGTTTGGAGCCTGATCCCAGCTAGGACCCTAAAGTATTTACCAGTCTGTCACTCACCATCTCCGTTGTTCAACAGAAGAGCTGACAGAGGTATCAAACCACCATAGATATTCCAGAAGAAGATGACATTCTGCTCTTGGATGCAGGTGCTGACCTCTTCTCTCTGGTGACCAACAATAAGACCTGAGGGAATGGTAGGAAGATGTGCAGGGGGAGGTTTAGGTTGGACATTAGGAAGGGATTCTTCACCCAGAGGGTGGTGGAGCACTGGAATAGGCTCCCCAGGGAAGCAGTCATGGCACCAACCCTGACAATATTCAAGAAGCCTTTGGACAACACCCTCAGGGACATGGTGTGAACTTTGGGGGGTTGTCCTGTTCTGGGGCAGGAGTTGGACTTGGTGATCCAGTCTGTGCAAGGAGGTGTTCGAGTCACCATCCCTGGAGACATCTAAAAAGACAGATGTGGTGCCAGGGAACAGGGTTTGGTGGTGGATGTGGCAGAGCTAGGGCAGTGGTTAGACTTGATGATCTTGAAGGTCTTTTCCAACCAGAATGATGATACTATGATACTAACTCCAAGAGAAATAGATTGTTCTCTCTGTTTACCATATGTTTGCAGCCAAAGGAGCCATGTCACATGGAAGAACTTTTCTGGAAGCCAAGCAAGTCCTCCAGAAAAAGTTGCTGCCCAAGGGCCAACAACAGCATTTCTTCTCCATCACTTCTTTTCAGGAATGCTAAGCTACTAAAATAATAAATAACTGGACACTGGTAGACCCTTCATCTGACCACATCAAAAGACTAGCTGATCCAAAAATACTGTACCCACCAGTGAACACAGTCTCTCTGGGGTCATAGCATTCCAGAAAACATGAAATAGCTGTGAGTAATGCTGCCAGCTGGAAGGTATAAGGGGAATTTAGACATGCAGTCTGTGCTCACCCAAGGGACTAACTAGCTAAGAAGTGACTTGATTACAGTCTCTAATTAGCCAGAGGAAGAACAGGTCTCTGATGATAGTAGCCAACTAATCCAACAGCTGCTGGAAGCTGAGGCAAGGTTAATGAATCATTGACTGAACTTCAGAGTGTGGTGGGCTCTCCATCACTTGGAGATTTGGAGTACAAGACCAGGCAGCTTTCTGCAGCAACACTGGGGTTAAGAACTCAAATCACTTGGTGACGTTCCAGGTTCTTTATGTCTCAAGAGGAGCAATGACATTATTTAGTCCCTTCTGACCTCCAAAGCAATGAATCATTGGAGTTTGGGTTATGGCTAGAAATTTGTCTCACACCCCGAAGTTACACCAGATCATACTATCATTTCTGTAGGCTTGAATTCCCATCCTGGCCCAGCCACCTGAGGTGGATGATCCCAGTTCCTGGGATGCCATGGCCATGAAGATACAACTGACTGGATCACCTGGTGCTGCCACCAAAACTCTGCTGATGGGGTAGTTCATGAACAACTAGATTGGCTTTGAAAGGACAGGATCTTTCTGTTTTATTGCCAACTCACAGGAAGCATGAGAGTAGGGATTCTTCCACTCAGGCATGGAATCTCAGAGTTAGCTGCTGCTCTACATCAGTCCCTTCTGGTTCATTTGGAGGGAAATAAGCTCCCCCAGAAGGTGTACCCATCCAAAGGTGAGCTCTAAATCACCATGCTGACTCTGTCCCAGAGGTGCCTGACTCTAAGTAGAGGAATCTGGGGGTGATTAATTCTGATTACATTATCTTATTTCCAGGTGCCCCAAAGCAGGTGACATGAGTACCTCTCTGAGTGTCCACAGGTAACTTCCCATGCCCATCCTTGGGCAATTGCAACTAATTCTGTTTTGTACAGTGCCCAAATACCAAATCCCATCAGCAGGAAGGGGTAATATCAAGTTCCTCTGAGCTCAGAGCCATTTGATTTCCAGCACTAAAACCTGTGGCCTGTTAATCACCACGTAGTTTTTAAATGTTAGAACCCAGCCTTGTGGCCCTCTCTCTGTGAATCAGGGTGTGCAGCTGCACCCTGCCTCCATGGGCTCCCAGCTCCATTGCCATTGCAGAATACTGCTCTTCCTGCAGAGGAGAATGTCTGTAAAAAGCAGCAGTGAGGACCAAAAAGAATTTCCCACGTATTTACCAAAAGTTGTGCATGTCACTGTGTCAAATCCTGAAAATGAATCATTGCCAAAGAATGAGAAAGGGATGAACTGAGCCAGGTGCCTTGTCTGACTTCTGCCTTTGAATCCTTGGTCCTGAGCAGCATAGGCTGCCCCCACTGACTAAAGGCACCCTGTATGGCTTGTCAAAGGCCTTTCAGGTGCCAAGCCCTTGAAAAACCTGCTGCTAAGGTATTTGAAACAGTGGCTGAAACACCCCAGCTGTCCCAGCACCCTGAAATGTGCTCTTGGTGCAGAGCTGCTGCTCCTCTGGTATCCCAGCTTAGTTTCCCAGCCTGTGCCACTTTTCTCCCTTCCCCTCAGTCTTATAACTGTACAAATGGAGTCACAGATCCAAGTACCTGCTGAACCTCCTTGTATCTGCTTCCTTGTAAGCAGCATTTCTCCTTTCAAACCCAAGAAGTCTTGTGGTGCTGTCAGACACCTTCAGGCTACCACCATCACTGTCCTCTTTCTGTCAAAAAAGAGACACTTCAAACCCCTGCTGCTCCTGGAACATAAGACGACAGAAGAGTAAAGAAACAATTCTGCCAAGGACCAATTTTCTCTCAACTTGATTGTCTGTCTCTTCCTTCCTCCTTTGCCCTTTGTGTTGGGTTTGGTGTCACCACGTCTGACACTGGCAGAAGAGGTTGGAGGACTAGGTGGAGGCTGGTGCACTATCTCCAACCCATGCAATGAACTGCTTCTTGGCAGGGCAAACTCAGGTGAGCTTTCTAACACCAGAAACATTCCCCCTCATGAAGCAGCTCTTCTCTTTCAAGAGCTGTAGAGAGCTCTGGACACGACCTGGGTATAATTTCCCTTTCATGCTGCTTTCATGCAGCAGCTGCATCAATGCCTGCAGAGCCAGCTCAGGGTGAGTGAGCATCCCTGGGCTGCAGGTCAACAGGGCTGGAGGTGAGTCGTGCCTCACTGCATGGATCTTGGGCTGATCAGATCAACAGTCCAGGAAGAAAGCCTGCTTGAAAAACAGCACATACAATCCAGTTTTTAAAGTGTGCTGCATCCAGCCTGGACAACACTCTGGGATGACACTGATTAGAAGGACCTCAGCCCATTGTCTCCACAAAGTCACTACAAGTGCTCCCTGCCCCATATGTCTCAACTCAGGATCTTCACATATCCAGCCAGTCTTCTGGAGCTGGGTTCATAGGAACCCAAAGCAATCATCAGGGACCTTTTGGCTGAGAGCTCAGGAGCTTCTATGAAAGAGAGAAGTTGACTGGTGCATTGAACAACTTAGTCTGATAAACACAAGCCCAAGACAGGAAAAGCAAGCAGACCTGTGCCAGGCAGAGGCCTGAAGCAACATAAAGAGCAACAGGAGTCTGATGTCTCTATAGTCTCTTTTCTATACCAGCAGGTCTGGGGGTGCTGGTGGACAGCTGTCTTAACATGAGCCAGCAGTGTGCCCAGGTGGCCAAGAAGGCCAAAGGCATCCTGGCCTGCATCAGGAATAGTGTGGCCAGCAGGAGTAGGGAAGTGATCATGCCCCTGTACTCAGCACTGGTGAGGCTGCACCTCGAGTCCTGTGTGCAGCTCTGGGCCCCTCACTGTAAGAAGGACATTGAGGTGCTGGAGTGTGTCCAGAGGAGAGCAACAAGGCTGGTGAAGGGTCTAGAGAACAAGTCATAGGAGGAGTGGCTGAGGGAACTGGGGTTGTTTAGTTTGAAGAAGAGGAGGCTGAGGGGAGACCTCATTGCCCTCTACAACTACCTGAAGGGAGGCTGTAGGGAGGTGGCCTCTTCTCCCAAGTGAATAATGACAGGACCAGAGGAAATGGCCTGAAGTTGTACCAGGGGAGGTTTAGATTGGATATTAGGAAGAATTTCTATACTTCAAGAGTGGTCAGGCACTGGAACAGCCTGCCCAGGGAGGTGGTGGAGTCACCATCCCTGGATATATTCAAGAAATGTGTAGATGAGGAACTTCAGGGCATGCTCTAGTGGCTGAGATTGTAGGTTGTGTGTTGTGGGCTTTTTTGGGGTGTGGCTTTGTGGAGTTTTGTGGTTTGTGTGAGGTTTTTTTTTTTGGTTGGGTTTTTGTTGTTGTTGTTTTGTTTGATTTTGGTTTTGTCTTTTTTGTTTATTTGTTGGTTGGTTGGTTGGTTGGTTTGGTTTTGTTTGTTTGGGTTTTTTTTATGGTTGGACTGGGTGATCTCAGAGGTCCTTTCCAACCCTCACTATTCTGTGATTCTGTGAGTTCTCTTGCCCTAGAGGGATGGTATCTTCTCGGTCCCCAGATGCAGCCACAGCCTCAGTGAATGTAGCATGATTACTGAGCTCCTTAAGCTGCTTTAACCCTGGGAGATGCTCAGGTGTCCTGTCAAAAAGAGCAGAGCAGTGACACGCAGGTATGCAAACTCACATCAGGCAAGACTGGGTTGACTCTTGCCCCCAGCTCTGGAATGGCCCTGGCCCCACTGGTAGTGATAATACCCTCTAGGAAGTGCCCCACCCTTAGCAAACCACACCTTTCCCATTACTAATCATAAGACCTTCATTGTACAATCCACACCAAAGTATTTCCACTTAAATACTCCTTATTTACCCTCATGCATTTTCACCCAGCATCAGGAATGTATTTTAAAACCTGAGTTCCGTTTCACAGTAAAAAGATTAGATTTCACTCTACTCCTGGGATGCTTCTCCTCAGCCCAACAGTGGTGCTGGGGAACATGCCTGACCTTCTCAACCCCTTCATTGCTATTTTCTCTGTTATATTGACAGAGGTACAGGACAGGATTGTACCTGTACTGTGATAGCAGCCTCAGGCATCAGCTCCCCAGTTGTTCACCCCACATACAAAGTGGCTTGCTGCAGGTAATGACTGTGACCTTTTCACTTTAAGCCTTAAAGCAGGGTAGGTTAAATGTAAATTAAATATATAGGACAGATGCTCATAAATGTAGAAGTGTTATATCTGCCAATAGTGTTGGCTGCATCTTGACTTAAATTAGCCTAAGTGACATGAACAGGAAACAGAATAGCAGGAAAAACGTCAGACCTGTCAGCAGAGAAAAATAAGTTGAGACTTTCCAAAGGTGCAGACAGCAAATTAACTCCAACTGCAGGTAGCAAATTAGGAATATCTGCTTGTGAGAGTTTCACATCACTGATGTGACAAGGAAAGAGGAGCTGCTCTCAGCAACAGAGCTCCTCCTGCCCTTAACTACAACTGTAACCTGCTCCCAGTCCTCATTAAAAACTTGGTGCTGTAACATGGGTGAGTTTTAGCCTTGGGATGGCCAAGCTCTTCTTGGTGACAGCAGCAATAGACCTCCTGAACCCTTCCAAAGTGTTATTTTGTATGTCATAAGTGATAGGATTTGTACACACTAATTAATCAAATCTTATCTATTCCATAGTCTTACTTGTTCATTTGTGGTACTATCAAACCAGGATTTTAACATAGATGTTCGATGTGTTACTTTAGACAACTTGCTTCAGGACATGACAAGAATGTAGCCAACAAGACAGGAGACAACTGCACAGTGCATTTTGAATACTTAAAATGAATCTAAAAAATTTCCTGATATAGTACCTGGGGCATTATATGACCCTGAGGTCCCTGATAAAATGACTTTTGTGGGTATCTAATGTAAACTGACACTGTGGTCAGTGTTGAGTCTGGGTTCCTGCAGCTCACCCATGAAAGGGACCAGTTGGGTTTCAGGCTCTTGGCAACCTCAATGTGTTTGGACCCTCACACAAGCTGTGACCCCCACAGGCTGGCTGAGGAGTCATTCAGAGACTGGGCTGCTCAGCAGCCATCAGCTCATCAAAGGTTTGCAAGCTAATGACCAGAGATCAGCAGATACCTCAAGCCAACAGAAGTCATTTCCATTCCCACATGCTGAGGACCAAACCCTTTGCTGCCAAGACATGGGCTGTTTTCCCCATACTAGGAGATGAGTCATGATAAACAGCTGAGACATCTCCAAAGAAGTATTGACTTTATTCTCATATCCTGCCCTGAACAGATCAGTTTCTTGATGTCCCCTTTGAATGAAACTTTTTCCTCTGATCTATCTTTCCTTTTTTTCTTCTCAAACCAACTCCCTACTGCACCTCTATGAAGAAGCTGGCTCCAAATCCCACTGAAATGGTGGAGCATCAAATTTGCAGAACTGTTTTCTCATGTTCTTACATATTTTAGTTGCTAATTTGAACTGCAGCTAGTCCTGATCTGGATAAGAGATGGCACCATCTCAACGAGTTTGGGAATGTACAATTATTTCCAGATCCACAGAGAAGCTTCCGTGGGCACTCTCATACATTTTTCCTGAAATTAAGGAAAAATGCTGAAAAAATACAGCCAACTAACAGTAGAGGGGAGGAGGGGAAGTAATTTCCAAGTGGAGACATTTCACTCTCAGATGATAAAGCTGAGACTTTGGCAGCACCTTTTCATGTTCCCACACAGGCCACGAGCATTGAGATAGATGCCAGAAGCTGCTGCAGGGACCTCAAGGTCCACACCTGCTCTACTGACCCCTGATAAGGAGCTTTCCAGGCTTGCAGTGGTGCCAGTCACTCCCTCCAGCAGACCAGCTCCAAGGTGGTCCAAGAAATATGAAGGGGATCCCTGGTGCTCTTCAGCTTTCTATGAGAAAATTGCTGAGAGCCTGGTAATTGCAGTCCTCTAACATGAGGAAAAACATTACAGAAATATAAAACAATAAAATATATTATATTTGCATATAAAATTCAGGAATTTCCTTAACACCTTTTGTATCCCCTCTAGTCTGGAAGAGTGGGTAAGTATCTGCTCTGCATTTCTGGGCTGGCAAGGACTGGAGAGCTCTTATGGATGGATACTTCCTGCTCTTATTAAAAAGCTGGTGATAATTGTAAGTCAGAGCAGTCAGGCCGGGCAGCCTATCTCTTCCTCCATCTCCAGAAGCAGGACCTTCCCCTTAATGTCTTCCCTCTGAATTTCCCCCCAGTCCTTGCCCCAAGGCACTGGATACCTTGCAGTACTGTGGGCTCAGGCCAATTTTCCAGAGGTGTATTTTGATGAACGTTTTCAGCTTCAGACTTCTTTTCCTATGCCCTGCCTCCTTAGAGCAACTTTAGAAATTATGCATTTGGTAAGATGCCTTTATTTGTGTTTTACATGAATGCCTGGAGAAATCATCACCTGAACCTACAGACAGGCTCCAAAACCAGCTTGGCTCCACAGTACCTTCAAGACAGGGAGACAGTCAGACACTTCAGCACTTGTCAAGAGAAACCTCACTGGTGCTTGGCATGTTTGCAGAAGGAGATGTCAGGTGCTTAGCACTCAGAAGCCTGGCCATGTCTCCCCTTGGGAGTATTTGGCACAGTGTGTCACCCCCCAACCTAGTGTTGGGCTCCATGAAGTGGTGATCACCCAGCTGGCAGCCTCAAGAAGCAGCTCTCTGAACTCACACCTGATGTCCCTCCTGCAGCTGTTGGTCTCTGCCTGCACCAAGTCCAGATCTGGTGGTAAAAAACACACACAAGTCAGGGTTGGTCCTGGGCTCAGATTCACTGGGGCAAAGTTTGCCCACAGCTGCACCATCACCCCCAGCTCCAATGCTCTGCAAATGTTCACCCTGCACAGTGTTTGCTCTCCATCCCCATTCAGCCCTTTTAATGCTTTGTTATCTCAAGGTGAGGCCCTTGTTAAAGCCTATGCAAAACTACAGTGATCTGACAGATAAGGATGAAGTAAAACACGTTCCCATTCCAGCAGGGACCAAGTGCCAAGCCTGCACACACTGTGGGTCATGCCAAGCAAAGTAGGGCACTGGGATGCAAGAACAAGCCCAGCCACATGTTATCTGTTGATACTAAGGTATTTAATTAGTGATAGTTAAAGCAAGGGACCTGATAGTCTAGAAGTACATGCCAGTAGTACCCACAAATAGCCACTTTTCAGCTTTGCCAGTGCATCTCGAGCCTCTGCAGACAAGCATGTCAGACTGAGAACTTCCCTCCCTCTTCAGTCGTTGTCCCATTCGAGCAGAGACTGGTCAGATTGTTTTTTGAGGAAGGTGATGCTGCATCCCCCACATTTTCTGTGACTGCACAATGGGCAACCCAGCTCTCAGGAGAAGCTCTGAGTCTCTCTCTGACCTTCCTCTTTTGCAGTCTTCGTGGCAAAAAAGGAGGTAGAGCTTTGGGTTTCAGGAATGAGATCAATAGATCATTTACCTTCTGCTGGGAGGAAGCCACAGAGTAGGGTTTCTCATTTTGCATTTTTATCAAAAATCCCAGGAGATTTCTTGCTTATGACACAAATTGTAACAAAAGAGTTTCAACTGTTCTGAACGGAGCATAAATGAAAGTATCTGTGGCCAAGTACCAGAAGAAACATGTGAGCAAGGGTTAGAAGAATGGTATTTATTGACAAACAAGAGCATGACCAACAGCAATCAGACTGGTAAACACTCAGGAATGTGTCATTTGCATAAAGATCACAGCATTGCTGAGTCACCAGGTGAAGGATGGAAGGGTGGCATCAGGTTGATAACTGGAGGATGGCAACAAGATGTAGTGTATTTCATCTGGCCTTCCTCTGCCTGTTGTAGCAACAGAAGACACTCACTGGCCACCAGCACACCTGAAACAAGGACATGCAAAGATGTCAGCAAGGTCAGTGAGCCTGCCTAAGATTTAAGGAGGGTGAAGTACACAAGGTTTGGAGGGAAAGATGATATAGTAAGAACTGTTGACACCAAAATAGCATAAAAGACGTGACCAAAAGCCAGTTTGTTGTCATCAATCAAGAAGAACCAAAGAGACACTGAAGACTTGAAGGTCAATAGCCTTCATCCTTCATGCCACATGCAGGTTACGCCAAGCAGACCCTTTGGACAGGTGTCTTGGTGCTGGTGAGTGGGGTTGAGAGTGGGAGCAAGTGAAATAATGATTTGCTTAAAATAAATAACACCTTCCTTTTCAGTAAGGTCTAGGTTCACTTATATGAATTTCCTTCAAGGAGAAAGAAAAGTCTTGTTGGGTCAAAATGGGCATTAGCCAAGAAGTAAACATTCCTGGGAAACTCTGGGGTGGGAAACACCATGATGATGCCTGCTGAGACTTGCTTCTGCATTCCCTGTGATCTGGGACATGATCTTGGCCTTCACCCTGAACAGGAATGGATACTGAGAGAAGCTTTTTGCTTCTCACAACACCCAAACACTTGATACATAACTGGAAAGAAGTGGGACCTCTGCACCTCAGGGGCAACTCATGTAGTCATAGGAGTGCAACAAGAAGTAGGTATTTTTGTGTCTTTCCTTTGTTTTTGCCAGTGGCAATTCACCCTTGGGAAGGATCTTTTAGATGTCACTTATCCTGACACCCCATAAAGTGAATGTGGCCCTTAGCCCTGAGTTCCTTAGCTCCTCACAGGGTAGAAAAGGGGTGGGGGAAGTGAAACTGGTGCCAGAATTTGGATGCAGAACCTACAATACTAAGAAAAGTGTTGTATAGAAACAAGCCTATGAGGTGGAGAAATGGGTTGGGATATGGCTTCCTGGTGCCTTCAGGGTTGCAGTAAGAGAGGCCTGTCTGCTGGTCCCCTGCACTACACAAGGCACCAGAGCAGCAGTAAGAAAGTCCCTGCCCTGCAGAAGCAGCTGAAGCAGCAGCTGCCATCTCCAGCACTGCCACTGGCACTCTTGTGGGCACAGGGTGGAAAATTCAGTGGCTGGAGGAGTGCACCCCTGGGACTAAGAATGCTGCTGTTCTCAACCACCATCTTCCTCCAGACACAGAACTTGTCTTCAGCAGGAATCTTAATATAATCATTTTCTGTACAGATGCAGAAATGACTTTACTCTTCCATGTTCATCTCTCTGCAGGACTCCATTGGTTGCTTTCAAAAGCCTGGGCTCACAATACAAAACACCTTTCATTCCTTTTCCTTCCTTATGGAGCATGAGACGAAGTGATTTATCTGTGGCTAATGCACAGGACCATACAGCCCACAGCAGGCAGACAGCTTCTGCACTGCATGAAAAGGGGGATTTTATGGTGCCTGGGGATTGCACAAGTGTGAGCAAGTTACTGTGGCTTGACAAGATGCAGTGCATGCACTGAGCTGTGAAAAGTGGTCGTGGCTGCTCTTAGCCTACAGCAAATTGGAGGCAATGTGACTTAGCTTAACCCACCATGAAAGAAGGTGCATTCCTTGCATTTGCCACGGACTAGGAGC
The DNA here is from genome assembly GCA_020745705.1 of Hemiprocne comata. NCBI lineage: Eukaryota > Metazoa > Chordata > Aves > Apodiformes > Apodidae > Hemiprocne > Hemiprocne comata. Next base: position 6,523,979 of record CM036607.1, on the reverse strand, counting down.
ATATCCCCAGACAGCTGCTATCATCCTCTGGTGTGCTGTAATTTGTTCAAGGGCTGGAATGTGATAAGCTCTACTGGTTCTTGATAGTCGTGGCTTTCTAAGTATTGATGTCATTCCTGAAGGTAAAGCTTAGGTATGTAGGTACCTGGGAGAAGGTAAATTTTAACCTCAAAGTCACCAGGAAATGTGCAAAGTTCAGAAAGTTTAGAGTTAGCTGAGCCAGGGATCTGCAGTCCTGGTAATGAAGGGGAGCTAGAGTCAGATTTGATACCCTCCTGTGGGCCAGCTGAAGTGGTTGACCAAAGCTTCAAGCTATATTCACCCTAAGTGATGATTTGAGGATCTTTGGTGGTGTCTCTAGTTTGTCTACATGGTGACTGAGGATCTGTCCTCCAATCACAATCGGTACAGGCAAGAGCAGGTCTCCAAGATGTAATGCCCTTGTGGGGAAGAACCTTTCAGAGGAAGCATCTGGGCTCTGCAGAGCTGCAGATATTCAGGCAGAACTGAAGTAGAGCAGAATTTTGATTCAATTTCAGACAAATGGTGAGTTTCATATAAGAGGAAATAATGCAACTGGCCAGAAAGTAACAGTTATTGAAAAAAATCAGCTGATGGAGAGTGGATGTGGTGGAGCTGAATGACCTGAAGTCTTCTCAAGGGCAGAGTTCAAGAGCTATGGAGCAGCTCTAGCTGTAAAAAGAAGTAGAGGATAATTTAAGTTTGACAGAAGCATCCACTGAATGCAAAGAAAAGAAACTATAAGAACAGCTGCTTTTGCAGCATGCAACTGTGCCCCCCAAGGGTAATAAGCTTAAGAGATATTATCAGATACATCAGATTGTCCTTACCTAGGGGATGCTCTTGTCAAGCAGCCTCTACTCTGCATTCCTCTGGTGTATTAGGAAGCAGTGAAATGAGACCTGAATAATCTTCTAATGGATGGCTGGGACAAGTCACCTATATCATCTGGGTATTTCCAAATGGAATTGTAGAATGACATCATGGAGACTTGAGAATGTGTGTGCTACAGCACAAGGCTCAGTTGAGTTATGAGTCAAGTCCCTATCCTGTCAATGGAGAGAAACTGGTGCACTGAGGGCACAGCATCTCCTACAGCAGAGACCTGAAATAGGTAAGATGGATCAAGGCTTGGAAGAGTCAATTTCTCCTCTCTGAGTGCAATGACAGTCTGTGGAGATTGATGCAGATGCTGTAGACATCGAAAGTCAGGGGAGACAAGCTCCAGCTTTGCAGAGCTATTCCTCCATGCAGCTTACTCCTGAATGATTTGTCAGGAGCAAAAGAGTGTCTTCATGTCTGCTTGGCATCTAGCTCCTAGTAAAGTGGCACGTGAGAATCAGGGACTCTCTTAGCACAAATGGTTGACAGAGCCAGGCAAAGCAGCTGAAATTGCAAACACACCTAGAAAGCTTTCAGACTCATCATCACAAGCAAACAGGTTCTTTGCCTTGCCTCTTCACCTCAGTAACAGTGTCAGGATGAGGCTCACTCCTCACATGCTGAATGTGAAGAAGAGTAGGAGAGGAGACTGTGACCAACATTTGTTGTGCCACCAAGCCAGGAAACACTCAGTGCTTCTCAGGGATTCCCTAGCCTTTGAAATGCATTACCACAGACCAAGCTGGTTCATGACCCTCTTGATATCCTCTGTGTTAGCTTTGACACCTGCTACAGGTGAGTTAAATAAATGTACATTCATGTGCTGTGGACATCACAAGGGTCTACTTACACACTACCTGGTATCTGCAGACATGATGAATTTATTTGCTTCTACAAGTTGTGGGAAAAACAAAACCAATCCAAACAAAACCCAAAACCATATACCTGGAAAGGGAGATTCCTGCCTTTGTCTCCAGGGTTTCAGCTGCAGACAGTATGTAAAGGAAAACATCATCTTCCCAGAGTGCACTTTGATCTGGGTGCCTTCCAGCATGCTGGGCAGTAGAGCTCTGCAACACTGCAGGGTGCAGTGCCTTGTGGGCTTCTGCAGACTCTACAGAAAATGCATGCAGCATCTTGTGGTGAATTTGCTGCTGTTTTGTCAAAAGCCCCATTGCTGGAATAGATCGATTATTTAAAAAAAAAAAAAAAAAAAAAAAGGTTTTTGGGCTGCAATTCACAGATCCCTTCAGCCTCTCCCATCAACTGCAACATTACAGTGGAATCTCCTCTTGTAAGTGCAAGTAGGGTTCAAACAGAATTTCTCCCTTCATGGGAACAGCTGATTACTCAGCTTCCCCTGTATCCTGTGGATTGATTAATTTGAGCCATGCAGCACCAGATTAATTTGAAAAATCAGCCAAGGCAAGAACTTATTTTGCCTTGAGTCTTTGCTGAAGATCTTTCTATTCCCTGCACTACATCTCTACGATCTGTCCCTGAGATCTGGGAGTGCTGCCCCACTGTCCCCTTCAAAGAGCTACTGTCCCTTTTCCAGGAGTATCCGTGCCTCCTGCTGACTGCAGCATCACACTAATCCTGCTGCTGGGAGGTTGCACTGAGGACTGAAGGTAGGTTCAGGATATTTAGCTCCAAATGCTAAAAAACTAAAGCAATCCCCAGCACCTGCCCTGCCAGTTGCCCTCCCTGAGTGGTGGGAGGGTGGGGATTGTGCAGTGCAGCTGACAGAGGGGGAGTGGCAGCAGGCTTGTCAGAGCTGTCTATATTTAGGTCCCCACAGGTTGGAACAAGAAAGCAGGAGGTCTCCTTCTTGTTCTCCCCTTCCACGTGAGTTTGCCTGGCAGGGGTGTTGATCAAGCCTGACCTCATTTTATAGCTCCATTTAAACTTCCCCAGCCTTCTGAGCTGACAGGGCATCCTCATGAGGTCCGTCAGATGGGTTTCTAACATCTGCTCATTAAAGCTCTGTCTGTGTGTGTGAGTCTCAGAGGCAAGCTGCCTGGTTTGCTTCAGGTGCCTGCAGACTGCAGCTTGGAGCTAAAGATTGCTCATTAGTCTAGTCCAGCACCTCATTCTGGCACTTTCCAGGGCCACAGCAAGGTGCCACAAACTTAATGGGCAGTGGGCAGTGGTGCCAGGGAAAGGGACCTTTATGTCCTAATCCTTAACTGATAAGTAGAAGGTGACATTCCCTTGGGCAGTTGCCTTTGCCATTATCTCAGTTCTTCCATCTGCAGATATTTCACAGCCTGCAGCTCTGCTGTTGTCCAGCCCTCTGGAATGGGTCACAGTTGGTGATTCAATGAACTGCTGCTGAAGGAATTGATCTCATGCAGCAGGGGACCAGATATTCTCTCTCCCAGCTGCTGCTCTCTGATGTATTCTCTTTCCCTAACTCGTGCACATGCATCTCCTCCATCTCCCCTTCCTGCTGGGCAGGTTTCACCCGGTGTCTTGCAGCAGTCTCACTGCTCCTCCTCAGTGTCACCTCCACACCACTGATGGTGACTGTGGTACCAGAAACCTCAGCACACAATTATGCCTCTGCTGTGCAAGAACCCACCTCCTTAGAGGCTGTGGGATCCTGATGGCAGAGGTCAACACACTAATCCATCTCCAATGCAACAGAAGTTTGAGAGAATTAAAATATTTACTTTCTTGTCACACTTAAAAACATAACTTTATTTTTTCTCTAATCTTCTAAGTAACCTTCAGTTACTTCCCCTCTGACACTAACAAAACCATTAAACTTTCTGCAGTTCTACTTCATTCCCTTCTGTCTGTCTCTGCTGTTTATTCCTCCCCTCATCCTATTTTTATGGCAGTGAGATAAACAAATCCAAATACTCTTCTCTGGACTGCTGACTTCTTCAAAATCGTGTCTTGACTGTTGTGCTGTTGCCACCACCTCAATCTTTAATCAAATTTCTTAGTTTTCCCTTCCTTAACTTCCAAACTAAGGACCACCAAGTCCATTCAAGGAGCTTATGACAATATCTGGAAATCTCTGAATACAAAATAAAGTTTAGTGGTAAAAGGTCCACACTGAGAGGACTTTCTAATTTACAACCTCTCCATTGTCCATGGTAGGCAAAAGTCTGAAGTTCAGTTCACAAGACTGATTTTGCTTTCATCCTTGATTTGTTCAGAAATTAAATATTTCAACTCTTGTTCTGTCTTGAGCTGTTTGGGATGAAGCTGCTCTGGAATGACCATTCTATGTCATAACTGCCTATTGTGGGAACTGAAGAGAAATTAAGGACAGTCTAATTGAGGCTCCTCACAACCCATCCTACTCTCATCCTTCACCCAGAGCAAATCAGAGACCTCAGCCTTGCAGTGCTGGATGGAGAGTTAACATGTTCCTGGGGCAGGATTTTCAGGTTGTCAAAGCAAATTACAGAAACATCAGGGATGCAAATTCAAAACATTCCAGAAAGCTTGTGGGTTCCCACACAACCACGGCTGAATCCCTGGACAGTGGTATCATGATCATGTCTTTCCCATGTCAGCACATACAGGATTTTTTCTTATCAGAACCCAGGCTAAATTCTTTTAACAAAATTGTCTGTGAGTCTTCTCTTATATTTCTTTTGTCCAAGTTATTTTCTTTTAGGGTTTTGCAGATAATAGTACTTTTTTTTTTTTTTAATTTATTTTTTATTATTTTTTCGTGGTTTTTTGTTTGGTTTGTTTTTTTAATCATCTTTCCAATACACACATATGTGTCTGGAGCAGGCTGGGGAAAAGCTTCAGATACATTTCCCACACATGAGAACATTAGAACAAACAACAGGAGAACAAGTGGCAGTGAAGACAAGTGCTGTACCTTGGGTGTTTAAAGAGCCCATAACACACCATGTCCTCATGCATCAGCAGCTGTGGCCTCATCTGCACACACCTGAGCTCTTGCTCAGTTTGGGGCTTCTCCTACCCTCCTGAGAAGAAGCAAAACCCTTTCCAAAAAGATACTTTGTCTTTCATTTCCCATGTTGGGAGCTGAAGAGGAACCCAATGTCTCCTTCCCCATCCACCTGGTTCCCAGACATGAAATCATCTACCTCCAGCAATTTTTGCCTTACCCTACGTAAAGTCTCTTTACTCTCTTGTGTGCAGTGAACTCAAGTCCTAGACTGACCCTCCAATTCTCCCATTCTTAAAAGGCAACTGTTAATTGGAATCACTTTTCAGAATATGTGCAGAACTGAGTCCTGCCTCTGCCAAGGGCACCCTAATTAAACTGTTTCTCTACCGAGTGCAGTTCACTCCCCTTTGGCACATGATGCCTGATTTCAGTTGATGTGCTCCTTTTCCAAACTGCCATGAGAAACAGAGCTTCCAGGAGGAAAAAAAAAAGACCCAGACTCTACTCCCAGTGTCCTGAACAAGACCAATGATGAAAAGAGGGGAGAGATCTCACGGGAGAGATCCTTCAGTTTCTTGCACTAAGTGATCTTTGCTGCAGTATCTCTATCAACATCTTCAGCCCCCTTAGGCTACGAGTCCTTGCTGATCCAAGATTACATGAGCTGCCTCCTCCAGCTGGCTGACACTGAGTACTGGGAGTGGGACCTGGTGGCACGGTGGCTGCAGAAGGTCACAAGCAAGGCTGCATACAGCCAGAGTGATCCAGGCTGCAAACCCTGCCCAACCTACCTACACAGGTACCTGTATCTCAACCAGTACAGAAGATGCAGTTTCAACCTTGTTGATAGGATATTTCCCTGAACGATCAAAATAAACAACATGACACCCAGCAAAGATGATGAGGGAGCCCAAATAATTCCAACAATTAGCCAATAATGTCAATAAAATGTTCCTAGAATGGTTTTCAAGGTTTCCAGTGCGTAGGTCACTGATTTATCTCATTTTGGATTGAGATGTCTTCTGGGCCAGAACACAGCTGCTGCTGAACAGGGCACAGTATGGAGTTCAGGAAAAGACAAAGAAGTCTGGAGCCACGTCCCCCGCTGATATGAAAAAGTAGAACATCTTTTCCTGCTTCACCACTTCATGCTGTCATTTCAAACGTGCAGCCTGGCTCTGGCTCCCAGTGGAACCTTGGGCAGAATTGTCAGACAGATGCAATAACTTCTGTTGGAAATCAGGATAAGGTTAATTCAGTACCCTTTATATAATCAATACAGCCAGGGGTCTTCCCAGACTGTAACCCTTCACAGCCTCTTTCCAGATCCAAAATACATCGACTTAGTTTTGACTCACAGACCAACATGCTAGAACTCAGCATCTTGCCCTGCAGCATCCCAGCTCCCCTTGGTGGTCTCCCATGTAGTCCTGGCCAGCTCATGGGAACCACCACACATCTACTCACAGCAGCAAACCTCTCCCACTGGTGTCTGTGGGGCCACTTTGCGTGGCTGTCCCGTACAACCACGGAGTCTCCCTCAGACTACTGCAGCTTGTGTGGACCTTGCAAGACTTCACCCCAGTCAGTCCTCTCGTGCCCAGGGTGGAGCACCCTCCCTGTTGGCCTTATGGAAATTCCCTATTTCAAACTGCTTATTTGGGGTAAAAAGAAAGAAGCGAGCCAAAGCTGACTCCCTCAGACACCATCTGGCCCCAGTGTAGCTCTCTGCAGGCACCATCTCCACTGATGGCTTGGGAACATCTGGACACCAGTCTTCCTCATGAAGCATACATTCAGGCAGAGAACTCCACCCACCTCTTTTTCCAGTCACCCTCATCTTTGCTGAGTGTCATCTTAAAATACTCCAGGTTTATATATTCCTACATAACAACAGGGCCTGTTGCAAAGCATGGAGCTGGCTATGGCTGCTGGCTTTAAATGTCCTCCTGTTCCTCAAGGCTGAGATAGCTCTTGCACAAATGCAGTTACCACAGCAAGGTGTCATTCCTACTACAGGGTGGGTCACTGAGCTGTCACAGCTCTCAGGGGTTATCCTGGCCTAGAGCTACCCACCTTTTATCAGAAACATTTCTCAAAAGCATGAAAGAGAGAGAGAGGAGACACGCTGGCCCCATGACACAGCAGGTAATTGTGGCACTCCTGGACTGTGCACGGCTCCCAGACTCTTCACAGGAGAACGTTCAGCCTTCTGTCTGGATCCATGGATTGGCATGCACACCTGCCTACCCGGGATACTGATCTGCATGTTCCAATAAATTCTGTAGAAAGATGGGCCAGTACACGTATTTCAAGCTGTTCTACAAAACTGACCACTTTTTGGAGGTGTTAAAGCTGTGGGAAGGTGTAAATCCTATAGAAAGGACCAGAAAGGCAGGGTGCAAGGGAGGCAAAGGTAGCAATAAATCTATTTATTACATGATCCTTAGGTGATAAAATGTATTTATCTCCTTTTTTTTTTTTTTTTTTTTCCCCTGCACTTTGTCCTGCAAGCCTTCTCCAGGGCAGGCTTCAAAAGTCCCAGAGCGACTTCACTCAGCTAATGCTTTTTTTAATCAAAAATCCTGTTCCTTTCCTTCCTGAAGACATTATTACTCAGGGTGAATGAGATTTGTCTTATAGACTGTGACTTTTCAGGGGTAAGAACAGGAACCTGAAGAGGGAGATATGGCACTTCACTGGCCGAGAGTCTGTATTTCCCTTGTGAATACTGTGTACCAAAGCATTTCGTAAGGTCTTGTCACCTGTTACATCTCAACAACTCCCTTTTTTTTGTCAGTGAGTGCAACACAATGCACCTCTTTGGTAACTACCTGACTTGCTGTTCATACTTAAAGGCTTCCATCTCTCAAGAATCAGGCACTTAATCTTAGATAAAAATCCTGAATCTTTGCTCAAAATCTCCCTGCCCGGACAAAACCGAGTTACTTGAAGTCACAAAGGTCATAGAAGAAGGACAACACTTGACTCTCCACAACCACAGGAATCTCTCTGATGTCTGATACCTTTTCCTATTAGAGAAGGATTTTTCCATCCCAAAAATATTTGAAACAGCTCGAAGGTGGGGTGATTTTTCATGGAGGCCAGCTGTGCTAGTGTCAGTTTCACTGGCTGGTAAAGCCTGGGCAGTCACTGGGACACACCTGCCCTGTTCCCAAAGCCTGGGGCACCAGCAAAGCAGAGATGGGAGAGAGGAGCTGTGGGAACTCACAGACTGTTTTGGGTTGGAAAAGACCTTAAAGCTCATCTAGTTCTACACCCCCTCCATGGGCAGGGGCACCTCCCACTAGACCAGGTTGCTCCAAGCCTCATCCAACCTGCCCTTCAACACTTTCAGGCATGGGGCAGCCACAGCTTCTCTGGGCAACCTAGACCAGTGTCTCACCACCCTCAGAGCAAAAACTTTCTTCTTAATATCTAACCTAAATCTCCCCTCTTTCAGTTTGAAACCATCTCCCCCTCATCCTATCACACCATGCCCTTGTAAAGGTCCAACCCCAGCTTTCCTGTAGCCCCTTCAGGTACTGGAAGGCTCAGTGACTCCATACTAGAGAAGGAAGCCCAGCATTGTAAAATCTCCTCAGCTCTGGTTGAATGGTCCACATTGCACCAGTGAAACTCATTTGTCCCTTCTAGTCTTCACCACATGCAATGCTCACTCTGCTGCAGCCAGAGATGTCAGAGCAAAGAGGGTGAACTTGGGAGCAGAGCAAAGTCTCTATCCAATAACATCAAACCTCTCTGTGCAGCCTCATGATGAACTCAGGGAAGAAATTGTTTATGTGCCTGTTTGTATGGGCTGAGAGAAGCTGTAGCAGCTGGGTTAGTCTTGCACCCATCCAGTAAGGACCAGAAGGTTGAGGCCAAGCAAGTGCCCTGAAAGGATGCTCAGAGAAACTAACTAGACTTTGTTCTGCAGGGATGATGGCTCAGGCTTCAAATCCTGATGATTTCCCTGCAAGACAATACTGAGCCTGAGTCACAGTGTGGTACCAGAGGCCCCACACTGGCTGGAGAGCTGTTCCTTGGCAAAAAATGGACAGCCTGGTTCTCCTGATGCTTTCCAGTTCTGTTGACAGCAATTAACCCAGATATGCCAGGAGAAGTCTGGCAAAGTGCAGATTTCTTTCCTGAATCCTCTGGCTTATTCAGAGGGCTCAGCATCCTAGCAAGATGTGCTCCATTTTCTGCAGTGTGTAAAAAGAGGCCTCAATATGAAAAAGCTGGTATTTAAACCTGAGAAAACCATCTAGACATCCAGATCTCACTGGATTAGTTGGAGCTACACATCTAAATGCCCCAGGCAGTTCCACAGATTTCAGCTCACACAGCCAAGAGCTTTGATGTGCAAGTTTCATGGAAACAGCAGTGTTGTAGAGTGGCCACAACATCCTGCTTGGCCTCAGGACTGGTCAGCAGGGTGTATGAATTAATGAGCAGCATCCTGGGCTGAAGGACTGGCAGAGTGAAGCTGTTCACAACCCACTCTCCAGCATGATTTTAACTGCATCCTTTTTTCTTGCAACCCACTCCCTTTCTAGTTCATGCATGAAAACATGACCTACTGTGACACCAAGTCAAAAAGCACTTAGACATCTGACTCTTACTCCTCAGTTCACAGATAGTGTCGATTGATGATTTTAATGGCAGCTTGGGCACCTAAATCCACTCAAAACCTGGCCCTTTAGCCCTCCTGTTGGACAGGTCAAGCCCTCTCCACTGAAAAAAAATGCCTGTTCTTCAGTTTGCATTGGCTCCAGTCTGAACTAGTTTGACTTTGTATCTCCATCTTCTTTGATCTTAATTTCTCAGTATCTCTGAGGTGACAGATGAGGTTGACTGACTAAGTTCTAAATCTGTGATGCCTCAGACTGAGAAAACTGCACTTGTTGTAGTGTGTGTAGGCCTCTGAGCCATGGTTGCACCTTTGCTAAAACACTGGAGCTGTCAGCACCAGTAGAGCCAGCAGATGAGATGTATTTCCAGGACACACAGTACAGAGCTGCACCTGTCCAGATCAGCTGTGAAACCTGCAGACCACCTTGGTTCACATATGTTCATGAAAGATGTTGCATTTCCCAACAGCAGAGGCAGCAGACTCTACTCTAGACAGTTCATTTCCTGGCTACAAACATCCTACTTTAAGTTAGTCCCACAACATTGACAGCTCCTTTTCCTAACCTGTTTCACAATTGGGCTGCACTTTGTTACCCACCTCTTGTCCTCTCCCAAGGGAACTTCTTTTTTTGTATTGAGAAAACTAGTCCTGTAGTATCCTTAACAAGGGTGAGTTGATGTTTACATTTAAAGATGTCTTTGCAGTGGTTGGGTACAGGGATTGTCTGTTAAGAATACAAATGATTTCCTAAAAAGCTGCTTTCACAATAGGGAGACCAATACAAACAGCCTTCTGAACAACACCAATGACTTAGGAAGTTAAGGCCAATTACAAAATCCACTAAGGTGCTAAGCCAAAGTCTTGTTGACCTTCATCAAGACAGAACTTCCCAGTGTAAGTACTTCAAAGTAGCTGGGGCCCTTTACTCTTCTGAGAATCTGGACCATAGATCTTGAATCATTGTAGAAAATAAGATTCTGGTGCTTTCATCACTCATTCACCTTTGAAAATGTTACTTTTCCATTTCCAAGATTCCTTAAAGGATTCTGCATCATTAGGAACAGTGTTGGCTCACAAGTTCTCTGCTTTTCTCCTCCACTTAATGTTGAGTAGACACATGGCAAACACTCAGTTTCAGTGCTAGTGCTTTCATTTTTGCATTGAAATGGATCTTTTTGTAATGGAGAGGTTAAAATCTTACTTGTAGAAGCAGATCATTCTTCAAGGAAACCATTTCTGGTTTAAAAAATAAATCCAGAATAGATTAGTGAAAAACCTACTCTGCATCCCTGGGACTCTCCTCAGCCACCTGACTCTTCACACTGTCCTTTTCAATTTTCAGACAACATGTAGTCATGTCCCAGCAACACCACAGCTGCCTGCAAGGAGGTCTCAGCCACCTCAGGTCTATCTTAGGAGCTTATGCCATGACCATCACCTCTGATCTACTCATGTGCTTCTTATGTTTAGATGGACAGAGAAGGGTTGAATGGATTTAAGGGTTTAAATGGGACAAATTATGGATAATTAGCTATGGCAGAAAATAGTCACTGTGCTGTCAAACAGCTTTTATTATTCATATGAGGGGAAATGAGAACAATGCAAAGGGCATTTGTGTGCTCTGAATAAGGGCACTGGATCTTCGCCTTGGTAGCTCTTGTGTCTCTCATGCAGCCTCAGTTTCCAAACATGGAAAAATACTCCCAACATGGGACCACTGGTGGACAGCTGGTTGAACATGAGCCAGCAGTGTGCCCAGGTGGCCCGGAAGGCCAATGGCATCCTGGCTTGGATCAGGAATAGTGTGGCCAGCAGGAGCAGAGATGTGATTCTCCTCCTGTACACAGCACTGGTGAGGCCTCACCTCGAGTCCTGTGTGCAGCTCTGGGCCCCTCACTTCAAGAAGGACGTTGAGGTGCTGGAGCAGGTCCAGAGGAGAGCAACAAGGCTGGTGAAAGGACTAGAGGGAAAGTCTTATAGGGAGAGGTTGAGGGTGCTGGGGTTGTTTAGCCTGGAGAAGAGGAGACTCAGGGGGGACCTCATCACTCTCTTCAACTGCCTGAAGGGAGGTTGGAGTCAGGTGGGGGTTGGGCTCTTCTCCCAGGCAACCAGTGACAGGACAAGAGGGCACAGCCTGAAGTTGCTCCAAGGGAGGTTTAGGTTGGATATCAGGAAGTACTTCCTCATGGAGAGGGTGATTAGACATTGGAATGGACTGCCCAGGGAAGTGGTGGAGGCACCATCCCTGGATGTGTTCAAGGCAAGGCTGGATGTGGCACTTAGTGCCATGGTCTAGATGGTGTGGTGGTGTTGGTCATAGGCTGGACTTGATGATCTTAGAGGTCTTTTCCAGCCTTGGTAGTTCTGTGATTCTGTGTGATTCTGTGAAAAGCAACTAATGAAGCAGCAAGGGGCTCAAGGCAGCATGCAGTACCCTGCTTCTGAATCAAAGCCCTCCTGCTCATTTCCCTTTCCCCTCTTCACGGGTGGAATTCGGAACCGTTGGTGATTAACCCCGGATGAAGCCAAAAACAGGAGCAAGAAAAACAAGGGCAGCCCAGGAGAAGAGCTGGCACTGGTCCCCCTGCAGTGTTTATTTGGTGGTGTTAGATTTCCTGCTCTCTCTGAAGTGCATCTGTACATCAGGATGATGGAGGATCAGAGGGAACAGAAGTTTGCTGAGAAGCAGCCCAGATACCTGCAATGAACCACAGCAATTAGAGCTGGGGCCTGTTCTTAGTGAGCTCAGAATTCGACCACGAGCATAATTCTCTTAGGTTTATGAATTCCTCATTCTTCCTGAAATACAGAAGAGACTGACTCTTAATTCAAAAGCACTGAGGAAGAGGAGGTGCTCACATATGCATATGCAGACAGGTGGGTGACAGATGTTCCTCTGATGTTCTCCATCTCTCCTTTAAAGCATGTGAGCTTGGAGATTCCCCAAAAAGGTCCAACTGAGGTCCAAACAGAGCCCAGTTCCAGACTCCCTAGGAAACATACAAACATTAGTCAAACCTACTTTGCCCACTCCTCTGCTGACTGTGTGAGCTTCTCCTCAGAGCCCAGGAGCTGACAGCTTCCAGAGACAACCTCCATTTTTTAAATTTTTTTTACTGTGAGAGTGACAGAGCACTGGAACAGGCTGCCCAGGGAGGTTGTGGAGTCTCCTTCGCTGGAGACATTCAAAACCCACCTGGACAAGTTCCTGTGTGATGTGCTCTAGGTGACCCTGCTCTGGCAGGGGGGGTTGGACTAGATGATCTTTCGAGGTCCCTTCCAACCCCTAGGATTCTATGATTCTATGATTCCACTCAGTGTGAGTCAAGGAAGAGGGAGAAGAATGGATAGGGAATGTCAAGGGGAGCTCCTTAAAGACAGTTTGTGGGAGGAGGCTGTTTCCTACAGTGATATTTCCTAGGGAGGTTACAGCTGATTTGAAAATTCATAAACCCATTTTTTTTTTCTGTGGATTTTCCCAGTTGCTGAGCACAGGAGAAGCCAGAACCACATGCTTGCAGAGAATCAACACTGGCAAGGGAGTCTGAGGTGAGATTGTCTATCACATGGTTATAAGATGTTACGTCTTGCCTGTAGTGAGGATGTCACACTGTCTTACAGCACATCCAGGAAAATATGATACAGATTCATGATAGTGGATTGTTTTGCTGTCATTGCATACCCCTGATTTACCAAGCAGTGATTCAGCATTTTCCTAAGTGTCCTCAGCAAAGGAAGAGAACATGCAGACATGAAGATGAGATGGAAATGTGTTAGAAAATTAAATCCAAATTCAAAATGTTCAAGTAATGGTTTGGCAAAAAAAAAAAAAAAACACAACAAAAACAAGCCAACCAACCTACAGCAACAAAAAACATCTTGGATGCTGTTCTCCAGGGAAAAGTGCCTCCAGAGGGAGATTTGCCTTTAGATACTTCTCCTGGATGAGATGAACTGTCTTCCTGAGATGCCTTTATCTCCCAGGTAACCGGAGGGACTCAAAGAGGGAGTGACTCAGACTTACATCTCTTAAATGATGTCTAGGTGTAAATCCTACTCATACTCTCGAGTTAACAGCTTCAGTAATATTAAAAAGAGCTCTGGCAGCTGCAGTAGATCACAAGCAGTGTAAGATACCAGTGTCAGACAACTATGGTGAAGGCAAATGTCCTATTTGCACTGTCACACATGGAAACAGAGCTGGAAGGATGTGTAAAGCACTGCTGGACCCTGGCAAGGTCCCAGGAAGGGTCCTGTGCCCACGAGGCCATGAAACTTCAGGAGAGCTGTGGACCAGTTGGAGATCATCCTCACAGAGCAGCAAAAGTAGGGATATGTCTGGAAGACATAATCTGCATGGAAAGACTATATGGAAAGACTTCTGGTAGTGAAGAGAAAACTAAGGGAAAATTTCCATGGGTGAAAAAGTGGAAACATTTCCCTGGGAGGGTGATGAAAACTCCTTTTTTTGGGAGCATTTAAGAGGGACAGAGGCACAAATGTAATATATCTTTTTTTTGGCAGGGAGTGCCAGCTCCATTCCTTTGTGAATCAATGGTTTTATATTTCTTTTAGTAGAAAAAGTGTATTCCTTATATAAAGGAGGCAGAGGAAGGGAGTAGCCTGCATGCACAGGCAAAGCCATCCAATGCCTCAGAGATATCTTTCTCTAGGGAGCCAAGACACAAAAAAAGGAAGGATGAGATATTTTCACAAAAGGCAAGGTAGATGCAGGGGAAATAAAAGATTTTGCCCAAAGTCAGCTGCACTGTCTGAGAGAGTAGGTAACTGAAAGCAGACCACGTGGGAATGGAACCAAGAACTGCCTTTAGATTAACTGAAGAGCATTGTGAATAATTTACAGCCTCTTTTAATAAACATTTTGCAAGGAGCAGTGGCTGCTTAATAAAAAGTGTTAAAATGAGCAAAGCAAGTTACTGAAGAGAACTGACTTGTCCATGTCTGATGAGGCAGGCAATAGGAGTATGTATAGTGGTGTAGTAGTATATAGTGTAATAGTCTCTATATATTTAGTAGTAATAGTCATAGTAATGCTTGCAACTCCTCAGGACCATCAAACCTGTTTCATGAACACCTGAAAAGCCCAAAAATTTTCCAGAGAAGAGAAATCCAGCAAGTCAAAAGCCCTTTGTGACAAAGCTGGACTTTCGTGACTTGTTTCTAGGTTTTAATCCTGAAGAGGGAAATGGTTATATCATCTGTTTCGAACCCTCCTGTGGTAACTGCCCTGAGGCATCTTAGCGAGGTAATTAATTTCAGGAGGAATTACCCAACCCTTAATTTTTCTGAGCAATTATCAGCTCAGGTACCAGCCAGGAATCGGAGCGTTCTTTGCTCCGATGATGGCTGGGTACAAGTAGCTACAGACTCCTCTGCGATGCTGCAATTTACCAGGAAGTCTCCTGAGGTATCTGTCTTGAGATGCCTTCACCCGATGAGCGTGCCCAGATAGCAATCACAACCTCTCCCATGTATTTAAATGGGCAGTTTTGATGAATGCTGTGAGTTTTGCTCTCTCTCTCTCTCAGCTTTCTGTTTGGGAAAGTAGTGCAAAGGGCTTGGGCTGCAGGAGCAGCTCAGGCTTCCTCCTTACCAGGCACAGCCAGCAAGGGCAATGTTATGACTGCAGAGAGGACTTTTGGGATCTGCACTGGGGTTTGTTTCTCTGTTTAAGTACTTCTGACAGTTGCTGCTGGGTTTTCTGTGCCTCAGTTTCTCCCCCTGTGTATACATAAGCTTATTGTTCTTTGCAATACTGTTTTCTTAACCCACAAGGGTTCCTACCCTTCACTGCTGGAGAATTAAATTGCTGTCCAAAGTCTGTCTAGGTGGCTTGTCTGCTGGGTACTTGAGGGTGGGTGGTAAAGTCTCTGGCCTTCCCAAGTAAATGGAGTGCTTTGGTACCACCAGTCAGTGAGCAGGGAAAGCCCCTTTTTATTCCATAGCACAGGTCAACTCCTCACTTCTCCGTGTCCACCCAGGAAAGAGATCAGGTACTCAGCATTCAGCACTGCTGGTGTCCACTCTCCCTCCTGAGCTCCAGATCTTTCTGCATGAACCTCTATGACCCCACACTCTGGTCCCTCATTGACCCGGTCTTTTCCACCCCATTCCAGACAAAGGGGACTCCCTGAATTCTTCTGTCAAATGGACCTGGAGCCTTCTGGCCCTCCTTTGCTTGACTGATGGTTGATTCATGAGGGACTTCCACCCCCCACAGCCAAGCACCAGCAAACCCTTTTCCAGCATCCCTCAGCCAGTGTTTGCCAGGTCCTACCTGGAAGTCCCTGAGATGTGTTTGCTGTTAGCACCTCTCAGCAACCAGTCACCAGCTGGTTCTTTATTAATGCACTAACTAATAAACTGGGTGACTAGAGTGTTGGTTCTTCAGGGCAGAGTCATGTGTCTAGTTGGGTTTCAAGGTGCTGTGTTTAGTTTCAATGCTCTATAAAGGATTTGCTGTGATAAGGGACAGTGTTTGTGAGACTAAATGAGGGTGACAAAACTTTTCCTTGTGGCAGCATTAGGCACTGCCTGCCATCACTGGCCTGCTCTGCTGGAGCTGGGTTTGGCTGCATCCCCAAGGTGCATGTTCAGGGTAAATCCTTTTTACTTTTTGGGCCCTGCAAGTACCAGTGGGAAATGGGATGCAGGGAAAGGACAAAAGGACACAGGACAAAGCCAGTCTGTAACCAGGTATCTCCTTCCCAGCAGAGCAGCTCCACTCCCCTGCTGCACAGGCTGGGCCAGCAGATGCCAAGAAACATCCTGGAGTATGACAGGTTTTGTTAAATATTGACATCCAGTTTACAATGGATGGGTGGAAGCAGCCAAGGGATGGAGGAGAGAGGACTACATGCTGAGGACTACACCAAGGGACAAGGGGACATGCAGCATGTGGGTGCAGTGGCCAAGAAGATAATTTCTGACCTTGAGTGACCTAGTGTTTGGGATACAACTTTTCCTGGATGCAGCTGAATATTGACTCAGCCAAACTGCAATGAACTCAGAACTACAGCGAAGAGCTTGGTCACTCCAGGAAGAACCAGGAGGTTGTGGTGTTGGTCTGAGATGGTGGTTTTACACACAGACTAGAAAAGCTAATGATCAGTCCTCTAGAGCCACAGAAAAAAAGGGGTCTAACTTACATGACAGCAACATGAATGGAAAATGAGCTGCTGTTTGTCATTCTGGGAGATGGTGTTTTTACTTTTTGCAGTTCCTTACTGAGCAGGCAGGTGTGGCAGCTGCCTGTAGATGTGATGCTAGTGACGGGAAGAGAAAATAGTAGCCTGATGAAAATCACTTGGGAATACAGTGGAGTTAATGCATGTATTAAGCAGCTAGATTTAGGGATATATCTTATCTGCATACACTTGCTTCTGGGACTGGCATGAACACAGTGTGGCTGAGCTATGCTTTTGTACAAGACTTGACTCCTGGCTGCTTTTTATCCCTACACGGCCTGACTGAGGATGCCAGAAGTCTTGTCATGACCTCAGTACTCCTGGGGGTCAGTCTGAACCCCAGCTTTAAGAACACTAGGTATTTTTATATGTGGATATCAAACGTGTCCAACTGCTTTGTTGGAATCTGAAGGCAGGTTAAACTTCTCATGTAGATATAAACAGGGCTATCACCAACTGCACTTACATGACTGACTTCTGCAAAAAGCAACCTAGGCCTTGTTTGCTTTCCTTGGCTCCCATTCAGAGATGATGGAAAGGTGATGGAGAAGCTTGAACCAAAGCCCACTGAAGATGAGGTTGTGCTGGAGAAGGCATTCCTTTAATTACCAGTAATTCCAGGGGCCTCCATGCTCTCCACATGCCCTGTGCTGTCTGCTTGGAAGAAAAGCTTTCCAAATCTTGTGCTACAAGATGGACTCCTCACTCCTGCAGTTTGCAGGAAGACTTGTGCATACTCCAAAAAAATTCTGGACTCTGCTGCTGGAGAAAAGCATCTGTGGCTCCAAATCTGCCCAAACAAGAGAGGTGGCTTCATCATACCTGCCTTGGTGACATACAGAGTAGTTGTTTGAACAGATGTCTCACAACCTGGAAGCAGGCTGAGGTTCAGGTAACTCTAAGACATCTGTAGTGGTCATGAAGATAGTACTTGGTTAGGAATCCTTATGTCTGAGTTTCATTGTGAAGCAGCATCCTTGGCCTACTTGACAAGGTGTGAGGTGATCCAACATTGGGCACAGGCTACACAGGAGACCCCGCAGCTATGAGCCACTCACAAATGGACAGTTAAAAAAATGCAGATCTGCAGCCAAAAAAAACTGGTTTGAAGGGTAACAATGAGAACAAGGAGGAAGCATCTAAGGAATGTGAATCATAGAAACACAGAATCATAGAATCATTAAGGTTGGAAGAGATGTTCAAGATCATCGAGTCCAACCGTAATCCAACTACTACAGCCATTAGACTATATCCTGAAGCACCACATCTAAATGCTTCTTGAACACCTCCAGGGATGGCAACTCCACCACCTCCCTGGGCAGCCCGTTCCAATGCCTCACCACTCCTTCAGTAAAGAAATTTTTCCTAATATCCAACCTAAACCTCCTCTGGCACAACTTAAACCCATTTCCTCTCATCCTATCTGCTAGTTACTTGGGAGAAGAGACCAACACTGGCCTCTCTACAACTTCCCTTCAAGTAGCTGTAGAGAGCAATAAGATCTCCCCTCAGCCTTCTCTTCTTCAGACTAAACAACCCCATTTCCCTCAGCCTCTCCTTGTAGAACGTGCCCTCCAAACTCCTCACCAGCCTCATTGCTCTGCTCTGGACATGCTCTGGACACATGAAGGACACATGAATTTCAGTGTAAATAAACGTTACATTTCAGGTCAGTAGCTAACACACAAATGTTAGCTGTTAGCACGTTAGCAAACATATAAAAATGTATCTCAGTGAATCCTGGAGAGAAAAAAGAAGAAAGCAGCAACATGAACACCAAATTACCCCCAAAAGAGGACTCTGGAGGCTGATGACTATGGTGTTATTCTCTCCAGCATCTAATGCTGCTGACTTGAAGACTCAGAGGAGTGATGGGAAGTGGGTGCACGACTCCAAGAGAAAGGATAGAAACTAAGAAATGTGTGCTGGAATTTTAATGCTGTGATTGTTATTACAGTACTTAGTGAGTACTATTACTGTACTGTTTTTTGCAATAGGTAGATCTAGAATAATGATGATTCTTCAGTTCACAGAGCTTGAGAAAGATGCTCCCCTGTATGCCCTCGGTGCTGGACATAGAATCATCAAATCATAGAAGGGTTTGGGTTGGAAGGGCCTTAAAGATCATCTAGTTTTAACCCCCCTGCATGGGCAGGGACACCTCCCACTAGACCAGGTTGCTCCAAGCCCCATCCAACCTGGTCTTCAACACTGCCAGGGATGGGGCAGCCACAACCTCCCTGGGCAACATGTTCCAGTGTCTCACCACCCTCACACTCAAAAATTGATTCCTAATATCTAACCTAAATCTCCCCTCTTCTACTTTAAAACCATTGCCCCTTTTCCTCTCACTCCACACCCTTGTAAAAAGTTCCTCCCTTGCTTTCCTGTAGCCCCATTCAGATGTATCAGAACAGCCTTCTGCCACCCCAAAAGGAAGGGAGGCAGGTGGTGAAGAGATGCCCATCTACATCCAGAGAGCTCTGGAGGCGTTGGGCCCACTCCCATCACTGCTTGGCACTGCCAGTGTTTGAGGACTGTTCATTGTTCCTTTCTCCAGCCTGGGGAATGCAAAAGCACAGAGCTGTTGAGGCTTATTGCATGGAATTGGACTGGAGCATGTCTGAAGGACTTGACATCTGTCTACACCAGCTTGGAAAGCAGTGGTGGTGCTTCTGTCTCCATTTTTCCTTCATCATATAAGAAAATGGATTCCCTGCTAAACATGGCACAGAACAACCTCCTCCTGTTTATGAAGTGCTGAATTATTACAATGATAGGAATGCTAAATTTTTCTGGGCTGAGTCTTTGCCTAGAGGCAAACTGGGACCAAGCAACCCTAATAACAGTTTATGCCACAGTTTGGAAGCACTTCTTAAACAGTAAAGCAAAATACTGCTGAATGTTTAATGCAGATCTTTCTTTTTTTTATTTTTTTTTATTGTTTTAAATAACAAATAATAATAAAAAAAAGAGTTGCTTGAGGTATGACAAAGCTTTTGTAGAAATTGTTTCTCACTTTTCCCAGGTTACAGAGCTGTCTGGAAGTGTTTTAAAATCAAATTTTCAATCAAAGAAAACTGAAGCAGAGACAAGTGGGGAAGGATGGGGGGGGGGAAACATGATTATTTGCCCTATTTCTAGACCAGCACTGCCAAATTCCTAGGGTGTTATGTAATTAGCATGCAATCTGAGTGCTCTAATCATGACAGCATGTGTTTTCTTGCCATACCTCAGGCAGTATTGCAAGTTTTTATTCATTTGTAACATATTTGAAATCTGTAACTTACAAGTTTTGCTGAGAAATGGGGGAGGGTGGAAGGAGGGAGAAAGTTTGGGATTGGTTTTTGTTGTTGTTGTTGTTGCCATTTCCAGGTGAGCTTTCTCCCTCTCCAACCCCCTTGTAACTTTCTTGGATGCTTCTGCTTGGTTGCAGCACAGGTGCTCTGTGGCTTTGCTGCTGGCTAAACCTGTGGTTTGTGGTGTGCCAGTGTTCAGTAGGATGCATGTCTTTGGGGTTTTTATTTGACATGAAGAGAGCTCCTGAGATACCATCCCTGCCTCAAGATCTTGCAGATATTTTGATAGATGGGACTGTTTATTTTTTACTTGACTCATCCACACAGAAAAATATATATGCAAACAATTTCCTCTCAGCCCTTCCTATTTTTCCTGGTAAAACCAGGTCCCTGATGCAGTGAGGTTCCTGTATGACAATTACTGGGGATAATAGAGATAAGCATCATCAGGGAATATGATGTAACCCAACCAGATTTCTCAGTGTTCAGATCTCAGAACCTTGCAGATTTTGAAATCCCCATTTTCAAGGTTACTTTCTCGCCATTTAATAAGCTCTTATCTTGTAAACTATAATAAGGTTTCAGGCCTCCATGCAATGAGATTATGGTGGGAGGGGAGCGGGATTTCTTCAGCATTTTAGTACCCCAGGGACAGAATTTTCAGGGCCAAACCCAGAGATATAATGAAGTGATGAAAACAGAACCGTGGTGCAGAGCAGCCTGAATCCACTTGCGTGCAGTTATCCTGGGCTCCCACAGCCCAGCTGGAGTCCAGCTCTGGCTTCATCCCAGCTCTGCTCTGACACATGCCCCCGGAGGAGGGAGCACAGTGGCTGTACCACATGTGGGAGAACAGCAAAAGTCAGACCTACAGTGCATTTTCTCAACATTTTCTCTCCAGCCATGCAACAGGCGAAGAAATTTCTTTAAGTAGTGGTTTTAAATATATAGAGTGATTTTACATATATTTGTTTCTTTAATTAATTAATTTATTTTTATTTTTTTTATGTCAGGAAACAGGTTTTCACAGGAAGATTCTTTAAAAATAGAGAAATGTCCTTATATTAGCTTATATTAGCATGAATAGCCTGCATTCATTAAAGTATCTCAGCTCTAGGGGGGGGTTTGACGAAAGCACAGCTGAGAAACAGGAGTCAGCCCCACACACTTCTCTGGAATTTGACAAATCTGGGTGGTATTCCCAGTATAATGCCAGGAAGGGGGTAGAGCTTTTGTCCTTCAAATCAGCAAAAGTGCCTGGCAGCAAAAGTGCCTGGCAGCAAAACTGTTCCCAGTTTACAGGAACCGGTAAGCATTGTGATCTACAGGTGGAAAATGTTTCCCTGTGGTCTGAGTTGAAATTGAGATATTTTCAGTGTGAAAACCTCCTCAGCCTCTCTAAGGCATCTAACGTGGCTTTTCTCTCTTCAGCTCTTGTCTCTTTCCCTCGTTCCTGCTCTCCCAGAAGCTGCCTCTGGCAGGGTTTGTTTTTCCCAGTGATAGGAACAGACTCACCAAATCTATGCATGGAGCCACTGCTTGTGCAGAAATTGTACATGTGAGGTTAAGTTCCCCAAATCAGTTCAGAACTAGGATTTCCATCATTCATCTTCCCAGTTCAGGGAACAGTTTAAGACATTCCAAATATTCCACACAAGCTGCAGAAGTGCCAGTTATTGCTTACTCCACAAAGGTCGTCTGGGGTTGGAGAAAGCCTCTGTGCAAACCCATGAAGCATCAGCTAAAAAGTAGAAACCCAGTGAATCCTGTTGAAACTGGGATGAGACAAAAACTCTGCAGCAGGTAGAGAAAAGGCCTGGTCTTTCAAAGCATGTGAGGGCAAAGTTTCATTCCCAGTTAGGCTCAGCTCCTATTTTAGACATTGGCAGTAGAACCCAGCGTCTAACTCATGCCTGGGTGATGCTGATAGTTACACTGTTAGAAATAAACATTTCCTCCCTCCTCAGACTGTAACAGCCTGGTTTCTCTTTTGGACTGCACTGTAAAGCACCAAGCACAGTTGGACTTAAAACCAATGAGATCTGAACAAACTATAAGTAACAAATCAGAGCAAAGGGGCACAGCTATTACAAGCCAGGCAGGCTGTGCACACAAGCCCACTGGAGTATTTCCTTCCTTTGGACAATGTATTTTTCCCCAAAAGTGAGATGGAAAACCTTCACCCCCGTCATAGACATCAGAGGCTTCCTGCTCAGATCTGTGGCCACCCCCTTCTATGCAGCCAGCCCAAGGGGCAGGTTTTTTAAACCCCACACACACACTATTACCCTCTCTGAGTGATTCCTGAAAGACCCACTGTTATCAGAGAGCAAGGTGGGCTGGAAGCACAACCTCTTTTGTTTAGTCTCGGGGAATGCGCGGCAGGAAAACATCGCCATCCTGTTTTCCAGGCACTAGCACGCAAATAAGAATGGAGGAAAAACACAGCAGCCTCTCTGACAGGCTGTGATTAATCCTCATTGTGTCCCTTCTTGAAGAGGTGCCAGAGGTGCTGCTCACCAGCCCAGAAAGGACCTGGTGGGCTGTGCCTGTGAGGCAGAGCCTGTGCACGGGGAAAAGAAGGACATCTGCAAACACAACGGTGTGTCCTGGGGTGGATGTGCCCGAGGAGTCAGGTGACTGTAGGGCCAAGGCCAATGTCAGGGGATGTCAGCAGCACAGCCAGGCAGGATGGAGGCAGCAGCTTCTCATGCTGCTTATCCCTGCCATCCCATGCAGCCTGGCTCACTTGCCCTTGCCCTGTCACTATCTCCTTGCCACCCTTGGCTAGCTCAGCCCTGTGGAACGGCTGCTTTGCTTTGTTTTCTACCCTCCACCCAGGATTGGCCTCATGATGAAATATTGCCCGAGTCAGCAGGGCTAACTCTGCCAGCTTGTGCAGAGCTGAGAGATTGCAGAAACCTGGTCATGTAAATCATAGACATCATCCCCAGGCTGTCCACAAGCCTGCAAAGCACCATGAGCTACAACGTCCTCAGGACCTGTCCTAGTGCAGTGCCAGTGCTGGGTGGGTAACAGCAGTAGGGAAGGGGCTGACACTGTGGTCTGCCCTCCCTGGCTAAAACAGGGCAACATTCACCCTCCTAACACAAGGCAAAGCCTGAGTGATGCCTCTAGGTCTCTGGATGTGCCATAAATCCTTGCTCAGTAGATTTTCCAGCAGTGCCTGTGCATCTTTTGCAGCAAAGCAACATTGGTGTTGCAGCCTGAACTGTGATAGGTGTGGAGCATCTCCATGGGCTGCCTTTGAAGTGTTCCTGGCCCTGCCACTAGTCTGCTGTGGAAGTCTGGAAGAACCCTTTAGCTCTGCTCTTAGCCAGGTATGCTGCACACCTCAAGGGATGACAGATAGGCTGCTTTATGAATGTGACACATTAATGTAATAACAGTGCTTGGAAGGTCTCCAGCTCCTTCCAGTCAAGATCCTCACTTGCAAGTCCCACTGCATGGGGTAAAACATGCTGCACACCTGTGAGACAGGAAACTGCTTCCATGATTCCTGCTTCACAGGCACAGAGGAGGGCCTCAAAAGTCGTAAACTGGAATGGAAACCACATCTCCAATCGTCTAGTAAAAAGAAGCAAAGACACAGAGACAAGGCTGAAGTGCCACCTCACTTGGCAACCAGGGAGGCTGAGGGCAGGGTCTTGGGGCTGTATTCTGCACTAACATCTGGCCACAGACATGCTACCTATGTGCTTCATTTTCCAGAGGAGTAAAGAAATGAGAATTTGTCCTGCTGTTATGCTGCAAGGCACCTTTTTGGTCTCTGCATGCAGCTGGTGTCTCTGCTTCTCTTGGACTGCAGGGCCTTTGGGTAGGGATTGCATTTGAGTTACAAGTTACTGTGCAACAAGACCCATATTCCTTACCAGGGGCCTCTGGGTCCTACCACAATATAAATTATAAACACCCTAATTAATAGTGATACATAATTGTTCTTATGTGTTGAGCAGCTTTAATGATGTCTGCAACAACAGTTCTGTGTTATTTGTATGAATCAGGAAATGTAGCTGCCAGAGCCAGGCAGGTGCAATCACAGAGCAGGATGCACTGCAGCTAAACTGGGGGCTGGTGCACTCCACACTGATACAGATCTCTGTGGTCTGAAGCCTCCAGAGAGTTTCAATATTTAAACAGAAAAGAAATTCAGATACAAGTTTCAAACATGTTTACATCCCGCAGAGGTCAAAGTCTGGTTTTGGCTCAGAAATGACCTTCCCGTGTGACACCTGCACAGCACTGGTGGGAGTGTGATACCCTGGATCCACAAGTCTTCCTGGGTTTCCTAAGCAGACTCTTCTCCACACCAGGTTGTTCATAACAAGGTGGGAAGAGGAGTTGTGGAAACAGGGGATGTGGCACAATCCCACAGTTGATGGTTAAAGCAGGTGTTTATAAATCTGACATGATCTCTCTTACAGGCAAAATACACATTGGGAATAAGCTGCATGTATTACGAAGAAAAAAAAAAAGTTAGATATTGGAATAACCTCACAGGCCACAGAGTCAGTGCCAGATAACTGTGTCTGAGTCTTGAAGAAAAACCCACCATAAGTCAGCCACAAACTGCTGGTCTTGAAGTGGGAATCACCAAGTGTCATTCCAAGTCTGCACTACTTGGGAAGGTCAGATGACATAATTATAATGGTCTGTTCTGACCTTGCAATCTACAAACCCTCATAATTTGTAATCAGGATACAAATTAATTGCCTTCTGAGTTGAGGAAGGAAGTCCTCTGCATCACCTATCTGCTCCAAAACATCCGCTGTTTCACAACAGGTTATGTGCAACGTGCAGGTTTTTCACCCTCCACGGAAGGCTCAAGTTCAGCAGCATCCACCAGTTGATTTTACCAGGCTGGCTGGTCAGATCCAACCTGGCTTGCCTTGCCAAGCTCTCAGTGATACACACAAATGTCCCATTTGGGCAGGAAATACACTGTGTGTAGATTATTATGATATTAATAATGTTGACTCTTCTTTTTATCCTGCTTTAAGCATTGTTGAGGAAACCGAAACTCTAGCTGACACATTTCTGCAAAATCAATCATCTCATTTTTTCAAATTAGTTTCTCTCACAAACACATCTTCCACAAAGACATAAAGTTTACATCTCCTTGGTGGGGAGCAACCACTGTGTCATGGCCACCATCATCTGTTCTACATGGACCAAAACACCATGGAAATGACCATGTTTCAGAGCTCATCTGACATGTCCCACTGTGCACCGTCATCCCTCCAAACCTGTGCTGCCTCCCAAAATGTGCTGAAGCACCATGGGCTGTGTGACATCCCATCACAAAACCCTACTCCAGCCAGGCCCTGTGTGCTCTTACATTGCAGATGTGTTTTGCCTGTGGAGTGTGGAGGGTCACACATGCACCAGCACCACTCCAGCCCTCAGTGTTATTTAAGGAGTTGAAGAGCTCACCATGGTGAGCAGCCTTGTTGCAGCCTCATCATCTGTCCTTCAGCTACAGAAAACAAAGACATTTGGGGAATGGGGTCTTTTCCATGTTTCCATGTATGAATTTATTTATCCTATATATTCCCCAGCAATTTGATTTTCAATCACCCTGATAACTACCTGGTAGAACTAGAAAATGCTAGCCTGTCCTTCACTGTCTGCTGTGCACCATGAGAAAGGCAGAGGGTCTGCAGTATTAGGGAGTAATTCCAATCTCATTTCCAAGCTAAGCAGAGAGGGAAGGTCTGTGGGGTTACAAGGCTGCAGTCTCCAGAGGTGGGCAGGGAGGGCAGGAACACTGGTGATGAAAGGAGGCTTTTGCAGAGGTTACTGTGCCTGCAGCATGGCTGCATGTCTCATGACTTCAGGAGACAACATCAAGAGAGGCATCTCCAGAGGATCCATCACCATGGCCATCTCTGGAGAAGGGGGTGGGGGGGCGACTTGTCTACTTGCTGCATTGCCAGTGATGTGACCTCAATGAATCCTACCTCAAGAGATTAAATTCACCATTTCCTCACACTTCAGTGCATGTGCTGTCCTCAGGAAATCCACTTCACCAGCTTTGACTCCGAGCTCTTTGTGCAGAGTATAAATAAGTCTGGGACCTTGGGGGAACACGAGGAGAGAAATGGGAGTATTAGTCAGCAGCGCTCCTGGGGGCACTTACAGCAAGAATCCAGACAGTGTCTCCTCTGGAGAGCATGGAAAATGCACTGTAGAAAATATTTTCGCAGAGCAGGAAAACACTGCATTCTTTGGATGACAAAGGCATTGTGTCACTGTCTGTGACCACAGCCATGACTCAGGAAGTTGCTGGGGAGGGAGAGGAGGGTGAGCAGGGAGTACTTGCTGCCAGCCATGGCTTGTGCTGCTAACTGTACTGTGTGGTTAGAAATTCCAAGGAAAGCACAAGGCTATTTTTTTTTTTATTTATTTTTTTTATTTATTTATTTTTAAAGACCTTAGGATTGAGGTGTAGTGTGAATGTTGCACCTGGGTCATGTGGACAAAGCACAAGCACTCAGGGTTTATGTTCTCTGGCAGGGATGGACATGCTGCTTGCTGCAGTGTCTGAGGCAGCTGGCCAAGAGGCCCGTGGCATGCAGCATCTGCTTGCATCACACCACTGCTTCCCAAAGCCTTCAACCCAGGAATTTGCAGTGTCTGCCCCCAGGCTTTATCACACATCTGAATTCATGAACTTCAAGAAGCAGATTCCACCCAAACTTGCGAAATTGGGAAGTCCCTGGAGCCTTCCTTTCCAGTTTGCCATCCTGTGGAAGATGCTGGTAACAGGTGCCTAATCATCCTTCTGACTGTCTTCACTCACCACAGGGACTGATGGCTGCAGAAGGGTTTGCACAGGTCTGGCTGTACCTGGGCTCTGATCGGTGCTAGTTGCTAGCAAGGCTCAGAGTTCCTCGGGTTGAGTATCTGCCCTCTGTGCTTCAAAACCCTGGACATGTTATTCAGGGGGCATCATGATGGTGGCAAAGCTCCTGCTGGGAGAGGGCAGCTCTGCACCTTCTCTGTGGCTCTCAGCCTGTATGGTGGCAGGTGAGCTGGCCTTGACTTCTACAGAAGTCTGGTGTTCATTCCTGGCTACTTTCTGAGGTGATGACCAAGGGAGAAATCCGGATGAGCTCTTGAAGATAACAAGTCTTTGTTAACAGAGAAGGAAACAAGCACTGGAGGGAAAACAGCTAACTGGGAGAAAATGGTTAGCATCTGGATCTTTTACAGCTCATCATTCTCTGCTGCAGCCCAGGACTCCTAAGGAACAGGCCCTTTAGAGCTGTGTCTTCTTCCAGTATTTTGTTCACAAAATACTTTTAGCTCTTCTCAGATCCTAGGAATTGCAAGACAGATGTGAGTGAAACCCTTAGGAAAAGAAATGCCCAGTGAAGAGCAGGCTGTCCTCTGCCATGGGTTAAACAGTAACAGGTTGGCAAGCTGTGGACAAGAATTGTGGCCCCTACTTCAGAAGCTGCAGCCTGAAGCATCAGGAGAAAGGTGGGCTCATGCTAGCTTCAGCTGAGGGCTGAGACTCTGGGTACATGGCTTCTTGTCTGGGCTCTGGGGAAGCCGAAGGTGACAGACACAGCCAGGAGACCCATCTACTCCAAACTTCTTCCTCACATGCTGGAGGAAAGTGAGGGAGGGAGACTCAAGGCCTCCTTTCACCTGACTCAGGAAAAATTCTCCTGGGATCAGCACCATGGCAACGGGGGTGATCTGATGACCGACCTCCCACAGTGATTCCCTCCAGTGGGAATGTCTCCTGGTGCCAAACCTGGCTGCAGGCTTCTCCTGTGGAACAGCAGTTTCTTCACTGACTTCTGCTGGTGGGGAGAAATAGGAGAACAATTTTCTTTACTTCCCTTATTTTGATGTGAATGGTGTGTTTTTGTACTGCTCTTGGAAACAATAGTCCTTCTGAGCAGAGGGTGTGGATGGAGCTGGATTGGAGCAGTGTAAGAAAACATCTTTCTCCTCCACTGGTAGACCAAGTTCCTTCCCCCTGTCTGTCAGGCAGGAAATAAAGGAAACCTTTGAAAGCAGAGCATTAACTATTGGAGTCCAGAGCACAAGGCTCAAAAAAAGATCCTCAGCCCACCTCTACCTCAGCTATGGTCAAAACTTCTCAGTCCTCAACTTACTTTTGTGTCAAGGGAAGAAGAAGGAACTAACTGTTCTGTCAGTGTGAAAGGGGCAGGAACACACTGCCCAGTACCTGAATGGACAGGGAAATACGTGTGTTCCATAAACTTCCTGGCACTGACGGTGTTGTTGGCCTTCATGCTCTGCCAAGGAGCGTCGGTCTTTTGGTGGTAGCTGTCATTGTCCTTTTGCTCTAAGTCTAATGGTGCTCAAAGACAGTTTGCTTTGTGAGAAGAGCAAGCTGTAGGAAAAATCAGCCCTGTACACCTTGAAATGCACCCAGCAACAACAGCACATGGTGGTCAGTGAGCACAGGGTAGTCCTCCCACAGGCCCTGGGAAGGAGCCGTTGGGCAACCTGCAAACAGAGCTACAGTGCCTGCAGTGAGGCTGTGAAGCATTGAGCTAGAAAACTCACCCAAACACACGTAACTTGTGTGGCTGCTGCCAGCCAGAGGGTCAGGGGGTACAGGGCACTGTGGCCATCAGTCCTCACCTCGGTCAGAGCCGGCTCAGTCTGGAGAAGCTGTGACCTGTTGGTGCCAGTAAGTGCTTACATGACCTGTTCCCAATCTACACCCCCTTTACTTGCACTCTTCCATGCTTGGAGTGACTTTTGGCTTTCCACCTACACACAAAGACCTTCACCTACAGCTCCCTTCCCATTTATGCTGGGGACAGACTACTGCCAGCTTAACAGGCAAGAGTGAGGACAAATGTTGTGTGCTTTTCCTTAGTTCATGACCTATTGTCAGGTTCATGTCTACTAGCAAGTACCTATCTCTGTTACCCTCAAGAGTGCTGTGTGCTAACTGATCCTCTTTCTTTCAGAAGAAATAGAGATGTAAATGGTTTCCAGGACAAAGTCTCAGTGAAATGTATAAAGGGGGAAAAAAAGGGCTGAGATTAGACCATCTGAAGTGCTGAAGTCAATCGCAAACATGCAAAACTTCAGATAACCTTACAACCATCCATGGATCAGCCTTAGAAAGCAGGTGGAAACTCAGCACTCCTCCACCTAAATCAGAAATCACACATTCAAGATTGTGTCCACAATTCTGTTATTGTTGATTCACCTTTTCCTCAAAACCTTCTTCCTCATTTTGCTGTGGAATTAAATTCCAAACTCACCCCAGGCTTCAGGCAGAACTCTTCAGAAACCACAAGTGATTTATTCCTGGTTATCTAACACAGGAAAACAAGAGTGCCAGATGTGTCCTGAGAAAAGCAGTCAGAAAGATTCCAGAACTTAACAAGTCCTCATTCTGCAGAAAAACTGGGGGAAATGCCTACATTTGTACATATTAATTATTGTCTCTATGGAGTCTGAAATCTCTCCTAGTTCAGCTGCTGCACTGGCATGGGACAGAGGTACCATTGTAGGCTGGAGCAAACTGAGAGATAACCCCAGACAGCACTACAGGCTGGGGGAAGAGTGGCTGGAGAGCAGCCTGGCAGAGAGGGACCTGGGAGTGCTGGTGGACAGCTGGTTGAACATGAGCCAGCAGTGTGCCCAGGTGGCCCAGAAGGCCAATGGCATCCTGGCTTGGATCAGGAATAGTGTGGCCAGCAGGAGCAGGGATGTGATTCTCCCCCTGTGCTCAGCACTGGTGAGGCCTCACCTCGAGTCCTGTGTGCAGTTCTGGGCCCCTCACTTCAAGAAGGACGTTGAGGTGCTGGAGCAGGTCCAGAGGAGAGCAATGAGGATGGTGAAAGGACTAGAGGGAAAGTCTTATAGGGAGAGGTTGAGGGTGCTGGGGTTGTTTAGCCTGGAGAAGAGGAGACTCAGGGGGGACCTCATCACTCTCTTCAACTGCCTGAAGGGAGGTTGTAGTCAGGTGGGGGCTGGGCTCTTCTCCCAGGCAACCAGTGACAGGACAAGAGGGCACAGCCTGAAGTTGCTCCAAGAGAGGTTTAGGTTGGATATCAGGAAGTACTTCCTCATGGAGAGGGTGATTAGACATTGGAATGGACTGCCCAGGGGGAGTGGTGAAGGCACCATCTCTGGATGTGTTCAAGGCAAGGCTGGATGTGGCACTTAGTGCCATGGTCTAGATGGTGTGGTGATGTTGGTCATAGGCTGGACTTGATGATCTTAAAGGTCTTTTCCAGCCTTGGTGATTCTGTGATTCTTTGATTCTGAGATCTTCCTGTGTTGTTGTTTTTTTTTTTTCTCAGTGGGGTATCCAGGGTATTTGTATAAACTACTTGCTGTTTTTTCACATGAACATCCATTTCTGTTTCTCCATATTCAGTCTCTCCCATATTCACACCCTGCCTAGATCCAACCACAGGGGGTGGGGGTGTGCTCCTGGGTGGCTTGTGTGATCTTCTCCCCACTCCACTTGCTGTCTCTGCTCAGAGCATCCTCACCATAGCTTTGGCTTTCCCCTGTGGAACAGGGTTGCAGCACAGAGCTGGATCTGTGCTGAGATTTTCAACCTGAACAGGGTCTGTCCAGACCTCAGAGATGAGTAATTTGCTTTCCCACCTAATTCTTTCTTAGCCTTCTGGCTGCCTCAGCTGGCTGGCTGGACTCCCTCAAAGCAGTGAGACAGAGGTTGAGGGACCTGCTTTGGCCAAAACCCACTGTTTTATCTCACAGGTATAATTACAGTGATTTGTCTGCAAAATTTGGCTTTCAGTGATAAAAGGCCTCTCTAATGAGAAAGACTGTAATCACGATTGAAAACTCTCCGCATTTGAAGTATATGCTAATATATGTGTTACCATATATATGTTTCTATGCAAGTATGTTCATGCATATAAATAACTATGTTTACTAAACTCTTTTAACCTGCTTTACAATACAGCCTGAAGTTATCTTATCTATATTGCTGATGAAAATAAACAGATGTATCCAAACATCAAAACACTTGTGTATGAAGCCCTCCTTATCAGGCCGGTTTCCCCCCACTGACCCAGTTAAACCTTCAGTAATTCAATTATTTCCTAACCATGGCTTTTCAGAAGTACTAACCAACTTTCCTATCAGCATACTTTTGATCTTGTCAAGCTGCAATTCCCTCATGTTTTGTTTGCCTTCTGCATCCTGCAAATGCATCCATCCGTTCAGCTTTGTCACTGCCTGCCTACCTCCACTAATTATCACCTCTTTGCCCACACACTTCTTCCCTAGCCAGTGAGTTCAAAGCTGCAGTAGAAGGAAAGCACAGAAGAAGAAACTATCCCAAGCCTGGCAGCATTTTTGCTTTTTATATGTTGACTGTCCCTCGAGAATAGAAATAAAAGGAGTAAGATTCCAGGACATCACTGATACTGAGCTCCCTGCTCCACGCTCCAAAATTTTCTATCCCCTGGGAGAGATCTCTGCTTTGTTATCTGCCTCCTCCAGGTGAAAGGGAGAATGCAAGAAGACCCAAGGGGAAGGAGGTCTGGGTGCTCATCCTGACCACTCAGCTGGGGCAGTGGGATACCATAACTAAAAAGTGAAGACATGCTCCATTCACAGGGTGCACCTTCCACCTCCATCCTAACCCCAGTGACCCAGCAGGACATCACCTAGCTGTCTCAGATGTTTGGGAAGGACAGGACCTACAGGAAGGTTGCAGACCCCATGAAGCCTGGCTCCAGGATCTGGCTCAACCCTTCCCTATCAGACCTTCTGCTGAGGATCTTTCTGGTCACTCTCAAACGGAGCTCCCACTCCTCTCCCTCAGGCTCTGTAGGCTCCAGCACACATAAACCACTGCTGCAGAATATTGACCTCCTGTGCCTGGTGTTCCCACAGAGCACCCTCCAAGTCTGATTGTCCAGAGTCCCTGTCTACACCACCACCAGCAGAATAAGGTACAGGGTAGGAGCACACTCCTTAGCCTGGGGTTATGTGAATTCCTTAGTCTAATTCCTGATAAGATAGGAAGCTTTCCTTTGCAGTTACACAGTATTTTTGGACACACTTGTAGCACCACCTCCCTCTGTCTCACCATTAAAAGAATCTATGACTTGATCAGATGGTCCCAAACAAGACATCCCTGGACATTTCTGATACACCTTTTTTCACACCAGTGACATTGTCACAGCTTGGTCTCTGTCAGCTGTTCATGCTATCTACACAGCCAGCATCCTCATTGCTGCCCTGCATCTCTCTCTGTGTCTGCTCATAGAGGTTTCAACAGCTCTAGCAACAATAGTGGGGGACTTCTTTTACAGCATTAAAAAAAGCCAAGAATCAGTCAAAGAACATGTCTTGAAGACTCTGTGTAAATACTGTTCTCAGCTCTGGAAAATCCAAATTCTTCAGATGTGTTAGGAAAAAAAAAGTCTATCCCATTCACAGGTTGTACTCTCTTAGGAGTCATATTAAAATCTAATTCTTCATGGAATACCTCAGCAACGTTGGAGAGGAGAGCTGTGGGCATCAGCAAAGGATGAGACTAGCAATAAAAGGAGCACTGAGATGATGAAAGCCAGGTGATGCCTCCACAGTGATTACATCATTCTTTGGTGACCAGAACTTCCCAGGAATTTATAGCCAGATGATCAAGAGTTCAGGACCCTCTCTTGGAAATGGATTTATACAGCTCTCTGCACCCAGCCAGAACACTTTGGACCAAGAAAAGGCTGAAGTGTTCACAAGAAAGGAAAGTGTCCACACAAGTCACACAGCCAGGCTCTGTCAAGGCTTAAATGAAGATCATAAAATTACTTTCACCGAGGCTTTCTGCTTTATAAGGAAAATGTTCTGAACTTTCCTGTGACCTTGCAATAAAGCAGATAAATATCCCTTCAAAATACGCAGGATACAATGCACATTTCTGTCCAGGATAGACACATTTTTCATGATGATTATTCTAGCTACATCTTCATGATAAAGGGTTATTTTAAGGACAACCCAAAAGATGCTCATATCTGTCTTGATATACAGACATGAAGAATACCCTCTCATCATAGAGTCTCTTTCTATCACTCCTTCTGAACTTCCAGAAGATATTTCTTACCTGTCTTTAAGGTCTAGTATTACCTCAATGACTCTAAGCAGGATTCCTGATGGAAGAGTCTTGAGCAATAGTGATCAAAGTTTAGACACCCCAGAAAATTAACTCATTTATTTTCATATTTCCACCCTGCTGGTCTAGAAGATGACTCTATTGCCATAAATAAAAGATCAAGTTAAATCAGTGGCCTCATCAAACCCCCTCCTCATGGGGATCAGTCCAAGAGGATGGAGAGATAGTCATCCAAAACAACTGACTGCATGGTGGGATCTGAGCAGCAATAAGCATTTGTGCAAGATGTTGACAAATGCAGGGACTAGGAAATTATTTGTCCAGTCTTCGATATGCAAAAAGAAAACTCAAAAACCAGCAGAAAAGTAAACAGAATAAAGATGCATTCTAGAAGATGGCCTTGAATAGAAGCAGGATCAAGGGAGCTCTTTCATAACTGAAAGTCACTGGAAAGGCAGGCATAGGCAGTGCTTGTTCCAAATGCCTTCTAGGAAATAAAGTGCTGTTGGTCTTTCTCATAAATAAAGAGAATTGCCCCAAAGAAACACTTTTCTAGACATTACCAATTTCTTCTCATAACAGGCACATGAACATCCAGCAGGCTCTACAAAGAGCTGAACATCACAAACTGGAAAGAGTCAGTACAATGAGATTTGGGTCAGTTTCTAGGCATGTTTTTTTTTCCTATTATTTCATCTGGTCATCCAGAAAAACTCACTTTAGACTCTAGTTCTCACTGATCCTCCCCCAAAATGGGGGAAAAGGTTGAGCATGAGTGTCTTGAGATGGCTGGCACCAACAAAACATTGCTGCTGATCAGCACAGTACCACAATCCATTTGTTATTCTACACAAATTTTTTTAATGCTTTGTCATTATTTTGTCAAATTGATTAGTTGAATACATTCTGAATGCAAAAATAATTAAATAATCCCAGAACTTCTGCAAATATACTTTGAGACAATTCTCCTTCAAGAAAACTTCTTTACTCCAGTCTGGCTACTCTCACCACGTGCTCACAAGCATTGAGCTCCAATGGGATCTGCAGAATGAAACCCTTTTGCAGAAATATATAAAACACAAGGTGTTCAGGCTAAAGAAAACAGGCTTAGAAGAGCAGGTTTTGTGTTTGACAGATGCTACTTAAAGATGCAGTTCCACCTTTATTCCTAACCACCCCAGTTTTCAGGAGGATGATGCAAGAAACTTAGGAAGAAGCCCCAGAGAGATAATTCCCAAGTAAAGAATTAAGACAAGGGAGTTTAGGAACAAGACACAGAAGGGAAGTCTTAGATTTTTCAATATTTTTCTGTTTGCTGGTTTTTTTCCCCATAATTTGTGCTTAAGAGGCTGGGGTCAGGTCTGTAAATAAGTTCCACTGAAATCAAGAGGTCTCACATCCCTAAATATTTTTGATGGTCTTGGATTTTTGCCCAGTGCAAAGGCCACTGAAGCCAAAGGAAAGATGCCAGGGAACAAGCACAGGTTTTAGACTAAGTGCTTTGTAAGAAAAGGAAAAAATCTCATGTTACCACCAGCTAGTAAAAACAACTTCTCTGTCCCACTACATCGTGCTCTTATGATCTCTTGTTTCTTAGGGCGATAATGACTTGTTATCAGATGCAAAGGCACAAGTAGAAAAAATGTTATGATGCTAGAAAACAAGTTATGAGACTGGTAATTAGTCACACCACACCATCAAGAATAATCAGCCAGAATTATACATCAAATGAGAGCAAACAGAATATGCAATAGTCTCCTAAGGGAAGTGGAGAAAGAACCAGCAACTGGGTCTTTTATGTAGTGAGCTGGAAAACACACAGCAAAGATTAGTATTTGTTAGTTGTACAGCATCACAACTGAGGCCATATCAAGCAAATGAAATCGGTGCGTGCACACGGTAAGAAAAGCCCTTACTCCAAAATCTTTACATTCAAAACAGGTAAAAAAAAGAGTAAGAAAAAACAGTCACAGCACCTCTTACAGGATCATTCAGAAGGCCAGAAAGGGGAGGGATGCAGTCTGCAATTAAAGACACCTAAACCCCAGGGAATACGTGTGCACTATAGCTCTATGCTTGCAGTAAGTCAGTGGACATGTGGAGTGCTCTTCACTCTCCTCTGCACAGCCATCAACTGCAATATGAGACATCTTAAGGTATCCCAAACATCCACAAGGAGCAAACACATCATAGGAGCCTTTGGTAACTCTGGTTTTCCACAGAGAGAGCTGGGGACAGGAGGGGATTAACAGGTGATTTAAAATGCCATTAGCCACTAATGTGTAAGTGAATGACTTGAGCCCTTGATCAATGGAGCCTAAAGAGCAATCCAGCTTGTCACCTGGTGTCTGTTTAGGGTGGACTGCATCATCCTGGACTCAGCTGACTTACTAACTCTCCATTGGCTGTAATCAGACCTTAGACCCCAGCTGGGCTATTGCATCTTAGATAAGGACAACTCCATTTAGTTGCCTTAACTAAGAGTTGAATCTCATCCTGAAGACATGCCAGTCTACTCTGACCCTAAAACTATGGGCATGGGCAGTTCAGTCCAGAAACCTAGATGCAGGGCTCTATTCCCATTCAAGAGTGTAGAGGCAGCCCACCCATTCACCAGCTGCCAACTAAGAAGAGAACAGGTCTTCTGCAGACTGGCCATATCTGTCACCCTATGCAGAAGTCTCAGATACCCTAAGATGTCTCAAAGGTCACTAGAAGTCTATGTTTAGGCACCTTAATTAAGTCCAAAGGTACAGTCATGTCAAGGCCAAAAGTGTCATCATTATGGATGTGGTTGTTTTCAGCAGAAGGTTATCTGGAAGCACATCAAACCTGCCAGGCAAGGCAGTGCTCAATAGAAAATGGAAAGAGAGCACTTCCAGAGGACTGTAAGTGAAGGTAAAGTTCAGCCCACATATCAAAGCTAGCTAAAATAAGAAACAAGCAAACCCTTGCTGATATCTCTGCCAAACCAACTGTACACTTCAAAGACACACAGTTGGACTGGGATTCCCAAAGGAATCTGCAGTATTTAGCTATCCAGATCTCCTTGGAAATCAGTGGCCAGTTCCTCCCTAACTTCCTTGAATAAGAATATAGATCTGATTTTGTTTATTTCTTCATCCTCGCTGCAGCTGGGCTTTGCATCTCCCTGAAGTGGTGCCATTTCAGCAGCACAGTAACCTGCAGTACAGGTTCATTCCTCTCCAGGGAAAGCTTTGCCCAGAGAACAATTGATACCATGTCTTGCAACACCCAGGTTCTCCTCGGAGGTCTTCCACTGAAGTAACAAACAGGCCCAACCCTGCTCTGTTTAGGAGGTCTGATAAGATCACTGCCCAAGGTACCGTGGCTACAGGCCAGAACGCTGTCCCAATAAACCATTTTCTGGAGGACCACCTTGTCTGGACTTGTCTTTCCTTATGAAGCCAGGTAAAGCAAAGCATTCAGATGCTAAAAATGTGTAACTATTGTTGGTGTTTGTCCAACATTCAGAGGCTCATAAATCTTGCAGGAAAGATAGAATAGGAGCATGATTAAGAAAACAAGAAACTTTACACATTGATTCCTCTCCTCCTGCTTCCAGAAAAGCTATTGCCTGTTGATGAAATGCCCCCCTTGACTGGCTTCCAAACCAGCCCCATCCCTGCAAGTGCTGTCTCAAATCTTCTGTATTACAAGAGTCAGACACACACATAAAGCTGCCTGTGATCAAAGAGAAAATACTAATCCGTATGTGCAGATGTATCTAAAGGTGGAAGGCAAAAGCCAGCAGCAAAAGAAAGTTAAGGCACCCCAGAGAGTGTTTCTTCTGCCTTTTCATGGAAGATAAAGCTCCTAACTACGGAATGCTTTCTGGCACTGGAACTTCAAAAAATAATAACCAACTCACTGCTTGTGTTTTGCAGAGACTGATCTCAGTTGTTTCCAGCAGCTGAGATAAAACACTCCCTGATCTCAACACTGTACTTAGCCTTTCTGTTTACACCAGTTACCTCGGGACATGCTGTGTACTTCATGCAAATTAGACAGCGTGTGCCTTGACAAAATTTCTCCTGAGCGAGGAGAAGAGGCGCAGAGCTCGGCACCAATCAGCCCTGCTAGACAGCAGTGCTGAGGGAAGAACATTTCCTGTTTTTATGTGGCCAATAGACATAGTGAACTATTCTTTGTGCTGGCTGCCAACCAGGGAAATAGCTCGTGCTCTGAAGGGTTTTTAAGGATGTTGTATGTACACACAGAGGACCTGATGGAAAAGTGCAGACTGAGTGTCACGTAGGAAAGAGGAGAGGACACCTGCATCCAGCAGGGTGTCCAGGACCACACAGCACAGCTGCACACCTCCAGCCCTGCTGCCTTCCCACCGCCCTTCTGGTGCCAAGGGAAGTTCAGGTACTGGAACAGCTCTGCAGTCAGGGGGGGCTGAGGTGTGCCTGGAAGAACCAAGGGTCAAAGAAGTCAGTTCCTTTATTGAGGAACCTCCTGCTTCATTAGAGATTCCTCCTGCCCTCAGCCTAAACTGAGCATTTGCAAATGCAGCATCTTCTGCTGGAGATGCTGGTTTACACTTTACAGAGTAGGGCTGAGCTGGGGCAGTGATGAAGTTGCCTGTGAGCCCAGGCCTACAGTTGATTGTAAAGTGACCACATTTCCACACAAAGCTTGAGGTCAGAGTGGTCAGCTCAGCCTCTGCTGGCAGAATTCCAGCTGATGACTACAACTCCTGTGTCATGGGTGCAAGGTGGTGATTAAACAGTCTTTTATAAAACATTGACATTCTTTGCTGTGAGAGTGATGAGACACCAGCCCAGGTTGCCCAGGGAAGCTGTGGCTGCCCCATCCCTGGAAGTGTTCAAGGGCAGGTTGGATGGAGCTTGGAGCAACCTGGTCTGGTGGGAGGTGTCTCTGCCCATGCAGGGTGGCTGGATCTAGATAATCTTTAAGGTCTCTTCCAACCCAAACCATTCTCTGATTCGATGATTCATGCAAAATATTATCTAATTGTGTAGGGCTTCCAGATTTTTTCTGGAAGATGCTAGAAGTTCCTGTTATTGCTTACTGGAAAGCCATGGAACAAGAATATTTCAACCCAGCAAACCAAGTGAAATATTTTCCTACTCTTTCCTTGGAATCCTTGTAACAAATTCAAGAGGATCCAGAATAATTAAGACTCACAGTCTTGTTGAAACAAGATAAAATAAGGTAACTAGAAGAAGACAAGGCATGGATAAAGCAGGAGGTAAGGGGGATCTTCTCAGAGTCCTTTAGAAGAAAAGCTTGGGTTTTTTTCCAGGATTACGAAGACACTTTCAGCTTCCTAGTGCATCCTCCTCCTGTAATTGCCTGCCAAGGTTCTCCTTTCACAGCTAGGACCACGGCTTTGTAAAAACAATAATGAAAAACTTCTGAGCAAGCAGCTCACCTCAGTGACCCATTTCTTGCTGGGACAGGGCTGGACACTGATCAGCAGACATTCAGCCACAGTGGTTATATTCAATAAAGTGCTTTTGTCACCAGGCAAGTACCTGACTTACATCTATGTCCAGATGTCTGCAAGGTTCTTTAATGAAGATATGACCAGGTGACCTTTAAATGTGAGTGCAGTAGCAAGGGCTGGGCTGAGGCACATACTTAGTGCTTAAAACAAAGGTTGGCATTTGTTGAAGACAGCTTCTCTCTTTGCCTAAAAAAGGACAAAGTGCTGGAGTGAGGTCCCATCTTCTACTAGGTCAAAGTGGCAGAGTAGGACCCTACAGGCACACCACACGTGCCTCTCAGGACTGAAGCAGAACCTGCAACCTTCAAGCTTTGTTTCAAAGAGAGGAATAAACATGTAAGACAATAAAGTCTCCCAGGGAGAGAGTGCACTGGGTGCATGGCCTCTACAACAAACCTCTTTGGGATTCGCTTGAAATGGCTGGTCTCCAATCTTATTACAGCTAAGAGTTATTCAAATACGCAGCACACAGAGAATGGATCTGTTTTCTAGACACTTCAATACATGGGGGTGAGACCTGGGCTTGCAATATGACAGTTGCATTGAGTACCTATGAACTCCCAGCCAACAACAGCTGGGTCAATCTGAGTATTTTCATACAGCTCTTACAAGAATTATCATTCAAACAGCTCGGCTCGATACCATCCATTTCATGTTTAAAAATAAAAATGGCTTCAACGGCCTGTTTTCTGTTCTAGGGAAAACTAAATCTAGAGAGAAGCAGCAGCATTTATACCTGGTGCAGTCTGCTGTGTTCAAGCACCAGGCCCATGCCTCCCAGCCCCTATGGGAGGTCGTCTCCATGGCTGGGGAGGCTGCAGAGTGCCATGGGTGGTAACTCATCTCCCAGGTGCACCATGGTTACACCTGCAAACAGCCTGCCCATGAAGTGTCCTGCCTGCCCTCCCCTTTGCTCAGAAAGGAGATTTTGGCCTCATTTACAGTTCGGTGATGGATGATAGTGGTGTGATCTGAGCATACAGTGCTAGACCCTCCAGGACCTAAACAGCCTCACTGGGAGTCTTTCCAAATTGGCAGCCTCCCATTAGGGATAACTCAGGACATGAGCCTAAGGGCTGACACAACAGGTCCCCTCAGTTGCTCTCATCAGCTCTTGCTCCTGCACACATACATCTACACAGAAGTAACTCCATCACAGAATCACAAAATAGTTGGAATGGACTTCTGAGATCACTGAGTCCAACCAAAAAATAAAATAAACCAACACACCACCCATACAACAGAACCCCAAACAAACACAAACACCACCAAATAACACCCACAAAAAAACCCCAAAACGTTCAATCTCAGCCACTAGAGCATGCCCTGAAGTGCCACATCTACACATTTCTTGAATACCTCCAAGGATAGTGACTCCACCACCTCCCTGGGCGGGCTGTTCCAGTGCCTGACCACTCTTGCAGTAAAGAAACTCTTCCTAATATCCAATCTAAACCTCCCCTGCTGCAACTTCAGAGCATTTCTTCTGGTCCTCTGGTCAACCAAGAGTCCTGTGTATGGTCACAGGAGGTTAATTGCCCACAGACTTGAACTGTGGTTTGCCAGCCACACTCATGTGAAATTACTTCAGTGGGAAGGTGAACTACTGTGCTAAGACTAGGGGAGCCTGCTGTACTTGTGTGAGAACATGGGAAATGAGGCAGGAGGAGCCTGACCCTTGGTTTCCTTGTCTGTTCATGCCTCCACAGACCTCCAGAGCAATATGCTCACCCAGTGTGGCCTGGCATCTTCACATTTGATCTCTGAGCAGAGAGGAGCACAGCCAAGCCACAGGGCCACTCCAGAGCTTCTGAGGTACGTATTTTTGTTCTCTGCTTCTATACACCTCAGCCCAGGGAGGCCCAGGGTCTTGGTTAGTTCTTCCTGGCACAATGCCAGCAGGAACAGATATGTCATCGATGGAAATTGTCAGGTTGACCAAGCAACTTTTGTAGCCATTTTTGAGATGTTCTGAGCAGAAGTGAAGCTTCTAAGTTCATATGTGATACTGGGGGGTGTACCCATATTGGCTGTCGCTGCCAGGTCTGCCCACACCCTTAACATGGACTCTTTCATCCTTGGGCAGACATAGCTCCTGTGTGACTGCCAGAATGAGGATGGACCCTGCCATGTTCCAGCCTTTCTAGCCTTTCCATGTCCATTACTAGGTATATGTAAGAGACCATCTCGTCCCATTCACAAGCCTCAGCAGGGACCTCTTAACACTTCTTAACAGCTCACCTAGATCAAATACTCAGAACCTAGGTCAGGAGAGCACACCCAGGAGACAGGCTTTCAGGAGGCAGAGTAGCAGCCCAGTAAAGACAGTAAGAAGGCAACAAACATTTGTAATCAAAAGGAGAAGTGTCTGTATCCTCTTCAAACAAGCTGCAGAGCATACATAAGCTGTATGTCCTAGCTACACCAGAGCCACTACCAGATCAGAGAAACATGGAGGTCAAAAGTGGAATACACCTGAAATATCACCTGCAAGGCCTTGCCATATGGCACCATGCCACTTACCTTTGTGTGAAGAGGGGAAGGTAGGAAGAAATGCCAAGGAGTCCCACACACCACTGCCCACAGAGCTGCTGACTGAGGAATTCCAAGACCAGCTCCATTAGATATTCATTGAGCCTTCTAATGGTGGAGGCTCCAGAGCTTCCCTGTGTGGCCTCTCCCAGTACTCCACATCCTTTTTAGCTAGGTTGCTTTGTCTCAGCATCTAACCTAAATCCTCTTTATTGCAAATTAATC
The DNA here is from genome assembly GCA_020745705.1 of Hemiprocne comata. Classification (NCBI taxonomy): domain Eukaryota; kingdom Metazoa; phylum Chordata; class Aves; order Apodiformes; family Apodidae; genus Hemiprocne; species Hemiprocne comata. Next base: position 6,482,667 of record CM036607.1, on the reverse strand, counting down.
AGATTTCTATTTTTCTTTCCCAAGGAGAGATGAAAAACAGTTCATCACTGCCTTTTTCATAACAAGATCTATGAGCTGGACAATGGTTATCAAACTGCTGTACCTGTCAAAGAAAACTCTCACAGCCTTTGCCAAAGATTTATTTTACTTATTGCTTTTCCCATATCCATTAAATGGAAGAAATACATTAAAGTAGTTAGACAAGATTTATTCTTCATAAATCCATGTCCGTGTTTCTTTATCACCTTATTATCCTCTTGGCACCTTTAAACTGATTATTTAATAATTTGTTCTTGTTTCCTTCTGCTGCACAAGTTAGATTATTCTCGTGTGCAGCTCTCAAGGTCTTTCTTTCCTGCTTTTAGAGGCAGTACTTTTGTGTTGGCCATTTTTCAGGCCTCTTGAACCTTAAGCATCCCCTGTCACAGCTTGAAGAGAATTGGTCCAGGGACTGCCATGAACTAGTTCCTGCTGCACCCCGTGCTAAACCTCACAGTGTCTCAGTGCCCCGAGTCATCCATTTTCCTAGACACCTTCAAGCTTCTTTCCCTGTCCTGATCTGCCTTTCTGCCTGCTCTAACCATTAATTATGTTAGCAGGACTTTTCTGAAGGCAGAGGCAAAGCAAGCACTGAATACTGAAGTCTACCAAAATTATCCTTTCTCTAGAGATGATGTCACATTACACAAGGAAAAAGACCACTTGTTTCTTGCTGACCATATCTCAGCTTGGTCTAAGGGTTTGTGACATTATCACCATGTGCTTTACACTCCTTGTTAATGATTTCTCCCTCTTAATGTATTTTGACTTTCATATTTGTTTAATGGACTCCATGATTATAATCTTGTTCTCTCTTCCTTCTGCACCAGGATTTTTGCCCTTTGTTTCTAAGGCACTCACTTCCTTCTGTTAGTTTCTAACACATTCCCAAAACCTTCACTAACTTCTGTTCCTGCAAAATGACTCCTATGACCACACATCTCTTGTTTTCCTCTTCTTTCCATCCAAACACTTTATACAAACCTGACTTTAACTTCTGCTGGGTTTTGAACGAGTCTATGGGCAACCACCCTCTTAAAGTCCTACTGTCCCCCTTGTCTGCCTTTCTCAAACAAGCTATTGATCTCCCTGCTTCCACTCCAGACTTGTGGGCTCTCACTGCCTTTGATGTCAGATCAGTCACTGTGTTCTTTGTGACTTCAGGTTCCTCTTGTTTATCCTTCTTCCTCCCAGCACCACTGTAAGAACTTGGATTTCACCAGCTTCACTTACTGTCACCACTGTCCTCTCTCGTGCTCCTGCTGAAATTTCCCATTCAAGTGCCAGTTTGTCCCACGAATTACCACCCTTTTAAAACAACCTGGGTAGCTTTGGCTGTCAGCCAGCCTCACTCCAAGACCCACATCTCTCCCAAGCCCAGACCAAAAGCCAAACCCACTCTTCCATGTGCACACCAACTCCCATCATGCCAACAGCTGCCACACACCCAAGGGGTTTCAGGGGACACATACCAGGAGGGGGAAGGAATCCTGTTGTTTTGTATGATCTAGAATTGTTCTTTATTGTCTCTTTTACAATCATAGAATCATAGAATAACTAAGGTTGGAAGGGACCTTAAAGATCATCAAGTTCCAACCCCCCTGCCATGAGCAGGGACCCCTTCCACTAGACCAGGCTGCACAAAACCTCGTCCAACCTGGCCTTAAAAACCTACAGGGATGGGGCATCAACAACCTCCCTGGGCAACCCATTCCAGTTCCTCACCACCCTTATAGTGAAGAATTTCTTCCTAATATCTAACCTAAATCTCCCCTCTCTCAGTTCAAAACCATTACCCCTTGTCCTATCACTATCTTCTCTGATGAAAAGCCCCTCCCCAGCTTTCCTTTCAAGTACTGGAAGGCCCCTATAAGATCTCCTTGGAGCCTTCTCTTCTCTAGGCTGAACAGCCCCAATTCTCTTAGCTTGTCTTCATAGCAGAGGTGATCCAGGCCAATCTTCTTTCAAACTTCGTAAATAGGAATTTAAATCCTTGTTTTGCCCCAATAATCTTGTTTTTTTGCATATCTCTTATTAAAGGCAAGTCCAGGTGAAGCTATGAAATCTGGGTTAGCATTACCTTTTCTGAGACAACACATCCAAACAAAGCAGCTCGTGTGCTGGGACACCTGGGACCTGACACCAGTGTGGAGCAATCTGAAGCTGTTGGCTGTGCTGGGCCAAGCTGCAAGGCCAGGGCCAGGTTGGATGTGTCACATTCCAAGTTTGATGGCATCAGTAGAAAGACACTTTGCAAGGCAGGCAAAGCCCAGATTGCGATAGGCATCCGTGCTGGGGTGGCATTACAGTGACTGTCCATCAGAGGGACATGAGGATCACTTGCCCAAGCAGGCTTGACCAAGACCTGTACAGAACCTGTGGTGCCATGGACACAGAGACCCCTCACCTGCTGGCAGAGGACAATCAGTGCTAGCAAAAAGTATTTTTTGGTTGACTGCAGATCCCTCCTTTTGGGGTAGGAGCTGCTGATGTGGGAACTTCTGCTAGCTCATGCAAGGCCAAAACCTGATGTCTGTTTCAGATGTTTGGACCACCCGTGTGGGGCAAGGGGAGAAGATCATCCTCTGCTGAACAGTTCTTGGGAATTTTTTTGAAGTCTGGTGCTGGTTGCTGCCAGAGATGAGGTGCTGGGTTGCATGGGTCTCAGTATGCTCTTGTTACATTGTGAGAGAGAGCAGCTGGAGCCTGGATGGGTTTGTGGAGCTGATGCCTTCTGAAGGACTTCCAACTTTTTCAGTATTTTTTTCCTGAGTGGATTTTCTCTTGTCTACAAGAGTTGTGTGCAGATCTGCCCACTCCATCCCCTCCATGCCTCTGCGATAAAGAACTGGAAAGGCCAGAGCTGAGATAAGTGGGACCCTGGGGCAGTCTGAGTTCAGGACACAATATCAGATAGACTTTGCATTCCCTGAGCCAGCAACCAACTGCAACACACTCCAGAGGAACAGGCAAGTCTTAGTCCATGTCCAGGCCAGGTCTGAAGCTCTTCCTCAGCAACAGCTGAGTCCAGATCAAAAGCTGAGAATAGGCAGCACTGAAACCAGGCCCAGGAGAGGTCATCTCAAGATCCTAGATAAGGAGCATCACTAAAGATCAAAATTACCCTTAGGGGAAGTAATAAATGAACTTTGCCCCCCTTTTCACTGGGCCTGAGCCCAGGTGAGCATTTATGATGCAATTGTATTTCTTTCCAGCATCATCCTTTGCATTTGTGTAGAAAGGCAAACTGAAACACCACCAGGGAGTGAGCTGACCTCTGAGATAAGATGACACGTAAATAATTATGGATCCCTGCTCTGTCCACCACATTCCAGCCTCATTATCCTTTCCCCCACTTTGGTTCTCACTGGGGAAGGAATGCCAAAAGCAACTGCTTTTTTGAGTTTGGTCCCAAATCTTAGAACCTGTTTTCAGAGCCTCTGAGATTTAATGGAAAAAGGTAATATTTCATCTATGCATCAAGACTGTTGTTTTCACTCCTGACCCTCCATGACCTTGAGCTACTCAGTGATGGAAAACAGTTAAATGACTTCTCAGAGCAATGAAAAATGAATTCGACAGGAGCAAATGTAGAACACTTCTGAGTAGAAAGTTTACAAACCAAGTTGGAACTGGGCATTTTTCTCCCACTATCATATACATTATTAACCACAGACGATGTTACCTTCCAGATAAATATACAGAGAGACAAAGAAAGAAAATGGGCCATTTGCACTGCAATGGAGGAGAAAACCTGCATTAGATAAAACAAGTACCTGATCAAATGTCTCAGAAATATGGTAAGTTTTTCATCACTTATGAGGAGACTCAGGTGCAAATTAAGAAAGTTAAATGTTGGTGTCTACTTGTGGGTATCTTGGTTCACATTACAGTCATGGAATAAGTATTGGAATCATGGAATAATTTTTGTTGGAAATTACCTTTAGCATCATCAAGTCCAACCATTAACTCAGCACTGCCAAGGCCACCACCAAACCATGTCCCTCAGCACCACACCTACACAGCTTTTAAATCCCTCCAGGGATGAGGACTCCACCACTGCCTTGAGCAGCCTGTGCCAGAGCCTGACAACCCTTTTGGGGAAGAAACTGTTCCTAGTATCCAAGCTGAACCTCCCCTGGGACAACCTGACTATATTAGAATTATAGATATTCCAATCAGTGGAAACCTAGAAAGGGGCTCGGCACAACCTCAGCACATCCCTGCATGAGATAGGTGGGATTGCTCTCCAGCTTCCACCATCTGTACTGCTCTGCTCCCCACTGGCTGTGGTGGGACAGAATTGCACAGCTCACAAAGAACCACTTGTGTTCTAATGTGCAACCAGGATCCCACTTCAAAGCCCATTTCAGTCTCCACACACCATGTTCTGTACCACTCGAGATACATGGCACCCTCACATCTGGCCTCCAGCTGCTGACCTACCCCATCTCATGTTCATCAGTGCTGTGCGGGTGTTCATCTGCCCTAAGACATCACAGAGGGACAACTGCATAGAGACCCTCGAGCTACGCAGCCACAAACTGTGGCTCTTGATGCAGGGGTTACAAGAAGAGGTCCTGTGGTCCATTATGGCTAGATAATTTTTATCTTCTTGGACTTAAAACATAGTAAATCCTTAAAGGTTTTAATATCCTATAAATGTTACACCTAAATGAGGAATCAAGCTGTACTGGAGTGCTCTGAAGAGTTCATTAGACACATTTGGAAGCTGCCCTGGAGGTAAGGGATATTGTGTGAAGATGATTGAAGAGGATAGTTACTACAGCACTTGCAGGATGTGAAATCCATTCACAGTGACACAGGATGCAGCAGTTGCTAAAGACTTTTCATTGCATGGCTTCATTAGCTGGAACTACCTGCAAATGGCTCAGATTAAACAGTCAGAGATGATTTTTAATTTTAAGGGAAGCAAAAACCTGTCTGTGGCATCTTACACAGAAGACACCAGAGACGTGAAAAGGCCCAGTTAAAATTTCCTTAAGATCTCAAAATAACAGCATTTCCAAATTAAAAGAAAGCTTGCAGTTTTCAGACCCTTGATGTTTGAATTTAAAAAAATGAATCAGACTTTTGAAGAAAGCTACTGCTTCTGGGAACAGTCTAATAAACTCAAAGACTCATTATTTGGTAGAAAAAAAAGTTTCAGCCAAAGCTTTTCAGCAAGCCATGAAGGCAATGCAGTATTATTAATCACTTTCTTGGACAATGTGCATGTAATAAAACAAACTAAAATTAACTGAAAAAATTTTCAAAGAAAAGGCCACTTTCCAACATCCTGACAAATGAAATAAGTGGATAACCAAACAAAGGGCTAAAAGTACAATTAAGGCAAAGCAGGAACTGAAGGGGCAACCCTGGTCCAGTGCACTTCACATATAGTCTTTCATACATCAGAGCCCCCAAAAGTGCTTAATCAAAATAATGGAAAGCAGAAGGAGAACAAAATGACTTGCAGCCAAAGGAAAAAGATAAATGGACACTGTGGCACATATCAGAGAGGTAAGGAAGGGGCTTTTCAACATTTCCTTACAGAAATTTCTTCAGGACACTTATCTTCATTGCTTGTCTCTGAAATCACTGCTTTTTTCCCCCCCCTTAAATAGTGACAAACTGCACAGCACATTGCCAGCGAGACAGCAGCACTGATTTATCTAATAATATTAGCATATTTTCAGTATCATTTTTTTGTCCCATTCTTTATAAAGCCCATCTTCACATTCATTTGTTCTTTTCTGCTACCACCAGGCTGTCAGCTGGGGTGTCTTGTCACTGGCCACATGCAGCTTTTCCTTGCCCAGCCGCACGCTTAAAAAGCTCAAGTTGTTCCTCCTAATCTGCTGGTTATCCATCTTACATTTCATCTGACATCAGTCTACTCATTCACCTGCCTTTGGCAGGTCCACCTGGAGTTTTTCCCATATTTCCGAGGTCTTGACTGACCTCAGTAATTCTGTGTGATCTGCAAATCTTTCATTGTTCACTTTCTTTTCAAGATCATACACGACGCCGCCTAAGACGCTGTCAGGTTTGTGAGTTAAATGTAAAATGGCATTCACCCAAAACGTAAATTATGTCCACATAGGAGCCAACATAGGAAAAATAAAAGCATGTGTTTGAATAATATAACAGTCATCCTTTATTTAGGGGTCTTTTGGTTAATGGTTTACTTCTTTTTCCCCTGAATGCGGAAGAATATCAGCATATAAAGGAGTTGCATTAGCGCCGTGTTAATGGAGCTGCATAGACCAAGACAGAGGTGACATTGTGCCATGGAACAGCAGAGTCAGCATATTCATGGAGGGATGTCCTTGCTATCATGTCCTTGAGCCATTTCCACTGTCATCAGGAGCTCCAGTTCTCCTGACAGTTCTCTGGAGTTGCTCACAAGCCTGGTGGGTTTCTGTGGAGCTTGTAGGGCTTCCAAAATTGCACGGCTTGCTTAAGTGTGCAAAAATATTGCATACTGTGATTGTAAAGCCAGTGTGTTGCTCAGTCCTGTTTCACACTCAAACTGTTGTGTCCTGTCCTTCCTGCCTCTCTTAGCCATCAAAATAATTTTGCTTTTTCAGAATGGCAGTTTGGGGTTTCATGGCATCTTCTTGTTGGTCTCTCAGCTGACCCACTGGGAATGGGGGCTTTGAAACAAGAAGGCTTGCACTAATCTGGGTGCACTGGAAGTGAGAAGAAAGGTTGTGCACAGACCTGGCAGGGAGGGATTAGTGACAATAAAATTAAGGCAGCACTGCTACCTGTATCTGCTTGAACACTGTTGCCAGAAATAAAGAAGTTCAGATCAGCTCATTGGACATTTTTATAAAACATCCAACAAAATGAGACAAGGAGATGTATTATTAGAATACCAAAAGTCTAGAAAGACAAAAGAATGAGTTTTAACTTTAAAATGTGCATCCACACGGAACTCTGGAGATACTACATTTTCCACATTTGAGGCAGACTCAGCTGTAAGACACAATGAAAACTGCTTGAGGATTACTGGGAAGGGGCAGATGAAACCTGAGAGACCTGTCTCCAGCTGCACAGGGCAGGTTCCTGGGCAATGACAGCCCTGAGCATGGCACAAGTGACAGGCAGGGTTGGAAGGAGACAGGCTGACCAACACCACAGTCTTGTTGATCCACCCTGTATGGAGCAGATCGTGGTGTGGGGGGTACTGGTCTCTCAGCAGCTCCTGGTGCTCTCCTTGCAACGCAGCTGCTTGGCCAAGGATCTTTCTTGTTGCAGACTATGCTAAGGCAGCTGGTCTTTGGGCTCAGTGTAAATGATCAGCCAGACCCTGAGGCTGTGGAAATGTGCAAGTTGCTGGTGCTGCTGTCACCTATCCACAAGGACATAATCAAATGGCACTTCCTGCTTGGTCTTCAGGGACACTCCATCTGAAGCTTCAAACATGGTAAATCACAGAGAAATAGAGAGGAAAAGAATCCAGGAGATGACCAAGGGCATAAACATCTCGTGGTAAGCTAAGACCAGATAGAGACTGTGTGAGCAGGACCACCCAAGGGGGGAGCAGCAGTATGGAGCTCTGTGCAAAGGCCTCCTGTGGGACTGTTTCTGGGCAAGGTAATGAGGAGGCTCCTTTCCTATCTACGTTATCTCCTTTTTTTTTTTTTCTTTTTTTCTTTTTTTCTTCTTCTTCCCCTGTCTTCACACCCACTCGCTTTTTGAGATATAGTAAGGGATGGGGGAATTGGGGATGGGAGCCAGGACAGAGATCATTGGATTATTACAGGAAAATATACCAGGTCCCTGACCCAAAGAGCTTGTGAGCACTCGCTGAAGACGTGGAGCTGGCAGCACCAGGAGCCTGACTGTGCAAGTTGCAACAGTTGACAGATTTCTGGGTGTGAAGCAAACTTGATCCAAAGCAGTCATTAAAGAGCCCTTATGCAAATGCCTGTGCATTGACTGCACATCTGGGCCAGTTCCACCTACTAATCAATCGCTATCTCCTCAAACCTCCAGGTTTAGCTGGGAACGGGCTTTCCTCCATGGGCAAGTGAGCTACAGAGCTGTGAGGACACTCTCTTCTGAAAATGCCCAAGAGCCAGGGTGAAAAACCACGAGGCCTTTGAACCAAAAAGTTCTGCATAAGGTCAAAATATCAAGTATAGTGAAATTTGCTGTGTTCCTGATACAGGAGATACCCTTCTCATCTGCCTCCTGGTGCTATTACTTCCTTGCAGAGATGTCTTTGCATGCAGAAGACATCTTTGCTGCTTCTCCTTTTCCTCATTGGAGAGCTGTACCATAAGCCCCACTTTCCATCCCACATGTACTGGGTTAGACAGGTGGCATTTGCAGAGAGCTGGTCTATGATGGCTTGAGTGGTGGCTCTACAGCCATTTAGGGAAAAAGTTTTTGTCTCTGTTTCCAATGGGGGGATGAACCCAGGAGTGCTGGGGATAAGCCTTGGGGTGACACTCTGGTGTTGGAGGTGAGATCCATAGCTCGGCTCAGGGGCATATACGCCAATGCCCATAGCATGGGCAATAAACAGGAGGAGTTAGAAGCTATTGTGCACCAGGGAAACCATGATATAATTGCCATCATGGAACCCCAGTGGGATGATTTGCATGGTTGGAGTGCTGCAATGGATGGCTACAGGTTTTTTAGAAGGGATGGGCAAGGAAGAAGAGGTGGTGGGGTAGCGTTATATGTTAGGGAGTGTTTTGACTGCCTAGAATTCAATGTTAGACACAACAAGGTGGAATATTTATGGGTAAGGATAAACAGGAAGGCCAATAAGGCTGGTATCTTGGTGGGAGTCTGCTACAGACCACCCAACCAGGATGAAGACACTGACAAGACATTCTTTCAACAACTAGGAGATGTCTCATGTTCACTAGCCTTTGTTCTGGTGGGGGACTTCAACTTACTAGATGTCTGCTAGAAGTACAACACAGCAGAGAGGGGACAGTCCAGGAGTTTTCTGGAGTGTGGGGGTGACAACTTCCCATTGCAGCTGGTAAGTGAGCCTACCAGGGGTAGGGCCCCTCTAGACCTACTGTTTACGAACAGGGAAAGGCTTGTGGAAGATGTGGTCAGAGGTCATCTTAGGCACAGCGACCATAATATGATAGAGTTTTCAATATGTGGTTAAGTCAGGAGGGTCTTCAGAAAAACCTCTACTTTGGACATCTGGAGGGCTGACTTTGCTCTCTTCAGGACACTGGTTGGGAGAGTCCCTTGGGAAGCAACTCTCAAAAACAAAGGGGCCCAGGAAGGCTGGGCTTACTTTAAGAATGAATTTATGAAGGTGCAGGAGCAGCCTGTCCCTGTGTGCCAACGAATGAGCCAGCAAGGAAGAAGCCTGCCCTGGTTGAGCAGGGAGTTTTTGCAAGAACTTAAGGAAAAAAAAAAAAAGAAAAAGTGTATCAACTTTGGAAAAAGGGGCAGGTGAATCAGGAAACATTTAAGGATATTTTAAGGTCATGTAGAAAGAGAATTAGAGATGTGAAAGCTCAGTTAAAATTTAATCTGGCAATTTCTGTTAAGGATAACAAAAAGTGCTTTTATAGATACATTAATAACAAAAGGAGGGCCAGAGAAAATCTCCACTCCTTATTGGATGAGAGGGGGAACATAGTCAGGAAAGACAAAGAAAAGGCTGAGGTACTTAACACCTTCTTTGCTTCAATCTTTAACAAAAAAGACTGGTTATCCTCAGGGCAGCTGGGCTCCTGAGCTGGTAGACAGGGATGGGGAGCCGAACATCCCTCCTGTAATCCAGGAGGAAGTAGTTAGGAACCTGCTGTGCCACTTAGATCCCAACAAATCTCTGGTACTGGATGGGATTCGTCCTAGGGTGCTGAGGGAGCTGGTGGCAGAACTGGCTAAGTGGCTCTCCACCATTTATCACCAGATAAGGGGGACTTTATCACCCCCTACAACTACCTGAAGGGAGGTTGGAGTCAGGTGGGGCTTGGGCTCTTCTCCCAGGCAACTAGTGACAAGATGAGAGGGCACAGCCTGAAGCTGCACCAGGGGAGGTTTAGGTTGGATATTAGGAAGCACTTCCTCACGGAGAGGGTGATTAGACATTGGAATGGGCTGCCCAGGGAAGTGGTGGAGTCAAAATCCCTGGAGGTGTTTAAGAAAAGACTGGATGTGGCACTTGTGCCATGGTCTGGCTGATGTGGTGGTGTTAGGTCATAGGTTGGACTTGATGATCTCAGAGGTCTTTTCCAGCCTCAATAATTCTGTGATTCTGTAATGATTTATTGCCCTGCCTTGAGACAGCTAATAAATCACTGGAGCAGGTCCTAAGCTTGTGTTCACATTTATTATGGTTTTGGTGGGACAAAATGGATGCTGGAATGCATTTTTTTTATGGTTTTACTGGCAACCTAAAGCGCGCAATGAAAAGCCAGGAAAAATGGTTGTGTGGGGAAAGTGAAAGCCCTTGACTTCTGCCTGTATTTTTTGATTTTTTTTTTCACCTTATGCTTTGAAGGCATGAAGAGGACCAGAGTTTGGTTTCGTGCAGAATGATTTAGATGGAGCTGTATATGTGCCTCCCTGATTGATTTAAGCAAAGCCCAGCTCCCACTGAGCAGGTGCCACTTTCACCTTCAGCAAAGCCAGGCCCTCTCTGGCACTTTCCTTGTTAACCCAAAGCTCCCCCTCAGCCCCAGGATTCAGAAGTCTTCTCTTTCATTAGATGACTCTCTATACGTCAGTAGGGCTAGCCTCTCTTCTGCCATCCTTTGTTCACTCCTAAGATGCAACATCCATCTGCTTCTTCAGGATCTGCCCAACTGAGTTCCTGCTCCATCTTCTCCCAGCCGTGCCTCCCCCCTGCTGACAGAGGGATGTGTTCTCCATCACATTCCTTCTCCAGGTCCAGTTCCTGCTCCTCACTCCTGGTGCATCTGCCTTTCCCAAAAATGCTCACAGGACCAACCTTATGAGCCTTGTTCTGAATGGCCTTCAGCAGTCTCCTGAAAAGATTGTCCTTCTAAGGACTCCAAGTGACCTGAGCATCCAACCTCAATGGTTGATTGCTTGAACAATCAAGTACCCCTTCTTTATTTGTGTGCCATATTTAAATTGGTGAGATTTACTAAAGCAGTCATAGTTTTAAAACACAGAGGGAGTGTTTTGACACCCTCCTCTCATGTCCAGCCCAAGAGCCAGTGGGCTTTACCCAATGACTTCAGCATCAAGGCTTCCCCTGACATTATTGGTGGCCATGGGCCCACTGACCTGACTCTCAGGGAGGTAATTGTGATGTCATCTTTACTTCAAAAATTGTTTATACATAAGTGGAAAGAAAGATGTCTCAAAACATGAATAAAAAATACTTCATTAATCCAGTTTCAAACTCTTTTGTAGTACAAATTAATATATAAATTACAAAGGGAATCAAAATACTTTAAAATGGTTGAAAAAAATGGGATTTTTATCCATTAATTTTGCCTGAACTAAACATTTGCTTCACTCTGAAGTGTCTATTTTAACTTTTTTAAACATTAAAAAGAACAAAAAAAATACAATAAAGAGGAAAACAATTCCTCATCAAGCTTTTAGGTATTTAGAAACAAGACTTTCTCTCCTTAGGAGGAAAGTCAACAGCCTTTGTTCTGAGGTAAATCAAGTGTCTCCACTGTCAGGAAAGTTTCCAAGTTTTCCTCTTAGATGTTTTCCTTTATGTTTTGTTGTTGTTTGTTTTTTTTTTTTTTTAATTCTCAGTGCCTGACCTTTCCTCCAAGCTACCTCATTCTCCCTTTAATCTGTAACCAGCCCTTTGGTAGGGTGGTTGGGTTGGGGTTTTATGTTTTCCTTGAGAGTAATCCATGCCTCTACAGTGTAGGCAGTGCTTCTCCTTTCTTACTGACAAGGTGAAACTGATTTCCAGTCCTACAGCCCCAATGTCAAGATATTTGGACATCACTCAATGCAGCATTGTGAAAGCTGAGGCTTGTGTTGTGCTGTGTAGGCACCCATTGATTGAACCCAACTAGAAGTCAGGGATATTTGAGGTGGTGTACAAACCACTTGCACCCTATATACAATGTCCCTGTGCCCAGAAATGGTGAGTGGTGCCTTATGCTCCAGGTCTGCACTTTTAACATGGATTTTACTCTGGATTTGGCTGACTACTTCTAAGGGTGTCTAAGAAAATCAAGCATGGAATCAGTAGACTAAAATGTCTGTTGGGGTCCCTCTATTCAGGACCAATTCTGTAGCCCTTCCACACACAGAAGTTGCAGATCATAGACTCATAGAATCATAGAATGGTAGGGATGGGAAGTGACCTCTGGAGATCATCGAGTCCAACTCTCCCCTGCCAGAGCAGGATCACCTAGGGCAGGTCATTAACTCAGAAGCAGAAGTTGCCCCCAGGAGTGGGAATCCCTGTACTGCATCAGACAATGTTGTCACAGAGTCACTGGAGGACAACAGCCAGGGACTGGGACGGGGATTGGGACCTCTTCATGTTCCAATACCAGCCAATAGGCACAGAGAGCAGACAACCAGCTGTCTTCTCTCGAGCATGGAGGTGCTGAGAAGAGCCATGGATATTTGCTTCTGTCAAACCAGCAGGTAGAGTTTGGAGCTCCCTCTGGAGATGAGGCTTCTCATCTGCAATGTCACACTCATTTCAAGCCCGATGAAGCACGGAAGCTTTTCCACCTCCTGGCTCCAGGGTGTGTGAGGTGAGGTCTTTTCACATCCACTTTGTTGGAACTGGCATCTATGCTCCCAGCAACAAAGTGGACTCAGAAATGAAGAAGCAGTAGCCGGGACCAATCCTGGCCCCTGACTTATTTCTGTTTGTGAAGATGGCAGCTCTGGAGCTCAGGTTTGTGAAGTACAATGGGCTGAAAACTTTAGGGCAAATACACTATCGATACGATTATGAGTTTTCCACATTTATGAGAAAATTACACTATTTTTGAGATAGTGCTACAAAACCTATGCAGTGACAGAATGAGAAGTAGCTACTGTCCACAAAAGTTACAGGATGTACAAATTTGTCTCTTTGTAAAGACCTATCTTGGATCTGATGGAGTGCTAAAATATGGGCAAGAATCAGAAAAAATAGTTTACGAAAGAAGATACGAGGTACTAACTGAGTCTCCCTCATAAAGGGGTACAAGCCTCCCTGGCAGAGATCAGGCAAGGACTAGTTTGAGTGGAGAAGTATGGAAGAGTTAAGCACTGTGATGTCCAGAAGTTGCTACAGTAAGAGATGGTGCACACAGCAAAGAAGGAAAATAACCTGGACCCAGGATTCCCTGAGTGCAGAGGCTTCTGGATTTAAGCTTTCCTTAGAAAGAGTGCAGGAAAATGGAAAGGGAGCAAATAAAACAAAGGGAGCTGGGATGTAGGTTTTCTAGAGACAAGAGATGGCTTGGGATGTCCCCAGTAGAGATCCAGCCCAAGTGGGAGAGGATTCAGTGGCACAACTGCTAAGCCTTGGAGGAGGTCTAACATCATTTGACAATTAGCAGTCGGGAAGAAGAGAGGAGATGAGTTCCATGCAGAGCAAATGGATCTTCAACAGAAGCAGCCACCAATGGGGTGTTGCTAGGAGATGTGTCTCCAGGGTCTCCTCTGCACCCCTGGCTGGGGCAACTCACTGTGTTACTCTTGTCTGAACAGCTCTGCTCAGACACCCAGGTGAGTCACTCAGCATGTTTAGATCCTTACACAACCAATGCCAACAGGCAAGGTGTTACAGCATCCCTGCCAACACAAATGCCCAAGGACCAACTTTGCACTCAAGAAAATGAGTAAGCACCCCATCCAGAGCAGACTGAGAGCATCTCTTAGACATTACCCGCAGAATGTTTTGCAACAGGGGTGAGCTGGAGCTCTACATCTGGTGGCAGCTGTTATACCAAATGCAGTACTTGTGGGCCAAGGCTGAAAACAAATCAGGAATATTTCTATGTTCCCAGCACAAACCCTGCTCCATGGAATTATGCATATCTTTATGCTCCACCCGTTGGTGCACTTTTCAGCTTCACATGTGAAGGGTCTACCTAATATCACAAGACCCTTGTAGAGCCTAGAGATACAGGTGAGAATCATGGCAGGCCACTTACAAACAGGAACCAGAGACAGTTTTGCAGGTACAATTCAGTACTAAATAATAAGAGGAAACTTCTCAAATCACTCACCCACGTTGTGTCCTGCCAAGCTGCAGGGATTCTTCTAGCTTTTTGCCAATAAGTGTAAAGTGCCCTTAACAGAAGGCAGAATTTCACCATGTCCTCCAGACTCTGCATCTCACTTGGCTACCCAGAAGAGCAGCTGCCTCACACCTGCCCCCTGCAACAAGGGAAACTCCCTTATTAAAGGCTGAGTCCCCAGGAAACAGAATGACACTATTGCCTTGCAGATACACACCACACCCAGCACTTACTTCTAACTAGGCCTGTAACCACTTCAAAGCAACACTGACTGCCCTGAGTAATGCTAATTCGTGAGAGGGTTAAATCAACATTTCCTAAATAAGAACACCTAGCAAACCCAAAGACTTCAGCCAGACAGGTATCTGTGCTGAGCATGTCTCTGTCACCCAGAAAAGACTGGAAAGACTAAGGGTCAGATCCTGATGCCTTTCTAACAGCAGGACATTTCTTGGGTGAGAGACAATTCCAGAAACTGATGTGTGTGTCCTTACGTTTCAGAGTAAGTGAAGGAAAGCTGTGAACCTGCCAATTTAACCTTAGAAAAGTTTTCTTCCCCCAAATCTGGTGATAACATGGGGCCTTGTGTAAGCAAGTGCTGGAGGGTCTCTGTCCCATCTTCATACAAAACCCTACCTCATCTGGGATGGTTTGGAGGGGATAAAACAGAATTCACAACCCACAAGCAGAAGTCAAGTTAGAGATCAGCCCTGAAGCATGAGATTAGATCAGAACCACTGTTTTACCTGAGACAAAGCAAGAAAACCCATTTCCTCCAGGAGGGATTGCATATCTCCACCCTGTCTTAAAACACACAAACCAAAGACAGAATGCCAGTATGTTTTGTCAACAAGGGCAAAAAGCCCTTCTTGTAAAACATCTCCTTGTTTTCAAGGACCTAATCATGGCAGCAAGTCAACTCTTCAGTTCTTGAATCATCAAAGAGAAAGCTCGTTTTCCCGAAGTTAGGCTGGTTTCCTTCTTACAAACAAACCTTGTCACTCAAGTGGGCCTGCTCCAAAATGACAGCTGTACTTTTTTAACCTCAAACCACCTTGCTGGCCTCAGGCAGTGACCTCAGTGCTCTATGGACTGCTCCTTAAATCTCAGACCTCAGCAGGTTCAGGTAGTTACTTAGATAAAACAATGTATTACCAAAGTGGTCTCTTTAGATCCCTTCTCTTGTCCAAATCAGTTACCCAGAATCTTGGCATTTTGTTCTTAATTCTGTGACTGACACATTTCCATTCTGGCTCTGGGAAAGGGTTAAAGCTCAGTATCCCACAAGTCTGTGTCCTGGGAATGCATCTCTTATGTCCTTGCGACCTCACCACCACCACCCACCACCTGCCCTCCAAAGCAGATCTGGGATTCTTGGTGTAAGAGTATGAAGTCATATGAGACCAAGAACAGAACTGGGATCATCAGGAATGTTTTCCTTGTCCTGTGAGCAGATGCTTCTGATTAGTTGCTCCCTGTGGAATTTCCTCCATTTTTACCCATTTCTTGAGCTAGCAGAATGGCAAGAGGCTCTATAGAGAGCCGGGTTGAAGCCCAAGTGTCTCAGGAACATTTACATTGCATGTACACGCTGTTGCTCCTCAACCAGTTGCTCTTCACTTCATGCACATGCTGCTGAGGTAAGGGACAGTCAAATAATGTTCTTGTCTATGCAGGAAGCTGCTACAGCCTTTTATAGAGGTTTGAATTTTCATTTTCTTCTATTTTCCCCTCTTCCTCTCTTACCATCATACACATATTAACATGGCCAAACACTCTTGCCAAGCAGTATATTACAGAATCACAGAATCACACAGAATCACAGAATCACCAAGGCTGGAAAAGACCTTTAAGATCATCAAGTCCAGCCTATGACCAACACCACCACACTATCTAGACCATGGCACTAAGTGTCACATCCAGCCTTGCCTTGAACACATCCAGGGATGGTGCCTCCACCACTTCCCTGGACAGTCCATTCCAATGTCTAACCACCCTCTCCATGAGGAAGTGCTTCCTAATATCCAACCTAAACCTCCCTTGGAGAAACTTCAGGCTGTGCCCTCTTGTCCTGTCACTGGTTGCCTGGGAGAAGAGCCCAGCCCCCACCTGACTACAACCTCCCTTCAGGCAGTTGAAGAGAGTGATGAGGTCCCCCCTGAGTCTCCTCTTCTCCAGGCTAAACAACCCCAACACCCTCAACCTCTCCCTATAAGACTTTCCCTCTAGTCCTTTCACCAGCCTTGTTGCTCTCCTCTGGACCTGCTCCAGCACCTCAACGTCCTTCTTGAAGTGAGGGGCCCAGAGCTGCACACAGGACTCGAGGTGAGGCCTCACCAGTGCTGTGTACAGGGGGAGAATCACATCCCTGCTCCTGCTGGCCACACTATTCCTGATCCAAGCCAGGATGCCATTGGCCATCTGGGCCACCTGGGCACACTGCTGGCTCATGTTCAAGTACCACCCAAAGCATCATTGACTACACTTGAAACTTCCTTAAAATGATTCAGTGAAGTTTTCTCTAAATTATGTGGGCAAAAAACAACACAAAAAGCAGACAGGATAGAGTGAATGCACTTGTATCTGCACTGGGATAATCCTTATATTGTGAGTCTATGTTTTATATGAATGTTTTTCTGACAGTGTGTAAGTTAGAGTGAAAGTACCAGACCCAGAACAGTTAGATCTCCAAATATCACACACAAAACAACCATATAGAAAAAAAGCGCGATGTTTTCATGCTACTTCAGAGCAAGTCAATCCATGAAGAGCATTAGAGGGAATATTCTCTCGTGTCTTCTTTCCCATCTCACTTGCTAAATTTCTGTGAAGCTGGTACTCTGCTAAGATTCAAGTACAGAACGGCCCCTCTCCCAAGGTGAGTGCTGTAATGACTGCAGGTTGCCACAGGCTGGAGGACCAGGGGTAGAAACGCCTGTTTGCTGCACCCCAAATGGCCTTGAGTTGCAGAGATGTAGGAATGCTCTAAATCATAGACAGGAGGTGCTGTGGGCTATTTCTGCCTGAAACCTTTGTCTTCTAGAATATCACAGAACCACTGAATCATTCTGGTTGGAAGAGACCCTTAAGATCAAGTCCAACCATTAACCCAGCTCCACAGAATCCAGTGCTGAAACATGTTCCTCAGCACCACATCTACTCATCTTTTAAACACCTTCAGGGATGGTGAACCAATCACCTCCCTGGGCAGCCTGTTCCAGTGTTTAATAACCATTTTAGGGAAGAAGTTTCTCCTAATCTAAACCTTCCCTGGCACAACTTGAGACCATTTCCTCTCAAGGGTTATCCATTATCTCCCCATTATTTCAAGGCCCTAAGATCAAACAAAGCTTTCCCAGGTTCCAATCTGCATTTGCCCACCAATTACCACCAATTAGGTCCTGCCCATGGATATTTGCATAACCTTCTGGATTTCACTTGTCTTTTCCTAGGAGAAAGAAGCTGTCAAAAGCCTGGTTGAATGTCAACATTGGAACCACCTTCTCTTCAGCCTCACGGGCTGGGCCATCAGCAGTGGAAGCTGTTCTGTGCTCAACTTCCTCTTGTGTCTGTGTTTCCAGAGGCAGGAGAGGGATGCTACAGCTGGGCAGCACAGGGATCCTGGTGCTGCTAGGCTGGAGGCAATTCTGAAAGTGATAGGGCAGTTTGAAACCTTGTTTTGCTCATGCCTGTAATCAGCCAGGAGTGAGGTGACAGTCAGCAGTGTATCATTCTGTTGACCTACCTATGACACTGATGTAGAAAAACTTTCTGATATTCAAAGAAGTAATTCTGAAAGCAAGGGATGGTGTCTCAAGGAAATATACTAGGGTTTGTTGCCAGCCAAGCATTGTAACTCTTGCCCTGCTTTGAGACTGTAAATGATTAACTTGGTTTGCCTTGCAGTACCATGAAACAGTTTTATGTATTTTTTTAACTACATTTGTTACTTGAAAAGCTAGGCACTGGCTTCCTGGAGAGTAAGCACCTGCTGCTACTGCTGACAGCTAGCTGAACTGGACCTTTAACTCCATTAAATAAGCCTTGGCTTCTTGGCTTTTGCATTTACTGCAGAAGATCTGAGTTGGAACACCACTTGCAAGCAGTAATGGGCCAGTTGTGGTGGAAAGTAGAACTCAGACACCTTTGAGTCCTGGTCACTGGTGTCCTCAACAGGCAGATGAGGCTGAGCCAGTCCTTCTTCACAAGTGAAAAATAACCTTAGTTTCACTTGAAAAGTTTCAAATTTGTTAAATGAGTCTTTTCTTCTTAAAACCTGTTCTTCACCAGGGAGGAAGACATCACTGATGGGTAGCAAACACCTACCCTTCATTGCCAGGTCTCAGAGCCCTGCTGTTCTTTCTCCTCTTTGTATGACAAGTGTTATTCCCAGCCTACAGGCAAGCTGTAAATATCAAAACATGTGCACCCTACATTAACATTAGCAACAATATTAAAATCACACTCTAGAGGCTAATTGGCTAAAATTCAAAAGTGACACAGAGAGAGCAGCTCTTGAAGAAAGCACCAGATGTGGAGGTGTTGTTCCAACTTTCCCACACTCTCTCCTGCTCCTTGCTACCCCTGATGTGAGAGGGCAGATCAATCACAGCTCAGGCAGTGGGACACTGGTCTTCCAGAGTATCAAAATGCACATCCAAAGCTGAAGGTCTTCACAAGGAGAAATGTGTGTTTCTTTTCAAGATCTAGACAAATAGCTGCCCAGCTGGACTAAGGCTCCAGGTTTTTAACTGGAAAGTGGGATCCCTTCCTGAGACCAGGACGTAGCATCGGTGTTACAACTTTTATTTGACATCTTCCTCAAATCCCCAACTCTGAGAGTCATGGTGTGATGGGAGACTCCTTTCTTTTCATGAAGATTAAAGTATGCTTCTAGCTCCTCGGTTGAAAAGCACGCTTCAAACATAACATTTGCTGGCTCAACATCAAAAAAGCAATTAAAAAAGATCCACGTTGACTTTCTTCTATACAGCCAGATGTTTAAGTCAGTGTTATCCTGAAGTAATTTCCATACAGATTTGTAATCCTTTAGATTTCTGAACTTAGTGAAAAGGTGCTCTACTAACCCCTCTGGGGATATGACCAATAAAACCGTAGCTGAACCATGTACTTAGTACCTAAAACTTTTGCAGTGTCCTTTACCTAAGTAGATTGCATTTCATTTTCTCCCCCATTCCTGTACCTTTCCTCAAGCTTTATGCCTGTGTGTCATGGAGTCATGGCCCCAAAAATTCTCCATCTGCCCCTCACTGCAGCCCTCCAGCAGTGGAGAGCCTTCAGCTCTCAGAAGCCAAAATGACATGAGTTTGCAAGAGCAATTTCAGGTATAGTTGAGGAGAAGGGTGATTAAACACTTACTGCAGGCTTACACACATCATACAACATGCTGGAAAGGAACAAGTCCTCAAGGGGCAGGATCTGACTGTCCAAAGGACTTCTGAGTGCCTGTCACGTCCACCTCTGCCTGTGCCTGCACCATCCCATGCTGGATGTTCTTCCAGCATTTGGAATTTGGATGTGCTCCTGCAAGAAGAGCATCTGGGGTATCTATCTTATCCATGCTTACCAACAGCATCCACCCAGAGGGAACAGCAGTGCAATCCTGTGGCCATTTAGGTGGAAAGGAGGAAGGACAGACAAGGTGCAGCAGCAGCACAGTGAACAAACCCATCTCTCTAACATCTCTGAGGTCTGGTGGGAACCTTGCCTGTGTGTCTGTGCTCAGAGTACATTGGTGGAGGGGGGGACCTGTGCTTAGAGCTTGCACCTGTACCTTTCTGAATCTCTGAGCCCATCCCCTTGAGCATGTGTGTGCAAATATTCCTGTGCCCCACACATGCCAAATACACATGACACACAGAAAATGGTACCCAGTCTCTTTCGTGGCAGCAAGAACAGACATGAAGGCAGGCAGCCCCATCTGCCTCCCAGTGCCAGGCCTGGTGACAGCTCCAGGTGTGAGCTGAGAGCCCAACCTACAGCCATGGTCACAAGAGGCTGAAGTCCTCTAATCTTGCTCTAGCAGCTAAGAAAAGTTACAGCCTCTTCTCAAAATAAATCACGCAGGCAGCTGGAGGCATCAGCTGTTCCCTCAAGAAGGCAGCAGCATCTTGTCCAAAGTGGCAATGGGAGGAATGTCTGCAGCTCCCTGTCTTGTTACTCTGTGAGGAAGATGATGGCAATGACAGAGTGAAAAGCCCATACCTGCCCTCAGGCTTTAAGGCTGTCAAGGTCTGTGTTTTGGTCAGTTTTCCAAAGAAACTAGGATAAAACTTTGCAGCGACAGTTCTGGCTCTGCAGCTGCTCCTTGGAATCTTCCCCCAGCCCTTGTAGTCTCCACGTGCTGCTTTCTTACTCCTGCCCCTCAGGAAACAAGAAGGATGATTGTTTGCCAGTTCACTCTACTGTCTCCAGAATTTCTCCTCATTCCTCATCTGCCTTTTCATTGTCACCTGAGAGGCTGTGAGGTTGAATGGACCCATTTGAACCATCTGGTTTGACACTGTGTCTATCCTGGTCTGGAGAATTCACCCTGTTCCCTGTCGTGACTCCTTTCAGCTCCCTGTGCTGGACCCAACACTTGCCATAAAACTTTCCCTCCAGGAGACTTTGGTCAAGTCTCCTCCAGGTATCTCCATGAGAAGCCCATGTGTCCAGGTCTCCTGTCCATAGCCTAGAGAGGCTGTAGCTGTGGCATGAGGTCACTTTCCCCTGAGCAGGCTCCCATGGCCAGCACACCATGCAGAGCTGGCAATGGCTGCTGGCAGACGTGGTGTCACCTCCCTCTGACTGCTCAGGGGACTCCTGCTACCATCGCTCTTCCTCAGAACACCCCTCTGATGCCATCTTCAGCTGGCTTATACCAGCTATGCCTGTGATGTCAGAGGCACCAAATCACCCTCTCTGAAGCAAAGCAGATGTGGTTCTGGGGACAATGTGCTTCAGGGTTGGCTCATGCAGGCAGCATGAATCAGGCTGCTCTCCATCCCCTGCTCTCTCAGCAGACTGGGTGCCTACGAGCTCTCCCCCATGCCCTCCCACTGGGTTCTAAAACACAGCACATGTCTTCAGCATTGGGCTACAGACACATCATGCTGTGACAAAGCCATCAACTGAGACCTGAGAAACCACTACAAAACCAATCATATTTCAAAAAACCTGAGGAGAGCCACATTGAGAGCTGTTTGGAGCCAGGCACCACACCTTGGAGGAATCCCCCTGAGCAGTAAGACATGAGCTGCTTATCCCCACTGGGCTGGGGCTGGTAATCTGCCTGTGGGGTGGGTGTTCTTAGCAATATGGATGTAGATGCTGTGACAAATTAATTTCATTGTTTAGCCCAAAAGCGTGAGCTGACCTTGAGCGTCCCTTTCCTGCTGCTCCTCTCTTTCACTGCTCCTTGTCTCCTTTCTTGACGTCTCTCACCCATCCCTTTTCTTGTCATAACGTCCTCTCTTTCACCTACTGTGGAAAGCAAAATGGAAGAGCAAGGAAGAGTGGAGAGGAAAAGGGAAAGGAAAAAAAAAATGGAACTAATCATGGCATAGTCCTAAGAACAAGAAGTTAGATAAAGAAAGGGGAAGGAAAAGCAGAGCAGGGGCCCCCAGCCATGGGATGGAGATGGGGAAATGTGCAGAGAAAGCGTGGAAAGCTTCAGTCAGGGAAATGTAGAGGTAGAAGCAAGGAAAAGGCCAGGCTGAGTGGGGAAAGGCAGTCATCCATCAGCAAATGGAGGGGAGCAATCAACTGGCCAGTGTGGCACAGCTTCAGAAGATGTGATGGTATGGATGGGGTGACCATGCCCGAAGCACCACAGGCACACAGCTAAGGCCTCACCAGCAGCAGATGCCCAGGTGGGCAGAGCAGCAAAGTCAGGTCTTGAAGTTTCCTACAGATGAGACCAGCCTGGAGAGGAGAGCAAGGCAGCAGCCTGGAGAGGAGAGCAAGGCAGCAGCCTGGAGAGCACGGCAGCAGCCTGCTATGCACTGGGCAGGACTTTTTAGCAGACCATTTCTCCCATTAACTCAGACACCTTCAGCCCCGCTAGCCCAGACTGGCCGAGTCCTTCTTTGTTCACAATTTCCATTTGCTTTATCAGTGGCTGATTTTGCTGGTCTCCTTCACATCCTGTCCCCCTGAGCTGCTTGGCTACATTTCCCTCTGCTGACACGTCTCAGAGAGAAGTGCGGGGTCTCGGGCATTTCTGCTCCATCAGTCATTTCAACACCATCTCCTGGAGAGCTTCCCTGGGGAAACAGCAGAGCCAAACTGCTCTGGCGCAGGCAGGAGATGCTCAAGGACACTTGAGAGGCTGTGTACCACATGTTCTTGCTAGGTCTTGTGGCAACTCTTTAGGAATCAGGGTCTGCAGGGCCTGATTTCTTAACTGCTTCAGCAACAGTGCGGCTCCCTGACCACATCTCTGCTCAGAACTCTGAAGCTTAGGGGCTGGACTAGAAACACAGTGATGGAGCCATTCCCACCCGACATTGCCCCGGGGAGGGCACAGAGCAAAGACTCTTTCATGACTGAAGAATCCACATTTTTAAACTAAGACTCTGGCCCTTCACTTAAGCTATGACACATGAGCACATCACCACATCATCCCCCTGGGCCAGGAGCAGAAGCCGCATCTCCTCCCGCTCCAGCAGCTTTACCTGGGAGCAGAATGGTTGGCTAATTAGCCTGGCATGCAGGAGGCTGCACCACGGGAAGGGTTGGAGCTGGGGCTAGTCCCAACACCAGGGTGCCATGGGAAGGCGGGCCCCACCCTTCGGGCTGGGATAATATTTTTCTAATGCCTTGCAGTGGTTGGCTTTTGTTTTGCTGAGCTGTTGCTATGCACCTGAGGCTCTGCGAGGGAAGTCGGCTCTCTAGAGGAAACAACACTGGCAAAAAGTCACCAAATCATTGTTCTGGCTGCTTTATGTGTCATGAATAAACACATGAATCTGCACTTGTTTATCGGGAGGCACAAGGGCAGGATTTTGCCGGTTATCCGCAGAGGTGATTTGTCTATTGGACCTGCTAGGCGCAGTGGCAGCAGTTCGCCCCAAAAACAAAACCAGGAAGAGACTAAGTGTTCCCATACAACTTCCAGCACAATCAGCAGCCCTCCTCGAAAGCGCCTTTTATACAAGAAATGGGAGAGGGAAAAAACAATTAGCACCACTTTATTAAAAAAAAAAAAAAAAAAAGGAAAAAAAAAGGAAAAGAAAAAAAAAAGAGAATTCTTCCATTAATCAGACCCTTATCAGCTGCAAGGTGATACAAAGCCAGGGTTTAATTGGAACTGAGAAAATGTGTTTGTGCTGGTGTGGAGAGCCTTGTCTATGCAAGCAGGAATGTGGCCTGCATCCTGTTTTCTTTACTGATGGGGGAGGAATCCGCTCCTCAATTCCTTGAAAGGCTGGAGCGTGTTTTCCACCAGCTCCATGCTGGGTTTGTGAATTAGGTTCCTGCTTCTTAGCATCCTGGAGAGCAGCTTTGTGCTCAAAGGGATCACAAAACACTGGCTATGTTTTGGAGGAAAGGAGCAGACCATCCTTCTGTTGACAGAAGCAGGTGCTCCTGGCACTTGCCATCCCTTCATGCTCCATCTGACGGTGGACAGGTGGACAATTCCCAAAGCATGGAGGTTTCAGATCCCAGTGTTGGTTTACTCAGTGCCCACCGACCCCACTTTTTGCCTTTGTGAAGGGGAAGACTGTCAAAAGGTGGTTTGTAAAGGGTGTGGGGGTCAGGGAGAAAGACCAGTGTGGAGTGTGCTCTATCTTGCTAGAGGTGAGGATTTCCCTGGAGGTGCTGAGGCAGCACACAGGGTAAGATCTTCCAGTCTGTCTGCTCTTGTTATCCCCTGAGGTACCTTTGAAGGGCATTTGATCATTGCTTTCTTCATGGCAAATACTCAGGGATGGTGCTCAACCTCTGTCAGCTCTTCCACCCCATCCCCAGCATTGGAGGGGTCTCTCTGATTCCCCCAGGCCTTTCCCCGTTGCCAGGGCTTCTTTCTGGCCATCACATCTGTGCTTTTTTAGCATAGCACTAACACTCCTCCACCTCATCCCACAGTGCTGGGATGCTCTGGTGAACTTTCACCACTTTTAAGACCACAGCATTAAACAGTAGGCTGTCTTTAACCCTGGAATACAGAACATTTATAAACAGCTTGTCTCCTCTTCCTAGCCCCAAGCTCTTAAAAAGGGAATCTCAGTCATGCTTCCATCCTGCTTTATTGTCAGTGCCAGGATGAACAGTCCCAAACCAAAGTCAACAGCCCTTTCTGTACCAAAGCTCTAGTTGGCTTGGATGGAGATGTCACCTCCCCAGACCTCTTAGGACTGTCCTTGAAGCACTGGCCACACAAATAGAAAGTTTAACTTTCCTAAGCAGGGGTGGCAATGTCACCCAAAAGCAAATCTGCAGAAGTGTGGCAAATTCACCCAGCGTTGCAGCCCAGCATAATTAAACAGCATTCTTATTCACGTCATCTCCTGGCTTTGGCATAGGTTTTATTATAGTCATTACAAAGACAGATATTACTTTTGGATTGACTCACTTGATGGGTTGATCAGCACTTTATTGTAGCCTCCAGTTATAGCACTTTTTATGGCATCCCAAAGAACTTAACCATTAGCACACTATTAGGCAGAACACTGGCAGCTGATTAAGTTGCTGAAGGTCAAAGACATTTTTCTTAATTGCTCCATGTGTGCTCCCTCCTCCCCCCCCCCCCCCAATGGAGCTGGAGGGAGATAATTCTGTTTTAATAATAAAGTCACAGAGGCATACCTCGTATTTGCCATCAAATCTCCAGGGAGAGGGTTATTCACCATTTGAGATCTTGTCTAAACTGTTATGGTCTCGCTGCTGAAATGGAGTCTCGGAGATTTATATTTTTTTAAAATGTCAAGGGGAAAAAAAAAAAAAAAAGCCATCAGGGTGACTTATTGAATTGGTTAACACATATTGCAAATAATGTGCTATTAGGGTCATAATAAAATGAATGCATGGAAGGGAAGATGGTTTTCCAGCCTCTGGTAGACTGTCACAACTTCCAGGTGTATTGCCAGAACAACCTCGTCACAGACAAGGGATCCCAGAGATTGTGAAAGTCTTTCTGATCAGCCTTGTCATTTTTTCCCTTGGGATACACCACTTTGGGTGTTTTCCCATTAATCCACTTGGGAAAGCTGCTCAGCAACCTGTTCATACCCTGTCCTCCACACTACACCAAGCTGCTCTTCCAGAGTGCTCTAGATAAACAGCAGGTATGACGATTTCCAGTGCAGACTCTTCAACTGAGCCAGGGGCATCATCCCTCCCCTTCACCAACACAACTGCAGGAAGTTTCTTTAAATCAGAAAACAAGCAGCTTTCCTCTCCAGGCTCCTGGGCTCAGCAGCATGCACCCTCTGGGATCACAGCAGAAGGTGAAAGGGAGGATACCTCTCTGCTCTGCAATGTTTCACGACAACTCCACGCCGTGAGCCTGGGGATGCACCCACCAGCCTCATGCTCCTGGAGAGGTGAATGTCCAGGGATGGGACATGGCTCTGCTGCCTTTGGCTGCACGAAGAGTTGAAGGCTCCAGCTCCCTTCTCACCCAGTGTGTTGCTAAGGGTGTTCACACCTCCTGTGCCTCACAAAGCTCCTTGTAAGGTCAAGGACATACTTACCTGAAGATCATTGCCAGGGTGGGGCATGAGCCTGTGTTCATTACCCAGCACAACTAATGAATATAGTTTTAAACTATGTGATTACTTCATCTGACTTTGCCCATTTAAATTTTCTGCTTCAGCTTCCACCCTCTCACAAGGCTCCTGCTGTCGCCTGACATGACAAAGCAAAAAGCACTAGAAGCCATTTCTGTGGTAAATTCCACCTGCCAAAGCTTGATGGCCTTGGTGACCTCCCACATTTCACAGTCTCAGCCAGATGTTTAGCTGCTTCATCTTTCAGCTTTGGACTCATCTGACCCAGATGGAGTCACTAAACCATCAGAAACCTCCTCACTTGCTTCTCCTGAGATGGATTGCTACCAGCTCAGTTTGTCCACTGGGGTTTAGTCTAACGTCAGAGTCAATGCTTGGAGGGGAAAGGGAGAATGAGGGCTGAAGGGAGCAGGGTTGACCAATTACAGTTTTTTAAGTCAACCTCAACACTTCAAGAAGCCTTTCCCTAAGGGAGGCCAGTGAAACCACCTCACCTTTGCAGGGCAACCTGATGAAGCAGTGCTTTGAAGAGGAACATGCTGTTTCCTTTCAACAAGGGAATGGCTGTAATGTCCCCTCCAAGGTCTTACAGAAGTTGGACAGGCAAGAGACACAGTTAATCATCAGTGAGCAGGTTTGAGGTTGAGGAAAGGACTTGAATCAGGGTCATGAGCAGTACAATGCTTCTGCTGAGTGTCAGAAGAACGTGTGACATGGAGATGTGCTTCACCTGGCAGTTTTATGCCAGCTTCTCCTGCCTCAGCTTTGCAACCAATCCTCTCTTAAAGGAAGTGATTAGAGGTTAAACCTGAGTCCAAGTTCCCATGGGAGGCATTTCCATGTTTTATACTTCACAGTTGCCTGGATCAGGTAAGACAGGCTGTGATTGGTTACTGTGATGCCTACACCTGGGTATGACATCCAAAGAGCCCACTGCTTGCCCTACAGCTCAGAAATCCTGAAGATGTGGGTTGCAGCTAACCACAGAGAACTCACCAGCTTGTGGCATGAATTATGGAGATGACATCCACTGTAGATCCACTTGTTCCTCACAGCAGCCAGCTCAAGAAAATCAGTCAAGTCAATAATCTTCATACACAAGGATACTGGAGCTAGTGACAAGATGTAGGAACTTTAAACACAGTTTAATCAAGGCCTCTGTTTCCTTGGCCAGAACTGTTCATTGGCATGTGCCGTGTCCTGCCATAGTCTGAAGGGTGCAAACCAAACCACAGTGCTGCACTCTGGTCATCTCCAAGATGACTGGAGAACCTCTCAGTGGTGGAGGACACTGAGAAGCTTCCATTCCATTGAACTACATTATTATAAGCTTGACATTACAGCACAAGTGCTCACAGGAGGTATTTCCTAGAGAAAAGACCTCTTGCAGGGTACCTGCCACAGTGACATGTAGCTGTGGCTTTAGTCATAACGTGGGGACAAAAGATTTCTGTAACAGACTGAATCCTACAGATTCTACAGGTCCTACAGGTGCTGGGTGGGCTACCAGTATTGTTTGGGAGGTCTATGCTGGTGGTCCATGTTCAACCTCCACAGAGCCACTGACCATGTAGATCAGGCCAGAGGTGCTGAAACCAAAGGCATGGGGACCAGCTGTGGACCCGTAGCAAGGCATCACCCTGCACCCATTATTCAGTGTTTCTTCCCTCCTGTTGCACCATAGGTCTTATTTCATAAGGACCAGCTCTTCTGCAGGGCGATCCAAACCAAAACAGAGCAAAATTATAAAATCAGGCAGGAGAATCTGCTAGCAAAGCCTACCTGCCATGGATGGCTTCTTTCCATGGACACATCAAAGGCTGGCCTTGAAAAGGCAGCCACCCAAATACCCCTCATTCAAAGCATTCTTCTATTTTTATGTGAACACATCTTCTCCTGAGCAGAACTTACCTGTTTAACAAATGTGAGACGTGAACAAAGTCCCACCAAAAAATATATATTACCTAAATTGATGAGAACTGCCCCACAGTAGAGAAGGACATCTAGCTGCCTGGGGGCCATCTAGAAAGGGTCTTTTTCAGGACCTCCTTCTGCAGAAATATGTCAGTCCCATGCAGGCACAAGAGGTCTACTTTTATGGTAACTGTCAAACATACCAAGGAAAGCTCAATCAAAATTTGCATCTTTTGGAAGATACCCTACCACTTACACTTAGAATTGCCTTTGAAAGTTGCCTACTTTCCTGGATTTTCCTCTTTAATAAAGTTTTGTTATTCTGACATGCCTGTTACATGTGAGAATTTATAAAATATGCCTCCTTCAGCCTACTGCAGTTAATCTTTATCACTGAATTCAATAACCTCAGAATAATCTCACCCTGTCTTCTCCCTTTTCACCCTAATGAAGATGCTCTTAAGCATCTGCCTTCTCTTCCTCCCTCGGGTGATACCTAATTAATTCTTGTAACTAAAACTGTACCCAAAGGGCTGGGCTTTGCACAAATGTTGGAATTGTTCCAGGCAACACCATGAAGTTACTGCCAGGTTCCAGTAGCTCCTCAGCACTGGGTGGGACACCTGAGGGGCCTTACCTGAGGTACTAGCCTGGGAGGTCTTCTGAGATTTTTTTATCAGGGCCTTGGGGGATGTTTCTGGATGTCTGGCCTGTGGGATTTTAAAACTGGCTATCCAGAGATGTTGACTTCCAGTACTTCCTTCTGCAGTACTCACCAGTAAGTCCAAAGTTTCCCCCAAGTCAATGTGGAGGACTTGCCCTGGAAGACTTTTCCATCATTCACCCCTATCTGGAAATTTTTCTCTGTTCATTGACCTTAGAGCTAGAAAAGAAAACAAACAAACAAAAACAACTAACCCACCCACAAAAGAATTAGTTCAATTTTTCTCTCTCCTTATTTGAATGTCTTGCTCCAAGCCTTGCTCCAAGAAGTTGGAGAGCATTTCTTGTGGTCACACCTCCAGCAAACATGATGCTCCCATGTGCTGTTACTCTCCCAGCTGGCTGAGCCACAGGCTGCCTGAGCAGGGGGGATTTTTTTCTCTGGGACCAAGGGCTGACTAAGGCCATAGTTCTTCTGTGACTTCAGAAAGACAAATAAAAGGCTGGGCCCAAAGCTGGCTCAATAGACATTACAGATGACAGGGAAGTCTTTCCTAGGAAAGGAATGAATTTCCAACAAGCCTCAGCTTCCTCATTCACACCACCTGAAACCAGGCCAAACAGCACACTGTGGAAACTACCCCAAACAGGCAAAATTTTCAGTCCTGTTCTCGAACAAGGTTGAGCAAAAGGGCTGGGAATTTCACCTCAGCTATTATACATAGGAAATTTGCAGTGTTTCAGGGTACTTTTCTGCCCTTTTGCCTGTAATTCAAGGTCCTTTATCATTAAAAGTCATAGAAACTATGACATTGTCTTAGAAACATCTGAAGGAATTAATTTTTCATACACTTTAACACCAAATCCCAGGGTGCAGGGTTGGCCACAGGTCATGCAGCTCAGCCAA
Organism: Hemiprocne comata; assembly: GCA_020745705.1. Taxonomy (NCBI): domain Eukaryota; kingdom Metazoa; phylum Chordata; class Aves; order Apodiformes; family Apodidae; genus Hemiprocne; species Hemiprocne comata. The sequence continues at coordinate 6,453,223 of CM036607.1, read as the reverse complement.
GAAAACTGGGCAATAGGAAAGGATGGTGCTGCAGCTCCCTGAACTGCTGCTCCCAGGAAGCCATGGAAACCCACCAAGAAGTTTCTGGGGATGCAACAAGCACCGTGCTAGCTATCACATTCATGTTTCTTTTTATTCTCTTATTACAGCTGTGCCCTGAGATTCACTGAGTTAACTACAGCAGAATAAGCTATGGTGTGGTCTTCATGCAAAGACCATCAACTCGATGATGACTCTTTAACTGTACTTAAAAATAAATTACAATCAACCAGCAAAATTTAGATCTAAAAGTTAGTGGACACAGGAGGGGGTGGGTGGTTGCTGTGTCCCTGTGATGCTGACACCAGTCACAGAGCTGCAAAGAGGATTTGTGACAAAGGACTAAACCATGGGGAAACACCAACAGGATCCCTTGGCACAAGGATTCCAGCTGGTCTCAGCATCCTCAGCACTAGGCATAACAGGCTGGAGATTATTTCACATCTGTGTTCCCATAGACATCTAGAAAGGAACAAGGTATTTATTTTAAGTTAAAGACCATTTAAGCCAGCTGGATGGGTTCACTTTGAACTGACAGTTTCTCAGAACTGGTCAGAAGACTACACAGCCTCCCCATTCTCACCCAGCTTTCCTGCCCAACTGACTTCCACAGTGATTTGTTCACCTGGGTTTCTTTCACTTCATCCACCACCACCCAGCCATCGAATAAGGAAGAAAAATTGTATTGATTTTGTCATTATTTATTACAAATTAAATTTTGCAAATTACTGCCTAAAAAAAAAAAATCAATAGATTTAAATAAATATACAGATTTCAGGATGCTACATATGGCATGTGTGCAATAAGTCACTTAAAAATGGGACATTATACACACGAGGAGATATACATAGTACTTTACAGCAGTAGTTTTATTTTAAATTACTAGGCTCACATTAAACCATGTGCAAAGTTTTCTCTGGAACAAACCCTTCCAGGATTTTTTTCTAGAATGACTCAAACCTTCAGAAGGTCAAATATAAAAAAATTTCTCTGCAGCTTTGGGGACCAAATGATTAGTCTGCTCTTTCATTTGCAACACAATCAATCGGTCTCTTTTTCCCCCCCTCCAGGGCATAAAGCAAAATCAAGGAAGTGTTTTATATGTCCAATGGGACTACACTTGCAACAGCCACAGATTTTGGTCCACCACCAACTTCAAGCAGCCTTTTTTAAATGCTCATGTGTAATACTGGATTGGGCACCAAGGGGTACCCAACAGGAGCTCCAGGAGAGCAATTATTTATCTGCACCAGATGACAGCTGCAGCCATGATTTCTAACAGAAGTTAATCTGCCCAGTCAAACACAAGTGCATTTTTGATACAGCTCCAGAGTCTTGAGATTGTGTTTGCCTACAAGATTGGTTTCTAGGTCCTGGGCTCAGTGTTTTTTCCCAATTATTCCTTCCCTCCTCTAGGCCAGCACCACTGCACTGCTCCAGACCTGGGGAAGCAGCTGTGATCCTGGCATGGCTTTAAATCCAAGCCTTTCTCCTACAGCTGTGCAGACAGTGCTGTGCTCTCTTCTTAGCAGTCCTTTTCTCCACATCAATCCCACCTGGCTGCCCCTCACCTAATGCACTCCCAGATACTCTCCTCACAGTGACAGGCTATCCATAACCTGGTCAGTTCTTGGATAAAGTTTGACTCAGAGACCTGATCTAAGCAAAGCAGCAAGGAAGCCTTTGTGTGCTATTTTCCCACCATCTACCTCCTCTGCTCCTAGCCTTTCCTTTCAGGCAAAGCTGAAAGCAAGTTGGGATACGAGGTTAAGAGCTGGAAGTACTCTACCCCACTAAGGGTATGGCCAAGGAGACTAGGCAGGTTCACAGCAGTGAACTCATCCAGAGGAGCAGCTCGGCTCTGCCTGGGATCCTGTGGGGCTCCCTCCCCCAGGCTATGGGGGGCTGCATGCATGGGGCTCCTGCAAAATTGCAGCCCCCCCGAGTCCCCCCTCCCTGCTGCTGCCGTGCCTGATGGCAGGGATTGTGCTTGGATTTGGTGCAAGCCCCAGTGTAAGCAAACTATCTATCCTCCACCTAAACAAGAGCCACTTAATGACAGCCCTTCAGGGCATTTCTCAGCCACAGAAAGCCACCGACTACTCAGTTGGCTTTCATGCCTCTAGATGATATATATTATTTTAATAAAAATTGGGAGCTGTTTTAGCAAGGGAGCCTCATTCATACACACATCGCACTGTCTGACAAGAAAAAAGTGCAAAGGTGGGCTCGGACAGGTCCTGCTGAAGGCAGTTTAACCCTGCCAAACCACCTCTGAGTGGGGCCAAGCTGGAACCACACTCACATGGCTCCGAGGCAGAGCAGACCAGGCAGTGAAGAGGCTCAGGGCTGCCAGGGCCAGCACTGCACACATCCACCTGCTTTGGAAACGATTCAACCTCACAGTGGGGGGCTGACCCTTTGCCTAGGGCCCCAGCGCAGAGTTAAACTAGTACTCCACTAGCAAGACCCTTCTCTTATCCAAAAAGGCACAATTCAGCTCCACAACACAACTATGACTGTATAGAGAGACAGTATTCCCTTTGACAACAGTCTCTGGAGTGCACATGCAGTACTGGTTCACGCAACAGGAGCATGGAGACTTCCACTTCTTTCCCCTTCCACTCATGGCCTTTCCTTTGGCTCTAGCTACCAACAGCAGAGGTAGCGGCACCCACAGGACTCCAAATTCTTCTGCTGAACTTGGTATGCACCTGTTTCTTATCTCTTCTTCTTCCAGATGTTTTTCTTCCAAGGCAGAACTGTTGGCTGTGCGTTCCTCTGAGAACGGTGCTGATGCTTGCCAAGCCTCAGACTGGAGATAGCAAGGTCCCTGTGAACAAAAGAGACACCACGCTCATGTTCCACTTCATTTTCCTCATTTTGCTCAACAGCAGCTTATATTATGATACTTATCTAGTCCTCTGCAAGGTTTTTTTGAGACAGAAGATGGGGGAAGGAAGTGGGGCAACTTCTAGCTGCAGCTGTACTAAGCCACAGCAGAGACCTGTCTAGCCCAGTATCCCCTTCCCACCAGTGGCCAGTGGCAGAGGCTTCAAGGAGCCTTTCAAGCAGGGCATCACCCAAGTGATGTTTCCTTTGATTTGCCAACTTCATTTAACTCATTTACACTCCTGGAGTCCACAGTTTCTTTCAGCAGGGAGTTCTACAACTCACTGATGTTAGGGGAGAGCAGCTGTTTCACAAAAGCTGTTGCACAATCAATCATTGTCCTGCATGATGTCCTCCCTCCCCACCTTCTTGTACATCAACCATTTGCCTGTCCCATATAAAAGGAAGTTCCCACTCCAATCACAACCTACAATTTATTTAATCTTTCTCTAGTTTTGGAAGGACACAAGCACTTTATTCCCTCAGCTGTTAGCCTTTAATTCTACAGAGTGCAGATATAGTGATCTCCTTATTTCAAGGAAGACAAGAGGGGGACATCAGGTCAAGCCCAAGTAGCAACTGCAGCCTGGGGTTACAACAGCAGGTTTTTAAAGTGCTTATGAGGGAAGTCGAGAGCAGGTTTAAGTGTTGTGCTCACCTGAGAGCTCTCAGCAGGCCATGATGGGAAGGCCTCTGTGGAGCCTCCACTGATGCTCCAGAGCCCTCTGGCAGCTTCAGACTCTGAAGGTACCTAACAAGCAAGAGGAGATGCATGAAGCACTCACACCAGCCATGCCATAAGTATCAGGGGGAGTGTTGCTCTAATGTCACCAGTGACAGATGAAGACAGTTGAAGGGTTAATTGCAGCTATTTGAGAGCTATTTACAACTCACTTTCACTTCTAGCCTTGCTTTATTCACAGTCACATTAAATCGTTGGGGATTTTAAATATTGCCTTGATATTAAACTAATGACAGATCTCTACAGTGACTTTGCTCCCCACCTCCCCACAGTGTAAGCACTCCTACACTGCTGGCTGAAGCAAGACAACTGAGAGCCCATGTGTGCTATAAAAGGGTTGGGTGCAGAACATTTTGACTTCCCAGTCCCAGGTCTCAGCAGCCCTACTCTCCTGCAACCTCTCCCACCTGAGTCATTCAGAAGAGACTCTGGTGTCCCAAACTTCCATGCCCTCTGCTTGTCCCTCTCCCAGAGTGCTGCCACCTCCACCTTCCTACCTGGCAGCAGGAGGGATGGAGGTAACATTGCTTCATATCAGCTAGTAAAGAGACTATTCTACAACAAAAACACCCTAGTAACACTCGGCCACAGCCTCTTGGGAGGGGTATGGAAGCCACTAGACAAGTTCCAGTTGTTTGCAAAGAGCCATGCAGTCATCCCAAGGGAGGCTGGAGAGTTACTCCAGCTCCCAAGCTTTGTCTGCTTGCACCCCCACTGAGCAGCCCCCAGGGACATCCCCAGGACCCCCTTGACTTACCCAGGCTTTGCCTGGCAGAAGGAGGCACAGACGCTGTCCCTCCAGAGCGCGCACTGACACCTGCTGAGCGATCTCTTGCGCCGCCTTGGCGGGCTTCCCAGGCCATAGGGAGCCGTGTGGCTGTTAAAAACAAAAGAAATCAGCTATGGAACTAACTTTTTATTAGCCAACAGGTTTATAACACAGTCCTGGGAGGCAGCCAAGCCAGTGTCAGGATCGTAAAAGACTCATCTATAGACATAAGGTGAAAAGGTCACTGATAGGTCTAAGCCTTTAAACTCCAGCTCCTCTCCCACCTACTGTTTTCCCCACCCTACCCCTCCCAGGGAGATTGCTGTACCAGTATGTGCTGGGTTGCAAGTGGAATTTTCTCTCCTTGCAGCAGCCCAGGCACCCGTGCAAGGGTTGCCACACGGGCTGGATGAGCTGGCAGCTCACCTGTGTGGCAAAACTCAGGAGGAGCCTGGCTGCCCCAGTCCACCAGCCCCAGTTCCCAGCAGCAACCAGTTGTTTCTCCAGAATAGAGATGCCAGGGCTTTCCCTTCCCCCCACTTCCCCCCCACCACCCTCGGGTTTTAACATGCAGGACATAGTACAAATCAAGATGTCTTGGGGCCATAACAGGTTCTTCTGATCACGGCATGCTTTCAGAGCTGTTAGCACATTCCCGCTCCATCTTTGATCGCAATCTACTCTCCCAGAGGGTTTAGGATTGGCAGTGACTGCAACTATTCTCTGAGCAAGCAGAGAGTTGTAATTGCACGTTAGCAAGCCTGGTTATAACCACACCTGAGTACATGTGTTTTGCTACAGTGTGATGGCCATGGGTCTGAAACTGCTCAGAAAAGCTGCTGTAGCATTCTTGAGGGCAGGACTTGGCAGCCACAGGACGCTAGTGCCAGCCCACCACTGTCTCATTAACAATGCTGGCAGCTGGCACTCAGGGTTACAGTTCTCAAGTGGGTAGAGTAACTTTCTGACTTGGCAGCTGTAATATCTTGGTGCTTCTTTTTGTTTGCAGAGGTACAAACCTCAGAAAAGATGAACCCATGAGGAGGCAGTTCCCTGTGCTTTCACACCGCTCCTCTGTGGGTTATCCTGAAATTCCTGAGCAGAAGCACAGCTTGTCCCTTCGTAGATGTTGGAAATAACTTGCAATGCTCTCCAGAGCAGGTGCTACAAAAGCCTTGCAGCACTGGGACATTTTCTCACCTTCCTCTAACCTTACCCCATTCTTGATCAGAAAGTACAGTCACTTACTCATTGACAGAGCCACCCCCTCCCCCTCCCCCCCCCAATAAAGCTCCGTTCATGCTCACCCTGGTGTGTTGACCCAGATGATATCAAGGTGACAGAAGTAGATGCATTCCTTATCCAGCCAGCTGTTGCAGGAGCATCGCTTGGTCCTGGGGTGCACAGCACTGGCTGCGGCCAGGTGGGACTCCAGGGGAGGAGGATGGCCCATACCTGCAGCAGAAGGAGGAAGGGATGAGTTGCAGGCTCCGTGCCTGTCCATATGTCACCTCTGCAATCACACCTCTGGTGAGGATTACGGCGATTTTGATAAGCAGGCACTTACACAGGAGGTGCAGCCTTGTGCGGGCTCATAAAAGACTTGTCTAACCCTGGCAGCTGCAGAGGCCACCCCCGGAGCAAGGGCACGCTGAAGTCCCCGTGCAATGCCCCCCACCACGCAGCCAGCCTCCGGGCAGACCCCGGGAACCCTTCAGCACCCCGCGCAGCCCCACTCCCCCAGCCGAGGGGGCGCAGACGGGTCCCCCCGCCAGAGCAGCCACCCCCTGGGGGTCCGAGCCCCACTCCAGCCAGAGGGCTCACCATCTCTCAGGAGGGCGCAGAGGGCGAGGGCCAGCAGCAGGACACCAGTGGGATGGATGGGCATGGCCGCGGCTCTGGCAGGCTGGGGTGGCTGGAGAGTAGAGGCTTTAGGTTTGTTTTTGTTTTTTTCTCCTTTTTTCTTCTTTCCACACCCTTTCGCGCTGCTACTCCACGCGCTGCCGGAGCCGCAGCCGCTGCGGAGCCTCTGGAGCCGGAGGGCGCCCGGCAGGTGCTTTATAGCCCCGGCCGAGCCACTCCGCCCCGCTCCGCCCCGCGCGGGGAGTCCGCGGGGAGGGTACACGTGGGGGCGGCGGAGGAACCCCCGGGGCAGCTCCCCCGTTCCCGTGAGCAGCCCTCCCTCCCGTGGGTAGCCCTGCCCCCGCGGGCAGCTCCTTCCCTCCGCTCCGTGGGCACCCCCTCTGCCGTGGGCACCCGCCTTCCTCCCGTGGGCAGCCCTCTCCTCGCGGATAGGCCCTTCCCCTCCGCGGGGAGCCCTTCCCCCGTGGACAGATCCCCCTCACCCCCATAAGCCCCTTCCCCCCGTCGGCACCCCCTTTCCGTGGGCTGCCTCTTCCCAAGTGGGCAGCCATCCCTCCCTTCCTCGGGCAGCCCCCTCCCCCGCGGACAGGGGTTTGCCCTCGCGGAAAACCAGCCCTCCCACTCGTGGGCAGACCCCTGGGGGTCCCGAGTGGGGGCCGAGGGCGAGGGTTGGTGGGAGCCTGCCGGCAGCAGGTGAAGGCAGGAGGCAGTTTGCAGCCGCCGCCGGCAGATGGAGCGGGCAGGGTGCAGGCAGCGCCTGCCGCCTTGGGAACCGCTGCCCTCCCGACCCACTGCCGGGGGGGCTGGGGGGATCCCGGCCCTGGTGCTTCCTCGCAGAGGGTCCCCCAGGATGCCTACAGCCCCCGCTGCTCCTCTGGGTATGGCAAAGGCAGGACGAGCCTGGGCTGCCTGGAACGCTTGTGGAGCAGGTCCGGGGGAAGGCACCAAGACGGTCAGAGGGTTGGAGCAGCTCTTCTCTGGAGCAAAGAAGGCTTCTGGGAGACCTCAGAGCACCTTCCAGTGCCTGAAGGAGCTCCAGGAAAGATGGGGAAGGACTTTTACAAGGACACTATTTGCTGTGAGGGTGGTGAGACACTGGAACAGTTTGCCCAGAGAAACTGTGGCTGCCCCATCCCTGGAAGTGTTCAAAGGCAGGTTGGATGGGGCTTGGAGCAACCTGGTCTGGTGGGAGGTGTCCCTGCCCATGCAGCGGATTGGGACTGGATGGTCTTTCAGGGCCCTCCAACCCAAACCAGTCTGGGATTCTGTGATTTAATCTGAATAAACCAGGTAGAATTGAAGACAAGTTCAATTTCAGGTAAAAATTGTTACTCCAGTCAAGAAAATACACCCATTAAATGACAGTCCTTGCTTTATCTCACCTCTTTTTTCATTAAATCACTGTAGCATTTTTTTTCTACATTCAACAATTAAAATTTCTTGCAATAAAACCATCCGGCAGCTGTCTGATTTTGCTTCAACATCAATGATGTGATACTAGACACTATCTGCACATTTTTAGGATGCAAACAATGTAAAATTTAGCAGTCACCTCCTGGCGTGCATGAGGAGGCAGGTGAAGCAGCTTCATCTTACCCATCATGGGTGTCACGCAGAAGTAGAAAACTGTCCTCTAGAGAAGCTTTGGGTACTGCCCCCAGCAGTGGTGGATAACAGCTTCCAGGCACCCTGCATCCCCCCGGGACCACCACTCCAGCTCAGAGAGCCAGATCCTGGCTTCCCAGCTCTTGGGCAGAGCTTGGGAGTGGAGTACACTGAGGAGTGCGAGCAGGTTAAAAAAGCCAATTAAGAGCTACTGCACTTGACTTTCTTGAGATGGTTTTAAAGGCTTCTTAGGAAAGGGAGTGTATTTTTATGTGTTTACAATGAACAGTTTAGGGTTTTATTGCACTGTTGTTATGAGCAGATGCAATTACAGTGAATCCATGCGAGGTCTCGCACAAAGTGTAACACGTGTGTGAGGAATGGAGAGAGAAATAAGAAAAAATGCAGTGAGCCAGAGTGTGGAAAACTGCTTTTGTCTGAGCAATAGCTTTTGCTCACAGCATCTCATGGAAGTAAAACAGGCTGGTTGCATTCCTGCAAGCGATGGCAAGAGGCTTTAACGTTCACTCTGACCAGGCCATGGTGTGAATCTCTGGCTATAGTCATGAAAGATGGATGTGGAAGATGTGTGCAGGGGGAAACCCCATATTGGGGTGGAGAAAATATGCTCAGGGAACATTATTGCTCTGTTCACCCAACAACTCTGACTATGGTGGCACCTGAGAGCATAGATGCTGCTGAGAGCTCCATTTACTGAGGGAGGGTGAAGTAAGAGGGCACAGGAGGCCAGAGCAGATGAAAAATCTGGAATGCAGCAAAAATTGCATGGTAAAGGACATGTGAGGCAGAGAAAACCAGGAATACCAAGAAATGTATTTTAAAATATTAAGAAAACAAAGATATAACTGATAAAATAAAGCTACAGTGTGAAAGGCAAACAAACAGAGGGAAGTTTTTAACCCTTGTGCAAATGCAGCAATCACTCTAAGGGAAATAGGGAAATACAATAGCAGCAGTACCTGTTACAGCCCATATTCCAGCTGTGCCAAGTTTCAGAGTTATGTCAGAGCTCGGATACTATGTGACATTCCAGATGCCAGTTCAATGATATAATAAATCTCCTTTGGCTCCAGTTCCCATCATCCTCATTCTGGTCACTGCTAGGTGAAAGAAGATATCCTCGACGTGGGGAAGGTAACGCAGCAGCAGTTACCCACACAGAGGAAAGGCTGAGGAACAAATGACATCATTTTACTTCAAGAGGCATTCTTAGGAAAGGTGCTGCCAGCCATTTGCATGAAGCATGAGACAGAGCCACAGTAATGTGGCTTTGCAGGGTTCACTTACTGAAAGGATCAGCATAGAACTTTGTCACACGAAGGCTTCTTATGTCTCCGGGAAGGAAGAAGAGTCTCAAGTTAACCTGAGGTTTTGAAAATCTGGGTTCAAGCTACTTCCTTTACCAGACTCCTTTTGTGGCTCTACCTTGGTCACGTAGCTTATGTTGTCAAGAAGATCCCAAAGCTACATGTAAATGTCTGTAAACATCTTTCTGTGTTGCTAGAAGTAGACAAGTGCCCAAACATCTGCTAGGCATCTGCCTCTAATGCCAGGTGCAAAAACATTTTTACAAACCAGATCTTTCATCCAATATTTCTCACTCATTTTCTTTATTTGTTGTAAATCCCAAGAGATTTACACTGTGGCAGAAAATGGAGTGTGTTACACCCTCTTGTTCATGTGTGCCTACAGAATGGAGTTTGAACTAGTTGTTTTTTTCTCCAGGAAATACCCTACTGTGTTGAGCAGGCACTAACATGACCTGCACACATATGGATGTTTGGCACCAGTGTTTGAAAGATCTTAAAGGATGTGGGGTTGTGGACAATAGTCTCCATTTGTCACAGGGATGTGGGAACCTAGCAGAGAAAAAGTGGGGTTGGAATTGCATTGACCAGGACTGCTTTGAACTGACTCTGAGAGCTTTGTCCAGAGCTGCAGAATTTCTCTGTGGAAAAACACAATTATTTTTTTAAAAGTGATCTGCCTTTAGGCTTGCAAAGGACAACACCCAGCCATAGGGTGAAACAGTTGTCTCAGCACCCACCATCCCCACAGAATATTATTCTAGTGTATAACTGTGATGGTCTCAAGAGCAGCTGCTTATTGGAGGCTGTATGTTCAGTCTCTTTTCATACTGTGGGCTGGGGGGGGTGTTCAGCTTGGACTGGAGCAGTGGTTCTCCTTGAACTCCTAGACACAGAGGAGCTGCAATCCCTCACAGAGAGGGTGATTAGACATTGGAATGGACTGCCCAGGGAGGTGGTGGAGGCACCATCCCTGGATGTGTTCAAGGCTGGATGTGGCACTTAGTGCCAGGGTCTGGCTGATATGGTGGTGTTGGTCATAGGCTGGACTTGATGATCTTAAAGGTCTTTTCCAGCCTTGGTAGTTCTGTGATTTTGTGATTCTGTCCCTGTTCCCCTGTTGAGGAGCAGGGGCCACTGCTTCCCAGGGCCAACCCTCCTGGCATTATCACCACACTAACATCACCAAGAAAAACAACAGGCTGGAGCAGAGGGACTGGTCAATGCTACACAAACACAGCTTCCAAAGAAGGAACAAAAGCATCCACAGGGTCCTAAATGCCAAAGATGAGCATCACCTCCCACAGTTATTTTTCCCCTTTTGTTTCTGGCTGTAGGAATACAATGTTCACTTCATTGTGAAGAGTTCCAGGCAGACATGACGAAAGGGATAAAACAGCTCAAGAAAAGAGACATCCCGTGTGGCATTCATGAAATGCACTGTTTGGAAACAAGGAAGGAGCAAACAGGAAAACACTTTAACCATTGAGAAGACGGGATCCCAGCGTGTTCTTGGCACTGGAGGGAACAATGGAGTGATGTCACAAGCCAGAATTCCCCATGGTGGATGGAAGCCCAGCAAATAATCATAATTTTTCTCCTGGGACATTAGCAAAATTTTTCCATGGTTGATCATACCTTACTGAGTCCCTGTTAGGAAGTAGGAAGGAGACATTGTCAAGTGAAACTTCCTTTGGGAGATCATAGATGCGTTGTCCCCCCTCCCTGCTCCTGGATCAACACATCAGTTGTTATAAATCATTGCTTTCTGCTGACTGTGAGGAATTCCAGTGGTGGTGCCAGGAGGCTGAGCACAGGACTGCCTGAAGAATAGATTTCACACAGTGAAGATGGGTGCTCACAGGGTCTGGGTAGTTGTAAGGGCAGAGGTCAGACACCTCATTAGCCATCTGACTCTTGGAGCCTGCACAGCAACGGTCTGGAGCATCATCCTTGCAGTATCAAAGGTGCTGAGAATGGTGAGGAGCTTAAGAAATAGACTCTTACACACAGTGGTGGTTGGAGAATTTCAACCAAGTTTAAGGTTGCTAAATGACATGAGCAATAGGAGGGCATCCTCCAGATCCCGGACTCTCTTTCTTATTTCAGCTTCAAGTCAGCTATGTGGAGGGTGACCTGAAGTTCTCTTGCAGCATCCAGGCAGCTCCTGAATTCCCCTTTGGGTCCTTTCTTTTGACAGGGACTAGTCCCACGGGAGGACTAGGAGAGTCAGGCAATCCTCACAGGGAGCAAAGTCTTTCTCCCTTTTTTGGGCCATTACTTAAAACCCAGGCTGCTTTCTCCTCTCCAAGATTTGGTCTGGAAGAACCTGGTCAGTCCTCTGCAGAGGACACCAACACTGGGCTGTCACATGAACGTTGCTGTTAGGAGGTGGGACTGCTTGGCTGAGCTGGACATGGGATTGCTCTTTCAACAGCAAAAAGAAATTCAATGAGTCTAAGCCAGTCACGAAATGGAAGCCCTAAAGAAAAGAAGCATTAAGACACCAGTGTCTGCATGGTTTACTTGTAACAAAACTGTGGTTTGTGTTATCAGTGCCTGAATATATCATGAGGGGGTATTTACTCTGGTCCCAGCTTCCAGATCTTTGTGTGTTTTCCCCATCCTAGGAGTTTCCAGAGAAACACAGTGTCCCTCACAAACATGGACAGAGGTAGCATAGCCCCAGGCATTGGGACTGCCACCCAAACCTGCCAGGTTTGTCCTCCTGCCCCCAATTCTCTGCAGCACAGACACAAGGCTTCTCTGTTGAGGTGGCAGAAATCCAGTGGTGGGAGAAGGTGGGGCTGAACAGGAATGTGAAGACCATGTCCTACAACCCCAGGGCTTGCTATCTCCATCTTTTCCAGTGAGGTGGGAAGGGGACTGGAGGCAGCAGCTGGGCTGGCCTTTGCATGGACACCTGTCTCACCCAGCAGGGCCAGCCTGGTTGTAGCATCACCCAGAAAGGGTCTGCAGTACTGACCCCTTGGCAGGTGCTGCCCTTTGCCTATTTAAGCTTGAGCCTTGAGCCAGTCTGTTAAAATAAGGCTGTTATTTGCCTGGCATCCTTGCCAGAGAGCTGCAGTGAAAGATTATCTCAGACCTGCACTGTGTGCAGAGGAGACAAAGCCATAAGCTTTGCTCTGCAGGGGGGGGGAGCACTTTCCTGCCTGAGAGGTTAAATTTCCAGTGGCCACGAGTGGCCACAAGACAGGAAAGTGGTGTGCTTGTCCCCTTGAACTAGAGGTCTCAGAAGTCATTTGAACAGGGCAAGTGTGACATCCCTGGGGTGATGGGAGTGATGGGCTGCCTTGGGATGGCTGTCAGGCTGGAGTCCCCTGCAATGCTGCAATTTGGGAAGCTGCAAATGAGAAGTTAAGGGCAGTGAAAGAGAGGTGCCATTCCCAGGAGATTTTGAACAGGGAAAAATGAGCTGAATGTCTTGGAGACCTTTGAAATGTTCTGAGATTTCTGTCTGTAGTCTCAGATGATTCTCACTGTGTTACACAAGTGTAATTAATTTAATAGCAAAGTTACTAGTCCTTTAGTAAAATAAAAGAGGGGGGAAGGCAAGATTTGCCTCTAGGACACCAGTTCAAATTAAATCCAGGAAGGGACTAGCTAAACTGGGGATATTGTGAATATGAGGATGTGTGAGCAGCTTTGGAAGGGACATTCAACTTCATACAGCAGGGGTCTCCTATTATATTTGACCCAGATGAGACCTACAGGAGGAGCAGGCAGCAGCTTATCCCTTATGGCAAGATTTGTCCACCTTTCTTTTCAGCATCTTCTGCTGGCTACTGCCACAGACCACAGAGCTGATCCAGTATGGTTTTATGGTTGTTATTTTAAAGTAATTATAAAGGTGCTGCTGATGACACCCTTCCATGCTGCTAAGGGAGCTCTTGCAGAAAGAGGCACTGGCACAAACTTGCAACTCTCCCTCAACAAGAAAAATGGTGAATTTTTTCAGAACAAGCTGTTCCTTCTTTCAAAAATGCAGGGCCTGCAAGGGCTGTGAACTCATCCTATTTCTTTCTCACTACCTTGGAAGCAAAGCATGTTCACCCTTTTTCTGGGGATGGAAAAGTTGTGCCAAAGGGAAACATTTGCAGGTAAAAAAGTTGTTGGTTGGTTGTGGGTTTTTTTATAGCATTTAACTGAATGACAATTACAAATCTGTCCTGTGTGCCTGTCTGATTACATACTTACTGTGCCCAAAGGGCAAGAAAAGAAAAGTGCAGTGTGTGTTTAGACACACTCCCCATGGAGACATTCCTTGTACGTTGGGTGTTCATTGGAACACTTTAATATGGATGTCTGCCTTTACTCCACCCTGATGCTTGAACTTCTTCAGATTTCCAGAATGATGAGTGACCTGGAATTTATAATTACAATAGGTGTAATACAATTAATCACCACCTCAGAGCTGTCTTCTATTGCTAACTGCTTTATGATAGGAATCCTTTGCAGCAAGTGCATGAGAACAGTTTGTGTAACATAACTATTTCCAGCTGAGACAAGTTCAGTGGGATTCCTACCACCTGGACAGGCAGGAGTCCCCCTCTCTGCAACAGCTGCCTTCTGCAATGCCAAGGTGCTCCAAGTTGCAGACTCAGCAATATTCAGTATCCAGCTCAGATACCAGCAGATGACACTCACGCTTGAAGTCCCCTTTAAGCAATGAGTTTTTCTTTGGCCAGCAGCTTATATCTATTCCAGATGTCTCTTTCTCAGTCATTTTTTTAGGGGAGACATGTGGGGAAAGTATTCAGATAAGTAAGCTGCAAAGATCTGTCAGAGACAGAAATTAATACAGAGAATAAGGCAGAAGTGAAATGTAGCTTGAAGAAAACCAAGGAAAACCAAGAAAACACAGGTGTGTGCCCTTTAAACCTCAGCACTTGTACATATGGTTAATTATTAATTATTGATACGGTTTATTGATGTATTGATGTATTGATTTGTGCCACCTAGAGGACAGATCCCATTGTTCTGAACAATGTACAAATCCATGACATTATCTGAAGAGTTTACAAATGTTTTTCCAAAGAGAAGTGCAGATGCTGGAACACTCAACAACTTGAACACTGAGAACGTGCAAATTTTTCCCCAAGTTACAGGTAGTGTAAGAAATGAAGGTCAGAGGTTTTGAATCAGACAATTTGTTACATTCAGCTCTCAGTCTCATAATCCGTTGCAAAATAATTTAATTGATTTCATTTTATTTACTCAGGAGCTCAGAATTGCATTGGAAAAAATCCTCCTTCCAAAGTGCAATATTTTAATCAGACTTGCAACCTTTAAAAACAACTTGTTTTTAAAAGAAATGAGAAATACTTGATTTGAAAAAAATAAAAAAACACACAACAAACCAAACCACCAAAACATTTCCAGCAAACTGAGAAAGTAATAATTTCCATCCAGCTCTATTTGCAATTTTGGTTGGAGATGAGAGACTCCAGTCTGCAGAAGCAGATCATTTAGGGAAGGAAACAGCACAAGTTTTACAAGAAAGTTTAATTAAAGTAGGAATAATTAGGTGCTGAGGAATCACAACACAAACTTGGCAAGGGATCAGTCTATGCTAACAGTGTCTTTTCACTGTATGTCTCTGCCCTTGGACAGATGTAACCATAATTTCAGTTACTGGTTAACCAGCTTGCCATGAAGCTTCATTCTACCAGGTTGGTTTATGCTCTAACTGTTGGCATCTGACTGCAAGTCCAGAAGGATCAGAGCTGAGGGCAGCAACCAGATTTTCTGCTTCACTATAAATTCTGCACTTTTCTATTCCAACATGAAATTATGTAAAGCTATTAGGAGTCTTATAGTAAAAAAAATAATAAGCTCATGAGCAATATTATATCAGGCCACAGAAATGTATTATTCTGAGCAAACAGTCGCAGCTGTTACATCTCTTAAAAATAATTTTATTATATTAAAGCAAAGGTTTAGCTTTGAAAAGTAAATTTAAACAGAATAGCAGCAGGATCCATCCCAAAACTGTAGACATGAGATACTGCAAATGCACAACAATGTTTAATTTTGTTAACTTTGCTGCTAATTTGTTGGTTTCAGTACATTAATGTATCTGTAAAGGATATTTAACAATACTAACTGTGTTTGTAATTCACCCAAAGTAGTTGCTTTTCTCTTATTCACTTTGTCTCAATTTCCCAATCTGAAAATGGCAGAGAAGGGAAGAAAAGAGGAAATCTTGTCTTTTTTCTTGCCACTGGTTGTTGTGTCTATTTATTCTGGCAACTCCTTGGCTGTGTGTGATGGGTCTGAGCTGTCCCACCCAGCTCGGTGTGGCTATTGAGCGGTTTTGCCCTGAAGGCCACACGTTAGTTATGTCTGCCCTCCTCTGGATGCCACAAACCATCTCCTTTGTTACTGGAGATAATGGAAAGTTTAGGAGCAAACCAGGCAGATGAGTAGTGGAGGAGGTGAGAGAACTCTGCTCCCCCAGAGCTGTTACTATTTATACCTCAGGGATTCCTCCAAATAGCTTCTGCTGTTTACGGGGTGGTTTTCTCTGGTATGAATCATGCAGAGATGTGTTCCTCCTGCTCGGTGTCCCTCAGCTCCTGGGGTCTCACCAGCTGATAAAGGATCTCAGCCCTGGGGCAAGGCTGGGGACAAGAGGGTTTCATGGTGCCATGAGGAAGGACACTCAAAGTCCTTCTTAGCTGCTCCCAGGCAAACTCCTCTCTTCAGCCACTAAGACTGCATCATGCTGTCAGTTGGGAGCAAGTCCAGACCTGCCACCCATCTTGATTCACCCACTCTCCACTTAGAACCCAGCTGATACCATTTCCTGAAGGTCCTCTGATGGGGAAAGCTCAGCCCCAAACACAGACACCAGTTCTCATCAGTGCAGTGTGCAGTGATAAGCACAGAGGTGGCCAAGTGGGCTAGTCCCAGCCCATCCAGATGGCCCAGGGGTGTTTTTGTATCTGATCAGGATGATCCGAATCCAAATGCAGCTCAGAGTGCTGGATGCAGGAAACAGCCTGCTTGAATCCCATCTTCACCTCCAAATAGGAATGTAGGCCGAGAAGGTGTCAGGAAATTAATTGGTCCTTGGGATGCTCACTGCTTCATTTTTTCAGGCTCTTATTAAGGAAAGGTCTGGATACTTTCACTGAAAACCAAATAACAGGACAGCAGACTGGCCTGAGCCGTATCTCCACTCAGCCCCTCCATAATCCCCAGTAAGGTCTGCCAAGCTCTCCTCCACTTGGCCATGGCTGTGCTCCTCCATGGTCCCTCTGCAGCTGCCCACCACACCAGCGACTCAGCAGACCCCATCCTTCCACCACTGCTTTCCCCTCCCCTCAGAGAAGTGTCTTTGCCTCCTGCATGGCCCCAGGTGAACCCCTCTCACCATTTTCTCCAGTGGGCTCAGATTTAGCTTGGCTCAGCCCTAAGTCAGATGAGCTTCTCGCTGCCCTCCCACAGACCCAACTTCCACACCCCTTCATTTCCCTCTGCAATGATCCTCATCTGTCTGCCACAGAAGTTGTTAAGCTTGCTAAATTGATGACTATAAAGTGCTGCAAATCCACTACATTGGAGCTGAGTCTTGTTTTTCTGCTGGGAAATGCCAAAACACAGATTTTAAGATTTGAGGCATTCTGCTGCCAGTGTGGCGAGATGAAGATGCTTTAGAAAAGTGAATTTTCATAGGTGCCTTTCAGATGGTAAATCTACCAAGTGCTGCCATACATAAGGGGAAGTCAGGACTCAGAGAAGACCCAGTTTGAGCAGAAAGCTGCCTAAATTAGTAGAAAATACAGAGAAGGGAGTTAGGCAGCCAGAAGGAATATTGACTGTGAACATTCCCCAGAAGTTCAATATGAGAATTCATCAGGTGTTTCCCATGATAAATGAGGTCCTGGAGGAAAAAGGTCTCACCCTCCCTTCTTACTCTACCCAGCAGCCCACTTACTTCCAAGTTTCTACTTTAGCCAGTATTTAATTAGTTGTAGAAAATAAAAGGAAAGATATGGAAATCCCATCTCTGATAGCCTGTCTCCTGCCAAGAGGGCTCCGTGTTAATAGCCACAGCATAAACCAGGTGAAGTTATTCACACTTGGCCTCTCCCACAGCCCAGGAAAGTGCTGTAACCACTGGGCTTTGAGTCTACTGGTGCACACACATGTCTGAGGGCTCGTCTCTGCTGTCTTTTGTGTGGGTTTGGCAAGCTCTGCACATGCCTAATGGATCAGGTCTTGCCAAAAAAACAGAAAGTGGGGAACGCCTAGTTTAAGAGTCTTTCCAGGGCTTGTGCACAGCAGCTCACCATGTCCAAAGAGCTAAATCCAGAGGGGATTAAGTGCTCCAGCCTAGCGTGTAGGCATCGTTGAGAAACCTAAAACCTGAGCTGCCACCTAACACTGAAGATGCTTTGGGTTCCTAGGTGCTGACGTTCCTCCAAAGGAGTGCACACAGAACTGTCTACACCCCAGGCTTTTTGACACTCACATTTCTGCTGCTGCGTGGCAGACATCCTACACGAGGTACGTGCACGTCCCCCTGGCATAAACATTCTCCACCGTGCTCAGACTGTTCTCCTCTTTCCTAAAACAACAGAGTTGTCCCCGTTGTTTTATGACATTTTGCAAAGGAATTCAGCAGTACACCGAAGGACGCGTAACAGAGCGGGGACAAACACTGATAACATTGGCAAAGTGGCAAACAGAGTGGGTGTTTGATAGCTCCCCAAATACAGACTTCCACCCTCTGCTTGATGATAGGAAAAGTGTAGACAGGATATCCCTGCAGGGCGTCTCTTCAGGAGAGTTGTTGGCAAAATGTGTGTTTCTCTATACACGGTGAGCAAAGGTGCGTTGAGCCAGAAGGATTTTTTATTGTGTAAGAGAACAAAACAAGAAAGAACAAAAGTAGTTTTCATGAGAGAAGCGTGTGAGAGTGCGTATGTGCATGTGCTCCCTCTATAATCATCTGAAGTGAACATAAATTGGCTGCCTGTGTCTCTACATTGAAATCATCACTGTAGACATTAACAGTCATAACACACACCGAGTTCCATAGTTGACAGCACTCATTTGCTTCCAAACCCCTTAGGAAATTCTCTAGCTGAAAGAGTAGGCTAGTGTTTGCAGGTGTAATGGAAGGTTGGTTGGTTGTGGGGACAAACTGGTCCCCACAGGGTCAGAGATGATAAGGAGAAGTGAAGCAAGTAAGAGAAAACACTAGCACATGCAGAGGGAAAAGCTGGTGTTTATAGGTGGCCATGAATGGTAGGAAAGCAAATTGAACGTAACTGAGTGTTACCACTCCTTAGAGCTGATTCCTGGGGGAAAGATAGGAGAGCTTTCCCTCTTCAGTTGTACCAGAGGGTGAGAATGTTGACATTAAAAGTCAGGGCCTTCTACTGGAATGGCATGTTTGGGACACCTTGTTCCTCTGGTCAGCTAAAGCTTTGTATCACTTGGGAAAGAAAGGGGAAAAGTTGGATAGAGAGAAGATTGATGTGTGGTGTTACTTGTTGCTCTTCAGAATCCAAGACTTTTTCAAGAGCTTAAGTTGAAGAAGGCCCAGGAGTCTGGACAAGAGAACTGTATCCCAAAGACTATCCACAGCATCCAAATTACTGAAGAGTCTGGCTGACACTGGCTTGAGTGTCCAGAAGTTGGGAGTTAGAGGGACTTGCCTTTAGAGGGAGTCTGTCATTGCACTCCAAACTCACGTTCCTCTAAAACTCTGGACATCCAAGACTCCAAATACTTGAAGTTGCCTGTTTGTCCATTGTGCAAAGTTAAATAGTTCAGAAAAGTCTTTCCAAACTCAGTTTTCATCTGACTTGGTATGAAAACGACAGAAGGTCAACTTTTCCTCACTGGTACCACTGCAACTTCCAGCACAGCTCTGGGTGCCCTCTCCATTCACTCAGCAGGACCTAATGTTATTGCCTGTGCATAGCAAGAGGGTAAGGAGCCCATCAGGAACAGCTTTTGGACCTGCTGTTAATGTTTGCCCTGATAAGTTATGAGCCAAGAGAGGGGCTTTTTCATGCTTTGGAGGCTCAGCTCTGGCTCCATCATCCTCTGCTCTGCTTTTGCAGTTGTTCAAATCACCTGGCTCAAACCTTTGTAGTTCAGTGCCAACAAGACAGGCTGCTCTGCACAGTTAATTGCAGGCAGCAGCAGATGCCTCACTTTGCTATGGTTGCCTGGACATGATATAGCAAAGCCTTGGTCTAGCTATGTCAGAGGGATGAGCAGAAATACTAGGAGGATGATCTGCCCTAGGTTAATGACATAATGAGAGAGGTGTGAAAATTATGAGTTGTGGCAGCCCTGGGAGGCATCTTATTTATCTTCGTGGTGACAGATGCCACCTAAGGAAGGGGTATATGTGCTACAGCCAGATGATGTAACACAAATCCTAGTTAACATTTTTAACTTTTAACAATAACTATCCAGATGACAGTTCATGAAGAGCACACATTCCCACAGGCAGAGAAGCTGCAACCCAGGACTGTACCCCACCCAGCTCTGCAGAGCAGCCCTGGGCACAAACCTACCCAGGCACAAGGGCTCACCTGAGAAGGGCACGTTGTACCCAGCCCTTGGCTGTTTCACAGTGCCTTGTGTCCTGGGCTGTTCTAAAGGTGACTGCAACTGGAAGCCACAGGCACATTGTCACTATTGCAGATAATTCCTCCGTGGCCATGTCCCAGCAAGAGTAGACTACACACACAGTGAGAAGGGAAGATGGTCTAGGGGCACTTAAAGGTGCTCCCTCTGCCCAATCAAAGGTTGAGGATGACTCAGTCCCTGAGATCATTTGTCATGACTTTTGGAGTCATGGAGGTGTTACTCCGTTATATCCTCTGTCACCATGTTTTTAGACCACTGTCTTCTGGATCTCAGCATCAGATGTAACTAGGAGCACCTCAGCTTCTCTATCCTGCTACCCTGTGCAAGCAGAACAAGAGCTGGGGCAGAGGTGCAGCACTGTTTTCTATGATACTGCCTCACCTCAGAAATGCATCAGCACCCACTGTAAAAGTCTGATTGCAAATCTTATGGAAGTCTTCCTTAAAAGCCCAGGCTCTGGATTCATGTGATGTCCATGCTGTGAGAAACCTCAGCTTAGGTGTTTTGAAAGATTTCTTACTCTGTGTAGCTCTAAGGTAAAATTGGAAAAACAGAAATCAGAAACTCAGAAAAACCTAATTACAAGGAAGAGCTGCTTCCATGATTTTAGAGAAGGGGCTGGGAATGCAGCCTGGAGATGTTGACCTGCCTTTCTTCTGGAGGACCACCTGGGGCTGCTGCAGTGATGCTACCTAGGAACCACCACTGCAGAAAACTCAGTCTATCTTCTGAAGCACAGGTGGTGCATGACCTGTTAGACATGAATATCTCCCCAGCTTGCAGCCCCACTGCTGTGCTGCTGTAGTAGGTGCTGCCTGTCTCACTGTGGGCTAGAATGGGGCAGTCATGAGCAGATCTTGAGCAGCCAGCTGCACAGTAGCACCGTTCCAATATGATGCTTTGCAGCACGTAGGAGTGAAAAAGGACGTGGGATGCTTTCACGGTGCCACGTTCCTCAACTGTCAAGAAGCAAATAGCTCCACGTGGTCAATTAAAAAAAAAAATATTGGATTTTAATCCACTGAGGTGCCAGCTTAGATTGGCCTTGACATGAGTGCTGAGAGAGCATAAAAGCCTCTAGGAGGACAGAGCAGATGGGAGGATTATCTCCATTGTTTTGGGAAAGGCTCTGACTTTACAAACATTCACTGACAGAAGTGAACAAAACCATCTTTTGCGGTGAGCTGGCTGCTCTGCGCCTTCTCCCCAGCTCACTGATATGCAAATCTCACGACGTGCAGCTGGGCTGGAGGTTTGTGGTTGGCAACCTTTCTGTACCAATTTTGGTAATAGCTTTCTACGTGACTCGGGTATGACTAAGCAGAAAGGAATTAGTGGGGACCCTTTGTTCTTGAAGCTCAGCCGAAATATCAGTGTTCTGGCCTGACAAAAGCCGGCTCTTTGCATAAAGAAAATAAAGAGGTCTGGAAGGTTAATGAGTGACATAATCAGCTCTCTGAGAAATGCACATAGGCAAGGAATGAAAACAATGTGCAAGGGAGATAATTGATTACCCGCAGTGTTGCACTCACCTGCAGCAGCCTGGATTCCCCAGCACGCCACTGAACATGGCTCACAGCTGCACGGCAAGGAAAAGCCTGCAAAGGGCAAGGCTTGGATTTTCAGGACCACTGTTGTGCTTGGAGCAGGAGGAAGGCTGGCTCTGAAGGTGGGCTTTTGCTCTGGAGGTGGGCTTTTGCAAACAGGCTGCTGAGGTGCAAAGTCTGCATGAAGGTGAGATGGGTAGGAGGAGAGGGGAACCCTGTGCCCTTTCCCCATCCTGGTTTTAATGCAGGTTGTCATCTGCTGTTAGGGATGAAAGAGATGTGAATTCTTCTTCTGGTCACCAAGGGCTTAAGCAAATCTTTGAAGCTCAGAGTTACTTTCTAAAGCTGGAAAATGGCTCTTCACAAAGTCCTCCAAAAGCAGCCCTTGTTCTATCTTTGAAATAAATCCATCTTTGAAATAAATACTGTCTGCCTTACTTCAGCCTCTGGGAAGATGAATTTCCCTGTAGCATTCCAGTATCCCTATGGTCAGTGGGCAGCAAGAGTTGAGACATGTTCTTCATTTCCCCAGTGGTTGGCTCTAAACAGTTTTCAACCCCTCAGCTCCATGGTGGGAGCCAACACCTAAATGTCTGAGGTTACAACACTCAGTGGTTGCAGAGCCTCAATGCTACCATTGACCTGCCTAAGCCAAAGCCTGGAATTACCCTGTGGGGTGACAAATAGGTAGAAGGAAGATGACCTGGCACCACTGTGTGCTGTGGGATGCTGAGTTATAGCATGTCAAACAAGGTATGGAAATGAACTTGCAGCTGACTTCGGTTCAACTAATTGTATCTGCATCATCTGTCTTACATAATGCTGCTCTTGATGTTCAAATGAATGAATGATACATGAGTAGAGCTTCAATCTAGCTGCTGAGCTAAGATATGAAATCCTGTGCATCCCTCCTGAGAGGTCTGATGAACATAGCAGAATAGGCTGGTCTGGGCTGTGACCTCATTGATCAGGTCCTTCTGATGACGGACTAAAATCTCTGCTTGCTTCAGTCAGTTGTGTTGCATATGGAGTCTCTCGTCCCAGGTTGTGAAGACTGTCAAGGATCAAGAGGTCTGTGGAAATTATTTTAGCCTAAATACTTCAGTCAGACAGTGGATGCACTGTCAGGAACAATACCTGCTCAACGGTCAGGATTATCTCAGTGAATTGCAGAAGACACAGGCCTGTGACTGCATGAAGGACTTGTCTCTGCTGCCGTGCAATGGGCAGCACACAATGACATGAAGAGTCATGTCCCTACAGCAGTAAGTGCCTGGGAGGCTGGAAGGCAGGACACTATTGTTATCACCCTGATTAAGGGTTTTGTTTGCTGTTCTCACAAAGAATGAGTAACAGATCAGGCTTGTTCCCTAAAAGGGTATTAAACACTTACAGCTCTTGTCCTGCAGTTTGTTCTCTGCAGTCCCTGTAAAATGAGCTTCCAGGTCTGGAAATGTACATATCTGGGCTTTATTCACAGTTATCTCTACTGACATCAGTAAAGATTGCCCAGGAAATCAGAGCATTGAGTTTCACCTATTTGATCTGCCACAACACCTCTGGAGAGTGGCTCAGCACCCCAGCTTTAAGGAGGGGCTGGCAGCACTGCCCCCTCCCATGGGGAGCAAGGGAAGGTGGTGAGGATGTTAAATGGAAATGCAACCAAAGTAGGGATGGCTGTTGGCCTACATGTCCTCATCAGGTTTGTATCTGCTGTCTATACTGAGCTTTGATAATTAATTGCTGTGACCAGTCTCAGTTTCAACAAGGACATTAAGATGCTCACGTACCCCTGGCAGACATCTGTGAACCCATTTCTATTCACAGAACCTGGAATAGCCAAAACCATCCTCCTGACAGTGCATTTGCTCATACACAGATGCCAATGAATGTTTCTACCTCTGGTAGTGGCTTCAGCTCCTTAGTAGATGGCTCACTTATGTGAAAATGTGTGCAAGGCTCTTAACTCTGAGTCCTGGGGGATGAGGATCTGGAGCACAAAAGCAATACAACCAGCAATAAACTTCTAATGATCATACACAACAAAAGTTTAATGAAGGGAGAAAGGAACAGTGATCTCCACTGCCATTTATTGATGTCAGAAGGGACCATTTTAATCATCACTGTCCAGCTTTAGCTTTGCACAGAGTGGTGAATCTGAACATGATTCTTATTCAGCCCCCTTTCCCTATTTTTAATGTGGTGATGCCACCTGCAAAAACCACCTTTGCTCTTTGCCTTTGCTGTGCCTGTTCTACCTTGGTGAGCAGGTTTCCAGGCCCTGCATTCCTGTGCCTTCCCATGCTCTCAATCCAGCTGTGGTCACCATTATTGATACATCAAAATGTTGGGCATTATCCACTTTAGCATGAGATCAGACCACTGCATCTGGTGAGCCCCTGTACAAGTCTCTATGTGCCTCTGAAAGGCTTTCCTCTCACCTGTCTCCACCCTCTGAAGGTGTCTCCTGCACATCACCTGAAGCAAAGGCTCACTAGTTTGGACATAGACATATGATTTTCAAAAATACATGCTCAGGTGGATGAACCTCATAGCTGGTAACTCTCCAGGCTGGGGAGAAGAGCATCTCTGGGTTTGTGCTCTTGCCATGGCACAAACAGCCTCTCTGAACATGTCAGAGTTCCTTCTTCCAATAGTCACCCCAAGGTGAAAGCCATTTTCCTGCAGGTATTCCTGTCTCACATGGGCAGGTGTGGGGGCTCCCCTGGCCACTGGAGTGCAAACCCTGGGGTATGAATCAGCCATGCTGTCCTGAGACACTTCTTCTCTTCAGTTCATTGAATTGGAGTAGAGGGGAATTCTTTGAAGGCTGATATAATGGGACACCCTTGAGTCCAAGCCTCATTAATGCCTGAGGTCAAGAGAAGCTCAGAACAGCAGGTATAGTTTAAGGAAGCTCAGGAAGCTAAATATCAGTCCTCAGGAGATGCCCAAAGGAGACATAAACCCACTGGGAGTCTCTGTGAGACTGTCTCTCTCTCTGTGAGACATAAATGCATGTCCAATGTTTTCTTTGTTCCTATTTGCAGCCTGTTGTTGGGATAGTAGTTTTGCCCTGGAATGTGGTCACACTTTGTTCCTCAAGTGAGCCACCTTGCCAAGGTACTGATCAGCACACTGCTGTCCTCAGCCTGGTCAGTCAGGTGTGAAGTGCGAGGGACCAGGCAGGAGGGAAAAAGTGCATGCTGCAACTAAAAACCCAAATAATCTGTCACAATCTGGAAAACGTATTGGCAAAGGGTCAGAGAAAACAACTTTCAACCCAGTGGCCTCTCCCATGGCTCCTTGGAGTGGCTCCAGCCTCACACCTTTGTTAGGCTCTGGACAGATTTCAGTTTTGTCTCTGTCAACGCTTCCTTCTCTCCAGCATTGCCCTCATCACCTCAATCGATCCCCATCGGCATCTCCTCTCACCTGTACAGGGGCTGGCACTCTAACCATGCCCTGCATCAGCACCTCAGAGAAGTTATGGCCACGTGTGTTGAGAAGGCACAGGGCTTTTAGAGAAGGCACAGGACTTTTAGAGAAGGCACAGTTCATCCCCAGAACAGTGCAGGGAAGGGTTGACTTGCTATCATTTGACATCCACAAATGAAGCCAGAGTGACTCCTTTGGGGTGATACGGAGCCATGGACCACTGTGGAAAAGAGTAGGGCAGAAGAGTCTTCAACCTCCTACACACACAGCACACTGCACCCACGTCCTTGACTCCAGCTAGCCCAGGCAGATGCCTTTCTGCAAGTTAAACCATAACTTGTCTTGCGGTTGGACTGCATTGTCTTGCCTTGTCTTTCCATGTAGGAGTTGGAAAACAAGCTCTGCTTCAGTAGATTAACCATCACAGACTCCAGGAGATCTTAATGGCATCTGCCATGTGCCCAGCCCAGCAAGCACAGGTCTCCTTCCCCTGTGGAACTGATGCACAAAATAAAAGCCACACCAGTGATGCTAACAGGGTTTAACATAGGGGAGATCATAGCTGGCCTGACTAGAGTACTCCTGTAACTTTTCTGCAGTATCTGTGTGTCTGAGAGGCAGTGGTAGATCTATCTTCACATACCTGTGAAGGAAGCCAGGCCAAATACCTTCATTTCATATCTGAGGAGCAAAGGCGTGACAAGTAATGGTCCAGATCCACACAAATAGACACAAACCCCCTATTGAATCCCCTGCTTCCCTACTGAAACCAGGGCACCTCATGTCTTGCAGCCTCCCCATGTCCAAGTAGTGATGGGTTCCTTACAGGAGGTGTCCACCTCTCCACTGACAATCCAGTGGGGAAAGTTGGGTGCCTTCTTCCTCCAAGGATCCAGTCAGAGAGTGTTTGGGGTAACAGCCCTGTACCAAGAGCCCCTCCCCAGGATGGTGCCTGCTCTTCCTTGGCAGGTTGTGCTTTGCCACTGGAGCCAGCTTCCCCATGTGCACTCTCTGGTGTTACTGAGCTGCTGGGAACTCAATGGGGCAGGAGGAGAGGGCTCCTTCTAGCTCCAGCAAATGTATTTCTTCTCTTTATTTTTATGTCATGCAAAGGTAAAAAAAAAAGCAGGCAGCAGGGCTGCAACAGCAGGTCTATTCCCCCCAGATGTGTGACTAGAGACATGAGGATGGACATCCAGGACACCCATTCTGCTGCCCACCACCTTCAAACAGCAGCAAAGATGGTTCCCAGCTGATGAAGACAACTGCCATTTCCAGTAGCACCCTTTTATTCCCAGTGGGGAGGTGGACACGTCTGAAATCCCTTAGGCAGCATGCAGCCACAGAGAGAGCAATTGGCAAATTAGGCTGCTTGACTCATTTTCTGCAAATTCTCCAAAACAAGGGCCTCTCCTCTGACTGACACAGTTGCTCAAGGCCATCTGTCTCTCCTGACCATCCCTGAGGCAAGACATGCAAAATTTCCAGAGGGCAGCACTTGAATTAGACGCCTAGATTAGGCAAAATAGAAGCCCCAAGTAACTCCACAGTTCAGGTCCTGTGTGACTTGTTCAAAATCACAAGGACATGAGGAGGGCCACCAAGATGGCCAGAGGGCTGGAGCAGCTCTACTCTGGAGAGAGGCTCAAAGAGTTGGGTGTTGTTCAGCCTGGAGAAGAGAAAGCTCCAGAGAGACCTTAGAGCACCTGAAGGAGCTGGGGAAGTATCTGAAGGAAAGCTGGGGAGGGATATTTACAAGGGTGTGGAGTGATAGGACCATGTCCCACCTGTGAGAGTGGTGAGACACTGGCCCAGGTTGCCCAGAGAAGCTATGGCTGACCCATCTCTGAAAGTGTTCAAGGGCAGGTTAATGGGGCTTGGAGTAACCTGGTCTAGTGGGAGGTGTCCCTGCCCATGGCAGGAGGCTGAAACTAGGTGACCTTTAAGGTCCCTTCCAATCCAAACCATTCAGTGATTCTATGATTCCATGTGTGGAAAGCACTGATCACAGCTCTGATATTAATCACCTTCCTATTTAGGCACAGGACCAGAAGATACCCCACTTCTGCATCCTTACTGCCTCAAAAGGCAATGGCTGCAGCATGCTGTCTGGGTGGACCTGTTGTTTTCATGTCCCCAGGTTTAGTCCCAGGCTTGTTTTGAAGGATCAAAAATTATTCACATCTGACTGCTAATCCATAATCAGGTCATCTCAAGGCCTGTCACCATTGCAGTGCACTTTGTGGCTGCCACGGGCTGGCTGTGCATCTTCAGCTGAGCTCTTCTGCCCCAGTCAAAGCTACGACAAAGAGCCTGGAAAAACACATTGGTGGAAAGATGCCAGGCCTTTGTCATATGTGACACAATGCCCAGCTTGAGCCCTGCACTGACATTTCCAGAAGTCCCATGGAGAACAGAGTGTGGGTAAAATTCATACGAGGCTAGTTATTCTTTAATCAGTTGGTCTCAAACATTTATTTACTACTAATCAACTGCAGAAAGCTATTATAATGTACAGCATTTATTATTTCTAGAGCAATTATAACACTGCTATGCAGCCAATGTCCAAATGCATATAAAGTATGTCCCCTTTTTTGACATCAGCAAAACTTTTCAGCACTTAGTTACTGTGCAGCTTGTTGCTGGGGTTATCTCACTGCTGGTCACTTTTACCAAGGAGCCTGTGGAGTCTGGCCAGCAAAGAGAGCTCCACTGTAAATTATCTTCTCCTTTGCCACCTTCTGCTTGAGACAGAGGATCTGGGGGTCTTGATACTGGATTGGAGGGACAGAGAGGCCAGATGTTGGTTTTAGCAGCACTGGCATGACCTTGGCTCAGCAGTTTGCCTGGGGTTGTTTAGCCTGGAGAAGAGGAGACTCAGGGGGGACCTCATCACTCTCTTCAACTACCTGAAGGGAGGTTGGAGTCAAGTGGGGGCTGGGCTCTTTTTCCAGGCAACCAGTGACAGGACAAGAGGGCACAGCCTGAAGTTGCTCCAAGGGAGGTTTAGGTTGGATATTAGGAAGCACTTCCTCATGGAGAGGGTGATTAGACATTGGAATGGAATGTCCAAGTGGTGGAGGCACCGTCCCTGGATGTGTTCAAGGCAAGGCTGGATGTGGCACTTAGTGCCATGGTCTGGCTGATGTGGTGGTGTTGGTCATAGGCTGGACTTGATGATCTTAAAGGTCTTTTCCAGCCTTGGTGATTCTGTGATTCTGTGATTCTGTGATTCTTTGATTCTGTGATTCTGTGAGGTAACCGAGCTGTGAATCCAGCCCTCGACGTGCATGACATGGGGTAATGGAGGCTGCACTAGAGGCTGTGGCTGCGAGTGACTGACTCAGTTGGCAACAGGTTGGCAGTCCTTCAAAGAGGCTTTCTTTGTCTTCCTTGTGGGAGGTGTAAATGAATGGAGACGCCGAAGGCTTTCCCGTGCCAGTTATTAGCAATCTCACTTCTATATATAACTTCTGCCTAACCTACCCCGGGTGAGCAAGCAGAGTGGCATGTCAGTTATCGCTCTTGTCACGTTCCCCTCTTTTGATTACATGCATTTTGTTTGCCTGCTCTATCGTGGTGATGTAAGGAGGACTAAAAGAGGCTGCAACCACTGCACGGCTTCAGCGTGCCAGAGCTGCAGGTTCCAGTTAGGAGCTACCTGAAGCATTGGCACTCTGGAGTATCACAGCCTCCAGACAGGGAACTGAGCTCCAGGAGATCCTCCATGGAAAGTTGGGTGGTTTCCAAGCTGTTTCCCCATCTG
Organism: Hemiprocne comata; assembly: GCA_020745705.1. NCBI lineage: Eukaryota > Metazoa > Chordata > Aves > Apodiformes > Apodidae > Hemiprocne > Hemiprocne comata. The sequence goes on along the minus strand of CM036607.1, from coordinate 6,424,593 downwards.
TCTGGCCCAGCAGTGCAAGACGAGAAGCAGGGGGAGACTGGTAAAATTGCCTTGGAGGAAAGCAATGAGACTTCTTCTTGTGGACTTGTCACGCAAAAGCCTATCAATAAGAAGTTTTTCAGAAGTTTCATTAATTTTCCTGTTCTTTTTCATTTTTCTGCAGTCTGGACTGGTACTAGAATCAAGATGACAAAGGCTGCTCAGATAGTACTGTCAAGCTCACCAGATCCCAGCTCTCTCAGGGGAGATAGGAGAAAAATATCCTCTGTGCAGAGCCTGCTTATACTAACCCAGTATAAACATGCCCACTTCACACAGATGAGCAATATCTATATTCCCTCTGAGCTGGTTCATTCCCTCCACCAAGCACCCTGGGGTGAAGATTCTTTTTTCCTGGTCTGTTTGAGGGGCAGCAAGTGCAGCTTCACCCCAGAGAGCAGAGATGAGCCAAGGAAGTTAATTAGAGATAGCAAATGTGGGCCCTGAGCCCCACACCTCATCTCTGCCTCAATTAGGAGAGACTCCCAGGAAGCCTGGGGGCTGATCCTTCCCCGGGTCATCTGTGCCAATGCAAAATGGCTGCAAAACTCTCCTGTGCTGTGCTTGGGGTACCAGGTCCCTGTTGCACACACTGTTTGCAGCAGTTGTTTGCACTCACAGGGTCCTGAGGATGCTGGTGTAAAGGGGCCATCACTGTTAATTAGCCACCTCTGGTGATTTCATTCTCTGGAGGTCTGGGAGTAGCCTTCCCCAACCAGTTGTCCCCTGGGTGAGTGAAGGTTGTGTGTCACTTCTCACCCAGAGGCAAAGCCAACAGTGTCCCTGCTGTGATCATTCCCTGCAGATCCCACCTGGATGCTCTGCTATGTGTATAGTGTCCTCACTGGAGCAGTCGTTGGCAGCTGGTGCCAAGCAGGGTCTCTCCACCATGGTCCCATCTAATGGTCCCCCCTGGTAATGAACATGCCAACAGTTCACAACATTAGCAGGGCCCTGGGGCAAGGTTCCACACACGCAGGCCAACACTGAGCCCCTTCGAGTGCTGAGGGAGGGGGTGTGTGTGTGTGTTGGCAGAATCAATTAAAATTCTTGGATCACCACCAAAAGCTTTGACTTAGTTTGGGCCAAATTCCCAAAGGGGCCCCTTCCCTGCTTCCATGTTGGCTGCAGCCAAGGTCTCCTGAGAGCAAACTGGTCCAAGTTGGAATATGTTTTAGATAAACAGTGTGTCAGGTTATGGCATGCACCCAACAGCCTGAGCCAGTCTCAAATGGAAACCCCACTCACAAGCCCAGCTCTCCTGGATAGATAATGGTGGACCATGACGATGACTGTGGCCCCACTGTGGGTGGACTGCAACATGAAGTCCTTAATCCCAAAAGGAACCTCAACAGCCAGGATATTTTCCTTTCAATTGTGGCATGCCACAAGTTGTAATTTTAAGAACAAGCAGGATAATTTCAGGTGATGACCTTTTAAGACACTGCTGGCATGTCCCAGACCAGTGGCTGTGATAGGTTGGTGGTGACTCAGACCTGCAGTACGTGGCTGTGGTTCCCTGTGTGCACCAGTTCATGGGGGTGTTATGATCAGACTCACTGAGAAGGTGAACTCACTTGGAATAACTTAAACAACTGCTCTTTTCTTCCCCTGGAAGAGAAACATGAGCAGGAATTGCCTGAGCAGAGCAACAGGCTGATCCAATGAATAAACATGAAGCCTTTTCACAATGACTATCCTCAGGACTATCTGAGGATGGATTAAAGCAAATAAGAGAGGCCACAAGCAGCTAAAAATATGGAGACAAAAGCCAGAGCCAAGTTAAATGTTTCCAAGCCCAGTGATCCCACTTGGGAATCCACTTGGGTTTGAGATTCAATGGAGCCTTTCTCTCTCTCTCTCCTTTACGTGGAGCCATCCTGGGTAGGAGGCAGAACAGAGGAATGCCACAGAGGAGACAACTCAGGTTGACCTGGCTCGACCCTCCAAAGCAGTACCAAGCTACATCTTGGGCAACCCCTGTTTGCACACAGACATACCTTGGGTCTGATGCTGCAGGCAGCACAGTGGAGCTGGTGAAGGGTCTAGAGTACAACCCTTACAAGGGGTGTCTGGGGGAACTGGGGGTGTTCAGCCTGGAGGAAAGGAGGCTGAGGAGAGATCTTCTCACTCTCTACAACTCCCTGAAAGAAGGTTGGAGCAAGAGCGTTCAGTCTCTTCTTCCAAGGAACAAGTGATAGAACAACAGGAAACAGCTTCAAGTTGTGCTATGGGAGGTTTGGATTGGATGTTAGGAAAAATTTATTCACAGAAAGAGTAATTAAACACTGGCACAGGCTGCCCAGGTCAGTGGTGGAGTCACCATCCCTGGAGGTGTTTAGAAGACATGTAACATGTAAATGTGACACTTAGGAATATGGCTTAAGCATTAGACTTAGTAGAGTTGGGCTACTGGGTGGTAGAGTTAGGTTATGGTTGGACTTGATGATTTGAAAGGTCTTTTCCAACCAGAAGGGTTCTGTGATTCTGTGATTGTGTTCCTGTGTGTAACGATGATGCAGGTGTAGTCTTTTTTAGATATCCTGATGGTGAGTGTGCAGATCAAGGGAGGTAGCTAGCTATCTACCAGTTTAACATTGCCAACTTCTCAGGGCTTTGCTCAGCTTTACCTCAGACAAGTAATTTATGGGTGCTGATTTGAGTAAGGAATGAGTAAAGTACGATGAATGCTATCTAGGACTGGCATGTTGATGGAGGGACTCACTGAACCCATAAAAGGTAGTAGACATAAAACGACTCTGATAGTCCCACAATTATCTTTTTAATTTAAAAGAAAATAAAGATTTGGGGTTAAGTTTGACAATATGTATTGATACATTGATAGGTTGGGGTTTTTTTTCCTGATTTTTAAGACTTCAGTCAACCAGATCATGTGCACAAATCAGGGGTGGAAGAGGAAGCACCTTTCTTGCCAACTTTACCTCCCCAACAGCCAGAATGTATCAGCCACCCACCACACTTTTAGAATAGGCAGAATAATTAAGTCTAGTAGTTATTCTGTATATATTTTTTAACTATCAGAAACAATACTGTGTATGTGTGTGTGTGTCTGCATGTGGTGTACATATATGTGTGGTATACATGTATGTTATATATACCATATGTGTGTGGGTATATCTACACGTAAAAATATGTGCATAGAGTGCTGGGACCACAATGCCCTACTTTGTGTTTAATGCATGAGCACAGTGCAGCTACACTGGCCTACCTTCCTTATTCCTCCACAGAAAGAAATTCTTTTCAAATCTAAGGATTTTTCAGCTAATGAAGCTTCTCCCCACTGCTCCATGACATTTTGTTTCAAGCAAATATTGCATAATGCTCCTAACACAAGTGACCTGATCAGGTGGTCACACAGATGCATGGATCACTGGTCTGAGGGCTAATCCCTGGGAGTTGCATCTCCTGCATCATTTCTCCAACATTTATTTGAAGGATCATCCTCCAGGTCCTCTGTACCAGCCAGCAGAGAACAGCAGATTCCAGAGCAGGCAGATACAGGCAGTGGTGTCAGACCAGCTGCTGGGTGAGAGGGCTGGGAGGGTCCATGTGTTAATCATCGAATCCCAGACTGGTTTGTGTTTGAAGGAACCTCACAGATCATTTAGTTCCAACCTCCTGCCATGGACAGGGACACCTTCCAGTAGACCAGGTTGCTCCAAGCCCCATCTCAACCTGCCCTTGAACATTTCCAGGGCTGAGGCAGCCACAGCCTCTCTGGGCAACCTGGCCCAGTGTCTCACCACCCTCACACTAAATATTTTCTTCCTAATATCTCATCTCAGTCTCCCCACTTCCAATTTAAAGCCATTTCCTCTTCATCCTATCACTCCATGCACTTGTAAAGTCCCTCCCCAGCTTTCCTGTAGCCCCTTCAGGTACTGGAATGTGCTCTAAGGTTTCCCCAGAGGTTTCTCTTCTCCAGGCTGAACAACCCAAACTCTCTCAGCCCCTGCCCCTTAGAGAGAGAGAGAGGAGTCCAGTGAAATCCTGGTAATAGCTTATGTAGCCTCCAAAGAGCTAAGTCTCCTGCAGCTTTAAACCTGTCCTTCAGCACTGCACTGGCCCCTTCCAACACCACATTTTTCATCGTTGGTCTCCCCATGTCTCTGTTGTTGGTCTCTATTGTTAGTTTCTCCCTTTCAGACCTGTGATTTCCAAACAAGTCATCTCAATGCAGCTCAGCACCTGCTGTGATTCATGAGGACCTCTGAGGACACAATTAGTCTGTGAAAGCACCTCAGATAGTTCCACAGTGACTCCAAGAGCACAAGAACCAGGCTTGCTCTGGTGCAAGGCTCTTGGGCTGCAAGGAGAGACAGGCAGGGCAGAGCAGAGCACAGGCACACTGCAAGGAGCCAAATTCCCCCCTGCACTTCATATGGAGTGCCACCAGCATGGAGACACACACAAATGTCCCTTGGAGAAACACACATGTGCACCTTGGGCAGACATCCACAGTACCTGTGCCTGCTGTGGTACACTTTGTGTTTGCAAAGAAATGCAGATGTGCACTTGAACAAGTGCAGGCACACACACTCTCCCTCTTTCACACACAGTCAGACACAGAGATGTACACATATGTTTAGAGATGCTGTGGTTATTTCTGCAGGGTGTCCCACAAGATCTAGATCTTACAATACTTACTCACCCTGTACTACTATGGGCCCTTTAAATCACAGAATCACAGAATTGCTAGAGTTGGAAGGGACCTCTAGAGATCATCTAGTCCAACTGTGCCACTGAAGTAGGATAACCTAGAGCACTTTACACAGGGTTGCATCCAGGTGGGTTTTGAATATCTCCAGAGATGGAGACTCCACAACCTCCCTGGGCAGCCTGTCCCAGTGCCCTGTCACTCTCATTGTCAAGAAGTTTTTTCTTATGTTTAAATGGAACTTCCTATGTTCCAGCTTGTACCTGTTGCCCCTCGTTCTGAGACTGGGAACTACTGAGAAGAGCCTGTCTCCATCTTCCCTGCACCCACCCTTTAGATACTTCTATCCATTGATAAGGTCTCCCCTCAGCCTTCTTATTTCCAGGCTAAGGAATCCCAGCTCTCCCAGCCTTTCCTCATAAGGGAGATGCTCCAATCCCCCAGTCATCTTCGTCACCCTCCTCTGGACTCTCTCCAGTAGTTCCCTGTCTCTCTTGAACTGGGGAGCCCAGAACTGGATGCAGTATTCCAGCTGTGGCCTCAGCAGGGCAGACTAGAGTGGGAGAATGACAATGAAAACAGGCTATATTTTCCTTGTGGAGCTTCTACTCTAAATCAAGATTGATAATATGCCAGGAAAAAATGCAGACATTATGCAAGGACATTGTGCAAAAATGCAATTGGAAAGGAGCTGCTGGGAGAGTGAGTGGTAGGGAAAATCTGCATTAATTAGTTTGTTTTCTTCTCTCGGACATGGATCAAACCTATGCACAACGCTGTAGCTTTTAAGGAAGTGCAGGTTTTTAAAAGGAAACCTGGATGATAAAATAAAATCCCACTAGATGGCACTCCGTGGACATGGATAATTCATTTCCCAGCCCGTGCAGAGCTCTCTGCCCGGTGGGAGCCTTGCTGCAGAGCCCGGAGGCTGATGCAACGCTGGGAGCTGATGTGTGTACCACATGGGCCACAAGTGTGGTCCCGAGCATCGGTGCCAAAACCTTGCTTCTGCCTCCGACCTGCCATCATGGTCTCTGTATCAATCATTTGGGGGACCTGCTGCCCCTCATGAAGCCAAGGGTGCTGCAACTGGTGTTTCCTGGGTGGGAAATTGAGCCCTGGGGCAAGGAAGGGATTCACGGGGATGAAATGGGGAAGCGTGCTGCACCACCACCTCCTCTGTAGCATCACCAACATCAACCAGCCTGAGATTAGGGCAACAAAACACCTGCTTTGACACTTCAATCAATAGCTCACACCAGGGTGTGGCTGTAGGATGGAGCCATGGGAAAGGGGTTTCCCTTGGCCATGGGCTGCCAGCCTGGCCCCCATCTGAGATGACTTGTGTGAGGTGCTTGTCCAGAGGAAGACCAGGCTGGGCAGAGGTGAGCATTGCTCCTGGGCTTAAAGGGAATTGGAAAGGGTCTTATTTTTCTTAGAGAAATATCATTATCAACAAGGAGCGGGTCTGGAAGCTTCCTTACTCCACAGCACAGTGCCAGGGCTATGAGCAAAGGCAGACAGGAGAACCAGACCCCTCCAGGAAAATCTGCTGCATGCTGTGAAGATGTGACTTGTGCTAGAGGAACACCTAGCAAAACCCAAGGCTTTTTTTCCATATGGCCTCCAGCACTTCGCTTCTGTGCGTGCCAGGCTCAGGGATGCCTGTGGGAGCAGCTGAGCCCACAAGGGTCTTCTCTTCTCCACAGTGGTGTTCTTCATCATGGGCCCTGCTCCCAGCCCTACCACTGGGGCATGGGACACCTCCAGACAGACAGCCCTGCTCCCAGTGCCACGCCTGTGGGGGCTAATGGTGATTCTGGCTCCTTCACAAGCATCACCAGCACAAAATGCTCATTTGACCGAATGGCTGCTTGGCAGCAGGACTGTAACTTGCACCGCCTGACTGACAGCTTCCCCAGGCAATTTAATTAAAGAGACGAGAGTGCTCAAGAAAAATCATTAATTTGTCTTAAAGAGAAATCTTTGCTGAACACACCTGCCCAATGCAGGGCTGCGAGGAGCAGGGCTGAGCTCCAGCAGTAATTGGCACAAGCACCCACACCCCTGCTAATCCAATCTTTTCATGTTTCATTCCTGCAAGCTCATTTTCATACCATCTGTCAACAATCCGATCCCCTCTTATCACCACTGTGAGACCATCCAGCCATTCCACAGACAGTGATGATGGGGCTGGGGGGTACAGGCAGCCACCTCCATGCAGGCTGCAAACCCTACTGAGCCCTTGAGGAACCCTTGTGCCTGGGACAGCAGCTGGCCCTAGGACATGCTGGCTCTTGAGGTGACAACAGCTCCAATGCCTCCACTACTCTGCAGAAAAGAGGGCAAATATGGCCAGTATTGTAAGGGGTGGACAGACACTGGTGACACTGGGCGTGGCCATGATTGGTTTGATTTCAGCTGTTCTGAGTGCAGGGCTGGTGGGAAAATGGAATTTATTGCTAAGGTGGAATTTAATGGAATTTATCTGCTCAGGCACTGGCTGGAGGTGAGAGCAGGGGTGCTTGTGGGCCATGTACCTCACAGTGTTTGGGACTGAGGGGCCAAGGGCCTTAGAGGGTGATTGGAGAGGGCTGTGACCATCTTTAGTCAAGCAAGGAAGAGAATGAAGAGAATGAAGTAAGCCTGTGACAGGGACTTAGATCTGCGTGGGTCTCAGCCTGAGAAACTCAAGTGCAACTTCCTTTTCCCTGGGTCCCACAGCAATCTGGGGACAGTGCACGTCCTCATGGGAAGCCACCCACTGCATCTGGAGTGACTCAGATGTAGCCAGCAAGGTCAGGCTGCTGCTGGATGGATGGTTTGTGGGGAATCAGCTGGGAGATTCAGCCTGGCTTCTGTTGGTGACCATGCCACAAACCACCACTACAGCTACTGTGGTCTGACAGGCCTGAGATAGTCACAGCTTTGGTCAAGAACCAAATGAAAACAAAAGGATGGGCTATGGGAGCAGCAGCCCAAACAGCAGAGGTCCCAGGAGTGAGCCATGGGTCCCCAGACTGAGCCATGGATGGGGCCCCAAGTAGGACACAAGTGTCTCGCCTAGAAAGGCTGCCCAGGCTTGTTAATTAGCCCCTAACACCTCATTCATCTCCAGCATTCTTATTGCAGTCACCTTAAATGGTGATCCTCTCACACTGCCCTGTTTTCTGTGGTCACTGAGCTGTTCATCCCACTGTCCAGGTGGCTGAACCTGCAGCTCCCCTTGCTCATCAGCCAGCCCATTGCTCTCAGAGAGCAGTGCAGGTGGGTGTCTCCAGCTTGAACAGATGGTGACAACATCCATCATGGCCTGGGAGAGCTGGCAGGTGGTGCTGGTCCCTGGAGAAGGGCAGGGTGCTGGCAATGCTGTGATGCAGATGCCAAACCTGTGTGCACCCTGATCCAGAGAGAAACCAGGTGTGTATTTATCTGTGAGCACACACAGAGCTGGCACATGAAGTTCCTTGCAGCCTGGGGCTCTGCAGTCAAATGCAAACCCCACCAGCTCTGCCTGGCTGCACACCCAGACACAGCCCTGCAGGTAACACTGCTCCCTGCCCTGCTGCAAGGTGACAGAGGTTGGGGGGTCTGTGCCAGCAAGAAAGGGGAGTCCAGCAGCTCCTTCCCTTCTCCCTCAGCCCCAGCCCAGCCTCTGGTGCATCCCTGGGCTGCCAGCCCTCTCAGGATGCACACACAGAGCTGGGGGTGTTTGGCTGTGGGATTTGACACTTTATACCACAGTTTTGTTGTCTGTGGGTGAAAAACAGAAGGTCAAAAAGAGGATGAGCTCTGTGCCCATTCCAGCTGCAGGCTAAGGGTTGGGGACCTCTTTCTTAGGATGTCCCAGACTTAGAATCACAGACTGGTTTGGGTTGAAAGGGACCTTAAAGATATCTAGTTCCAAGGGCAGGGACACCTCCCACTAGATGATGTTGCTCTAAGCCCCATCCAACCTGCCCTTGAACACTTCCAGGGATGGGGCAGCCACAGCTTCCCTGAGCAACCTGGGCCAGTGTCTCACCACCCTCACAGGAAAGAATTTCTTCCTGATATCTCATTTAAATCTCCCCTCTTCCAGTTTTCATCCATTCCCCCCATCTTCTCTCACTACAAGCCCTTGTCAAAAGTCCCTCCCCAGTTTTCCTGTAACACCTTCAGGTACTGGAAGGTTCACTAAGGTCTCTCCAGAGCCTTCTCTTCTCCAGGCTGGACACCCCCAACTCTCTCAGCCTGTCTCCAGAGCAGAGCTGCTCCAGCTGTTGCATCATCTTCACGGGCTCCTCTGGACTCTCTCCAGGAGCTCCATGTCCTTCCTGTTTTGGGAACTCTAGAACTGGAATTCTGGACTGCTCTGAACTTCTGGACTTACAAAGAACTGCTGGTGAGCCCTGATCTCCTCTGGTGCCTACGTACCCTAGCGAGGTGCTCAGCCCCACATCATAGCAGTTCATCACCGTGCTCAGCACTTCCAGACTGCACATGTTCATTCCAGGCATCTCCAGCTCAAGCACAGCTCACAGTGTGGTGACCTCATAACCAGATGGGCAGTGTGTGCCATGTGCCCAAGCATGGGCTAAGCTTGGTCTTCTCCAGAACATCCTTGTTTCCCCCGAGCAGACATAATGGCAGCAGCTCAGTCCTCTGTGCTGATGCAGATCCTCAGTGTCTCACCCCTTCATGGTTGTGCAGAGGGGGCTGTGGTGGACACTTCTGTTTGCTTCTGGAGCCCCAAGCATGGACCCCTTGATGCACCCCAGGACCAGAGATGGTTTGCATGACTACGTAGCTCAGCCCAGCCCTGTGGCCTGGTGCCCAGGCAGGTCCCTGCCCGCCCACCTCTAAAATCAAGGTCTGGCTGGAAAGTTTGGTGGCTTCAGTTATTAGCAGCCCAGAATGGGAAGCGCAGCCCCTTTTCATCATGCACTGCAGGCAGGAAAACCAAGTGGAGCTTTTGTCTTGGATGCTCTCAGAGCTGTCTTTTGGGAATAGCTCATGGGCCAGGAATGCAGCTCTTCAGAGCACGGGTTAGGATCATGGCTATTTTCCCACTTAAAACCAGAGGAAAGCAGATAAAATGTTAATTAGCAGCAGGGGGAACCTGCTGCAAGTTTATTAGGATTTTCCCCTTCTGCAGAACCACCTGATAAACAGACAGGCTCTAAAACACTGGAATAAATTCAACACTGCCCCTTTGAAAAGAGCACAGCCAGTGCCTGGAGGATGAATAAGTTGGAGGAGGGTAAGGCAAAGGATGCTGTAAGTGCAGAAAAAGAGGATGTGAGTTTATTGAAAGAGAAGATGAATCCCAAGCAGCAGCTCTTGTTCTAGAGGGGTTCTAGAGGTGGCTAGAAGTGAAATCCTAGCACAGTCACATCTCTGGCTCGGTTTGTCCCTGTACAATGACCTAACCCCTGCACTAGTTTGTGCTGTAACAAAAAGGCCAGTGGCTGCTGTGACCTCTCACTGGTATCATGGAAATGGTGGGAATGTTTCAGAGCAAGCTCGGTTTAGCCACAGTGTCTGGGCTTCTGGGGAGCAGCTCTTTAGTGTCTGCAAATGTGCTTCGAAACCTACCAATGAGAAATGTGGAAGGGGAAGGATGGTGATTAGTTGGGACACAGGGGGTTGTGCTTCAGGTGTATCTGGATGCAACAGCACAGAGAAATCATGCCTGAAGAGTATCACAGTGAGACAGCTCAGCTCAGATTTCTCCCAACTAACAGAGCTGAGAAATATCCAAGGAGACTCAGTGAGCTGTGTCACCTGAAGAGTGCTGCAGGTGGGATGAAGCCAGCAAAAAAGCAAATGGGCAATTCTTGATACTCCAGCAGTGCAGAGGCTGTCAGTGCAAAGCAAGGGTAGAAAGACTTCTTATTTATCCTGCTCACTGGGCAGATGGATGTTAAGAACCAGAATGTGCTTCAGGCTCCCTCCCTCACAACCAGAGCTGACTGCATGTCCCTGGAAGGATCCTGGAAACTTCTGTCCTTCATCATTCCTCTACAAAATGTCCTCTGGACCTCTAAATATCACCATCTGGGCTTTCTGCCTTAGCTTCTCTGGGTGGCAGTGTGTTTTGTGACCACAATTTTAACCCACAGGAGAACACTGGGCTATGACAAGGTCATTGCTCCTCTTGCAGATCCCTGGAATGGGAGGCAGAGAATGGAGTCCCCAAAAATGAGCCTAGAGAGGATGTGCTTTGCCACCCTCAAGGGCTCTGTGGCTCGATCTAGGGCAGCAGCCCATCTCCACTGTGTGGTCAGCCACGCTTAACACCTCTCCAGGCTGCGTGATAAAAAAACCTCCAGGAGAAGACCCAGTGCTGCCATTATCCCATTTCAGCAGCTGCTGGCACAATTTGGAAGTGGAGCCTGTCTGATGATGCACAGCGCTCCACATTTCTTACTTGCCAGTGGCATAAAGGGCTTAAAATGTTACAATGGGACCTCTGGTGTCCACCAAAGCAGTTCATAGGAGAGACTGTAGAATTTCACAGCTTCTCCTCCTTCCTGAAGCAGTACCCCTGGGTTATTGCACTTATTAAATTAGGATCTGTAAAGCAGCTGAGTAAATAATAAATCACTAGAAGGAAATAAAAAAAATGCCACCCATTTCAGTTATTAGTCCAGATGAGTGAATTAGGTGGTGAAACAGCAGCTTTGAAGTTCGACTCATTAAATCACACACCAATTCAGTGCTTATAAGGTCTCCAGTCAGATATATAAAAGCACCAGGAAGATAGGTTTGCTGTGAGCAATGGCCATTACTTTTTCTGATGTGAGCAGCCTACAAGTCTCACACTGTTTGCTGGGTTGTGAGAGAAGAATTTAAAGCACCAGCTCCTGGTGCTGCCTGAGAGCTTGAGAATCGTGAGGGTTTTTTTCTGATCAAGGAGCTCAGAAAGTGGGTGATAACAACACAACCATTCACAAAGAGAAAATGGGTTGGGAGGAGACTCTCTCTGTCCCAGAGGAGGATCAGCCTGTAGACTCTGCAGTGTCTACCTCAAGAAGTAGAGCTTTTCCACTCAGCAACATGGACCTGCACGGCCCATCCATCCATCCTGGATATCCTTTTCCTTGTACCTTCCCCATAACCCTTGTCTCCTCTTCTCCCCACACTTGCCTCCTTCCAGCTGACACTGCCTGAGTGACAGGCCAGCAGCAGGGACACACATTCCATCATTGCTCAGCCACCAGCTAGCTGATACATGCCCCAGACCAAAAGGCACTGGCACTGAGTTTGTAAAAAGAGATGAAAATATCTTCCTTGAGCACAACATTTACCTTAAAACACAGCCTGACTTTTGTCTAGCCTGAGTCTTCTAAAAAAATTGTATCCTGATGGATTACAGAGATCTTAAAACTGGAGATCTCCTCCCCTGGAGCTAAGTGTTCAGACATGGCACTGTTGGCACTATGTATTGTGAAGTCCTAAATGTCTTCAAAGTTATGAGGTGAAGAGAATAATGTATTTTGCATTGTTCATATTTGCCTTATGTTAGGAAGCATAAGGTAATTATTTCCAGCTTTTTCCACAGTCAGAGTATTTAGAAATTTTTAAAGTGAAAATTGGGATTCTCAGTTAATAACCTGATTCCAGGAGCAAAAAGCTGCTGTAAGTGAAACACGTTGCAGGACTGAACAATCCAGAGCTAGAGATGGCACATGTGTGCCTGGGACTTCCCAATGCTCACACATTTATTGGACCAAAGCTTTAACCAAATGTTCAGACCATGAATCCAACCCTGCTCTCTCTGGGAGTTTAGTATTTCATCTCCTAACTCAAATGTTCCAGATGGAATGTTGCATTTCTTTAGGACTGAAGCAACTGGTCATCTCTGTGGCCTAAGCTTTTCAACTTGTGGCTAAAACAGGACAAGACCTTCTGAGATCAATAACACAGACTATGCTCTCACCCACAGCTGCCTCTTGCTGAAACCATGTCCTTTCTGAAGTTGATATGTAATTTGAGGAAGAATAAAGCTGACTCATGTCTTGGGCATTTTTTTGAGATGTAAAGTGGTTGCTGGTTATCTGGGAAAAGATATTCCACAAGGACAAGTTACTTGTGTCCTTTCAACACTTGGAGAGGGCCTTGGAGAAGGCAGCAGCAGAGGATGTGGTTGCCTGAGTGACCCCAAAGCTCCTGAGCACAGGAGTGCAGGAGCAATGTCTGGCTGGTGTTGCCTTCAGCTTAGCTTCTGAACACCTGGAAGGCTTTAACCTGTTCCTCACACATTGATGTACATATTTAGGATCATGGGATAATTCAGGCTGGACTGGAGTTGAGAGCAGGGCCATCTCTGAGCTCAGAGCAGGTTACTCTGGCCTTTATCTAGTTTGGTCTTGAAAACTTTGTTTATGCTCCCTTTAGAAATGTCAGGGCCACATTCCTAAAGGATGTGACCAGGTCTCACAGGAAGGCAGTGGCAGAGTCATGAATTTTATATGGGTGTTAATCCCTCTTGGCAAGGACACAGGTGCCACAGCTCCAAGTTTTCCTCCCTAACCCAGGGGATATGGTTGCCTGCATCTTTCTAATGATGAAAGCCAAGGTTTTCACTTAATCATCTGGATCCAGGAGCTGTGGTTTTACAAAGAAGTGCACGTTATGAGACACCTGATTGAAATGAAAAGCACAAGCTGACACTGTGGACCTATCCCAACAGCTTCTGCATCTCCTGATGATATGCCAACTCCCCTTTGGGCAGGAGGGGCTGGGAGGGGGGCACTGGTGACTCCAGCAGGACACAAAGTTTGCTATTAGGTATTATTTTTATTTGTCTTGCTCACAGTCCAAGAGAAGTCTGCAAGTAGCATGAAGTCATGCTTTGCCTTCCAGTGCTCCCCAAGAGTGATCTGCTGCAATAATCAGCAGAGTCTGTGATATCAGGCAATATTTTCCCAGTTTTTGCTCACTGCACATGTCCCACCAGACACCTGTATGATGCCAGAGGGGTTTAGGCTGCCAATATGCAGCACTGCAGGCATGCCCAGACCTTTCTTGTGCACAGTGGTATCACGAGACAGGTGGCCAAGAAGACCACCAGCATCCTGGCTTGTGTCAGCAATGGTGTAGCCAGCAGGACTGGGGTAGGGATTGTCCCCCTGTGCTCAGTACTGCTGAGGCTACATCTTCAACCCTGGGGTCAGTGTTGGGCCCCTCACTAGAAGAAGGACATTGAGGGTCTGCAGCATGTCCAGAGAAGGGCAAATGGAGCTGGGGAAGGGTCTGGAGCAGAAGTCTGCTGAGGAGCAGCTGAGGGACCTGGAGTGTTTGGCCTGGGGAAAAGGAGGCTGAGGAGAGACCTCGCTTTCTGCAACTCTGAAAGGAGGTTGGAGCGACAGGGGGTCTCTTCTCTCAAGTAACAAGTGATAGAACAAGAGGAAACAGCTTCAAGTTGTGCTATGGGAGGTTTAGATTGGATATTAGAAGAAATTTATTCACAGAAAGAGTAATTAAACACTGGCACAGGCTGCCCAGGCAAGTGGTGGTGTCACTATCCCTGATGAGATTTAAAAGCTGTATAGATGTGGTGTTGAGGGGCATTTTTTTTTTTTAGTGGTGGCCTTGGCAGTGTTGGGTTAACGGTTGGACTTGATGATCTTAAAGATCTTTTCCAGCCAAAGTGATTCTGTGATTCCATAGGGGGGGGGAAGGCACAAAGCCCAGCTCTTCCTGATGCCCCACAGTGGCCACATCCCTGGTCCTTCATCCCTGCATTGTGCATGCTATCCCCATGCCTCTGCCTGGCCCCTTCCTGGCTAAGACCTTCTCCACCACCATCCCTTTTCCTTCCCTTTCTCCCCTGTTCGGCTCTGCTCACAGCAGTCTCCTTCTGTTGTCATAACAACAAGCATCAGCCCGTGGCAGCCATGCCAGCCCTTCCAGCAAAAAAAACCTCCTCCTGGGAGAAAGCACCAGCTCCCGGCCCCAAACCATCTGGTTGTGGTGGGGAGGAGGCTGAGCTCACCCCTGGGCAGAGGGACAGGGCCTGTCTCGCACCACCCACACATTTTGCCTCCAGTCCTGCCCCCCCGCACTGGCTGTTGGACACAGGGACACACATAATGAGTTGTCCCCTGGCTGATCTCTGCAGCACAGCCTCACTGCCACAGCCTTGCTCCCTCTGTGCCTGCCTGCATCTGTCCCTCCTCAATTCCCTCCCTCCATCTGTCCTGTCTGTCCAAGGGGATGTGGGGCAGATGCAGAAAGGGCTGTGTCCTGGCCCACCTGCTGTGCACATCCCCAACGTGCCCCACTGATCCCTCCTTCCCATCAGCTTGCTGGAGTCCTGATGCCACCCCCAGAACCAGGTCCTCTGACCCTCTCAGCCCTCCAGCCTCTCCTCCCTGTATGACACAACCCCAATCTGTCCCACCCTGAGCCATTGGCAGGATTAAACAAGACCAACTCGGTGCAGATTAAGGAGCCCCAAAGGCTCCCTGTAGTTTAGGACATGCTTTTCTGAGGGGGACCAGGGCCACAGACAGAGCCAGAGCTGTTCCTGAAGGCACCAGGGACACTGTGCATCCTGCCTGTTTTCTGGAAAATCCATCAAGTCCAAGGCCTCAAAGGCATTTCCCCTTCTGGAAGCCCATGGCCAGCAGTGGATTAAAGCCACTCAAGACCAGCCTGTACAGAGCAAGGGGATGCTGCTACACCCAGCAATAGGCAGGAAACAGAGCACCAAGATAAAGCAACAAAGACCTGAGGTTTATCTACTCCTCACTGATTCCTCACAAGCTTTGTGTGAGCTCCGTTCAGCCCAGCCGCCCTATGCCAAGACCAAAGACCAACACCCTCCACAGAGACGCTCAGTCTCTCTTTCCCACCTCTTTTCTGGTGAGCTCTGCCAGCTCCGTCCCTCGGGAGCGTGCACAGACCTTTGCACTGATGCTAGTGTGGAAAAGCAAAGTGGGAAACCTGCCAAAAAACTTGCTGGCAGGGCTGAATCTTGGTGTGGCCTGTTGCCCATGCCCACCCCCACCCTGTCTCAGCTTCAGCCTTGCTGCATCTCCCTGGAGGCATTACTTCATCCCCATCCCAGTCCTTTCCCCTCCTGCACCAGCAGCTCCCTTCAGTGCAGCTCTCTGCAAGCCTGTGGGGTGACTGGAAGCAGGTGAACTGGTTTTTGTTAAAGTCATCCAGCTCACTCTGTACTCAAGCTCCCCTGCGCTTCCCAGCAGTGATGCTGGGCTACATCTTTCAACGTAGGGCAGCTAAGCCTCACCCCTTGGCTGGGTCATTTGGCTCCTTCTCCAGCCTAAAAGAGGTCAAGGAGTGAAGAATTCTAAAGGTGCTTTTATGCCTGCAATGCATATAAAAGCCTGGTTTTAACAGGAATTCATCTTTCCAGGTTCTCAAGTCAAGCTCCCAAGCTGCTGGGAGGCTGAACCTCCGGAGAAGGAAAGACCATTTCACCAGAGCACTCAAGTATTTCAAAAGAAGAGCAGAAATTTCAGCCTCCCAAGGCAAGGTACTGATTTGAACTTCCTACAGCATTGTCACAACCTTCCTCCTTCACACGGTGATCAGTGACAGCACTTCTCAGGGGAAAACCAGTCTGGAACATCAGCCAAAGGATTCTTAATATTTTGATACTCCATTTGGCTTCCCAGGGGAGGAAACGTCTGGTCTCCGTGTCTAGAAAACAAAGACTCTTTAGGGGGAAGGAATTTCTTGGGACACCTGATTAATTGGAGTCACTCTGGAGATTGGTGTAAACCAAATTGGTTCCAGGTTTGGGAGATCAGTGGAGTGTAGCTGCAGTGCTCTCCAGACAGCTCTGGCTGCCTTTAAACCATCTCTGGTTTTAAGCATTGGAAAAACAATTTTTTGAAAAGGAAAAATCATTCCTCCATTCAGTGGCTAAAGCACAGAGTGGAGGGGCTGGCAGCAGCTCTGGAACAAACGTCACCATCCCACAGCCTCCAGCCAAGACTTGTTGCCTTCAAACACCATAAAGGAAAATACAAGGTGTTATTAGGGCAGTAAAGGAGCCAGTTGTCCCCAAGCCCTGCGGCTGACCCATCGCTCTGAGCCCCCAGAGGATGTTTGGGTGCATGAACCAAAATAGAATCATAGAATCATAGAATGTCTTGGGTTGGAAGGGACCTCTAAAGGTCACCTAATCTAACCCCCCTACAATAAGCAGGGACATCTCACACTAGAGCAGATTTCTCAGAGCCCCATCGAGCCTGACCTTGAATGTTTCCAGGGATGGGGCCCCCACCACCTCTCTAGGCAACCTGTTCCAGTGATCCACCACCCTCATATTGAAGAACTTTTTCCTGATGTCCAACCTAAATCCACCCTTTTCCAGCTTGAAACCATTACCCCTTGTCCTATCATTACATCCCCTTGTGAACAGCTCTTCCCCAGCCTTCTGGGGGATATTGGAAGGTTACTATAATCTCCCCCTGGGGTCTTCATTCCTTCAAGCTGAACAACCCAAACTCTCTCAGCCTGTCTTCATAAAAGGGGTGCTCCAGCCCTCTGATAATTTTTGTTGCCCTCCTCTGGACATGCTCCACATGTCCTCCTTTTGTTGTCCTCCTCTGGACACAGTCCACATCCTTCTTATGCTGGATCCACTTCTACTGCACCTAGAAGACTCAATGTGGGGAGAGCAAGGAACTCCCTGGAGCAGAGGGATGTGGAGCATAGCACCCAGCACCCAAAGCTTTTGAAGCTTTCCTCCTCATCCCTGGGGAGATGCATCTTTAGCCCTTGCTGTCACATATGCTTTAACCACTGGAGTTTTCCAGCCTTAAGATGAGGCCATTATTGCTGTCTGCAGCTGGGGAAACTGAGGCATGAAGCAGGGACCTGCTTCCCCAGTTGAGTTCTTGGGAGTGGTACACTTTTTACTCCTGAGTGGGAGATGAACAGAGTAAAGAATAGTAATTGTTGCAAAGCTGGCAAGCTCCAGGAGAGAAGGAAGGCAGAGGTTTGTGACCCTGCTCCCAACACCTCTCCCAGCTCTTCATGCAGAAATGTGGCTTTTGAGAGACTAAATGGAGACCTGCTGAGCTTCCCCACCCCTTCTCTCCTCTCTCATCCAGCACAGCCACAATGCTCCGAAACCAGTGCCTGAGGAACCAACTACTCATAGAACTATACAATCAGGATGGGTTTGGTTGGAAGGGATCTTAAAGCTCATCCAGCCCCAACTCTCTGCCGTGGGCAGGGACACCTCCCATTAGACCAGGTTGCTCCAAGCCCCATCCAACCTGTCCTTGGACACTTCCAGGGATGGAACAGCCACAGCTGATCTCCCCAGCTTCGCGCTAGGCTTGGGTCAGACCCTTGATGTGTTTAAGTTGGTCAAGACACAGTGGGGATGAATGCCCAGGCATGTCCTGGGGGGGATGTGACAGACATGGGCTGAGGGAACCATCCCTCTCTGCTGCTTGCCCAGTAGTGGGAAGCTTGGGAGGATTTGGGGGATCCAGCAAGGAAGGACACCTCCTAAACCAAACCCAGTGACACTTCCTACAGCTGAGCTCTGGTCAGTGTCCTGAACTCAGTCCATCCTCTGCAGAGCCTGGGGCTCCTCAGAGCACCCACTGCCACACTTGGCTTTGCTGCAAGGAGCAAATAATGAAAAAAAGCTTTGTGGCATCATTTCTGTTACGGAAGCACTTCATGTGAAATGGGGGGGGACACTCATCAGCCATGGCTTGGGAGGGGGGGGCTGGACCTGAGCGATTATTTAGTCAGGTTTGTCTCCATCGTTTCACAGCCAGGTCCTGTGCTAAACCAAGGGACAAGTAAAGACTGCCAGGCATGCAAGTAGGAATATGTTGGGACTTTAAAATTTATTCCAACATGCTATTTTTTTAAAAATATGCTCAGACTGAGCAGACAATCTGAGCTGTAGTAAAGGCAATATTATACTTGTAAAAACTTCTCATTCACAGTACAGATGTCATTTACAATAAGAGTCACAAACATCAAATAAGGAGTATTTTTTTTTCTTTCGTTGTCGTTGTCGGTTTTTTTGTGTTCGTTCCTTTGCTTGTTTGGGTTTGTGTCGTTGTTTTCCTTTGTTTTACATCAGACTGTGCTTTTACCTGTATTTTTTTGCACTGCTATAACCATACAGACATTGCGAGATGCAAGTGTAGAAACTGGAGTCAAAATAAAGTACAGGCAAAACTACCAAATTACATTGTACGCTGTACATATTTACATCTCTTTTTTGGAATGTATTGCCATTTTAAGAACATATAGAAACTTTCTACAGACTATTCCACTTACAGAATACATACACCTTTTAGAAAAAAAGGCAAATATTTATCTTACATGAGACCATGTATATTAAATTTGCGTACACATTATTATTATTATTATTTTTTACATTACATTTACTAAAGTGATCGTAAGTGCCATCATATCTCAGTAATGAAAACAGATTGGTTTTATGCCATCAGGACTGATTTTTTTATATTTTTTTAATTTTTTTTTTCTGTAAATAATTTACAATACGTTTTTCTTTGTAAATAATTTACAATATGTTTTTCTTTGTAAATACTGTGCAATAGGCGGAAAAAAAAAAAAAAGAAAAAAGAAAACAAACAAACAAACACGGGATGAAACCGAGTCAGGAAATGAAAAACTATTGCAAAAACAGCAGAAAAGGGCTAGATCAAATTGTCCAGGATTGTGCATGAAAATTCGAATGGTTTTCATGACTTCTGTGTTACCAAGTATATTGCTTGTTCAGGTGCTGTTTTGGTGGGTTTAAACCAAAAACCAGGTAAAAGTGAAAGCTGCAGTGAGGGAAAACCAGCTTTTTGCAGATTTTTTTCTTGGTGGCAATGAAAGAAAAGTGATGGGGGGAGGTGGCTGGTTCTGCTGACATCGCTCCATGGAGCCCATGGGCAACTACTGGGAGTGTGAGAGGCTGCTTCACTCTGTCTGTAGTCTGGCAACACCCATCTCTGCCTGTAGTCTGGCAACACCCATCTCTGCCTGCAGTCTGGCAACACCCAGCTCTGCCTGCAGTCTGGCAACACCCAGCTCTGCCTGTAGTCTGGCAACTCCCAGCTCTGCCTGTAGTCTGGCAACACCCAGCTCTGCCTGCAGTCTGGCAACTCCCACCTCTGCCTGTAGTCTGGCAACACCCGTCTCTGCCTGCAGTCTGGCAACTCCCAGCTCTGCCTGCAGTCTGGCAACTCTCAGCTCTGCCTGTAGTCTGGCAACACCCAGCTCTGCCTGCAGTCTGGCAGCAAAGCCCAGTGGCTTTTGACAGGCCTGGGGACAGGTGAGTGGCTTTTATCTGCCATACTGAGTGCTGGCCAGGGCTGAAAATGTCACCCCATAGTAGCAGGTGATGAAATACACTTCCCAGTCATACGCTGTGAAATCACAGCTACTTCATCATTACTTTTAAGAGTTTCCTGCTGCAGTTCCTGGGTATCCAGCCAACAACCTGTGGATAATTAGAGCTGACAGATCTGCTTCAAGGCACAGGGTCGTTTTGGGGAGCCAACTGCCCCCTCTCTTCCTCCCATGGTCTGCAAGCTCTGTAACCTTGGTAAAAGAAGTTAAATTCATAGTTAAGCACAAAGAAGTTACTGGAACTCCAGAGATGCTTAAGCTTAAGCCAATGTACACATGCTTTATTAGCTCTGGATAGGGGGCTTGGTACTTGACTTCTTCAAGGAGTTACTGAAGAGCACAGGCCAAGTCCTCCACACAGAAAGATTACTTGGATGCCAGAGCATCCATTTGCCATTGGGCACCTGCATTCACAGGAACTACACAAAGAGCTTACCAGGGGAGGAGATATCAGAGCAGGGTTTGGGCTGTTTAACCATCTACATAGCAAAGAGGAGCCACGTGTCTTCATGGACCACAAATTTAAGAAGCTCTTCCACTAAAAAACAGGGGATTTTATTTCTGCCTGCTGATGAAAAGGAAGGGCTGGGATTTGGTGTTTAATTTGCTTGTTTGAATTATGCATACATTCCCTTGTGAATAATACTGCTAACTACTCTGCAAAGCATCTGTATGGGTACCAACTTATCCAGACCTGCAACTCTCGTGGAAGTAACCCAGGATTTATCCCCCCTGTTCTGCAAGCAGGACAGAGACCCAAAGCAATATGAAAAGCTGTGACCTGCAAACAGCTTTTGCCAAGTGTGACACAGGGAATCCAACGGCTGCTCCAGATGGGGACGGGCTGGGCCTGCAGCCCTGCTGTAAATCACGTGCAGCTCCCTGAGCCTCGGCGGAGCTGTGTCCTGTGCTCCCTGGGGAGGGGAAACACGATTCACACAAGGTCATGCTGTGGTTTCACATCAGGGACTGTCCCCCTCAGGGGCACCCATCCTGCCCGTAGAGGAAGATGCTGGTGCTGGTGCAGAGGAGGCCAGCCTTCCTGTGGAGCTCTGAGCTGTCAGTGTGATAATTAGCCCTTTAATTTATTTTTTTATTATTATTTTTTGTGTGTGTGTGTATGATCCTTTTTGCCTGTCCAAGAGGCCATATTGCACCTGCTGGGTACAGCACAAAGCACCATTTCACCCCAGCCAGAGCCTCCTGTGCTGGGCCCACAGCTGCTCCTCTGAGAAACCAAACCAGGTCCAGACCTGGCACAGCCGTGGGGTTCTTTTTGCCCATCTCCTGAGTTTTCAGTGGTCCCTGCACGTGCCCGTTCCATGGCTGCTGGGTGGTGGGAATAGGCTCAGAGCAGGACACGGTGCAGGCAGCACCTCACTGCCCAAACTCCTCTCTCCACTTTTCTTTGGCAGTGGACAAGAATATCTGGATGGTTGCTCACCCTGCTGCCAGCCCAGGCACTCTGCAGAGGAGATGCAGAAGGCTTCAACTCATCTTCAGCTGTTGGAAAAGCTTTAAATAATAATAATAATAATAATAATAATAATAATAGAAAATTAAATCACAATAACAAAATCAAGAAACCAACTTAATGAGTTCTGGGGGTTTGGGGGCTTTTTTTTTTTTTTTTCCTCTGTCCAGACATGACAGAGGGAGGAAAAAAAAAACAAAACCCATCCCATGCAAATTATCAACAGGTCAAGGATTAAAATACAAGTATGGGAAGAAGCCAAGCAAATTTGATCTAGCCCAAAGCTCATGTGAAATGCACCTAACAAGACCAGGACGCTGAGTGCACAACTGCTGCATTAGTCTTCTTTATGTACAATTTCAATATATATATATATTTTTAAAAAATTAAATACAAAAAGCTACCTTGGAATAATGTTAAGAGTGTGACAAGGGCGAAGGGGGGAAAAGTGGCAGCAGCCACGAAAGTCAAAACTGTCACTAGATTTGGCAGATGATTTCCAGGGATGCTCACACCCACCCTGGCTGAGCAGCCCACCCGAGTCATCTTTATATTAAGCACGTGCTTAAAGCCTGAGTAGGATTTAAGCTGGTGCTTTAAGAATGTCACTGTCAGGAGCTGCTATGCTGAACTAACTCCCAGCCCCTGCTCCTGCCACAGTATCTGGCTGGGTTTGGAAGCAGGACCAGCTCCCAGGCTTGGGTCCACAAAGTGGGAGATGGAAAAAAGGGAAACTTGATAAAAGTGCTGATTAAGGTATAAATGAGTTCTGAATGTTGTTTTGGTCAGTGTCACAGCCTTAATGTTATTTCCATGATATCTTCTTTTGTACTTAATTCCTTTTACAAGTAAAGGAAAAAAAAAATAAAAAAAATCACAGAAGATTAAAAAAAATGTATATTATTTGCCTGTGAAACAGGAATAGTTCATAGCTCATCAAGTCTGGCAAGGAAAGATGTTCTCATTCAGGGTTTTATTTGATTTCTTTTAATAATTATATATTTTTTTTAATTTTTAGGGTTTTTTTAAAAAGTGAATTACATACCCGGTAAACTGGAACAGCTCTGAAAGAAGAAAGAACTGGTCCACTGGTTATATATTTATATCTTTTTTTTCTTTTTCTTTTTCTTTGTTAAAAGAAAAAAAAAAAAGAGGTCTGTACAGATTCCATAGACCAGAAGACCCTCTGAAGCAGTAAAGAGCCTGCTGTCTGCTAGGGCAAACATGTCTTGAACATTTGTATTTTAAAAAGTGTGTTAACAGGACAGAGAGGAACGGCTCCATCGGGTTTCTCTGTATTTGGTATCATTTCTATTGGCAGTAGAGGCCATTGCTCTGCTACAGATGGTCAGAGTTAAAAATTTGCTCTGGTAAAAGTTCCTGCGCATGCGTAACAAGCTGATTGCAAACACTAACCACTCAGCATCGTACATTTTTTCTTCCAAGACACCAAAAAAAAAGCCCATCTGCACAATAAGGACTACGTTTGCGACTGCGTTCCGTTTCAATAAATAAATAAAATTAAAATCAGACAGAGTCACTGGTGAGTTACAGAGCCACAGGCGTGCAAACGAGCAGAGCATGAACTGCTCCTGCACCCCCAGAGCCCGACGGAGCCAAACCAGGCAGGACCCAGTGGGCACAGGATGGGATGGGATGGAATGGAGGGAGCTTGTCCGCAGCTAAAAATTCCTGGTGGAAAAATGGTGGCAAGGCTGAGTTTGCTTCCACTTTTAAACCAAGGGAGGGTGTTTACAGAGGGCTTCCAAACCCCAGGAAAAGGGGCTCTCAGGCACAGGCATGGCTTTGCCGGGGGGCCGCGCGGGATGGAAGGATTAAAGCAAGCAGGAGGCTGGCTCGTCCAGCGAGAGACACCATTCCTGGCCCGGGTCTACATTCAATACATTCCTATGTTCTTGCAGTTAAATCTTTGAAGGAGAACCTTTTTTTTTTTTTTTTTTTTTTGTGTCCCTTTTTAGAAAAGTGCTTTGATGGGTTCTGTAGGAGGGAGGGATGCTCAGGATTCATTTTCTCTTTCGAGTGACAAATTCGAGTGACAATTTCTCTCCCTGGGAACGAACCTCCCCCTCCTCGAGGAAGTGCTAGTTTCATTTACAAGTTCAGGGTAAACACGTTTTTCAAATGTAAAGCAGTCTCAACTGTTTAAAGCACAACCATAGGCAATCAGAGGGAAGTGAGGAAAAAAAACAAACCAAGCACTTTGCGAGAATTAAATAAAGCATGTAATAAATACAAATTATAAACTTCTGTACACAGGTGCAAGGGTTTGGTTTGTGGGGTGGTTTTTTTTGTTTGTTTTTTTTTTTTTTTTATCATTTAATCAATATAAAAAAGTTTTTCTGTTTTGTATTTGTTTTCAGTGCATCTTCTTCCTCTTAAAATGCTGAACACTTTCCTTTCCGCATCTCTCAGGCCCAATATAACACACACCTAAATGGCAAAAAAGACAAGGTCTAACAAACCCCTTTCCAAAAAACTCTAAAAAAATATTCACAGCCTCAAACATTTTTGTACATTTCAAGCAACAAAAGGTATAGAAAAAGGCACAAGTAACTGCATACATGTGGAGATAATACCAGACTGGGACAAAGAAAACCAGGAATCTTCCGTGGGTTTGGTCATTCACTAGAGTGCTTCTTATAGCGATGATTATACTAAAGGAAATAGTGTTGAAAATGTCTGTTGATTTTACATAGGAAGCCTAAAGGTGGAACTGATGGTGGAGACTTAAGTACTTCCTGCATTTTCATCCACCTTGTTTTGAGTTTGACCTAAATCTGCGTGCTCTAGATGTGGACTGCTCTTTCTGGAGCTTTCCCCATGGCGACTGGGCTCTCCGGAGAGGTTTCTCCTCCTGACAGGGAGCGGTTGGGCATGCGAATGGCTCGATGAGGGCTCAGAGAGGCAGCCAGTGCTGCTGCTTCGGTCCAACGGCTGGGAGGGGAGATCTGAGATGAAAGTGCAGGATGATTCAAAAGAAGTGCTCGAGCTGCCAGATTGCTTCTTGCCCGGTTTTTTCAAGGGTTCTTCCCCGCTTATCAAAGGCTTCGGAGAGTGCTCGTGGGTTGTGCTGGGGCTAGCTGGGGACGCCGAGCAGCCCGCCTGCTCCGTGCCACTGGGCTCAGCCAGCATTTTTACCCTGTATTCCTCCTGGTCTGTCTTTTGCTGAAGCTCACTAGTCCTCATCTCTTCTAAGTAACCACTGCTCGTAAGCTCTGGGGACAGTGTGTATTTAGAAACCTTTGCAACCGGGGAGACAGACGCCGACGACGGCTCCCGTGGGACCTGCGGTTCCTCGTCCCTCTCGGGAGCTTGGCTGAACTCCTCAAAGCAGCTGCCACCAGAGGCAAAGTATCCTGCTTGTAGGGACACGACTGAACTGGGCACCAAGCTGGGATGGGTGCTTGGCCTCGCCTGGACCATCTGGATGCCCCCAATGGGAATCATTGGATACGGGGTCCTCGTGAGCTGTTGTGAGTGCAACGGGAGGTGGCTGAAGATGTTCTCCTCACCTCGGCTGGGAGTGTAGACATGTATTTCATTAGGTGCCTGCAAGGGTCTGGAGTAGACAGGCTGCGTGACACCAGGTGAGCATGTTGGGCTTCGTGGTTCTATCTTCTGCACCAGAAAGGGAAAAGAAACAACTGAATCAGTTCAATGTACAACATACAGTATTAGCATCAGGAATGCTCACTATAAGGTTTGGTTTTTTTAACATTGTATTCTAATTTGAGGGATCAACCAACAAAGATTTGGACCCCCAAACCTTTAAGGTAAGGAGGAACACCACCCACAGCATTTGCCTTCTGGGTACAAATAAGCCCATGGTCTGCTGGGACACCAATCAAGGGCTTTCGTTCAGGCTGGGATCATTATAGAATCACAGAGTGGTTTGGGTTGGAAGGAACCTTTAAAAGTCATCTAGTCCAACCCACTGAGCAGGGTGACATCTAGTGAGCAGGGACACCTTCCACTAGACTGTCTAACCTGGCCTTGAATGTTTCCAGGGGTGGGGCATCTACCACCTCTCTGGGCAACTTATTCGAGTTTTTTCACCACCTTCATTGTAAAAAAAAAATGACTCCTTTTATCTAGTCTGAATCTATCCTCTTTTCGTTTAAAACCATCACCCCCGGTGCTTTTATCAGAGTTGCCTCTGAAACCCTGGTAGAGGATGCCAATGTCTCCTGACATCTGAGCCACACTTTCCTACGTGGGTTTTCTGAGAGCCCAGAATAAAGTTATTTATTTTTACTGTACTTTCTGAAAGCAGGATCCCATCTTTACAGCTGCTAACTGCAAGGATGTTTTGGACTGAGTGAGAGAGAGGATTAACTCTCATTGGACACAAAGCACACCCATCAGTGTGGTCCCCACCACCACCCTCACGGTGTGGCCTGCAGAAATCCAGGGTTAAGACCCTACTATTTTACCTTTTCCACTTTTTTCTCTTGGTGCTTCACACAGTTTCCTAATGTAGATCATGGAGAGGTATGTGACACCCATCTACAAGAAGGAGGATTCGGGGAACTACAGGCCTGTCAGCCTGACCTCGGTACTGGGAAAGATCATGGAGCAGTTCATCTTGAGTGAGCTCACATGGCAAGTGCAGGGCAGCCAGGGGATCAGGGCCAGCCAGGATGGGTTTATGAAAGGGAGGTCTTATTTGACCAACCTGATCTCCTTCTATGACCATGTGACCTGCCTACTGGATGAGGGGAAGGCTGTGGACATTGTCTACCTAGACTTTGGTAAGGCCTTTGGCACTGTCTCCCACAGCATCTCTTGGAGAAGCTGGTGAATCATGGCATAGGCAAGGGTTCTCTTCACTGTGTAAAAAACTGGCTGGATGGCTGGGCCCAGAGAGTCGTGGTAAACGGGGTCAAATCTAGTTGGGGCCAGTCACCAGGGGTGTCCCTCAGAGCTCAGTGCTGGGGACAGTCTTGTTCAACATCTTTATCAATGATCTGGATGAGGGGGCTGAGTGCAGCCTCACTCAGTTTGCAGACAACACCAAATTGCATGGAAGTGTTGATCTGCTTGAGGGTAGGAAGGCTCTACAGAGGGACCTGGACAGGCTGGATAAATGGGACAAGGCCAGTTGTGTGAGTTTCAATAAGGTCAAGTCCAGGTCCTGCATTTTGGTCACAACAACCCCAGGCAACACTACAGGCTTGTGGAAGACTGGCTGGAGAGCTGCCCAGCAGAGGATGTGGAGGTGCTGGTGGACAGCCAGCTTAACATGAGCCAGCAGTGTGCCCAGGTGGCCAAGAAGGCCAAAGGCATCCTGGACTGCATCAGGAATAGTGTGGCCAGCAGGAGTAGGGAGGTGATCGTGCCCCTGTACTCAGCACTGGTGAGGCTGCACCTCGAGTCCTGTGTGCAGCTCTGGGCCCCTCACTGTAAGAAGGACATTGAGGTGCTGGAGTGTGTCCAGAGGAGAGCAACCAAGCTGGTGAAGGGTCTAGAGAACAAGTCATACGAGGAGCAGCTGAGGGAACTGGGGATGTTCAGTTTGAAGAAGAGGAGGCTGAGGGGAGACCTCATTGCCCTCTACAACTACCTGAAGGGAGGCTGTAGGGAGGTGGCCTCTTCTCCCAAGTGAATTGACAGTATCAGAGGAAATGGCCTGAAGTTGTACCAGGGGAGGTTTAGATTGGATATTAGGAAGAATTTCTATACTGCAAGAGTGGTCAGGCACTGGAACAGCCCACCCAGGGAGGTGGTGGAGTCACCATCCTTGGAGGTATTCAAGAAACGTGTAGATGTGGCACTTCAGGGCATGCTCTAGTGGCCGAGGTTGTGGCATTTTTTGTGGGTGTTTTTTGGTGGAGTATGTGTGGTTGTTTGTATTTGTTTGGGTTTTGTTGTGTTGCTGGTTGGACTGGGTGATCTCAGAGGTCCTTTCCAACCATGACGATTCTGTGATTCTGTGACTAAACAGAAATGGATTAATTATTGATGAGGTTATAACTAAACCCCTAAACAGGACTCCCAAGAAGAGGAAACAACAGAAACCGAAATAAACTTTCCATTAAGATGGGTTAGATATAAAATTTTAGGATTCACTGGAAGGCATATTTCTTTGTAGGATTATGGGAAATTGTCTGCCCCTGCAAGCTGGATCTCCATGAAGATGCAACAGAGAAAAGCAGCAAAAGAGAACAGAAGACAGAAAAAGCAAGAGCCACTGAACATAGTGTATATATGGTCAGCAGGTAGAAGCTAAACATTTGCTAAGTCTCACTTCTCCACTTGAAGTCTTGGCAGAATCACTGTAGGAATGCTGGGAAACCTCCAAACAAATCATCTCAATGGTTCAACAGCCACCAGAAGGAGAGACTACCTACTGCAAGAGCCAGCAGGAAGAGAAATGGTCAGTCAGGCCTGATGCACAGACTGGGCAGAAAGCCTTACGCTGAAGCCAAGCTAAGAGAATCTCCAAGTTCCTAAGCAATGCATGGGGGATCAGTTTTGAGCAAGATAAAGATCTCAAATGGGTCTGATAAATCCCCCTCCGACCTTTCCATCTTCCATAACCTTACCAGCAATGTGATTTTGCAATTAAAGCCCAGCTGCCCATCTTGCTGATAAATGGAAAGTTCTGCGTTCAGGTCTTGATCGTTGCTTTGGAGGCATGTGAGAAAAGCAACAGTGGTGACTTTGGGTGCAGAAAAGGAGAGTGTAAGTTAAACGGTGAATGGGCAGATAAGCAGGGGTGTACAATTCTGTGATATTGTCTCCTACTGAGGACTAGAGAGCTTAGGGGATTTCCTACAAGTAGTGGCAGTGGGCAGTTTCCCTGACCAGGTCCTTTGGAGTTGAAGGACCAGGGTTTCCACAGCCCTGAAATGCACCACAAGAAGTTAATTGACAGCAGAGGAAAATAGCATCGAAGTAAGCAAAAGTCTGGATCTAAAATAAAGGATAGCCTCTGAGAAGATAAGACAAACACTCAGAGTGGAAAGCAGAAGGAAGGCAGCACCAAAAGACAGTACATGATCATTGATGTGGATGAAACGCACACTGGGCAGTGTGGCTTTTCTGGAGAAGACCTGGGTCAGCATCTGCCGTGACAGGTTCTCCAGGGGTTGTATAAAGGCCTCTCTCTTCCCAGAGCAGTCCCTAAGGGCTCGAGTCTCTCCTCACACCAGTTTCACAGCAGAGCAACTCCAGCAACTGAATCTCATGTTCATCAGCATAAATTACAGGAGAGCCAGGCACTTCAGTAGAAATGGGAAACGTTCCACCAAACCCGACGTCTAATTTGCCTGTAACAGTGGGAGGAACATGCCATTTTCCTTTACCCATAGGATTTGATATGTCCAGCAGAGAGATTAAACAATTTTCTGGACCCAGTGGGAAACACCTCTCTGTGCTGAAGAGAGAAGCGAGATGAAATCAGAGATGTCCAAACAAACATTTCTCAGCAGTTAATCTACCAAAGATGGCTGTGTATAAACACAGCCCAGGAGTCAACAGTGCAACGGCTAGTTCAGGTCTGGGTCAGGTCACTGACCAGTGAAAATGGTCACAGCTTCACCCCAGCTGGTGAAGTCTCAGAAATGGGCATGAAACTCCCAGGGGGAAAAGAAGAGACTCTTAGTGACAACCAGTCATTATTAAGGGGTCACCCTTACTGCTTGTCTCAGCAGGAGACTGATAAAAAAAATCCCTTGGAGAAGGGACAACTTGATTTCTCTTCAAATGAGATGTGCAGGACCAAACTGGATGGAAAATCCATTGGTGCCTGCTGTCACTTTTCTCTGGGTTACCTGTGACATTGGTCAGAGTCACTGTGCACTTCTGCATTGCAACCTTCACTAAAAAACATATCAGCAAATATACTGCAGGGACTGGAAGGCAAGAGGGGCTTTAACTTACCAGCTTGGACTCGTAGAGTTGGATGTTTTTGCCAAAGAACCTGTGAGGTAGAGGCATCGAAGATAATATCCCATGCTGGGCTTGATATGAGCTTTGAACTTTGTCATCTGCTGCTGATCTGCTAGTGCCAGGCAAGTCCTCTTTCCCAGGGGATGGATACCTAGGTGACTCAGAACAGCCTGGAGATGAGACTTTCTTCAGTGATAAATATCTGACTGATGACATCTCTCTGCTTGGTGACGAGTGCCTCACAGGGGAGACTTCTCCTTCTGGTGGAAGGTATGTTCTTGGGGACAGCTCTCTTCTGGGGGAAAGATGCCTACTGGGTGACAACTCAAGCCTTGGTGATGCACACCTCATTGGAGATGCCTCCCTCCTGGGAGAGATGCGCTGACAAGGAGACAATCCTCTCCCTGGAGACAAGCACCTCAGAGGAGACAGTTCTCCTGTTGGTGAAAACCGTTTCGGTGAAGTTTCATTTTTGGTTAATAGGTGCTTTCTTGCTAGCATTGGTCTGCTGCTGCCACCACCCCTGCCAGAGTCTTGGCTTGGAGACCACTTTTTTCTTGGGGAGTTGTCTTTTGAGATTGACAGGCCCATAACTAAGGACATTTGTGGCCTTGTGACAGTCTCTCTTTCAGCAGAAGCCAATTGTTCAGTGGAGGTCAAAGCTGGTCTGTGGACACTCAAGAAGCTGTGGCACACAGCAATGTCACTGCTGTCTGCTGACCACTTTGCTTCCAGCCCTGAGGAAGAGGCCTGCTGGCCTTCTCCTACTTTTTGGCTGCTGGAAACAGTTTCTTGGGCTAAGGACAATGCTATGTTGGTGCCTTCCTCTTGAGAAGACGGAGAGCCACCCGAAGAGTGCATTGGGAGGGTGGTATGTTTGCCTTCCGGCAACTTTAAAGGTGGCTCATCTTGGCTCTCCTCTTCCTCCTCATCTTCCTCATCTTCATTGTCATCATCATCGTCAGATTCCTCTAGGTCTGAAAACTGGTGTTCCTCAATTGGGTCAGATCCCTCCTGCCCCTCCAAGTCCTGGAATAGGTCTTCACTGGTTCCTGCAGGGATGGGAAAACACAAAACAAAGAGTGTAAAACACACATACGGGGCCTATTTTTGTGCTAAATCTGCTCAAAAGTCCTAAGGGGACAAAGAAAAGATGACCCAGCTATTTCCTAGATCTGATTATCTCATGCTTTGAAGCCTGCAGTCCTGCCCTCCATGCCAGCGCCACTCCTGGTGATCCCAGTAGATCCCAGTGAATCCCACTATTGGCACCTCCCACTCGACCCTAATTTTGGTTCCAGCCATTCCTGTCAACACAGGAGCCACTGGTCGCTGTGCACACGCCTCCCTGCCTTTCTCTAGAAAGGCAGCAAAAAGACTCTTCCTAGATGCAAAGAACAGCAGCATCACCACCCCTCCACAGACTTTTAATGACTATTAGTTGCAATTATACCTACAAAACATCCCCAGCTGCCAAAGTACAGGGAAGTTGCTGGGATGATGGTTCCCATCCTCCATGTGTTGGGCCTTTTCCTCCCTAGATTATGTGACCGTTAAACATTAGCAA
Source organism: Hemiprocne comata (assembly GCA_020745705.1). Taxonomy (NCBI): domain Eukaryota; kingdom Metazoa; phylum Chordata; class Aves; order Apodiformes; family Apodidae; genus Hemiprocne; species Hemiprocne comata. Next base: position 6,393,564 of record CM036607.1, on the reverse strand, counting down.
GGCGGGACTTTTAATAAAAAAGGAACACTAAGGTTGAAAGAAGCTCTATGGATTTTCCCTGATTTTGATAATTTCTAAACCTTCTCTGTGGCAGAGGTTTTTGCTGTCTGGCTGTGGAAGGCCTTGCACAGGGACGCTTTGTTAATAAGCGTTTGTAAACAGTGAGGAGTATGCAAAAAGCAAATTCCAAAATATATGAAATGCATCTGCAGGTAAAAATGCAGCATCTCTCTTCCACTTTAGGGGCCAGCAGAAGCTTTCTGAGATCAGCGCCAAGCTCCCAAGCAGATGTCTGCTGGCTCACCCAAATCTCTATTTCCCCATCCAGATGTGCAGCGATCCTGCAGGAATGCAAGCTCAGCCGGGAGAGGTCCATCGGGAACAGCCACTGGATGTCACTGCAGCTCAACACAACCGCATTGCCAGGAGGGGCTATTAAAATACCCGTTTCTCAAACTGGCAAGCATCAAGGCGATGGGCACAGAGCTGCTGGGACACACTTGGCCCCAGCTTTGGAAGGAGAGCGTCTGGATGCTGCTTTGACACCTGAGTGAAGCTGGGTATCTCACAGGCCTCTGTTCCCTGCCAGTTCAGCCTAGGACACTGTTTCTCCTCTGATGAACACTGGAAGGTTTTCCATTTGGAGATGCCATCTGTCAGCAGAAGGAGCCGGAGGGGACATGAAATGGAGCTAAGGCTGGGACTGGAGCACACCTGCCTGCAGTGGGCAGGGTGGCTTTCATAAGGGGACAGGGCCACACAGTGAGACATCACTGTGATCTGTATACTTTGAATAACAGGGCCTTACAAGTAAATGCTCACGGAATCATCGAAATATTGTTGGAAAAGACCTTTAAGATCATCAAGTCCAACCTTTAACCCAGCACTGCCAAGGCCACCACCAAACCATGTCCCTCAGCACCACATCTACATGGCTTTTAAATCCCTCCAAGGACGGTGACTCCACCATTGCCCTGGACAGCTTGTGCCAGAGTCTAAAAACCCTTCTGAGGAAGAAATTGTTCCCAATCTAAACCTGTCCTGGCACAGCTTGAGGGCATTTCCTCTTGTTCTATCACTTGTTACCTCAGAGAAGAAACCAACCCCCCATCTTGCTCCAACATCCTTTCAGGGAGTTTAAGCGAGTGAGAAGGTCTCCCCTCAGCCTTCTTCAGGCTAAACACCCCCAGTTCCTTCATGAAGTATTTGAAATTACCAATGAAATAAGACATGTATTTTTACCATGGTTGATTATCCATCCCAGAGTCAGCCTGAAATGCATCTTGTTTGCTCCCCACCATATTTCAAAAGTATCTGTTAACTAGGCCATGGAGGGAGACCTACTGCAGAGGTTGCACGGCATTGAGTCCAAGTCAGCAACTCTCCACCAAGAGCCTGATCCACACTGGGAAATGCTTGTATAATTATGGTGTTTGCTGGACCCAGGATCGAGTGGTGCTTTGTTTGCAAACTCCCAGAGGAACTGAGTTCAGAAGAAATATTATTCCAAACACCCTGTTCTCCCAGCTGCTGGGTGAACTGTGCATATTTCTTCCTTGGAAAAGGAATGTTTTTTGTTACCAGAGCTATGAACTAGTCCCTGTCTCTGGTTTTGGGGGCTGAGACCTCTGGGCTTCAGGATGGGCAGGCAGCTACAGCCTCAGCCAGCCCTGCCTGGATCCCAGAGCCTTGCCCTGGGTGGTCTCCCTTATTTTTGGCCACAGTCACACAAGGGACAGGCGCTGGCCAGGACAGACAGCAAGGTCAGAAGGTTGGAGTGAGGGGAATGTGAAGCCAGCTCCTCTCTGGGGGGTTGTTTGCATTTGCCACCAAGGGGAACGTTGCAGGGAGCTCAGGGTCAGCCCAAAGGGAGTTTGCATTGGCCTCCTCACAGGCAGGCAGAGAGGCTCAGCCCTCAGCTCTGGCTTCTTGCAATGCATTTGGCTGAGCTGATGGGCAGAGAAAGGGCAAGTAAGGTGAAGACAGAGAGGGAGGGAGAGATGGAGGAAGGAAAGAGAGAGGGAGCCAGTGAAAATGTGCCCCGTTGATGGCTTTGTCCAAGGGTTGCATTTCATTACATGTGTGTTGCTCTAAGGTTACTCTACCAAACTGGTGCAATCACACCAAGCAAAACTGATGCAGGAGTGAAGAATTATGCTCCAATCTCCTTTTATAGTAACAACCCTTACTTTCTCCTGCCCCTTAAATAGAAATAAAAACAATCAAGTGAAATATAACTCTAGTTTAAAATAATCCAGGGAGTTTTAGGAACTGCTGCTCCCTGTCTGCCTGCCCCCAAAGGAAATCATAGCAATCTTCCTGCGCTAGTTTGTGTGACATGGAAATAGTTTTGGTTTGGTTTGGTTTTGGGTTGTTTTTTTTTTTAAATAAAATAATCCTTGCTAGGTCCTGTTCTGAGCCTCTCCACAAAGAAGAAAGAAGACACTCCATGGTTACACAGGGGAAGGCTCTCTGCAATCCACTACTCTGAGAACAGGGGATGTGTGACACAGCTGTGGGATCTGGTTTCTCATGCATCTTTCTGCCATTTTTATGTCATTTTCTAATCCATCCAAATAGCCCCAACCATTACAGTACAAAATATGATTTTCTGACCATCTTCTTGCCTGCTTTATTTAGTATTTACTTGGCATTTGTGAGTAATAGGCCTCCTTACTCATGGGGCAGAACATCTGAAATTTCGGCAGGAGTCCAGGGTTAGCTTTAACCAGGTGAAAAAGAAGTTGGGAGGGAAGGAAACATCCTCCAATACCACACCTTCCCATTTTCACCTTTCTGCATTCCTCCCTGGCAGGCTGTCCCCTTTACACAAACACAAATGGCCTTCATCAATGGGAGGAAATGGGGACTGTGTATTTTTTGTAATTCTAAAATTACACAGGCTGCTTGCATAATGCAATGAAGTCCAGACAGTACAACACATTCCAGTGGCCAACAGCAACAAGGAGAGAGAGGAGTCCCTCCTGAAATGAATGAGTTCCTGTCCTCTGCCCTCCAGGTAGGGTCCATCTGTGCTGGGCTCAGCAGGTGTCCAACCACCATGTCCTCAGCCACCAGCAGTCAGGGACCAATGATTTAATGATGGCCAAAAAATCATCCCCCAGCTGATGGTCCCATCCCTTCTGCTGACTGGGGGATGCAAGGCAGACCTTCCTTGGGTTTTTGTTTATATCTTCTTGCTCCACAAGATGAAAGTCTGGGAGCAGCTCAGGCTCACCACGTGTCAGCCCTCCATTTTTGCAACGGGGTTTCACACCACCTGAGTGCACTAATATTAACTCTGTATGAGTCTGGGGATGAGTGACTGAAGGAAATAATGAATGAAAGCCTTTCCCTGGACTGGTGAAGTGAGCCCTTGCTGTTCTGTCCTCAGAAGCCTGCAATTGCGTGTAACATAAATAGGAATTCTTATTTGCAGGTTTTCAAAAGTGACACTCAATTAATATGATTCATTAGTTCTAATTGACTATAATTGAAAGGTTTAAAATAACAGTTGTTCTTTTCAGAATCATGCAACCGACATTTCAGGAGCCACTTCCCTCTTTCCCTATCAAGCTTTGATCTGCAGAAGCATCACCAATGGGTGGCGTAACAGCAGGGAGAGAATTTTGGAGACCATTAGGTAATTAATCAATTATTTTAAGTGAGTTCTCAATCCCACACTGGAGCAGCCTCCCACTGCTCACACCATGCCAATGCTTTTCCCTTGGGGCAGCTACTGCAAAATCCCCAACCAGGTTTCCTTGGCCATGCCATCCTTTGGAAAGGCCACAGCCAAGTACAGCATGTCTCTGTCTGGTCAAAAGGTTGCTCTGAAGAGGTGGAGAAAAGCCAGGAGCTGCAGCAGAGTTAAGGGCAGAAAGCCATGCCTTGAGGCAGAGTGCCACACTGCCAGGAGGTCACATAACCTCAGCCGTGGTTAGATGTGTATTCTGCATGGCCTGGGAGGGCCATTTTTTTCATCCCTGTACACTGGGAAAGGGGACATCAGTGTCTGGCAATGCCATAAGGCTCTTTCTGCCATGTCTTTGTCCTCTGACTGCCCAGGTGACTACACCTGGCCTCAACCAGAGCCTGAGCCAAAAGGGCACAGTACTGCTGCACTGGGAGATCATTAGGGTTTGGGACTGGTTAAGCAGCAGGACTTCTCACATACCTCCTACTGCTGGCAAGTTTAGACCTGGTCAGTTCAGGTCAAGGACAGTTGCATCAGCCCTCCAAGCCACATTTATCCCAAGACAGTGTCACAGCCCTGCAGCCCCATCAGATGGCTCTGCATCCAGCCCTCTGTGCCTTCAAAACAGGATAGACACATCCAGCCTCCTCCCTGGGAATAATGCTGGGACCACGCTAATTCTGTGCTCGGTATTTTTTTGGAAGTGTGGTAGGTGGCATGAACCACATATGTCTTGTTGACCACTCGAGCAGTTGAAGCTGGGATGATGATGTGCCAGTGCCTGCAAATGTCCCCAGTGCTGTTTAATTAATCGGTGTGGAGATATCCCAAGGATACAGCACGTTGCAGGGAACATAATTTCTGAGCTTCAACAGGCAAAAGCTGAGAAGTAGAAGACCTTGGAGGGTGCCAGTGGCCAGGGATGCACAGGAAGCACAGTGTCCCCAGCCCTGTGACCCACCTGCACTGGGACCTCCCTCCAGAGCATGAAAGGCTGCAGTCCACAGCAGAGCAAATCCCCTTCCCACCACAGGCTGGCAGGGAAACACACTTTGGGATTTTTTTTAATTACCTATAAAGGAGGAAGCATGTGACACTACCCATGGCCCGGGAACCAGCCCCTTTCCCCATAAAGTTGCTGATGGACCTGAGCTCAGCAGGGGACCAGGGTGATAAGCACTGTTTGTTGTTCCTGCCGAGTTAACATTCCCTGGCTCCCAGCACCGTCTCCAGAACTCACTCAGCTGATGTTCACTTTATAAAAATAACCCTGGCGCCATGTGTTTTATGAAGTTCATTTTAACCCATTGTCAACAAACCCTTGTGGGCTGTGGTGGAATGAATTGCAGGGCCAGGGGAATCAAAATCGTTTGGGGTGAGACCAGAGGGTGAAACAGGAAACACGGGGAAAAAAAAAAAAATGCTAGAGAGCCACAAGAGCTGATTTCACACTGGGATTTCTGGGGTGGCAGCCAGGAGGGGTCAACAGTGTCATGACCAGCCAGCAACGCAACGCAAACAGAAACCACCACCATGCTCCGTGGCATTAAGTGTTTTATCCAGGAATAAACACCCTGTGACTGAGTCAGACCTGTGCTCCCAGAGCCTCTCCTGCCTCTTATAGCTGGTAGGTGCCACATTTCCTATAAATGCAAACGCAGATGACCCAAAATCTCAGGAGGACTTGGGATCTGCTACCCCAAAGGCTTCTTCCCCGTCATTCCCGAGCTGTGGCTCCAGCCCTGAATAGTCAGGGTCTTGCTAAAGGAAACAAAATAACAATCATAAAAACATCTAACTGTTCCCTGGAGACTCATAACCTAACCCTCCACAGCTGTCAGAGCACAGCCTCCAATAATTTGGGTAAAAATATCTTTTTCAGCTAAGTATATATGTGACTTCTCCATGTTCCTTCATCTCTCAGCTTGGAGATCTCCCTCACTGTTCCCTCACCACTGCTGATGGAGACAGGAGTGTTTATGGTCACCGTGCTCCTGCCTGATGCTGCCCAGCCTCCCAGGAGGAGATGTGCTTCTGAGGATAACTTCAGGGAAATTCAGCTGCAGATACTATAAACCAGGCAGGAAATTACTAAATAGGAGAGTCATGCATCCTCCTCCTCAAAGCATTCCCCTCTTCCAGTTTAAAGGCCATTACCCCTTGTCCTATCACTCCAAGTCCTTGTAAAAATTTGCTCCCCAACTTTTCTGCAGCCCCTTCAGGTACTGAAAGGTGCTCTAAGGTCTCCCTGGAGCCTTCTTTTCTCCAGGCTGAACACCCCCAACTCTCTCATCTTATGTGCAGGTGGGTAACACCACATGCAACACTTGCAGGATGCTCCTGCCCCCTCCATTTACTCTTGCCTCTGGCTGCAGCAGCCAAAATACTTCAGATAAAGAAGAACAACCCCCAGCAGGGAGACAAGGGTTGACAGACAGTCCCACGGCCCTGTAACCCACCCAGTGCAAGCAGAAATCCCCCCTTGGGGGGGAAGGACTCTGGGGTGAACAAAACTGCTTCCCATCCTTGAAAGGAGGATCTGCAGAGCACATCTCCTGCCTGAATGGGTCTTGCCCTCTCTTAGCAGCAATAGCAGGTTTATAACATGAAAGATTTTACCTTCTTTGGCTTCCAGATCCACCAGTGAAGATACCAACACACCCATCTCCTGACATTTTTTGCTGTGGGCCTTTGACTTCATATGTTTAGTCAGATTCCCTGAAAAGAAGCAGAAAAAATATTTTGGTCAACATTTATTTTATTTTTTTTTTCCATTTTGCAAGCTCAGCTGTAATAAGTTTATAATTTGGCTGTGAATCAGACAAAGGAGGCCTCTGACTCTCCCCAAACCACTGCCCATTGCAAATACCCCACGACATAAGGCTAAATCCCTCTTTTTGTCCCTTTGCTGCTGCACTGGGGTGGAACAGGATGTGCTGGCAGGCTTGTGTCACCTCTCAGGTGTTGTGAAACCTGAAATAGCAGTTGGGTACACCTTTGGGTTTGGGGGGGGAGAAAACTCCTGGATTGCTTTCAGCTGTGGTGGTACAGCAAAGAAAAATAGGAAAGTAGGGAAGAGAAACACATTCCAATCTAGCATCACCAGGGAAGGTATCGATGGTGCCTCATTGGAAGTGTTCAAGGCCAGTTTGGATGGGGTTACCTGGTCTGGGGGGGGTTGTCCCTGGCCATGGCGGGGGGGGTTGAAACGAGATGAGTTTTAAGGTCCCTTCCTACCCAAACCAGTCTGTGATTATATGATTCTATGATCACCTCCCACCTCACCCCAGCAAACAGGGTCACCTGTCTGGAGGTGAGGAGCTCCTTAGCACCACAGGACAGCCTGGTACTACCAAAATGAAATGCAAGTGGGAGGGAAAATCCCTATCATGCATCTCTCCCCCCAGCAGGATGCGGAGATGCTCTGGCATGCAATGAAGCAGCAGGCAAAAGTTCTCAGCAACCTGGAGCAGGGGCACTCATGGATACCCTCTGAACCCCTGTGCACCAGGGTCTGGCAGCACTGAGAAAACCTGCTGTGCACTAACGAGGCTTCCTCAGGGCCGTGATGGAATGAGCAGCCCCTTCCAGGGGGAGTCTGGGATGTGGGAACATTGGTTACTGCTCTGAGACAGTGTGATGGGATCACTCCTGGGCATGCCAGCCTCACAGGGCACTTCTCTAATTCTAACTCCCAAATTACAGGCAGGCTAATTAGACAGTTATTAACCTTACTTATATCTAAGGGAAATGCTGAACAAGAAGAACCTTTGTCGAGGGGGAAAAGAACAGACAGAAAAATAAAGGGTAGGAGAAATAAAGAAAAAAATGTTCAATTTTTCCCTTTCCTCTCTCACACCTCTTTATGATCCAAGGGCTGGAGCACCTCTCTTGTGAGGACAGGTTGAGGGAGTTGGGGCTGTTCAGCCTGAAGAGGAAAGGCTCTGGGGGGACCTCATAGAGGCCTTCAACTACCTGAAGGGGCTACAGGAAAGCTGGGGAGGGGCTTGTTACAAGGGCTTGGAGTGAGAGGACAAGGAGGAATGGTTTGAAACTGAAATAAAAGAGATTTAGGTTAGAGATGAGGAGGAAATTCTTTAGTGTGAGGGTGGTGAGACGCTGGAACAGGCTGCCCAGAGAAGTTGTGGAAGCTCCATCCCTGGAAGCATTCAAAGCCAGGTTGGATGGAGCTCTGAGCAACCTGTTCTAGTGGAAGGTGTCCCTGCCCATGCAGGAGGTTTGGAACTTGGTGATCTTTAAGGTCCCTTCCAACTCTAACCATTCTGTGATTCTATGATTCTGTGATTCTATGATTCCATGTCCTGACCTGATGCCTGAGCCCTGGCTGAAGCTACACCAAGGGCTGTTTCATTTCCCAGCAAGGCCCAGGAGCTGGCTGAGTCCTCCAAACCCACCACAGCAGTACGAGGTGCCACGAGCCTCCAGGTTCACCAATACTTGAGGGTGGCACTGAACACAAGGCTTGTTTTCCCCACCAGAAAAAAAAAAAAAAAAAAAAAAAAAAAGAAATTGAGGAAAAAATGAACTTTCACACTTGATTATCACTTTCAGACGGGGACTAAGGTCCCTCAGCTGGTTTCCTGCAATCCACAGAGTCCTCTGGCCCCTGAACTGGGTGGGAGCATAGAGGGCCTCTATCAGCCTCTCCTCCCACTGCTCTGGGTAGTACAAATAAATAAATAAGCAACTATTCCTTGGGGCAGAGAATTACCCAGTCAGTTTCTCTTTAGCCTGTGAATTATTTATTTATAATTTTTATATTTATACTATATTTCTAATGTTTCTTTATTATTATTTATTTCTACAAAATGGAATAGCTCCAACAGGGAAGACCAGGAGAGAAAACGACTGACTATAAATCCTGCTGAATCTAGCACCCACCTAGGATGTGGATTCGAAGGATATTTAATAATTTACATGCAACAAAATGTCTCCAATAAGAGAGATTTATTCTTTTAAACTTCATGCCTAAATACCCTCAGCCCCATGGTTAGGACACTCAGGTATGAGGATGAGGCCAGCTTGGCTCAGGACCTTGCTCTTCATCAGACCTCTCTTTTTTCACTTTGGAGCAGGGATTTTGCCGTGGACCCAAAGACACCCAGTCAGACATCAGCATGCTCTCCTGGACACCTCTGGTTCCAGTGAATCACCATTATTTTAAAGTGAAAAACTCTTTCACCAAAAAGTATCCAACAAGTCCAAATTGTGGCCTCATGGATCTGGAATTTAATTTTGGACCTAACTAGTAAAGACAAATTGACTCAGGCTGTTGAAACCAAACCCTGCTGCTGCTGCTGCCTGTCCATCATGGCACATTACATCTTGGCTGGCAAAAATGACCCATCTTTGCTCAGTTACCACAGAAAAATCCCCAACTGGATTCCCTCCAATGATGATAAAGAATATAAGCCCAAGTAAATGCTCGGTGTGAGCTTAAACAACCAACAGACCAACTATGGTCTGTGGCACCTTAGGAACTCAACTGTGAGCCCCACAGCTGGAAAAGTGGGGAGGAGAGGTCCACCAGGCATCTTGGTGCTTCCACATCCCCAAAACAATCTCCTAAGTTCACTGTGCTACATAGAAACACAGAACCCAGACTGGTTTGGGTGGGAAGGGACCTTAAAGATCATCTAGATCCAGCCCCCTGCATGGGCAGGGACCTTTCCCACTAGACCAGGTTGCTCCAAGCCCCATCCAACCTGCCCTTCGACACTTCCAGGGATGGGGCAGCCACAGCTTCCCTGGGCAACCTGTGCCAGTGTCTCACCACCCTCACAGTGGAGAAATTCTTCCTAATGTCTGACTTAAATCTCCCTCTTCCAGTTTAAAGCCATTCCCCCTTGTCCTATCCTACATGCCCTTGTAAAAATTCCCTCCCCACTGAGGGCTAAACCAGGAGGGTGTAACATCAGTCACTGGGGGGTCATTGTCAAACAATGTTTTGGGCATGACTGCAGCTGCCCTGTACTTGAGGGAAGGACTCTGGTCCTCAGGGCCTCCTTGGCCACTTCAGATGTCCAAAGGCTGGTTAGACACACAAGTCCTCCCCGTTGCCTTAGCTTCATTGCTGTCCAGAGAACACACTCTCCCTTCTGCTGGTGCAGGAGGTGGGCAGCCATAGGTAGCCCAACCGATGCTTCTGCAGCCTGCAGCTCTCTACCCACAGAATTGTAGAATGTCTTGGGCTGAAAGTGACCTCTAGTAATCTAGTCCAACCCCCCTACAATAAACAGGGACATCTCCAACTAGAACATATTGCTCAGATAAACAGGGACATCTCCAACTAGAACATATTGCTCAGATCCCCATCAAGCCTGACCCTGGATGCCTCTACCACCTCTCTAGGCAACCTGTTCCAGTGATCCACCACTCTCATATTAAAGAACTTTTTCCTGATGTCCAACCTAAATCCACCCTTTTCCAGCTTAAAACCATTAGCCCTTGTCCTATCATTACATCCCCTTGTGAACAGCTCTTCCCCAGCCTTCTTAAAGGCCCTTTAAGGTATTGGAAGGTTGCTATAAGGTCCCCCCAGAGTCTTCTCCAGCCTGAACAGCCCCAACTCTCTCAGCCCGTCTTCATAAAAGAGCTGCTCTAGCCCTCTGGTCATTTTTGTTTGCCCTCCTCTGGACACACTCCAACAGGTCCACATCCTTCTTGTGTTGGAGGCTCCAGAGCTGGATGCAGTACTCCAGGTGAGGTCTCACCAGGGTAGAGTAGAGGGGCAGAATCACCTCTCTCAATCCCCTGGCCACACTTCTTTTGATGCAGCCAAGGATGTTCTTGGCCCTCTGAGCTGCAATTGCACATTGGTGGCTCATGTCCAGCTTTTGATCCACTAGTACCCCCAGGGCTTTTTCCACAGGGCTGCTCTCTAGCATGTATTGATGTCTCTGGTTGCCCTGGCCCAGGTGCAGGACCCTGCACTTGGCCTTGTTGAACCTCATGAGATTCACCTGGGCCCACTTCTCAAGTTTGTCCAGGTCCCTCTGGCACATTGACTGCACCACCCAGCTTGGTGTCATTGGCAAACTTGCTGAGGGTGCTCACAATGCCACTGTCAATATAATTAATGAAGATATTAAATAACACTGGTCCCAGTACAGACCCCTGCAGGACACCACTTGTCACTGTTTTCCATCTGGACATGGAGCCATTGACCACTACCCTCTGAATGCGACCATCCAGCCAATTCCTTATCCCTGAATGATCCACCTGCTCTGCAAATCTGCTTGGACTCAGCTCCACCCTGAGCAATGGTTGGGGTTGACAAACCCTACCAGAAGCCATCAGTGTCACTTTTTTTGTTTCCCTTCACTGGGGGCAATTGTCCTTGTGCAAGGCAATGAATGCCATGGCTTCTCCTCTTCCTTCCCCACCCAGGCTGCCTGCACAGGAAGGAGCTGGAAGGCCCTGCCTGGGCAGTGCCAACCCTCCCCCCCTACCGTGCAAACGAGTTTATGCAAAACACCAAAGGACAATTCACAACAAGTGGTACTTTCTTCCCTCTTCTGCTTTTTCCTACTCTGTTTTCCATCTTCCTTCCTCCTCATTTGATGAGAGAAGGCAATGTCCACATGCATTGAGGAACAGAAGAAGCCTTCAAAGCTCTCAGATCGAATCCCCCTGGTGCATGCACATCACCCTGCAGCACACCAAGGAGAAATTCCAACAGAACAGGAATGCTGCCCTCTTTTCAGGAAAGAGAGTCTCCGAGGGCTGGATTCTCATCTAACCAAAGTTTGCATCATTTAAGGAAGCTAAAGGCTCGAGGTTTATTTACACCAGCTCAGAAGCTGAGTTATCATCTTGGGAGCAATTTGGAGGACAGTGATATTTATCTAATCAGGGCTCTTCTTACAGTTTGTGCTTTTAGACCCCTCCACTAATACTGGCAGGATTAAATGCTAAAATCCTTCAGCAGATTTCCAGTAAAATCAACACCACTTTGCCTGAGTAAAAGCTGGGTATGAATCCTACAAGGAACAACTCGCTGCTACTTGTTGCCTTACAGACTTCTGGCTCCCAACTTAAAAACCCCAAAACACACCCCCCCCAGCATTGCTTCCTTGGAAATAGTGAAAAAAAAAACCCATACTGGAAGGAGCAAGAGAGAAACTAGCAGGTGGGGAAATTGGACAGAACAGTTATGTTGAATCCTAAGCAGATAAGTGGTCCTCTCTAAGGATTGCTTCCTAAAAAGTTCCCAGATTTGAAATAAAATATCTAAAATTCAGGAATCAGTGGAAATGATGGCTCCACCCCAAGTGTTGCTGCCCACCAGCACAGCTCTTGTTTCACCTGCTTAGCTCTCTGTATCCCTGGCTGTTTAAGCTCTCCTGATGGGGTGAGGTCTTATTCTGGACTTACAGCAGATTAAATGGTTGTGTTGTTTTGAGAAAGCTAAACCTCTCATGTTCCAAAAGCATTCCAAGCAGTGTATAGGGACTGGAAGTGATTTCCCACTTAAATTAAAAGAGGGAAATTAATTTTTCAGAATCTCATGATCATATTTTAGAAGTGGTGGAGTTAACATGAAAAGTAGGGAACAGAAACATTAAGATTCCTGGAAAAATGAGGCTGTCCTGAACATACACCATGATTTCTCCTATTAAATGTGGACAATTTAAAAAGAAAAAAAGAAAAAACAAATGACCTGCAAAATCTCAGCATCCAAGGTGACATTGTGATACATTCATTGATTTCCAGGACTTAAGAATCTTTGTATTTCTCTTTTAAAATTATAGGCAAGGAAAGCAACAGCTACTCCTTTACCAGTAGACTCCCATTTTGCTGTGAGACAGACTCACACACAGAGAACCAGGAACAGGCTGGTTATTGTAATTATTGTGATACTGTATATTATTATATAGTAGCATATTATAATACTCTTGTCCCAGATAAACCCTTGAAATAGGTTTTATGTGTAACTTAAATAATCCATGGGCCTTGACTTAGCTATCTGCATGGATATAATGTCCCCAAGTGGGACCCTATGAGAAGGAAATCTTCAAGTTATGTACTTAATTGGGCAAAATATTTTTTTAATAGATATTATTTTTTATACTTATTGACTTAAAGATTAAAGAAAATAATTTGAACATTGAGCCTGCCTAGCTGTATTGGTACAGGCTATGAAATATTAGCCATTTTCTGGATCAAGCCCATTGGCTTGTGTTAGCCAAAAATGAAACATCCAGAAAGGTATCCAGGCTGGATTTGTAGATTTCAAAATACAGAGAATTAGCATATTTCCCATCGAGGCTTGTACTTAGACTTAATAGCTGCACTGTTTAAAAAAATAACAGCTAATATTTCACTTGAATTTGCCAGTCTTTGATTTCCAGCCCTCATTCCTTTTTTTATTTACCCTTCCCTGCTTCGTTAAAGAGCACTTCTGCTAGTCTGGACCACTGGATCAAATTCCTCAGGAGAACTCTGTCCTCATCCCACCAGAGGTTTGTGACATCCCAAGGAGCAGGGGACCAAAGCCTCCTCCCCACGGTGGCTCTGCAGAGATTCTCAGACCCTTTCCCTCTTCCCAGCTGCTAAGGAAGAGCCCCAGCACACCCAGGGTGCCAAGACTTTTTGCAAACCCATCCATCAGTCTGCCCTGCTGTAGCAGCAGTTTATTCTTTTTTGAGCTTTCTGCCAGTTGGACCTGCTCTGTACTTTCCAGAGGAGGCTTAGAAGAGCACTGGGTCTGCAAGAGCAGTAACAATAATAATAATAAACTGTGCAGCCCTAACCTTGCCTTTAAGGGCTGAGGGGGTAATGCATTTAATATATTAACATGTTCAATAACCTCAGTGCCTGTCATGTGCTGATTTAAGGAACTGCAAACTAATTTATTAAAGGAAGACTGTGGCTGAGGACACGAAGAAGTCTGGTGTCTGGAAAGTGTGAGTGGACTAGACTGTCAAATGGATATCTGCAGCCAATGGGCACTGATGTCCTTTAGACCAGCACCTTTGAAATTAATATGAAGCTCCTCATCCCTTTTGACCTCTAAGCAAAGGCAGTGGCACGGGCACAGTGAGCTGCTCCACACACTTTATCCAGAAATCTTAAGAAATCTGAAGCAATCAGGACGTGGGAGTCTGGTGTGAGTCTGAATGAGAGCAGAAAATAGCTGTGGAAAAGGACAATGTCTGCACAGGAGGGAAATTAATGTGCCAACACGGACCCACATCCCCAAGTCACCCAAGAGGAGGAGTGAGGAGAGGGGCTGTGCTTCCCTCCACGGTCTGGAGATGAGTGACAAGGGAAGGCTGCTGGTTCCTGTGTCCCCTCTGGGGAAAAGCTCTCCCTGACCTTCCTGAAAGGGAAAATTGTTACATTCCAACTTTTTCTTAATTTCCTTCCTAGTAAGAAAACAATGAAGAAGCTGCTTAACTTCTTTTAAACAGCCTCTCAGAGGCCACAATAACAAACCTCTTAGGAGAGCGCTACTACAGCGGAGGTAGAGACACCTCATTAAAGAGGCACGTTTATATCTGGTCCAGAAACATAAAATCAATCTTTGCAAACTGAATTTCCAAGGCTGCTGTTTCCATCAGCACACAAAAATCTCATGGATTTGCATTAAAAATTTCCCTGCAGGTTCTGCAATTCACAGGAACAGCTTCCGTACCAGTGATAGAAATGCACAAAAAGCAGAAAAACAGCATAATTAGTGAAAAGCAGAAAATATTTAAAGCTCTTTTGAGAAAGCTTTCCCAGTTCTTGGAACACAGATATGGATTCTTGGGGTGGGGGAGGAGGGGCTAGTGAGGGAGACATACATTTTAACCAGATAAAGATCCTAATTAAAAATAATAATAAAAAAGAGTTTAACTGCTTCCAGGCTACTTGAGAGTTTAGAGCATTAGATCATGCTGGAGAGATCTACCACAGCCAAAATGAAGACAACTCCACAGATATATCCCCCTTGAGTTTATGCTGAAGGCTAAAATTAACTTAGGAAAGCTGATTTCTAAAAAAGCCTCAATTCAGCTTATATTTTTGCAAGTGCAATCCAGCAGCCAGAGCTCCAGTTTCTCCACTCTGCAATTAACTGTGGTTGCAAAACTGCACACCAGGAAGGAGGATCCTAATTAATGAGGGCACGAACCAACTTATTCTACACGTCTGCAAAATAAACCATGAAACACCCAGGTCTGCAAACCTCCAGGACTGCCAGTTCACACTCCCATCCCCAACAGCAGTGACTCCCTAACTTGAATGGGTGATTTTATCAGCACACAAGGCTGATCTTTTTCTCACTCTTCAGTAACACTCAGAAAGGTCCTCATGCCTCCATCAGCAAAGCAAACAGCTTTTACCCAAGCATTGCAAAGTTCTGCAGAGTGTGAGCATGCCTGCAGGACCCAGCCAGGGCTGTGATTGTCACCCTCCCAGCACAGAGCCATTTTCATGCAATTCCAAGTGAACATCATGCAACTATTTGTCCTGAAAACACTGCTTCGGGGAAGTTCTGCCCCCTCATGCAGCTAGAGGCAAACATATAGTTTTGCATTTGAATCCAAACACTGGGTTTCTTTTTCTTTTAGAAGGAAGCATATCCATGCAACCTTCCTCATGCAAGTTTCTTGCAAAGCTGAAGAAGGGAAGTTCCTTGGAAGCAAAGTGCAATCGGCACAGTCAGTGCTGACATTTTGGGTGCTTCAAGGGAGCAGAGATGAAGAGCGAAGCAGCTGGAGAGATGGTGAAAAGGATGGTTTGATCTCAGCATCCTGTATAAAAGCCTAACAGAAGCATGGTGGAAAGCAAGGTGAAATGAGGGAAGAGGCTGAATGGATTTACCTCTCAAAGGAAAATCTCAGAACAAAGTAACAAAAGCAAGAGGGAAAGAGAAAGGAAATTAATCAGAAATAGCTTCAGGATGGGAGGGACAGAAAGAACTGTCACTTCGATCTATTGCATGTGTCTGACAGGAATTTGGCCTCAAATTCAGTATCACTTATCCATGCTCCCATGTGCCTAGTGATTACCAACACGTTGTTACCCAGAAATCACCAACAAAGCCATCAGCTCTGGGACTGCCCACCCTGAATCACCCAGTGTCTCCAGGTGCAGAGACAATGTGCCCCACATCAGCACATCTGGATGAGCTGTGGTGCTGTAGTCCACACAGTACCCACTGACTCCCCCCTACACCCTTGCTGAGCCACTTTCTTGGGTAGCAATGTTTTTTTGAGGCTGACACTCTTCTGTAGTTATTGACCCTCCCAACTCTGTCATCTTCTGAGGTTTGCAGTGATGGAGCTACAGACAGCAGACATTTTATATTTTTGTCAAACTATAATCCAGAAACCAAACTCAGCATCTTTATTGCAAGACTCACTGCAACCAAAGATACAGGGGAGAGCTGTCAAACCTACAGTGCCAGATTCTTGTGAGAGGTTAAAGGGATTTGGGCACCTCTGGCACTTTAAAAACTTTACCCGCAGTCTCTTGGAAGAGACTTTTTAATTTTCTTTGCATATGGTTTTGCATGTTCCTGATAAAGTCCGCTGAGGCAATGATGAAAGTCACTTGCAAAGAACATCAGGTGGCAGTGAGGTTGTGGATCATTAATAGCCAGATGTCCTGGAATGGAGGTCTCTAGAGAAAAAGTCTATTGATATGATGTAGAAAATGTTGAAGCTACATGCAACTGCAACTGCAAAGGATGAAAATGTGCAGCGTGAACTGGCTCTGGAGAGCACCCGCATCCAAACCACCCAAAGACTCTCTCCAGGTGCTCAGTCAGAGATGTTAGCCTGTACCCAGGAGCCTCTGCCTTCATTCTGGGGTGGTTTTGTTTATCAATCCCTGCTGGTGAAGCTGCATTTCAGGATCATTCCTTTTAAGAAGCACAAAGAGAATGGCACGGATGCTCTGCTGCCAGCTGGCACGCGCGGCCAAGCGCCCTCCACCGCGACACGTGCCAGCACCTCCCAAGGCTCCTCCTCTGCTGAAAACTGCAGCCCAGTTAAGAGTTCCTCATCCCCCTCCCTCTGACTTCTGGAGTTTTCCAGACCCTGGGAAGGCCTTCCCTTTCCCTGCGCCCCCAAGAAGACTTAGAAGTCAATATACTAAGGAGAGGAGCCAGGAGCTGACTGTCTCTTACCTTTGGTTTTAAAAGCAAAGTTACAGTACTTGCAGACGTACGGCCTGACGTCTGTGTGCGTGCGAATGTGCTTCTTCAGCATGCTGGGTTTCTTGCAGCGAATTCCACACTCCTCACATACATACTTCCCTCTTCCACGGCCTCGCACATACACATACTCTTCGTTTGATTTGTACCTATGAGCAACAGGTGTCATGATAGATAAAAAAAAAAAAAAAAAAAAGAAGATTCCCACCTCAAAAGTAGTCACAACTTTCCTGCGTTAATTCAGCATGTTATTGACACCACCGGTCTCATTTACCATTTGGTAGCTCTGGGTAACCAGGCTAAATTCAAAATATCTTCAAAAGCTTTTGCCTAGATGCCTGCTTCCTCTTCTGGAATACGTTCTTACATCCTACAGCTGCTTTTTTGTACAGACAAATAGCTCAAAATGGGAGATCAAGTCACCGGGCCACCTGAATGGCTTCATTTTCCCCACCCTCAAGCAAAAACTGAGACACTCATAATAGTCTGAATAAGATATTCCTCAGTCCAGCCTGGCTGCCTGAATCCTCTCTCTCAGCTTATGCTGTGTTTTAAAATATGCACAATCTGTCACTGCACCATGCAAAGTACTGAGAAAACACATCCTCACTAAATCTCTCATGATATAACCTTTCTCTCCCACTGGGACAACAGCAAAAGCCACCTGAGAAGGCTCTGATGCCACACAGCAAGTTGTGGGCCCTGTACAGAATGAGACACCCAGAATGGACACAGAGAGAAGAAAACATCACATTTTAAAAATATATTGTACTAACCCTAAAAGTAAACACCACAGACTTCGGGTTTTTTTCTTTTTGGCACGATGTCATGACTTAGGCTACCCAAGAGATTGAGATTGGTCATCCTTCCTTCACATTGCATATTCATTTATTTTCTCTCCATGCACTAGTGCATAGGGAAGGCTACATGATGTGGGTTTGAAAAATATTTGGAAGAGTGAGGCAAATCGTTTAGCCTCCTGCAGTTTAGCAAAAGGAGTCTGTAATTTCCTGTACTTGCAGCACAAGAAAAATAAGGTAACACAAAATTGGTCCCCCCAGATTTTTAAGAAGCCAAATTTTTAAAGTGTAGTACTTCTTGCAACTCAATTTTTTTTCTACCCAGTACAAATTATGCCTGGTCTTCAGTTATCTCCAAATATCCACTTTTGAAAATCAGACCTTCTAAAGCACTTTAATATGGGATCTGAAGTCACACACCACCACCAGTCACCTTTTAGTATCTACCCAATGAACTCCATTCCAAACCAGTTAAGAGAAACTTCATAGAAATAGCAGCACTAGGGATTTGAGTACCTAAATAACTGAAAGTATAGTAATGTCTCAAAAAAATAGTATGTACAGTGCAAAAAAAAAAAAAAGAGATCATTTAAAACTGAGTAAAAAATACAAAAGCCCTGAACTGACAACTTGATAATGGCATGGTCTGCACGGGATGCATCCAAGAAAACACATCCCTCTTACCCTCAAGAGTGGGTCAGCACAACCCCAGGCATAAATACAGGCTGGGGGCAGAATGGCTAGAGAGCAGTCCTGAGGAGAAGGACTGGGGGTGGTAGTAGATGAGAAGCTCAACATGAGCCACCAGTGTGTGCTGGAGCCCAGAGAGCCAACCACATCCTGGGCTGCATCAAAAGAAGTGTGGCCAGCAGGGCCAGGGAGGTGATTCTGCCCCTCTACTCTGCTCTGGTGAGACCCCACCTGGAGTACTGCGTACAGTTCTGGTGCCCTCAGCACAAGAAAGATATGGACCTGTTGGAGAGGGTCCAGAGAAGGGCCACCAAGATGATCAAAGGCCTGGATCACCTCTGCTATGAAGACAGGCTAAGAGAATTGGGGCTGTTCAGCCTAGAGAAGAGAAGGCTCCAAGAAGATCCTCCAGTACTTGAAAGGGGTCTACAGGAAAGCTGGGGAGGGGCGTCTCATCAGAGAAGATAGTGATAGGACAAGGGATGATGGTTTTAAACTGAGAGAGGGGAGATTTAGGTTAGATATTAGGAAGAAATTCTTCACTGTAAGGGTGGTGAGGAACTGGAATGGGTTGCCCAGGGAAGTTGTTGATGCCCCATCCCTGTAGGTTTTTAAGGCCAGGTTGGATGAGGTTTTGTGCAACCTGGTCTAGTGGTAGGGGTCCCTGCTCATGGCAGGGGAGTTGGAACTTGATGATCTTTAAGGTGTCTTCCAACCTTAATGATTCTATAATTCTATGATTCTATATAAGAGCAGGTAAGTCACACTGCACAAGCTCCTCCATCTCCCCCCAGGCAGAACACATGTGCCCTTGGCTCCATTTTGTTCCATTCACTTCAGAAGTGTACAGGTAATCTCAGTGTGTTTGGAGGACTACAACTAGTAGCTGTAACTACTACAGATGAAATTCAGAACAATTTTCCTGGGTGCCACCTGGGAGAGGTGAGTTCTGAGCTAAACCCTTCCTCTCCTGCCAAGTGCTGGTCTCTCTGCCCCAAGCTCTTATCTGTAAGATGTTGAGCCACTGCTTTGCTTCATAGAAGAAATGTGAGCAGCTGATGAAAACATTATGAGTTGCTCATGCATTTAGGTGATGAGGTTGCAGATCTCCTATGTAAGTTCAGACATAGACTGGAGAAGAGAGAGGAAAAACAGGTGTCTAGATAGGTCAAATCTAGCCTGAAATACCAGTAGCAGCACCAGCATAACCAGGTCTGGGTGTAGAGCAGCCACATGTGGGGAAACAGCTTGTATTTCTGTCCTTCCAGAAGGACAGAAGTTCTCCAGACCATAACTAGGGTCATCTGGTAGCCCAGATACTTCCACGTATTTTATCTCCTGTAACTAAAGCCACAGCAAAGCCACCCACACCCCCTCTCCCCCCTAAAAAAACAAACTCAAAACACAACAAACCCACCCAAAAGCCCTCAATCGTAGGTTCTCATTATCTGGCCAGCAGAGACCAAGCTGGTGTCTGAAGAACACTGACTGCCATCCTCCACCCCAGGATGTCCAGGTATCTCCATTTAACCATACAGACACCAGGGTACACATAATTAATTGTGTGGGATGGCCAGTGTCCCTCCTTCAGTCAGTCACTGACTTAATGGTAAAGCAGCAAAAGGAGCAAAAAGAACTCAGGAATCCTGATTGCTCTTCTTCTGTTCAAATTTGTATTTGAGGCTTCCTTCTGCCCCTCCTTTCTTTCTGTCCTTATGCTGGTAATCACCTTGCCATTTAAGAGATGAAATTGCTCCTTTATCAGCCTCATACTTGCAGTACCCTTAATCACCCTCTCACATGGAAATCTCTGAGCAAGTTCTTTGTGTCCAACAGTTCCCCCGTCAGCCTCATTAAAGCTACCAGGGCTGACTTTCTCTGGACAAAAAGGGACATGTGATTTAATCTGAAATTAGACATTGCAGGTTACCTGATACTCTGTGAGGCTGAGCTTCAACACAGATACTTTTCTACAGCTCCCTGAGACCATGTGTAAGACAGACAAGGGGAGGAGAGAAACAAAAAAGAAAGATAACCTAAAGAAATACCAGCCCAAACAAAAGGAAGAAAGCAAGGGAGGTGATATATAATATAGAGAAGGATGCTGCAAATGCCATCTCTCTACATTAAAGGCTCTAATGTGTTTATGAAGATAATTATTTCTATATGGACCTGGTTTCTCTGTGGGTCTAATGCACTCATACAGTTTGCATCAGAAAGACAAATCCATGACTGCTCACTTGACATGAAGATTTACCCTGGACAAGGGATCTTCCTGCTCCGTAATGTTTGCTGTAACCAGATCCCTCTAATACCCACAGCTGGAGTTTGTGTCAGCAGATCCAGGCTTCTCTTCCAGAGCATTGTGGAATTCATAAACCTGTAGTTAGAAACTCACACTTGCTACAGTGTCACAGCCACCATCTAACACCAAGATGATCTGAAACCCGGGAGGTCAACTGGCCATTATCAGCTCGGACACTAATTTTGGAAATAGTGCTTTCAAACAGACACCCCCAAAAGATAATAGTTCAGTTATTTGATGCATTTTTTAAAGGTTATTTGCTGTGTTCTGCTAAAATGCACAACTGTTTTTGTGCAACCACAGAATCATAGAATTGTTCAGGTTGGAAAAGACCTTTAAGATCATCAAGTCCAACCATATCCTAACCCCATCACCCTATTTCTGATGACCCACTGCTAAACCATGTCCCCAAGCACCACATCCAGACGACTTTTAAACACATTCAGGGATGGTGACTCAACCACTAAAAGCCCTTTTCAGAGCAAGAGGACATGGCACAGCCATGGCAGAGCCAGGGCTACCGTAGGCAGTGCTAAATTCAGAGACTTGATGCTCCAAAACAGGCCATCACTGTCAGGACCCACAAGAAACCCAACAATGTGAAATCATGAACCTGGAGAAACCTTTGTCTCAGCTCCCTCCCTTAAAAGTAGCAAAAACCTAAAACCACAAAGCATTTATTTCTTTGCAGGCTTTAGAAGGATTAGTTCTTAACATCTGCTGTTACAGATATCTCATTGGCCCTTTTAGCCACAAACACTTTTTTTTTACATAATTCAGTGCTGTGAGCCACATCCCAAGTCTTCATGTGGTTGAAAATCACATGAGAAAACCTTGGAGAGCAGAGGCTGAAGGAAGCTTGGCAGTTCACAGGCAGGAGTAGAGAAGGTTTCTGAGGGACCCATTGCTTCACTGTGAGACACAGTCAGGCTTAATCACTCAGGATCACAGAATCACAGAATCCTAGGGGTTGGAAGGGACCTTGAAAGATCATCTAGTCCAACCCCCCTGCCAGGCAGGGTCACCTAGAGCACATCACACAGGAACTTCTCCAGGCAGGTTTTGAATGTCTCCAGAAAAGGAGACTCCACAACCTCTCTGGGCAGCCTGTTCCAGTGCTCTGTCACCCTCACAGTAAAGAATTTTTTTCTGATATTTACATGGAACCTCCTGTGCTCCAGTTTGCACCCATTGCCCCTTGTCCTGTCACTGGACATCACTGAAAAAAGCCTGGCTCCATCATCCTGACACTCCCCTTAACATATTTGTAAACTTTGATGAGGTCACCCCTCAGTCTCCTCTTCTCCAAGCTAGAGACCCAGCTCCCTCAGCCTTTCCTCAGAAGGATGTTCCATTCCCTTAATCATCTTTGTAGCTCTACACTGGACTCTTTCAAGCAGTTCCCTGTCCTTCTTGAACTGAGGGGCCCAGAACTGGACACAATACTCCAGATGCGGCCTCACCAAGGCAGAATAGAGGGGGAGGAGAACCTCTCTTGACCTACTAACCACACCCTTTCTAATGCACCCCAGGATGCCATTGGTCTTCTTGGCCACAAGGGCACATTGCTGGCTCATGGTCATCCTCCTGTCCACCAGGACTCCCAGGTCCCTTTCTCCTACATTGCTCTCCAGCAGGTCAGTTCCCAACCTGTAGTGGCACATGGGGTTGTTCTTCCCCAGATGCAAGACTCTACACTTGCCCTTGTTGAATGTCATCAAGTTTCTCCCTGCCCAACTCTCCAGCCTGTCCAGGTCTTGCTGAATGGCAGCACAGCCTTCTGGTGTGTCACTCCTTCTCTCCTGCTTTCCACAACCCCCAGGAATTACCTTGCCCTGGAAATTCTTTTCCAATGTGACCTTGTGGGTCCCAGCCTCAGCACAGCAGCTACACTTCTATTACTTGCAAGCCATGTGTAGGCAGCTTGATGTTGTGCACTTCCAGAATTTGTAAATTCATTAATGTACCATGGGTAAAGAACAACCCTGGCTAGTTTGGCAATGACTGAAGGAGTATTTTCTTCACCGTTTTTGACATTTGTTAAACCCATTTGTTTGGTTTTGGATTTTGGGTACATAGTAACAGGAATCAGATACCTGATCCTTTCCTGAGCTGCTGCATTTAGTTCACAGTCAAGCGAACCCAGTAGCTCCAGTTGCTGCCTTTGCAGTAAGTCTGCTGGTTGTATTGGTGGCATGTTGTACCTGTCAAAAGGCTGCCCACTCATCTGGCTTGGCTAAAGCTTTTGGAAGATCCTGCCAGTCTGCCCTGGTATTAACTCACCTAATTTATGTTTTATGTCATCTGCAAAATTTGCCAGATCAAAGATAAATGCGGAACTAATATCATGTCACTAATTACTAGCAAGTTTCTTGCCTTTCTCACAGCTCCCTATGAGATGATTAGACCACACCTGCAATACCCACTGTGACGTTCATGAGCAGCAGAAGTCCTTGTCCTCACCCATTGCATGTCCCAGGGATACACAGGTTGGGAGACCCTGCAGGGCTGCAGCCCATGCTAAGGATCACCACATGCAGAGGTGTGTGTGTCCTCAAGGCCATTGGTTGCTATGAAATCTCCTTTATCTCAAGCCAAGCTAGAGCAGAACAAACAGAAGGATTTCTTTACAAAACCCAGACCAGACAATGTAATTTCCAGGTTTCTAAAAGCATCATAAAACCTTCTAGTATCCTGATTTACCAGACGGGGGTATTGCACCAAGACAAACAAATGAATTCCAAAGAATGATAGAGCAAGACAAAGAGCTGGGTATGGATATGGGAGGACCTGGCACAGAAATCCCCTCTTCCCTGGCTGCAGTGATGGTTCTTTTGCTACAGCATTTGCCAATCTTCAGTGGAACTGCAGAAGACAAGAGTCTGAGCTAAATGAGATGTGCCACCCACAGCAAACCTGTGCCAAGAAGCCTGGTAAAAAGCTGTTCCTATGAACATCATTTTGCCCTTGAAAGGGCAAGTGCAAGCAGCCCCATCAGCATCTCAGATAAGATTTATCACTGGAAGAATTGCACCATCCAAGATAACCACCTCACAGGCAGCAAACCCAGGGCTCCTTCTGCTTTGTGGAACACTGGGGCAGGGACTGTCTTCTGCCAGAGGTACAGCACAGTGCCTGAAGAAATAAGACCCTCATTTTGGGTCTGATTAGAGTCTAATTAGACTAGTCCACCTAATCTAATGGACTGTAATTCAGAAAATAAATCAGCATTGATCCAAAGCTGGCTTGGACTCATGGTGAATCCCACAGGGGCTGAGCCACTGCTCCCATCCCCACCTGCTGTGATGTCTCCAGTGCATGGGGCTCTTTGCCAATGCCAGGGAGGTGGATGGATGTGCCCTATCAAGAGCCCTCCGTGTTATGGCTGGTAGTGGACAGCAGATTAAAATGTTACAAGCACAGCTCCCTCTCAGGACTGCTGCTTTGAGGAGCTTCCTCACACATCTCTGGTCCATGGTGGCCTGTGGTTGCAGGGTGGAGGGGCAAAGCTGTAAGACACCATGACAGACTTGCTGACTCCAGACACTGACTCCAAAACCTGCACCATTAGTTACGTCTCTTCTGAACAAACAGCAACAAGGAACAGATAGAAAGACAACTGAGATCCCTGAGTTTTGTGGCCATTCCAAGTTTGTTCATAACTATGGAGGAAAGAAGTAAAGTCTAACCAACCATGAGCTCCTTAGAGAAAAGGTGACATCCTACCCCTTCTATAATTTGTGTTTTTAAAATAGAGTGAGAGAGAGGCAATGTGACTGGTTTGTGAAGAGCAAGGATTGGCAAGAGACAGCATGGACTGGCTGGTGAAGCAAGGGGTGAGGAAGGGGGAGACAGGAGCAAAATTATGCAGACCAGTGTGGCTGAACTGGCAAAGAGTCATCACCATCTCCAGCTACTGCAAGTCTAAAAGAGGAAATGCAGCTGGTACTTGGGCATGAATTTCCCATATTTGGGGATAAACTTCCTTTCCAACCCAGTGGACATGGGCTAAATTCACACTGTTACTGGATATTAACACTAATGAAGGCAAACTTACCTATGTCAGCACCCACATTAACTAAACAAATACAACTGAAAGTGTTGCTCAGATTTTCAGACCCAGGTCCCAGGTGGGATTCTGGTCTTTGCAGAGGACATACTCACCAGATCAAGCAAACCAATACCAGGATTTACTGCCTTCCCTTTAATAACCTCCTTTCAGTTGAGACTAAGAACTTCTGGACTCTGAAAGTCACCCTGGTGAGATTTTGAGCCCCTCTTATGAGAAAAAGGCAGGGTGTAAATAAACATGGTTGTGGGCTTCTGCTGTTCTTCCTCACATGGGCAGGGACACCTCCCATGAGACAGGTTGCTCCAAGCCCCATCCAACCTGGCCTTCAACACTTCCAGGGGTGGGGCAGCCACAGCTTCTCACCGCCCTCACAGCAAAGCATTTCTTCCTAATATCTAAATCTCTCCTCTTTGAATTTGAAACCATCCCCCCTCATCCCATTACTCCCTGCCCTCGTCTAAAGTCCTTCCCCAGCTTTTCTGGAGCCCCTTCAGGTACTAGAAGGTGCTCGAAGGTCTCCCTGGAGCAGGTGCTTTTAAAGCACAGGAATGTCTTTAGCCTCAGCAAAGTGCAGCACCTCAAAGAGGAGGGTGTTGCTTATGATGTATTATCATAATGTGTTTAGATAAAAAGAGTTGATGATCAAAGAACCATTGGGTTTCCTGCATGTAACCCCAACTCTGGGCCATGTGGTCAGCTATTGACTGAAGGCCAGAGCACCACTCATGCAGTCACTAACACATGTAATGCAAGGACAGCACTTCTGCTGGCATGGAAACCAGCAGTCCTTGGCATTGCTGGTGTCCCATGGAGCAAAATGTTCCTGTGGCTTCCAGCATAATCCCCATGCCTGCAAAATGCACATTGATTCTGCAAGAAAATCTCAAAGGCAACTTCAGGAATAAACGCATCGCGCTCATTTCCTCTCCACAGGAATCAGAGCATAGATAGGAGGAGTTTTATGGCTTTGCATAAAAAGAATCACCACACAGGACAGCTCAGGCCTAAGTTACCCTTTCTGCTTTTTATAATATCCCTGGTGGGTCCTCACAGCTCAGATTTTACCTAAGGCAAATTTCCACGTCTTTGACTGGGAAACAATGAAGTGGGTGTATCCCCACAGTGGGCTCCTTCTGATCACAGCTCTGTCAGCACGACCTTGGTGGCACTGGGGCTGCATGGGACATGCCAGCTGCTTCAGAAGTGATGCTAGCACAATGGGTGGTCAAGGCACTGTCCAAAAGCAGATCAGAACACTGGCAGAGCCCATATATCATTGAAAAAAGCCACAGGAGTTGCTTCCTATAGCAGTGCCCTGTGACCAGGCAGCCAGACCACCAGGATGGGGGGAGGTCCCTGTAGCAACATCAAGTTAAAGGAAATCTCTCTTGATGTCATCACATCTGAGACACTGTGTCCAGGTTTTTCCAATTCAAAATTTGAAGGACACCAGCAAACCAATGGGAGGGAAACGACATCTCTGGTGAGGGGGATGGATGCAAATTTGGGTGGAAAGCATAAAAAAAGGAATGATTCCAACATTGTGCTGAGCTATAAACAGTAAAAGGTCTAGGGACAGGCTAATGACCTGGAAAGGTCTGGATGGAGAGACATTTCTTCATTACTAACTGTTATCTTAAGAACTACAGAGTGAAACCAAGAAATGGAAAATTTAAGCTAAATGTGAATAAAGATACATAGTGTCTTCAAGTCAGTTCACCCTGCACTGAAGAGTGGGGTGGATTTAAGCAGTGTAACACCTCTTGTGTGTTCAGCCTTTAAAGCACCTTTCACTGGGCACAGATTCTTGCTGCGACTTCACTGGAAGAGCTGACAAAAATGTTGACACCTCTGTGACAAACATAGTGGTCTCCAGAGGTAGACAAGCAGCCAGAGTGAAAGCAATACAGAAAACATGCATAAACAACCCAAATCCACACAAGAAGCTTTTACTAGCATAAAAACACAGGCCAGAGAATGACTTTAAAAGGCTTTTGTCCACCAGCAAAAGCAAATCCTTTTGCCAGCAGAACCTATTTTGATGGAAGATGTGTTGTGAGCTACAGAGAAAAGAGGATTTGTGACTGCACAAGCTGGTCTGCCCCAGCAGGACTGCTCCACCAACAGATGCATCATCTGACCCTGGAGCTGGCTCTCAAGCAGCATGGAATGTCCAAGACAGACCATAGGACTTCCTTCAATTAAATTAATCCAACACAGAGCAAGCACAATACCAGCAAACGCTGTATATGGAAGTGAAAATGTAAAACCTGTGCAGTCTTCTGTTGCTCTTCCAAATGCTATGCTTGAGTGAAAGCTTGATTCAGTTCTGGCTTGTGGCATCAGGCCTCTTCCAATGTATTAGAAGTAAAATTACAGTTAAACTCATTATGGCTCTATCTGCTGCTACACAACTTCACCCTCTCTATGCTTTAATCATTCAATTGTCATGGCAAGCCACTATAAAAACACATCTATTTCAGAAAAAAATCAATGTAAACAGTCCCAGGTTGTTTTATACAAGCTGCAAATGCAGGTTTGATTGCTGAAAAAAATGAAAGCACACTCCTTGCAAGGTGAAAGTGTTTCAGTGCAACGGGTGTGTGTTGTCCCTGCCAGGTGGGCAGCTTTAGCCATCTAAGCATGAAGAAATGTGGAATTATATTGACTGTGTGCACAGGTTAATTAGTCCCTTCTGGGCTTCCCTTCCATTAAGTCTTCTTGCAAGAGCAGAGAGGTAATGAAAAAAATTCCACAGCCTCTCACTTCTTGTTTAATGGCTGGGCCATGTGTCCCTACTCTCAGAAGATGCCCCAGAAAAGTCAAAGAGCTATTGCAGGGCACGTGGTGGCATGAACAAGAAAGAAGAAGTAATTAATTAGCTGCTGCAGTGTTTTGTAATGATTGCAGGATCATGAAACATCAAGTCTGCTTTCCACCTCTACGTGCCCATTTCTGAGGATTTCCCTGTCTTAAAAGAAATCAGCACTGCCCAACTGCCAATGCAAGGTTGGGCTTTTTTCCCCAGCACCCATCAGACAGGTTAGGTCAGGATACAAAGTCCACAGGGCACAGCCTACACACTGTTCCCAGGGCACTCCTCCAGCACCACCTTTCCCCTTGGAAGATCAACTACAAATAGAATAAAATATTCAATAAAAAAATCAACCAAACAAACAAAAGAAAAAAATAATAAAACCAAAGCCCAAACAAAAAAAACAACATAAAAAACCCCACCACAAACTCACACAGCTGATTCATAAAATATTCATAGATGAAGTCTAGCATGGAAATCCCCATAGATGAACTGTCTCAATCCCATTTCTTCTTCCACTACTCCCATCAGAATTGATTACACAATTTCTGCAGAATCTGACATTAATGACTCTGTCTGACTCTAAGTGACTCTTGTGTGACACAGATACTTCTTGTTCTCAAAGCAGCCCTTTCTGTGACTGCTTTTCTAAGTGCTATGAATGATTCTGGATGCCATCACTGTCTTCATGATAGGCCATCTCCTTGTCCTTCCATTGTCTGTCACACCAAGGAGCACAGACTGTGTTTCATTCCCTTACTCCAGTGCTTTATCCCTCAGTGCTACTGGCACTCCCTGCAGCACCAGCATTTCTGGAGGCATGTTAGGGTCTGTAACACTTGTTAGTCCTAAAAAGATTACCAGATTCTTGAAGAAACTGCTTTGGATTGAGGTCAGCTACAACTCAAGAATTATTTCCATCTCTATTGAGGACGTTGAACAGAAACATCAAACATAAGAAGCAAGTTCCTACATCAACACATCCTGCCTGCTACTCCTGTAGTGTGGTTGTTTGCTCTGGGATCTATGCCCACCCTCCCCACACTTCAAAGCTGCTACCAATATACTCTGGAGTTTATCTTAGCACAGTTCCAAACAATCAAATAAGTTATCATGACATGGATTTGGCTTCTGAGGTGCATAAACATGGATGCCTTTGGTTGGTTGCTTTTCTGTGTGTCTGTACAGAGAACCCCCCCATTCTTGACAAAGCACTTTTAGGGCACACGTGGCACCTCATAGTTCAGGTTGGAAACCATCACATCATATCACATTATATCTTCCTTCACATTTATTTCAAGCAGGTTTTTTTCTACATCATTTACTGACAGGCTGATGCTATTAATTAGCATTTTTTTACATTTGCTGACTTCTTCATTTGAGAAGCAGGGTTTCTAGTAGCCCAGAAGAAATCCAGTCCTTTTCAA
The DNA here is from genome assembly GCA_020745705.1 of Hemiprocne comata. Classification (NCBI taxonomy): domain Eukaryota; kingdom Metazoa; phylum Chordata; class Aves; order Apodiformes; family Apodidae; genus Hemiprocne; species Hemiprocne comata. The sequence continues at coordinate 6,364,590 of CM036607.1, read as the reverse complement.
AGTCAGGTAGTTTCCTTTCAGTAATCTTGATTTGAGCTGGTTATTACTTACAAGGGTAGATACTTTGAAGAATTCATTCTCTAATTGGTCCATTTGTTAACTGCTGAAGTGCACACGCTACAGAATTAAGTAGATCTGTGGTGTAACAGTCAGTGGAGTCTTTCACTAGCCATATTCTGGCAAAAAAACCCAAATGCTTTCTGGAATGACACTTTCCTGTGACTCAAATTTTATTCCATTTGTGGATGAATTTTCTCTGGCTTTCAGTCCCCTCCTGGTTCAACTGGGTCTGATGTATGGGCTGGTCCAGAAGATTTCATTTTTGAGGGTTTCTTCCCAAAGCTGCCTGTCTCCTGGATATGGTTGTCTCCTCCTTGAGCTCTCTGCGTGGTGCCTGTCCATTCTCAGGGGTTCACGGTGCTCTGCTTGTTCCATTTTTGACCCAGTTTAGTTTTAGCAGGACACCATTTCATTAAGATGCAACACAGGGGAGTGCTGGTATCAGACTGGCCCTGGTTACCTAACACGAGTCAAGGTGAAAACAGCTTAATATTCCTGTCATGGGACAAGGCAACCATTGACTCCAGTGACTATGTTACAGAAATGCATTGTGTCTTCTGCCACCACATCTGATACAAGCCTTCTTGTTCTCCAGCCTATTAGAAATGAATAAATATCCCATTTACAAATTACACCTCAAAGAAGGACACCAGTGGGTCTTGGGGACAAGGACAGGTACAGAAAAAATCACCACTGCCCCTTTATGCTCTCCATTGCTACATCACCTAGTTTTAAATAATTAAAAAGTGGAATGTCATCATTTCACTTGAGAAAAAAACTCAACTGACACTTAACAGAAGGCTGGGTTGGGAATTTTTCTAGCATTCTGTCCAAAATAATATTTACATTGTTTCATCCAATTATTGTTTAATCTTCTGCAAGTAATTCCTTTGCTTTTACAGATCACTGACCCACAAATGGAGCTGCCCCATCCACAGTCACTGGAATTACTGGTAGTCAGGCAGGGAAAAAAAATAGCCATCTACTGGCTTTTACAATAAAAGATGCAACGTAGCAGCCAATTTTCTAAGGTCTTTAACATAGAAAACATATTTTATGCTCAGCCTGAATGTTAATTGCTTTTGTGGTGAGACTTATAAAGCAGATACCTAATGAGGTTGGTTGTTCCTTTGTTAAAAAATAAATACATAGGCAAAAGCCATGTTGCACATTTTTAGACTAAAACGTTGTTGTGTTTAAAAGGCCAAATTTCTGCACATAACGAAAAACAGTAATTAAAATGAACACCACACAAGGGAAATTTAACTGCATTGTTCTCCTACGGCTCCAGAGCGAGACGCTCCAAGCAAAGGTCTCCACATCCTGTTCTCCCACAATGATTTACTCCTCCGTGGTGGGAGCAAGGAGGGGGCTCAGCACCACCAGCTCCCAGGGCTGCATTTGAAAAGCACTTTACACTTCACTAAGTGGGATGAGAAGCAGCAAGGAAACCAAGACTGAGATCCACCACATCCACTGTTAATTCATGGTTCCTAAGTTATTTCATGTACTGGAAACAACCTACATGCTAACATCCCTGGAGAGGTGCGACCTGCAACATTAACAGACCAAGTGATGGCAAAGAAGACCTCAGAAATAACAAGAAACATCCAGGAGTTAAAAGAATTGGACAGACTAAGCTTGTGCATCAAAAGCTTTTCAGCCCAAAGTTCAAAGCTTTCACCAAAACAATGCCAGAGATGAATTTATCCTGATCATTGATTTGGTTTGAGCCAGGGTGAAGCTCTTTGCTGATTTGAACTTTTTAGCAGCACCTTTTTTTAAGGTGAACACAGCCTGAACGTGCACTTCCACACAGATGCAATGGCTGGCAAGGCTCTTGGCCATCGATGTCCTATCTTCTCAGTCAGATCCTTGTTTTTCCTGCCTGTTTGGCCAGGCCACCCACTTAAATCCCCTGAGTAATCCAAGTGAGAAAAAGGAAATTTTCAGCCATACTTATCTGAGTAAAACTTATATTTCACAAGGTGAAGAAAGCTATTTGCTGGTGTAGCTGGCTCACCTGAGCAGATTTCTAAAGCTCTCTGTGAACAGTGGAGAGGTTGCTCCTTTCTCTCAGAGAAGGTTGCCATATAATACAGGGATGTCTGGTCACTTCCAGCTTCCCTTTGGTATCAGCAAACTTTAGGAATGTTAATCATCTTATTCTTAAGATGTTCACAGACAGAATAAGGACTGACTCACACACAGGCATGTAACCAAGTGGCCAAGAAGGTCACCAGCATCCTGGCTTGTATCAGCAATGGTGTGTCCAGCAGGACCAGGGCAGGGATTGTCCCCCTGTGCTCAGCACCGGTGAGGCTGCATCTCAAATCCTGGGGTCAGTTTTGGGCCCCTCAGGACAAAAAGGATGTGAAGGGGCTGGAGCATGTCCAGAGAAGGACAATAGAGCTGGGGAAGGGTCTGGAACACAAGTCTTCTGAGGAGCAGCTGAAAGACCTGGGGGTGTTCAGCCTGGACAAAAGAAGGCTGAGGGGAGACCTTCTCACTCTCTACAACTGCCTGAAAGGAGGTTGAACTGAGGTGGGGGTTTGTATCTTCTCCCAGGTAACGAGTGATAGAACAAGAGGAAATGGCCTCAAGTTGCACCAGGGGAGGTTTAGATTGGATATTAGGAACAATTTCTTCATGGAAAGGGTTGTCAGGCCCTGGCCCAGGCTGCCCAGGGCAGTGGTGGAGTCCCCATCCCTGGAGGGATTTCAAAGCTGTGTAAATGTGGTGCTGAGGGACATGGTTTAGTGGTGGCCCTGTCAGTGCTGGGTTAACTGTTAGACTCGATGATCTTAAGGTCTTTCCCAGCCAAAACAGTTCTATGATTCTATGCAAAAGAGCCACAAAAATGGATCAGACTAAACCCATGCACTGATGGATGTCTGCTTTGTCATGTTTGTTTTCCTCTTGTCTCATGGGGCTTCAGCCCATCCTCCTCACTTGTAAGCTTATTTCTGAAAGACTGTAACAAGAGTGTCTTTACAGTGACCTCCTACATCTTCACTCCCACTGCTCAGTCTGCAGTGGACTTTGGAGACATCACAGGATGAATCCATAAGAACCTCTGCCTCCACCATTACGCACTGGAAAAACTTTCCTCAAGGAATGCAGTCTCCCTCTCTGGTTTGTAAAGAGGCTCCTGCACTCAACTCTCCACGTAGGTGCATGGGGCTTGGGAATGGAGTGCACAAACTGTTTTTATCCCCATCCTTTTGTTACTTAGCAACAGAAACCCAAACAATTCTCCTCCAAGTGTAGAAGGCTTCCAGCAGCTCCAGCAAGGGTCCTGCAGGGAGTATTGCATTTCATTCACTTCTTCACCAGCAACATGAATACCCATCCATAAACTGTTGGCACAATAAAACCTGAAGGCCTAAGCCTGCCTGCTATTAACAATAACACCAACCTCATCCAAGCAATGGCTTGGTTATGCTTTGAAATAACAGGAAGCTCCTTGATTTCAAAGAATCTTGGACCTAAACTTGATACCCTGCACATTATGGAACAACTTCTTCAAGACAAATGCTTGATTTCCAAATGTCTTCACAAGACAGCCCAGACAACCCTATTGCCAATCCCATGTGAAGCTTCAGCAGAAGCCAGGGAGCTGGTTGGAAGCAGTAAGGTGTTTTGGCAGGAGAAAAGGTCCCCTTTGGGGTCTCAAGCCCTTCAGAAAGACTTGAGCAAGAAGGTGCTATGGATGGGACTGGCATCATCAGCCAAGTCCTTCAAGGTTTCTTGCGATGTGCGTTTCCCTGGGGTAACTGCAGCTGACCTCCAGACATCAGAGCACCTCTCCTTCCTAGCAGGGTCCTGGGGGATTCCTGCCAGCTGACTCATCCAAGCTACACACCTCAGCTCTGCCGGCTGCCAGAAGGTGGAGTGGAAGAGACTGGTTCCACCGAGTCTAACACTTCCTTAAGCGAGATCCAACTCCCCAGTGAAAGCTCTTAATAAGTAATAACAGTGAATAATAATAACAGACTAGATTTACTTCTATAGCATAGGAGCCAGAAAGCTCCTGGCTGTATTGAAATGCAGTAAACAAAAGCAAGTCCAGCTGCCTGGTCACCTTTTTTCCCCAAAGGTAACAAAACTGTATAAAAAAATCAGAATAAAGTCAATCTGAGAAACACTAGTAATAAATATACTCAGTCAGTATCACTTTCCAGACTGTTCTGGTCCTTATCACCACTGGGCATTGATGGTTGATGAATTTCTGATCTCCAGATATAAATATCACTGACAAAATACCCAAAGCCACTTAGGTTATCATGACATCTTGACATCCTGGAGGTTCTAATGGATTTGCCTTAGATTACCACCTACAAGTAGACCATCATGTCAGCTCCCATTCTGCTCTACAGTACCTAGGGGTTGTAATTATTTATGAAATTCCAAACACTATTCTGCTAGATAGAGAAATGCTTCAAGGAAACACAAGCCTCAGACTCATCCCAGGCCTTTACCCATCCTTCAAACTGGATCTGAGACTAACCAATTTAGAAGAATGGATTTAATTATTTCTCATTTCCTGTGCTTCCTGTCTCCTGTCAAGGCCAAGGAAGGAAATGAGGACTAATCCCCAGGAGGCCTGAGATATCATCAGTCCAACTGGACAGCAGAAACACCAGGAACTGCATAAGAAAGTTGTGTCCTACCAAATTTCTAGACAAGTAAGAGATTCCAGATGAGCTGGAATGAAGTCTCTTGACCTCAAGCACTCAGCTGGACTAACGGGATCAGAAAATTTTAAGCCCTGTTCATTTCTAATGATAAGGAATCACCATCCTGTGGGAAGGACCTGTGCTGTGGAACACCTGGCAGGAGTGTCATTCAGTCCCATTGAATCCATGAACACCAGGGTGCACACTGTTTGGAAGATGCTCTTCTAGTGTTTCTACAGCCAAAATATGGGCCCCGACCCAATTTGTCCTCAAGCCAGTGTGAGAGCTTGGACAAGGGCTGACAGCAGGGTTGAAAGGAGACTTATCTCAGAGGGCATGAGTTGGGTCCATGCACTGGAATCAAATTGTTGACCAAGCCACTTAATTCTTGCCAGAGAGGCAGCTTTTTCCTCCAGACTGGGTGATTTGAAAGGAGTTTGGTGATTACTATTCCCACATCTGTAAGAAATCACAGACCCTGAGGACCATTCTCCAACAGCCATGCAGTCTTCAGAACACATTTTCAACCACCCCATGGCTTTCCAGGGCAGCTGACCACAAGCTAGAAGTGCCTCTGGAAGTGCCCCTTCCCACTTCACTGCTCTTCCATGGGGCATCTTTGGAGTCAGAATTTCTGAATTCAGTAACGGAAGAGTTTGTGATTCCCTCTTCTTCTGCTATTCCTGCAAAACCCAAGACAGCCCAGAGAGAGGGAGCTGGATCCTGTTCTCCCTTACACATAATCAAGGCAGTGATTTAGGCAGCTCCAGTTGCACATGCAAAGCAATTGAAGGAAACAGGGCAGCACAAGGGTAACTGGGGGCAGAGCCTTCATTACTCATGATGATGTGTGAGGAGGTGAGCAGAGCCAAAATTGTGCTTGCAGGACCTACAGTTAAAAATCTCTCATCTTTTAACTTGGAACTGAAGCACATTAGATACCTCAATTATTCAGGAATGAAATCTGGAAAACCCATAATGTTATTTCCCAGTCATTTTTCTGCAACTGAACTTGAAAAAGAAAAAGAAAAAAAAAAAAAAGAAAGAGAAAAAAAACCCCACCTCTCTCTTAGGCAGCTGCTTTTAGCTGGTGCATTAGATAATTGCTGTGCAGAAGTTTCAGTGTATAACGATTATAATAATAATAAAAAATATAATGATGCCAAGAGCACACTATTCTGTAGCTTCAGCAATATCTGTGCACACCCTAAGTAGCTGCTTTCAGAAGTCCCTAAATATTCTTCAGCCACGGATAGTCTCACTTACATCCTGCTAGTTGTAGAAATCATTTCTACAGATACAGTTCTACAACTTCAGATAACAGATCTAAGACACGCAAATGTTTTGATAAGGTCCAGTAGCAGAGTGGTTCTCACGGGGCCATGAAGGCCTCACTGCTCCAACCCCCAGTTTTCAAGGATGCAACTCGACCCCACCACATCCCCGCAAGGGCTACGGGATCACGCCGGTCCGGCTGTTCCCAGACGTTGGGACACTCTCCTGAGTGAGATCAGAGACACAAGCAGCAAAGCAGCTGGGAAGTGAGGCAGGCAGGGATGTGGTCCCTCAGCCACCAGCCTGCAGACACACCCGCAGCATGGATTTCTCTCCAAAGAATGCGGAGCTGGTGGGAGGAGGAGACTGGCTCCCAAGGCACTGAAGGAAAATGCCGTGGGCCTGGCCATCTCCTGGGGGTTGAAAGGGACTGTGAAATAATCCCTTCTTGGAAAGTTTCCCATGGAAATCTCACAGGGGTAACACATGGAGAGAAAAACGTGTCAGTGTTCATGTGTGCAAATGGTGGAAGATCATAAGTTTGAGGGGGAAGAGTGTTTAAACAAGACAAAAAATATATATATTTTAAAAAGTTGCCTGAGAGCCCCAAGGTCTGATGATGCTTTTGAAAGGCTTTCACTTTGAGCCTCCTGTTCAGCACTCAGCCCAAAGCAGCAGTGGCTGGAAACTGTCACAGCGAGGACATTCCCTGGTTGCTTTCTGGTAGAGAAAGAAGCTGATAATGGCAGCCAAGCTCCATGGATCGTGCCTGCACTGCAGACTGGCTGCTCTCCTTGGCTTGTCTTCAGGGTCAGAACAAGCCTTCTTCAGCCATGCCATCCCCTTCTGCACACAACAACTTTGCTCCCAATGCTGCAGGTCCAGGACCTTCCACACATAAAAGAGGAAAGCTTTCCTAGACAGAAACCCTATTATTTATCTTTATGTGGTTCCTACATGTCCACCATGCAGGCACCACACAAAGAATAAAAAATATGCTTTTGTATGGAGTTCCTGCTCCAAAGACACAGCAGAGGGACACCAGTGGAAAGTATGGGAGAACTACAGGACAGCACCAGACAGTGTGATGTGCTGGGTTGTCCTGATACAGCAGCCTAAATGTTGCCATCATTTCTATAGACATCTCAGAATAGAGGTGAGTTGAATGGGGAAAAAGAAGGTTGGCAGATGTTTTCAGAGAGCTCTTTGCAGCAAAGAAAGGCTCGAAAAATACATGGGGAGTGGAGAGGTTGTCACCATTTGTAAGCACGAGGTGACATTTTTGTAATCAAAACGGGACACCAGGCAGGTGGTGTTGAGCAGTGGAGAGTCTTGTTAGTGATACCAGGTTGTGTCTGATGCCAGAGGGAGCAAGCAGGCCATGAGAGAGGCTGCAAAGTTGGCTCTGTGTGGATAAAGCATTAGGGAAATTGCTTTTTCCTTCAGTTTTCCAAAATGGATTGAGGCATATCGAGATTGCCACTGTTACCACACAGGACACAGCAGAGGAGTCAGAAGAGCATCTCTTCTATATATGCACAGGAAAGGTTGCATTCAAGAGCTGTGTGTGTGAAGAGCTGGTAAAATGCAAACACAGCCTGAAAGTACCAGGGAAAAGCCCTGCCCAGAGGAGTTCCCCCAGGTAACAGCAGGAAGGTGGTGTGGTCCAGCACAATCACAAGGTGCTGAGGATGGAGAACTTGCAACACAGCACATTTTATCCAGGCTGAATTTGAGCTGATGCTTGCTTAGAGAAGGATTCCCCTCACCTCAGTCATCTCCAAGCTGCCTACCCAGGCTGAATTAGCCATGGAGACAGGAATACTCCATAGGCGGGAATACTCTGGTGACATTGTCCTTTTTTCAGCTGCTGCATTTGCACGTGCTCATCTGAGAAGAAAGAAGTCAGGCTGCAACACCTGTGCAGAGGGATCAGTCCTGTGACAAGGGCAAGCAGCTTGCAGCCCTCTCCTGCTGCCAGAGGAGCTCTTGCCCCCCCAGCAGAAAGGCTGAGCTGCAGGGAGCCAGAATAATCCTCAAGGAACTGGGAAGAGGTCTCTGGTCCCTCCTTTGAGATCAGCTGCCACCTGGAAGTGGATCTTGACAAGCTCAACAGCACATGGTTTGCAGGCAAGACCCAACCTACTCAGAGTGTGCTGCAGGCAGGGGACTAAAGACCATGCTCCATGTATTGCAGGAAACCCCCTTCTGCATTAACACTTCAGGATATTTCCATTTAAAAGAAAAAGATTGAATCATCAAATAAATCTCTGCCCAGAACTTCTTTTCTCTGTATTTAGCAAGGGAATCTCTCAAATGCACCAGTGTATCATGCTTGATTTTGCTGAGACCAAAATCCATTCAATTTTTATCTCCAGAAAGTTGCGAAACCAGCCATCCTTGCCTTGTGGCACTTCTCCCAAGCCAGGGAAGAACATGCAGGCTTCTGGGGGTCTCTCATGTAAACATCTTCACATTAGACACGTGGGCTTGCTTCTGGCTCAGACTCTGCTGGAAGACATGCTGCTGTCTGAAGATGAGGCTACACTGAACCCTGCAAGAATCTGAGGCCACTCCTCCTCAAAACCACTCATCTTCCCCTAGATAAACGTCAAGTGGTAGGAGGCTGCCAACAACCACCAGCGCTCGTGGGATCACCATCCAGCTGGGAGTTCCCTTGCTGGGGCCTTCTGCAGAGGAACTGGAAGCCATCTGATCACAGGCACAGCTCACAAACTCACTGCTCCAGATGTGACCTCGGCTGCTGGAGGCTTTGGAGGTTCTGGTGACACGACTCACACTTCTGAGGAGAGGGCAGGAAGGCTGCAGAGACCATCTGTGCAGCAATAACTGGCTGCTGCTACTGCTGACATGTCCTCTCCTCTCCAGCATTTCTGGGCTGTGCAGGAGGAGGAAGACCATGAAGTCCTCTTCTGAAGGAGGGGGGCAGAGTTAGAACTTATTTTAACTCGCTCCTCTTCACTGCAAGGAATAAAAACTCCCTTGGTTTTGGTAGAGAGACCTGCGGGCGTTGGATGCCGCGGTACCCTGGGGAGTTGCTCTGCTGCACAAGAGCAATGACCTGGGGCCCAGCCTGCAGGGACAGAAATCACTGTGACTTTCTCTGCTGGTGAAGTCCAGCTGCAGATTGCAAATGTTCATAGAACAGGACTGGCACCTCCCAGGGCTCTTCTATTTTCATAGGCTGCTCCACCTGCGAGTACCCTTTGAGATTCATAAGCACTTTCATCATTTACATTCAATGTTAATGGTGCATCCATGCAGCAGAGCCACAGAATTCTTTATTGGATGCTGTGAGTGAGCTTATTAAACTCAGCAGTGACATCTACATCAAGGTCCAGCTTGCACAAATAGCCACAGTTTTTAATGACCCCAACAAGCTCTGCCCATTACTCAGCACCTTAGAAGATTAAGCCCTTCTTTGCATGGCAAGTTCAGCTTTCAGTTCAACAAATTTAACTCAAGATTCAACATATGAAGCACTTAATTCATAAGAAATTACTGTTATTAATGATACTTTGCAGTAAAACTAGAATGTTTCAGCTCTAAAACTCAAAATCATTCACAACCTGGGAAAATAGGCTAATTATCCCTTATTGGTACTGTGACCTTACATTCCCACATTCACAGGAGACCTCACTGCAGTTCCCAACATTGCACCACTTGGGGGAAGAAGGAAAATATCCCCAGAGCAAGGCAATAAGAGAGCCATGAGAAAAACCAGACCTGCCCCCTCCACTGTCCACCACCAAACATCACTTGGCCATTTTGAAATCTTGTGAAAAACTCATCAATCTTTAGCCTGAGCTCCCCAAGGCTCTTTTCTATCCACTGCATTTCTCCATCAGCACTACACCTCCACGACACCCGGCACAGGGACCTCACCCATCCCTAGCCACCAACACCCATTACATGACAGCCTCTAAGTCCCTCAGCCCCCAGCAGCTCTCCTGCAAAGCACAGGGCTGTATTTTTAGTAATGAAGGTCTTAGTCCAGTTTATGTTTGGGAAAGGTCCTTATTTTCTCAAAGCCAGCAGGTAGGCACAGGCTGCTCTAGCACCCTGTGGACCATAACCCTACACCCTTCACTCCTCTGAGGGGACTGAAACACATAGAGCTGAGAGACAGAAGGGCTCAGCCTCTCGCAACCTTGAAAACCACATAATTCTGCCATCAAATAGTTTGTTTAAATAAGAATGGCAAGAAATTCACAAACACTGAAAACCACTGGTTTAACTGCTGATGTAAAACATCTGTGAGAAATATTTGCTCTTTGAAAGCGCCGCTACTGTGCTGCTGCTAACCCAACCAAGAGTTCCACAAACCAGTTCCATCACGTCCAGGGTCTACAAGAAGCCAGAGCACCCAAAAACCAGAGAGGTTTATAAAAACTTGGCTACGAGCATCTGATTATTCCCCCACATTTGACATAGGAAGTCCTGAATAAAGTTTAGAGTCAGGAGCACCCAAGCATTCAGAAACACATGAACTTCTAAGAAACTGAACCACTGTGCACAGAGCCTAGGTGAAGATCACCAGGAGAGTTAGCCAAGACCCTGTTTGTAACCTCCCCACAGAGTAAACCCTGCTTCCAACTTATAAAAATATTACAATTCTTCAGTCTTGTCTCTACACCAGTGCGAGCAGCAAAACGTAACAGCAAAAATATCTTATTAGATCACAAAACATAGCAGCAAAAATATCTCGTTAGGTCACATTGCTTTTTGTCTGAGTTTCCACACACAGAGAAGCAGTTGCAGTCAGTCTGGTTTCATGTTTCAACACATAAGCATCGATTTCTCTCATGGCTCTAAAGAGGGACATGGCATCCCGCCCTCCCTCTTCATGGATGCTGTGGAACTGCCTGAGCAGCAGCAGGCCCTCCAGGACAGGGAAATGACTCTAAACACTTGCAGTGAGTAATCACAGATTTTCCCTACTCCTCCATCCTGGAGACACTGAGCTGGTCTGACAGCCACCTTAGAGCATGTCATGATCCAGAGATCATGGGACTCAGACTGCCTCCAGGTCTGAGATGCATTCACCTGCATCATGGCCCTAGTGAGCTTCTCCTCAACAAGAGACTAAAACTGAAAAGCAAGAAAACAGGCTGTATCATTAAAAAACTCAACAACCTAGAAACGTAACTTTCAAGTGGTGAAAAGCAACTTAGGAGGATGGACTACTTAAAAAAAAAAGGTTAATATGCAGCCCTGCCCACCACGTCCCTGCAGTTGGACCCTTGCCTCCAGCAACTCGCTGGCTTTCTGAGCAACAGCAGACTCAGCCCGTTCCCTCAGGGCCCACTGGACTTCTTTCCATCTGCTTCTGCCACGTCCCCCAGCCTCTCAAACCTCTCCCCCCTCCAGCAAACCCTGTGGCATCCCATGAGGAGGAATGATCTCACCTTCCTTCCATGGCATTGCACCTCCCTCGGTTGTGCAGATGAACGACGATATTCATAACCATCAAAGATCCACTTACATCACAGGCTATATCAGGACAAAGCACACAGGCTAAGCTGTTCTCCTTTCAGCAACAAACGGAGAAGAATTGGAAAACCTTTCTTAAATGTAGAGTCTGGCTCTCACAGCCCCACTACTTCAGGATGTAACAGGCTTTACTCAGTCCTTACAATCATTCCTACCATCAGCACGACTTGTGTCCTCACTTCCAAATAATGTGAAAAAGTAAAACTGCTCCAAGAAAAAGTAAAACTATTCCAAAAGTGATTTGCAATCCAAATGGGGAGCAGGGAGTGCTTAATTCCCAGTGTCAGGGACATAGTCTCTGTCTAGATGAAATATCTAGTCAGTGGGCGGATTTCATAGGATTCATGCTCTGAAATGTGTATTAGTTTTTGAAAATATGGTTTAGGCACAGTTTACTCTTGGACCTGTATCACTTCCATCATGCAGAATGTTCCCAAGAATTTGACATCCCATCTGTCATACTGGGATTTTCTAGTGGTTGCTAATAAAGAGAATTGAAAATCAACTACTACATTTGGGAAGATTAGAAAACAAACAAACAACGAATGACTGAACAGGAATCAGATTCTAACATCTGCCTTGAGAACAGACCTGTCTCCTCAAAAGCAATGTTTTCATCATTAGCAAGGGGCAGAAAAGGAAGTCCCAGAAAGCCAGTTCAGAATTGTATTCTCAGAGTCATTTTCCTGCCATTTACCTAGTGGAACATGGATTGAGTAATAGGCAGTTAGGTCTGGGTCTGTCTGTTTGAACATCAGGTTTCTAATTGATTGCACAGTACTTGGAATCTATTAGAGGGCTTCTATAAATTACATTTCTGTATAGGACAGGCTGCCTAGATATGCAGATGTTAAGAACTGGCTAATCCTAAGTAAATCTGGTAAAAACGTTTGCCTCCTCAGATTTTCCACTGAATTAATTGTAGAGATTGTGTCACTGAATCAATAAAGTGAAACCCCTATAATCTTGATGTTTGCCACAAGCTCATAAATAGTCTGCTAACACGGAGAGTTTATTATTCCAGACACTTGGCCCATATCAAACAGTGGCTCAGAATAAGACATTGTGTCATCCCTGTGAATCTGAGCTCCAGGAGGGACAGCCCAGGTGATCATGGATTCACTTCAAGACTTCACACAGATTCCTTTACATTATCATTTTCAACCCCCTGACAAAGGAACGTGTCCAGCTTGCCTTTTCTTAAACAGAAAAAAAATATGCTTACTCTTACAAAACTGAGGGCATACACAACCTTGGAAACCCACACATACAAGTACTATTAGCTTGGTACCTGCATGCACCCATTCCTAGGATGAGGTCATTTTCCCTATCCTGAGATAATTTCTGACCCTCATCCTCTCTTTCTCCTCACTTCCTTGTTGGCACCAACTTGTACCCTTTTTCTCTCCATCCCACACCCTCCCTCTTTGTTCTGAGAGTTCAGATCTTCCAACCTGACCCACTCCTGCTTGGATAATTGCAATCTCTTACCTTCTAATCTATTTCTGCCTTCCTCCATCCTTTTCAGTTATCTGATCAAACCACACTCTTCCTTTCCACTGGCTTCCCCTTACCTGTGTGATCAAGGCACTGTGAAATGCTCTCATGTGCCCCTTCACCTACTCTTTGATATCATTTCTCCCACCTCCCATGTACAGCTCTGCTCTGCTGACAGCCCTGGACCTGGTACACCTTGTTGTACCCAGTGTTTGTTCATTTTGCTGTGTAACTCTGCTGTATAAAATGCATGCTAGCAAGCTCACAGGTTACATCCTCAGTGTCCCCATCTGGAGTGACAGGGACATCACCCCTGTGTTTATCATGTCCCTCTCTCAGACCCCATAATTTCATGCCCTCCCTACAGAGAATAACTCAGAGTGGTGCACATTGTAATTCATGAGCAAGCCCCAGGCCCAGAAGAGAGCTGAAGCTGCACAGAGGTCCAGGAAAGAGGCAACACTGCAGACTTGTGGGATGGTCTAACCAGCCCCAAGGAGACATGAAGTCTAAAATTGAAACACCCGCTACTGTCATTCTTGATTTTGCCCCCATTTTTGCAAAGGGATGATGGAGACTAGGAGAAGCAAGATGATCTCCAGGGTCACGAGTCTCTGGCAGGACATGGAAGAGACACCCCAAGTGAAGCAGTGCTCCCTTTCTGCCTCTTTGCTTGCAGTGACCTGAACTCATCTTTCCACTGAAGAAGGAAGGAAACTCATGCTCTGTCCCACCCCAGGAACCCACTTGCTCATTGGTCTCAGAGACTGCAGAACAGAGGCTGCTTCTCTCTATCAACCTGGCCTGCTCCTAGAAGCTACAAGGTGTTGTAAGGAAAGTAATTGCTAGAACAAATGCAATTATTAGTAGATTTGTAATTCATTTAGTGCTACAACAAGAGACTGACAAGCCTGGCAGCTGGAGCATTTTTCATTCCCCAAGTAAGACACAGCACAATTCCAGCAGGCAGGTTTGCCCTAGTCAGGTACCCCAGGTACCTCTGCAAGCCATCAAAGACATTGTCTTGCTTGATACTGTCTGTTGTTTGTATTTTTCATGACTTGTGCTGAAAGCAAATGGGGAATTCTTGTCTTTGTGTAACACAGAGAAGATAAAAGTCATGGTGAGTGGAATAAGAGGCTGGGAAAACCATTTTGGGAATGTGGGACTCAGGAAGAGCATCATCTTCCACCCAAGGACCACATCAGCCTCTGCTCCACTGTCACCATGTCACACTGGAGAAGCCCATGGGCTGGTTGGATGCTTACAAGGATCTTTACTTAGGAGAAAAGAAATCCCTGCAGAAAGTTGAGCATCCCACACAGGGTCAGAGAGTAAACTGGAAATAACATTTTTTTTAATAATTGGCTGTGGGAAATCATCATCGAGCTGCATTATGAGAGCCCACCAGCAGGACGTGTCAAGAAAGTAGGCTGGCTGCACAGGCAAAAATAATTTAGAAAAAAAATAAAGAAATCCAGGCAACAACCTAGACTAAATCCTTCTGTGTTTGTCAAATTTCCTGGGAAAACAGGAATAAGCTGCAAAATTAGATATTCAGGACAGGAAACATTAACAATTTGCACTGAGGAATTTTAAGATATTTCAAAGGCATAAAAGCTTAGCAGTAGGTGAGTTTGTGTGTCCCCTCTCCCAGGCAAGGAAACTGAAGTGTAGAGAGGAGAATGACTTAGCCAAGAGTCACAGTGAGTCACAAGTCCACCATACCCAAGTCACACTTCCCTGCTCTAACCACCACCACTCACTGTCTCCGGGATGTGTTTGGAGACCAGGGAACAGTGTGTTCAGGAACTGCTCAGCACAAACCCAGCCAGTATTAAAGGAAAGATCCAGGCTGTGGGCACACAGGGATATTCTGTATTTTGGAGCCATGGTGGAGGTGGTGTAGGGATGGCTGGTCACCATCACTCCCAAAGCATCAGCAGCACAGGGGTCCATGCACTTGCAAATGTTTTTTCACCCAGCTGTATCAGGGCTAGTGTGGAAACTGAGAGTGGGTCCATGCTTAGTCTACCAAAAACTATGCAGGGTTTACTGTTTTTTAGTACCCACACCATAAATTGAAACCAGAGGAAGAAGCAAAGAGTAGACTGAACATGAATCATGCTGCTTCACATTGCACAAACACTTGAGAGATGTTTGGGGGGCGGGGGGTTCAACTCACATGTTGCATGTACTTTCATAAAAGCAAGGAAAATACCAAGTGCTTCAAGCACCTGAGCTCTGTCCCGAAGAAACAACATTTGGAATCTTGCATGAAGCTTCAGTAGTGGTTAAACAACCAGAAGCTGCTCCCGACAGAAATTAATAACCTGTTTTAAAGTTAATAACCCGAGGTTACTTCTACATTATGCAAGGTTACTTATACAAGAGCTCTTGGCAGGCAGCACCATCTGCTGAGTGGCAGGTCCGGGAACTGGCGCTGGTACAGAGCAGTCCCACACTTCCCTCTGAAAGGGAATCTGTCAGCTCTCCCAGCAACACCGGCTCTTATCTAACACATCTCGGCAGTGCTGGAAGCAAGCAGCTAGCCTGAGGCATCCAAAGTCCGAGTGAAGCAGGTTCCCCCTTTGTTTTGCTGCTCTCTGCACTGACTCTACCTGCAGACTTCCCACTTCCCTCCTTTTCCGTGCACTGTTTCCTGCCGTCTACCTTGTTGCTCCTGATCCAAGAAAAGATGTCCTGAATAGGCCACAGAAAACAATCGATTTTTCAGTTTGACTACTCCCTGAATTATCAGGAAAAACTATGTTTTTAAATTCAACCCAAAATTAAAAAGAAAAAGAAAATCCAGATTTTCATGCAGAACTGTTATGGGAAGGAAAAGCATTTGCTTCAAATCAGATTGAACCTTTTCTTCATATTGGGTTTTAAAGATATTTTTAAGTAGGATTACAATGATTTTCAAAGCAAAATGCATACATTCCTTTGTTTTTGAAAATATTTTTTCTCCAGTTGCTCTTTTTCTCTGCTGTATTACTGAATAAATCTCTCAAACAGCCTTTCTCCCTGCCTGCAAACCTGCCTCTTGAAACAATTTCTCCTTTCATCTTGCCATCATCAGTGAAATTCACAAATCTGTCCTTCCTTCAGTTGCCACCCTGTGTCTTGTCTCCTTTGGATTGTTTGCTTTTTAAGCAGCAAATGTGCTTAAAAAAAAAAAAAAAAAAAAAAAGAGTGCAAACTTCTGGTGCTCAAGAGAGACCTTATGTTCTTCTAACGGGCATGAGGACCGAGGCTTGTCCTTCCCCTCACACAGACTCTGGGCACAACCCCGTACCAGGACGGATCCATCATCACCCCTTGGGCTGGACTCCAACCCTTTGGGTAGGACCCCAGGAAGCCAGCCCCTGAGAGACATGGAGATGGGGATGCCTGGAGAGCTGCCAGCACTCCACACCACCTGTCTTTTTTCAGAAAGGCATTAACAAAACCGGGGGAGGTTTTTTCCATCCCTCTTCCCAGTATCTCCAATACGAGCTGGTTAATGATTCTCAGACCTGCCTAGGCAATGGGTCTGCCCCTGCTGGGCTCAAAGCCAGTGCCAGGAAAGCTCCCAATTTGCTGTAAACTCCTAGCTGAAACACAAATAAAAAATTCCACAAGTAAGAAACACTTTAAAAAAAAAAAAAAAAAAAAGATCCTTTACAAAAGCAGGATGAACACCTGTGCACAAGCTGATGCTGGAGACTTTAAAATCCTTTTTTCAGAGAGCAGCTTGACACGTGCAGGACCAGATTTCCAGAAAAGCTGCACAGCTACAGCCTAGAGCGCAGCAATGCCCGTTCAGCACTTCCCAAGACCAGGAAAACCCAGCAACCAAAACCCACGAGATGCTCAAATGCACACTGAGTCACCAGTCTGGCACCACTAGCCCTTACAGGAACGTTTTAACACCAATTCATCCTTTCTGTGCAACGCAGCCCGTCTCAGGAAAACCCCTTTCACTTCAAAATGCAAATTACAAGAGTTCTTTGCTTACAGCTTAGGAAAAAAGAAGGGAGTAAAATACTACTATTTGACACCAGCCCTGCTTCACAGAGATGTGCACCCGTGGGAGGCACTGCCCTGGTGCTGTGAATCGAGTTCATCTCCAGGACTGGAGCAGGTTTGCAGGTAAATGAAGGAGCATCAGCCCTTAACTCTTGCTGGATGTGCTGTAGACATGAGCATGCTCGGATTCCTCCTTTGCTGCTAACACATGTGCTCAAGTCAGTGTCTTCGGGATAAATGACTCCTCTCAAAATAAACATGGTGAATTCTTGTAACTCACCTATGCAACAAAGGAAATCCTCTGAATGAACTGGGTCTGATGCAGGGGTTTGGAGTTACACACTGAGAAACTCTGCTTGTTTAACAGAGAGGCTTTCTCTAGGGTAATAAAACTCTTGCGTTGCTGTGCCAGGGATTTCCCACTAGGTGTGTGTCAGAGGGTGGTGGGAGCTACAGTTTCTGTGGCCGGTCATAGAAATGGAGTGAGATCACCCCAGAGAAGCTGACCACAGAACCCAGTGAGTCCACAACAGGAAGAACTGGGGAAGGAGCTGGGGGAAGGGAGGTTTGAATCCAGCCAATGGGTCCCTCAAAGCTGATTTTTTTCCTTATGTATCCACTAATGAGCAGTCATATTCAAGTCTGATAAAACAGTCCCAA
The DNA here is from genome assembly GCA_020745705.1 of Hemiprocne comata. Lineage (NCBI taxonomy): Eukaryota > Metazoa > Chordata > Aves > Apodiformes > Apodidae > Hemiprocne > Hemiprocne comata. Next base: position 6,346,891 of record CM036607.1, on the reverse strand, counting down.
GGCTTCTCCATTTTCCTTCAGCCCAAGGGAGAGCCTCTCACTAGACATGGAGGCAGACATAAGGCTCCATCTTCTCCCTGCCTAGAATCCCACAGCAAGGAGCCAGGACAGTGACCACAGCAGTCTCTGTCCCCCCCAGTCCCATGGCTCCCTAGGAAATGCAAAGGTCAAACCTCTGACATTCCTCAGTTATTTGTACCATACTAGAGAGAAGGGACTTTGCCCAGGCTCAGAGAAGTGGTGATTTAAGGTGGGTCATGACCCCAGTTCACAACACCCTATGGCTGGTGATTCTACAACTCTCCGTTACTTACGTGTGAGGAAACTGAGTGAAGAACTTAGATTTGGATCTGAGTCAGACCAAATCAAAGTCTAGAGCAGCCTGGGTCACAACAGCAGTTTGAGCATCTCTCTTAATATTAAAAGATACACTACATTACATTGCTGTGTGTTCTTCTCGCTCATGTGTGGATTTGCACACATGGGATGGTGTGAAGGGGAGGTATTTTCAAAGGTGTGAATGCAAAGATACTCGGTTCTGCAGCCACAAGGTTGCAGGCTTAAGTTTTGTTCTGTAAACAGGGAAAAAATGGAACAGTTTTCCAAAGACAGCATTCCTTTTCATATAGTATTAATTTATGTGACACTGCTTTAAGGATGTCAGTTAAGGTTAGTGGTCTTTAACTTTCTGTATCTTGCTAATCCTCTCCCTGCTATTCACAGTCACCTAGTGCAATAAGCCAACACATGGGCCCCATAAAAGCACAGAGAGTTTGGCTATAAAATAGAAGACTGTATATTGACTGGAACTACACCACTACTATCAGATTTCATCATGGCAATGCTAATGCACACTAAACAGGCAACAGTTCCCTGACAAGACCATGATACCATCACAGACCTCACTCTCAAATCAGGTCGATACCAATCTACAGTTTCATGATGTAAGAATGCAGAATGGGCCCAGTGCCTCCAAAGTACCAGAGCAGATTGATGAAGGTGACAGAGTCACCAAGGAATCACGGCACTTCTGAAGTAGTGCTGGCCAGCTTGACCTTCAAAGATCACTTTCATTGCTCAAAACCACTGCAATATCCCTCAGGACAAGTCCAATCGATATTTTTATGAGCTTCTACAGGAGTACAAACTTTGACTTGGCTGCTTAATGGCGTGGTTCTCCCAGACACAACCTAACGAGATTGTGCAGCCACCAGTCTGTGCCTGGGACATTAAACAACTGCCACCTCCTTGGCAGTCCAGTGCAGGAGATGTGCTCGTAGGACAGGGGGTAAATGCTGGTTGTAATGGAGCTATCTCCAGTCTTGGGAAATTTCAGAACTGCAAATAAGAGTCACTGCTGAAATTACACATGGAATTATCTTAAGACTTGCTCTCTAAGAGGAATTTGTTCTTTAAACAGGAGCCAAAAAAAAAAAACACCTGTGCAGACTGTCTACAGTTAACTGTGGAAAAGCCAAGGCAGAACCATTCACATCCCTCCTGCGGTCCCCAAGAAACCAGAGGCACGACACAAAGGAATGACAGGTCTGCTTCTTCACAGGAGGCCAAGGGTGATAGATGCTGAAATGCATGGGTAAATCTACAGCAGCTGAAGACCTCCACCTCCCAGGTCCTATTTGCAGCCCCAGTGGCCATTCCCTCACAACCTGAGATGGCACAATGGGGGCCAAGAGGCTTTCCTCACGGAAGGGGTGATAAGGGAAAAAACTGAGCTTGAGCACACCCTGAGCATGGCATTACTGAACCTGGATCCTAAACCCAGGTATGAATGTACTGCAAGGCTCAAGAAACCTTCAAGCTGCTGTTTCCAAAACACTTGCCAGTGGGTAAACACAAGCACAGAAACCATCCACTTCCACAGCTGGGGAGGAGACACCTTCAAATGGAGAGAATTTGTGAGGGAAACCAAGCTGCTCCACATGGGTCTGGTGGGTTCATTGGTCCGTTCCTTAGAAATGGGCAGTGGGTATGATGAACGTATGAAATCTGACTTCTCTGGTCTTCTCTGAAAGCCAAGAAATGTGATTCTAGCTGGCAGGCTGGACTGCAGCAGAGAAGTATCAGAGCTGGTCCTTGCAGGGCTAAAAGCAATGCAGGAATGGGGGAAAGGCAGCACTGGGACTGGGGAAGCCAGAAGACTGGACAGAGGGACAAGTAAGTGTTGGAAATGGCAGTCAGAAAGGCAAGAGCTCTAAAGAAATAAAAGCCAAAGGGAAGAAGGAGCTAAAAGAGCTGCAGCAAGTTCATGTTTTGTGGTAACATTTGAATCTCTTTATGATCTCCCTCCTCCATTGAGACAACAAAGCATGGGATGGTTGCAAAAGGTTTGAAACCAACTGCATCCCACTGGAAGGATGGGTCTAGCCAGCAGCAGACCATGTGAAACCAATAAATAAAGGGAAGAATGAGACAAGGAGGGAATTTTTATGGGGGGGGAGGAGGAAGATGGTGAAATAACATCTTGAGAATGGATGCCCCTTTTATAAAACATGTTTGAGGGTTGGCCAGGAAAGGGGTCTGATCCATTTAGTGTCTTACACAAAGCACCAGGCACCCTGCAGATTCATCTGCAGGTTTGTGCCTTCTCTGCAAGAAAATATCCTCACAGACACAGGCTGCTGAGCCTGAACAACTAGACATCAGAAACCTTGTGGAAAACAGGCATGGAGCACCAGGCATGCACCAATCACCTCAGGAGAATGGCCTGTCCTGCCCAACCCCAGAAATGTGTATGCCATGCAATTTAGATATAAAATTTATTTCCAGGTCCTGGTGTGTTACGTTAATGCCTGTGTTTGGCATTTAACAACTACTATATTCTGTCTCACACCCAGAAGGAAGGCTGCCGTAAGTCAGTGCTACAGGAACTTTAAAATAAACCATAGCACACATTCAGGATGACTAACATGTTCCCTGAGGCTGGCTTATACAGAACATGTTGGAAAAGTTGCTTTATTTTGTGCCTGTCATTTAGAAAATGTGACTTGGCATCTGCTACACTGGGCTCGGGACAGTCGGCCTCCCCGCTGACACATGGCTCGCTTCAGTGGGGGCAGCCAGGGAGCAGCTGGCACTGATCACCCCCACATCTCACCCCAAAACCCCTCCACAGAGCTGCTCTGCAAGGGGCAGGGTGATTTTCATTCATGGTAACACTGAGCCTGTTTGATCACATCTAGGAAGGAGCCCAAGAGTACCTCTTAAATGGCTGCAGCTCCAGGAGAACCCAGCCAAGGGGAACAGAGGCTCCTTGGGGGCTTTAAGGCAAATAAACCCAGCACTCAGATAGTCCCATGGGCCTCATCTGCTACAGGAGGGTGATGGCAACATACTCAACCTATTGTCACTGTCTCCCTCCCCAGATCACAGAATCATGGACTGGATTGGGTTGGAAGGGACCTGAAAGATCTCCCAGACCCAGCCCCCCTGCATGGGCAGGGACACCTCCCACCAGACCAGGTTGCTCCAAGCCCCATCCAACCTGCCCTTCAACACTTCCAGGGATGGGGCAGCCACAGCTTCTCTGGGCAACCTGGGCCAGTGTCTCACCACCCTCACACTCAAGAATTTCTTCCTAAAATAGAATGTAAATCTCCCCCCTTCCAGTTTGAAACCATTCCCTCTTGTCCTATTACTCCATGTCCTTGTCAAAAGTCCCTCCTCAGCTTTCCTGTAATCCCTTCAGGTCCTGGAACCACTTCAGGTCATAACCATTACAGGTTGCCTCTGATGAGAATGTTAAGGGGAAAGGTTCTTCCTTCACTGGTTTAGCTCTTTGCATTCACCACTCATGGCAACATGGATCTAAGCTCAGCTGAGCACACAGAACCTACATCTGGGTGTGAGGTAAGTTGTCCTTAACAAACAAGCAGGTTTCCTTTTCCAAAGCACTATTTTACCTTTTGGTTAGCTAGATTGATCATCTGCTATTTAAATATTTTAAAAGAAAAGCAAACTTCAATTGTTAACAGCAGAAAACCACAACCACTGACTGATTAAAGCCTTTTTCTAACACACAAAAACCAAGACCACCCAATGGCAAGAGCAGAACTGATTAATCCTGCTAGGGATTCCCTACATCTCTTTGGCCCCCCCCACACAGACAGGAAGGATGATCTTCATGTATGAACTTCCCACAGACATGCTACTTATTTACTGACTTTTTATCTTTTACAAGATAAAGAGTAATACTAGACCAGTGCTGAATTATTGAAGAGTACTTTGAATCACCTGGAGCCAAGAATTAAGATATACATCAAATTTAGACCTTGCATCCATTCTGGTTTGAACTACTTTTGTTGGGTGTGATTAACATCACATAAACACAAACCTTCTTTTCTCCCCTACCCAAACCCAGGCATCACACAAGATCTCCCCAGTTCCTCATCACAGTGGTAACAACCACTAGAACATCAATTTCAGTAGAAGGCTCTAGCAAGATTTGGAGTACAGCCCATCACATCAGAGACAGCTACAGGTGGGATTTGTGCTCTCCAGACATCTTGGCTCAACCACCCACTCAGAAAAGAGATCGAGGTGCTTGCCAACTTGAAGACAACTCAGAAAAAGAATCTTCATGCAGTCTGGAGTATCTACTGATTTCGGGGGTCAGGTTTTTACAGTGGCTATACAAAGTAAGCTGAAAACAAACTACCTCTGGCCTTCTCCTCACCTCTGCGTGGTACCTTCACTGACCCGCCATCATTGTTATCAGTAACTCCTACACAATATGACACAGAGAGAAAAATAAAATGAGACACTTACCCTCCTTCAAAGATCTTGATCCGGACTGGCTCCCCTCTTTTGGTTACAAGAGCCTCTTCTTCTGATTTTCCTCTTTTATCCTCTTCCTTCTCAGCTCTAGTTATGTCTTTTCGACCTTCATTAGAAAGGAGCGAAGGCAAATGAACCTATCTCCCCAAAAGAGTAAAACAATCATTGATTACATACAACATCACTCTAAAAAAGACACAGACCAAACACTGCAGGCTGCCTCAGAAGGAGCCAGCATCCTGCTGCACATGTTGCTCCTGACAGCTAAGTGCAGTAATTAGGACCTCCTCTTAACAAACAGGGCCTCTGCTTTTGGATTTTGAGCCCTACTGGGTAGAATATAATTACAGTGACCACTTACAAGTTTTTAAATCACACCCTGCATATGGTGGCTCAATATTATCCAGCTCTTGCCAACTGGAAAACTGAGGCATAGAGAGAAAGAAGTGTCTTGGCTGGGTCACTCTGAGCATGTGGTAGAGCTATGGGACTCTGCTCCCAAATCCACTGCTCTCTCCTTGGATTATCCTCTCTCTGATATATACATCTACAAAGTTCAGCATCTGCAGAATTCATATATTTAACCTCAGCCTTTGGGTTTCCCCCACATGCCCACACATTCACACAAATTTGGACTTTATCCATCTAAACTTGATATAAATCACTTGACAGTCAAAGCTCTGGGGTGATTTCCTTTCACCCAAACCCTGCTGCCACGGGCACAGTGCAGAGAAAGCCACAAAACCAACGGGAGAAAATAATCCTCAACCTCCCCAGATGTTCCCATGGTGAAACTTGCTTTTTCACTGTTAAACTTGCCACCCCTTGCTTAGACCCAGGTTTAAGTCGTGCACTGACATCTCATCTAGTATGTTTAATGTTATTTGTTATCGTACGTGGACCTAAACATTAGAGCTGCCTCTTTAGCTATGTATGATGCATGGGGAGCTCCCCACACCTGGAATGAAACCCTGGGATGTAGCCCCCTACAACCTAACAGTACAAATAACAAGGGTCTCCAAAGCTCCAGAAGAGGACAGCAGATTGCCTTTCACCCAGGTTATTTTTTACACAAATTCATCTGCCCTACCTTAGACTCTTATCTTAAGGTGAGACGAATCACCCAAGAGGTGCCTCTTTGTCTCTCGTGGTTATCTGGGAAGCCAAGAGTGACTACCTCAGACTGAGACATGCAAAATGTAGTGGGCTGTAACCCAGCCTCCACAGAAGCATGCTGCTGGTGCAACCATCAGATCTGCAGCAGGAGGAGGGACAGACTCACTAAAAAGTAGCTCTGCAAAACTGAGGTCAAACATTTCCAATTTGCCCAGTAATTTCAGGAGCTCTGCTTAGAGCATTAAATGCACCCAGGACTACTCTCTGCCCTGGGCCAGCTCGCACAGATTAGCCCATGTCCACACCATTAGACTCATGTATCCTTCCTAGATGCTTCCTGGGAATGGTCTCTGTCCTGTCCTATCTCCTTAAATGTACCAGGGAATTTCTGGGGAGAGGGCCATCAGCCCAGGACAGAACTGTTCCAGGAACCATTTTAACAATTTAACAGCAAAAACGGTCTTGAGCTGGGGTCTCTGGGCATGGAGATGTCTGTGCTCAGAGGAAATCAGTGGCAGGAGGCACACCAAGCACCTTCAAAAATGAAACCTTGGGTGTTACCACTTCACCTCCTGATAGGAGCTACATGCTCATAACAGTGCCAGTGATAACCTTCCCAGTTGAGCTCCTTATTTCCTGAGGAATACAAAACAATTGACTTTCTAGATGTAGCATGAGGTTTATTTATTGTAACTTTTGAAAGCACAAAACATCGACAGAAGAAAGGCACCAGAGAGAGCCAAAATATTACAGTCACTACTATCCTCTTTTACAATCTTGTTTAACTTACAACGTGTGCCAGCCCGATACAGTGTGATTAGCCACCCCTACATGCACGCTGGAGCCTACAGTCACTTCAGAGTTGATCTGCTCAGTAAATCCCACTGGTAATTCAAAAACCAAGCCAAGTATGTAGACAGTATATACAGTACTAGTGCTTGCTGGGAGCTTGCTGCATGCATAATTGTACAAAACATTAGAGCTGTTTTACATTTTCTGTTTGTGTTGACTGACAACTTATTGTTACATAAAGAAGAAAGTACTTCAGGTAAATTGCTAGAGCAGAGTTAACTGAAGGCTGAACTTCCAACCTTTGATGGATGCTACTGCTACACAGCTCCTGTTAAACACATCTTCCTGAGTAACCAGCAGCACAACTTCCTAATCTCTGCCTGTCATATGTATTCTCAAAACTAAACCGAGGATTTCACTCCCACTGATCATCTACCAAAAAATTGTTTCTCTACTTGGCATTATGTCAATTTATGTCCATTGAAATTAACATAATTTCTGCCAACCATGCTCCTTTAAGCAGTAGGTATTAATATTAGATTTAGGCTACACTGTTTTCTAGGTGAATTTGGCAGGACAAAGTCTTCCTTTTGCAGATTGTACCATGAAAATCTTAACTTTCACCACCAGTCAGATTATAGGGTTTGGCTTAAAATGTTTTTTAGTCTTTTGAGAAATGCATGCAGTGAACTATGTACTTTGATGACTAAGGGCTGAACCATTCCTGTCTAGATCTTAACCTTTAACATGAGGGTTCAGGGGTCTCTTATTTCAAAAACACACCCTTGGTGTGCATTGTAGCACCATGTCAAAGAGCAAAGCTCAGGGAAGCACAGGCACTTCTATTATAGAATGAAATCAAGGATGGTATAAAACCATTCAGATAAAATCCTTTCAAAAAAGTGCACAAATATTAAGTGCATAAATATCAAACATTACTGTGATTATTGTACTGCACAGGTAATTATCTGCCCTTGTGTCCCTAGAAATCCTGTCTTTTGGATTTCTGCAGAAGAATGATGGAAATGCTGAATAGAAATAAAGATTTATTGAATCAATAGTGACAGTACTGTGTATTTTAAGACATATTTATAAGCAGCAGCTGCAGCAGCAATTGTGATAAATTTAATATTCAGAGTTCATTTCATGATACAGAAATAAAATGAATAATCCATCAATATAAATTGACTCGAGATGAATATCAAATTGCAAAATCTTTAGAGCAATTCTGTTCACTAATCTACATGACCATGGTCTGGATTAAAGGGATCTATATGGCTCAGCATTAACCAAGAGGGGAAAATTCTGACCTCAAAATGAAATAACACTAGGCAGGTCCCACGAGTGTGGTGAAGACTTCTGTGCCCTTAGGGCCAATCCCTTTGGAGAGCTCTGCCCCTTTGCCTTGCTCCCCTTAGCTCTAATGACCAAGTATAAAATAACCTTAGATATCTGAGAAAACAGGTGGATAGCCAAGGACATGAACTAAACGGACCAAACGACATGGGTGTTTTAACAAGACTCCATGTCTAGCCTCCTGAGGCACTTTTTATAAAAGTCACTTCATGCCTTTACACCTCTTTGGGGGCCTAAATACACTTGCAAATCTCCCTCTAATATTTGTAATACTTCAAAGCATGCCTCTCCATGTTCATTAATGTGAGATCAGTAGATGCACAACCAGACAGAATCCCGTCTCCCCAAGGTAATCCTTCTTCATTTACAACATGCAAAATGTAGGGAATTATAACAGCATTTATATAGATATTTATTTAAAAAGTTGTAAAGCTATTTGAAATATCAAGACAAATGCAAATCAAGTCTAATCCTTTGTGCTTGAGCAGTGGCAGTTCATGTTGTGGTGGTGATTCCTACGTGCTCTTTTGATTACAAGGCAAGTAGAAACTGGAGAACAGAAATACGGCACGTTGCCTTGGAGCAGGCTTGCCTTTCTTTTTCTTTTATTTTATTACAGTGGGTTTTAGCTTCTTCATTCTAAAAGTTTCACTGAGAACAACTGCTTACCCAACTGAGACAGGGATGAATAAACTCCTATTAAACTAAGAACAGCAATTCCCCATCCCTCGTCCCCCTCTTCCCACGTATCCAAATGGATGAGGAGAAATATATAGGATTGCATTACCTCTGTCATTTTGGGCTTCCTGGAGCTGGACGGGACAAGCCTGCCTGCCTCTGGACGTGGAGCAGTAGCCATGGTGTAGGTTTCCTTGCTCACCTTCTGCTTGGACCTCAGGAGGGACAGGGCTGCTTTAGTGGATATCCCTGGCAGGTTGGGATTATACAAGCTGACACACCAGCTGGCGTACACCGAAGACCGTCGATCAACTTGCTGGATATGGTTTGGCTTTATGTAGTTTAAATAGCACCAACTGACATTAGTGGTTGTGTGGAGACTGGGGAACTGAAGTACCTTCTTCGTATCTGTACCTTCTCGAGACTTCACTGCACTAGGAGTGACCTCAGACTGAGGCGCAGGGCTTGGAGAGTTTGGTGGAGACTGCTCCACCAGTTCTTTGGAGTCTTCTTTCTTCACGGGTTGCAAAGGTGCCTTGCTGAGGAACTGCTTGCCAGCTGGCTGCTTACACTCATCCAGGGCCTCAAAACTTGGAGAGCCTGAATGGGACACAGCTTGCTGCAAAGTACTTGGGATTTCCTTTGGCTCTGACTGTTCTAAGGACAAACTGGGTGATGTTTCCACCTCGACCCTGCCTTGGCTTTCTTCAAGAAAGTGAGATTTATCCTGCTTTTTCCCTTCTTCTATTGCACTGGGTGGCTTCACCACTTCCAGCTTCTCTTCTGCTTCCGAAACTTCCTCCTCTTTCACTCTCTTCTGCTGTTGTGTTTCCATTGTCAGCTCCAAACTACCAGCTGGAGAGAGCATCCTTTTGCTTCCACTGACTGTTGATGGGCCTCCTTCCAGTCCAAGGACGCTTTCTGATGGGGAGGTGAGTGGCATATAGCCTTTCCGTTCTGGTAAGGGTAAGGGCACTCTCAGATACGGGCTCTGGAAAATGCTTCTTTGATCCTCTGTGATCATCTGTGCCAGATCAAAGCCTAGTCCATGAACATCAGCACTACAGACCAGGGTACCTTTGGGTTGGTGATCATCAAATTTTGGGAGAACAATAGAAGAGGAACTGCACTGGGATTGAGTGACCAGAATCTGGGACAGCGTCGTGTACATCGCGCTCCCATAGGACGGCATGTTTGTCTGTATGCGAACAGGGACAACAAGTGACACCACTGGGTCTGACCGTGTAGGAACAACCAGCTGAGATGCAGATATGGACACTGAAGGACTTGTTGTGCGGGTCAAAGGATGCAACCTACTGTCCGAGCCGTATTCTGTGCACGGGGAAAGACTGGAGGTTCCTGCTGCTGGGAATAAACTGGATTTGATCTGCGGTAAATGTCCACCAGCTTCACCTGGCAACTGGAGAGCAAACTGAGACTGGAGAGGCAGAAAAAAGGCAGAAGGGATTGGTGAGGAGCCAGGGTAATGCACGGGCAGGAATGACGGATGCTGCCTGAAGGGCACCTCGGCAGGGTGAGACATTAGAGGAGGAGCAATATGAAGTGGGCCTGGGTGGATGAGGGTTTGTGGGAGAGGCAGTGGAGGGCTCTGGAATATGGAAGGAGGAATCTGAGGCATGGTGAACTGAGCAGAGAGGATGTCAGACATGGTGTGTGCGGTGAAGAGCTCTGCTGACTGCCCTGGCTGTGGCAGAAGATGCTGGTAGGGAAAGATAGAAACCTGTGGGGGCATGAACTGCTTCTCATGCAGCGTCAGCTGTGGTATGGGATGATGAAACACTTGCAGAGCTTCTGTGTAGGGCTGGGTGTATGCTGGTGGGGGGCTGTCTTTTGGCTGACTCTTCTCAACTGGATAAGTACCATGAGAAGGCAAAGGGGATGAAGATGTTGGCTGATGGGGCAAACTTGTCGAAGGAGATTTACTTGAAGAAGGAGCTGGATCTTCTGCCTCTGGCCGGCCTGTTGGGGCTGTGTCTGGCTCATGCTCTGGGTGTCTCGTGAGGGACGCTTGCCTAACTAGAAAGCATTTCCTCCTCTCCTGTGGAGCTGAGGTGGCTGAGGGGCCGGGGGTGGAGGCAGGAGTGGACGACAAGCTCCCATAGTCAAATGATTTACTGCGGGTCTCTGACATCTGGGATGGATGGGACACGTTTGGTGTCTGCTCTGAAGCAGATCTCCGCATTTCCCTGGAATGGTGATGGTGGCTTGGTACCATCAACATATGTGAGCCAACACCAGAAGGCTTGGGGTGGGATTCTGATGGCTGGCTGGTTGACTCTGACTTGCTGTGATCTTCACGATCAAATGAGACAGAGTGACTGGAGCTGTGGGATATGCTGCTTTCCTGACTCGGGCTTCGAGTGAGAGAGACTGATTCAAAACTGGACTCTCCAGAGGACTGACCCATTTCTGCCAGTCGCAGCCTCTTCTTTTTTGGTGGGAGTTTCTCTGCAGGGAGCTGAGAGAGAGTCTGGCTCCTCTGTGGCCACTGAAATTCCTCTGTTTTCTCTGGCTCTTTTGGAGGCGGCTCTGGCTCCGTTTCTGGTCTGTCAGGCTCTTCTGTGACCAGAATCTCTGGGACCTGAATGTTGGGCTGGCGCACCAGCTTGGGCTGCAGGGAGTGAGGTGGTCGGCTGTGCTGGGGTGTCTGCTGAGACGGGTACTGTGATGAGGGTTTGTCTTCTCCTTCCAAGCTGCTCGCCTGCTCGACAGAGTCAGACTTCTCAAAGGAGCTCGTATGCTGGATGACAGAGATCTCTTTTGAGGTTGTTCTTCTCTCTTTGCCCTCCGTACTTGAAGCCGGTTTGGTATTCCTGGAATGAAAGCTGGCACTGACATCAGAAGGTGTGGATTTACCTGGATCTGCTGGTGACTTAATGGATTCACGGGTTAGGTTTAAAGCAACATCAGATGATGCAGGGTTTGCAAACTGGGTCCCTGGCCCGGTGCTGGAGGAGGGAGTGTCAGACAACTCGAAAGCTGGAGGCTCCTCATCATCACCAAGACTCTTCTCTTTTCGTCTTTTTCGGAGCGGGGTGAGCTCCAAGCTGCTCCCCAGCTTGTAATGCATCATCTGGGGCCACGTGTCTGGATCCACAACACTTTTCTCAGTCTCTGAAGAGGTATGGGAAGTGGAAGAACGAGGCTTTGAGAGCTGCAGTTCTGAGCAGTAATATTTCTTATGGGCTTCATAATTGTCCCTTTTCTTATACCGAGCACCACATACGTTACACTCGTACATGAACCCTTTAACTTTCGGGCCCTTCCGTGACTTTTTGGTAAGATCGCTTTCCTTGGTTTCAGGCTCCTCGGGAGGTTTGGAAACAGTTTCTTTGTTTGCAGAGCTAACCTCCTCTGAGACATATTCTACTCCCAAAGGTAGCTCAATAGCTGGTTGTCGTTTTAGCATTCGAGGATGGGAAGAAAACGCTTGACTGCGGCTTAAGACTTCAGGCTCCATGATGTGATCATCAAATGAATAGCTACCTCTAAAGGTATGTGGAGAGCTTATAGTGCATGCAGCAGAAGGCATTGAGTGGCTTCTTAGGAGAGGCACTGTCTCTGTGGCACTGTGGGATTGCTGAAGTGACAACAGTGATTGTTCGGGCTTAATTTTTTCGCTGTGGGATGTCAACACTTTCGAGGCATCCAACTGGCTACTGGAACCAGACTTGATATCAAACTGAAATGGTTCTCTGTATACACCAGACTTTGGAGATTCAATGCTGCTACGCCTAGATAAAGAGCTTCTTCTTGGCTTAACGCTATCTATTTCACTGGTATCTACAACAGCTTCATTAATTGTAATTAGCTTAGTGATGTGTTCAATAACCTGTGTTCGAGGCACAGATAATGGTACCATACTAGGTTTCTCTTCGGTAGACAGGTGTGGAAACCCCTGGGTTGTGTTTGCAGTTAACGCTGCAGTCCTTTGCCCAATTCTACCACATTTCCCAAAAATAATTTCTGCATAAGATTTTGCATTCGTATTTGGTGGGCTGATCTGCTGCTCTGCACTTTCTGATCTGGAGAAGTAGCCTGACTCGGTACTCCCCTTGCTCCCAGGGCTCAGGAAAGCTTGTTCATCTATGATCTTCTTCCTTTCACTTAAGCGGAGTGCAAGCTTCTGCTTTATAGTGTGGGTATCTTCAGGCTTGTGGCTCAGAGCATGGTCTGATGATGGCTCTGCAAACTGGGTGTTGTCCTCAAGAGACTGAGACATACTGGAATGAGACAACGAACACCGGTCATGGCTGGAGCCTTGGCTGCCTCCACTCAGTAAACTACTGGACAGCAGGGTGTGCTTCCGCCTCGGGGACAGCTCTACTGAATGGCCCGACATCCCGCCCGTCTCCTCCTCCGAATCTGTGCTTTCTCCTTCTGTTGGCTCTTCAAAGTCCTCCCCACCAATCCGTTCCATTTCCAAGCTCGATGGATACATCTCAGCTCCAATCCCTGAGGCCAGCCCAGCTTTTATTCGATGAGCATGAGATTTCCTATGTTTATACAAATTGCTCTTAGTCTTAAAAGAAAAGCCACATGGAATGCAAGGGTACGGCCTCTCACCCGTGTGTGACCTGATGTGTTTTTGGAGCACACTTGGTTTCGCACAAGGCCTGCTGCAGTACTGGCAAATGTATTTTCCTGGCTTCTGAGGTTTCTTTTCCTTCTTGTGCACTTCCTCAGCTTGTTTTAAGGAAACCTGTGAAGGGCGAGGGATATAGACCTTTTGAACAGACGGCATGTCCTCTCCAGGAATGATCGGTGAATGGGAAGGTAAGAGCTGGCTGTGGTGAGAGTGAAGCCCGGGTGATGAAAAGGAGCCAGAGGGACCTGGTCTTACTGGATCAACTAGCTGCCATGTGGGACCTTCAAGGACATGCTCTGGTTTCCCAGGAGACATAAATGCTGGTGACAGTGCGTGCTGCTGAAGCTGTGAAACGTGGGGAGGATGTTCAAAAGAGGAAGGCTTAGTTTGCTTCTGATGTCCAGTCTTCTCCTGAGACTCCTCTCTTGGAATCGGCAAAGAACCAGAAAAGTGCTGCTGTGATACGATATCTCGGAGAGGGGTTCCTTGTGAAGAAGCAGAGCTGCCCTGGTATGTAGCTGCAGATGAAATACTGGCTTGGAAAGCCTCTCCTTTGGGAAGCCTCTTTCTTGGACTTTCCTCAGCCTTTTTTGTGCTCTTCTGGCTTTGTTCAGGATCCATGACCTTAAAAGGGTCTTTGAATGCTATTTCGGGAAGGTTTTGGCAGGCTTCATTTACGAATAATAAAGATCTCTTCTGTAGATTCCCTGTTTTGCCTGCATTTGCTACGAAGCTGGAGCCGCCAGGAGATGGTCGTTGATTTAAGATTTTACTAAAGTGTCACTAGTTGCTATTTGATTAAAAAAAAAGTTTCAAGGTCAATAAAGTTCACATTGGTAACACATGACAAACTACTTCAAAGAGAGAAAACTTTCCAAAACTTTTAGTCCAAATATTTTCCTTGTGAACTTGGTTAAGGCTTTAAACCTTGCCATTTTATTTCAGTTGACAGTGGCAAGCCTTCAAAGTCAAGATGCAACCCACAATGTGTCTCTTGTTTGTTATGCAAACCTTTGAAAACTTGAGACTTTAGTGCTCATCTCATAATGATCTTTTTTTCCTGTGCAAGGAAAACAACACTGAACGGTGTATGTCCCCCCGTGTCTTCCTTCTGTTCCACTTTTGAGTTCAAAAGCCTTGGAAAAGTATTTCCCACATTTCTGTAATTACATCCAAAAGAAAACAAACAGAAAAAAATTACTTTAGCATTTGTATCTCAGTAATTAAATGCTCCTACTTCTATAGAGCATAACAATAAATATTGTGCACAAAGGAAATTCAGAGTAACTGACTGAATGTCTGCCTTTCAGGAGATGTTACTTTTAATGGCAATCTAAACATACATTTTACCAAGTCAAACGGCAGGGACTCATGCTCAGTTTAAGGCACACATAACCTGGCTCTGGTGTAGTAACCAAAGCCAGTAACGTGAAACACAGTTTTGAAAAATGTATTAAAATGGTTTAAAACTCGAATTCTTCTTAATCTCCTGCAAACATTTATGGTTTTACAATTTTTATAATTGTATTTCTTTTCTAAAAAGACTAGACAGTAAAGCTGACTAAATACAAAGCACTGCCTAGTGTAGCACATGTACTCCCTGACACATGAAAAGCAAATCTTTTCTGCATAAAATCCACTCTTAAGCTTGCAAGGATCTTCAGTGTCATTTATAACAATAGCAGGTAAAGAGAAAGCACACACGCTCTTGGACTGAAATGTTGCCTCTTTAATTTCCTGCCTTTTGCTACCAAACAATGGCACAAATCCAACTTCTATAGCATGCACATATTTCATACAGGCAGGATGTTGAAATTGGCTGTAAAAGGGAACTCTTCTGACAATGAATTTGCATGGGAGACTCTATTCAACCTACCACTCTTGTCAGCAAATACAGCTATTAATGAGACACTCGGGGAGGAAATTCTCTGATCCCACTGAAATAAGACAGCATCACCAAGAGATGGAAGAGAAAATGGGTGGGTTACTCCTAAGGAAAATAAGGATGGTGCTTTTTGAGGGCAGCAAATGGATGCATGTAATTTACAAGGAGAAAAGGAGTATCTTCCTTCTTCATGAAGCTGTTGTCTGCCTTAGGGTGCAGTGTCTTGCTCTGACAGAATGGTTTAATGATGGGAAATTGCTCCAAGCCCTGCTGCTTTGATCCTGCCCCATGCAGGGGGAGGGTGCGTGGCTGTGCCTGAGGTGGATTTTTGGCAAAGCAGGGAAGCACAGGGGGGACTGAGATTTTAGCTGCACAATGGCCCAATCTTATCTTGAGAAGCAACAGTGAAGAGCCAGCAGAAGAGGTTTGTTGTGTTCAACATGAAGTCCTCCAAGGATTACCCACTACTTATTCATTCCTACAACTCTGTGGACACTCCACATGCAATAGAAAAGAGAGAGATGAAGTATAAGGTAACTTAGTTTAATTTAGCAGAGTCTGAAGTTAAGATAACACGCCGGGACGCATCATGACCAACTAGACTTCACAAATATGGTTAAGAACTGGCTATTCTTTGGACAGGATTGATTTCACCTAACCTTAGCTAGCCAAAAGTCAGGGTTCAAGTCCTTAGACACAACTCCCTGTACTATCACTGAGAGGCAGGTGCCAATGAGGGGGGTAATACATCCCACATTAAGGTCTCAGTTCAGTGAGATTTATTGCCTTGAGTTGTCATCTCTTATTGGATTAGTGGCTTACTTGCCCAGCTGTGACACCCACATCTTAGGTACACGTACAGAAAATCAGTCCTACCCTTAAACTTCACCTTCCTTTTCCCCAAATAGAAGTTCTGCTCCGCTTCAGCATGACCTTCACACCTTCCCAGGACCTGCAGAGCCCCAGCTTGCTAAGAGTGGTGCCTCACATTTATGGGCTCCTTGCTATGAGGAGCAGTTAATGACATTTTGATACCCCTTTTTAGAGATCGCCGGCTCCTCAATGGCAACTAACAGCCACAGGGATCTGCACTAGACTTAGAGCACTGTACTGACAGCACAGGACTTACTCCAGATCAAAGACATGCATGGACCCAATTTATCATGTTGATTTTTGCCCAAGGTGCTGTCCTTTGCCCCACTCATGGCATATAGAGCATATTAACTTGGTAGAAGTGGATTTAACAGAGACATTTTTGCAAAGTGAACCATGCCTCGCACAAGCTCAAACACTCACATTTAAGAACTGCCAACTCAAGAATGCCTGAAAAACATCTTCCACTAGACCAGGTTTCTCCAAGCCACATCCAACCTGGCCTTGAAAACTTCCAGGGAGGCGGTATCCACAGCCTCTCCTAGCTGGATGCAGTTACTCCAGATTGATACCACTCCAAGCAAAATTCAACAGTGCAAAATAAAGTGGCAGAACAAACAAAACCTCCCCAGCTAAAAACTGTAGAAGGATTTGTCCCTTATGAATTTAGAGGCATGGTAGAGGAAGGGAATGAGAGCTTCCCAAAAGCTGGAGGCAGATGCTGAACAGTGCTCTGCCCAGCTCAGACACAACCTAGAGTTGCTAAGGAGCATGTCACTGCATCCCTGATGCATCCCTCTAGCTGGCAGAGATGTGGAGCTGCTGTGGATCACCCCTTCACAGAGCCCCTCTGCACCCAGACAGCTTCCTGCTGGAAATGCCACGGGACTAATGTGGGTTGGCAAACCCACTCTTTTTTTCTTCTTCATTTTCCTTCCAGTTTCTATTCACTTTAGCTCAGCCAAAACCCCTCTTCAGACTTCAGCCTTTGCATTTTCCTTACGCTTTCCCAATTCTCCCAGTTTTTCTCAGAAAAGGCAGAACTTTTGCTTTTACTTTCATCTCCTCCTCCTCATGACCCAAGTAGCTTCTTCCCTCTGTCATGTGTTATGTTTCTACTATTTTTACTTATCACTTTCACTTGGCATCTGTCCTGCACCACAACAGCAGGGAGCACGCAGCAAGGCCGTGAATGGCACTGGCACAATACCAGCTCATCCTGGAGAAAAAAGTCACAGGGATTTTATGGCACATGGTTTCCAGCTGCTAATATTGCATGTCCAAATCCAAAGTACAGGTACTAAAATGGGATATTCCAGCTATTATTTCTATTCAAACATAATTTCTTAGGGTTTTACTTGAAGTGCAACGGAGCGGACATGAACAGAAATGACTGTTTCAGTCGCAGCGATGGACACAAAGACTGCCACCCTGATGAAAGAAATCCATGACAAAATTCCTTTTGATTTTAATGGGACCAGAATTTTACCCTGAAGTCTGAGATAAAATGCTTACAAATGTTTTTTTAGAAAGTTACAGTTGTTGGCATTTTGAATTACCTTATTACGGGTGGAATGAATTCCTCTAAGGAGGCCCAGTCTCTCCCACAGTCCCTCCCAGTCCTAAGGCTCATCTTAGACCTCCTAAATGGTTTGAAGAAGAGCCAACCAGTGTCAAGCCTTATGCTGGTCCTTCTGTGCCTGAGACTATCACCACATATATGCAGCCATGCACCCAAACAACCTATTCACATTGGATTTGGGATTGAGACTCCCCATAAGTGAGAAGAGATGATGCAGGCTGCACCTGACACCTGAGCTCCAGGTGGGAATATCACTGAAAAAACACTTGAAAGCATCAGGACTTTGTCTACATTGTGGTTGGCCTCCAGAATTCCTTTCAAGTGACATGTGGAAAAGTGCAGTGCTTGGCTTTCAGTCACTTGCCTTTTGCTTCCAGGACACTGAAATTATCTCAATCCTTAAAACTCTGTTGGTGGCAAAACACTGCTGTTTGCAGTACTCAAGCAGATGGATTTTCTCTGCTGTTTGGTCCTTTCCCAGCCAGGTTGAGACCCAGTGTGGTTAGTGGGAAGCTATTACAACTCTGCCTTTTCTGTACTATTCCAACCGTAACAGCATTTTCTTCTATACACCAAATTTCAGTCCATTTTCAAGGATGCCAGGCTTATGTGAGAATGCCTGGTGTGCTACTGGAAAATCCACCTGTTTATTCTTCATGGTAACTTTTAAGCTGCTTGGCCAATTTTAACCAAACTTAATGAATGACCAATATATTTGATGTATGTTAAATGTATTTTAAAATCTTACAAGTTTTGTGAAAGTGAGTGAACCAGGCAAAGCACAGGTTCCTATTTCTGCTCTGCTGAGGGACAGGTATATTTTCTTTCTTGCTGATGGCCACTAAAATGTCCTGGCTACAGAAAAGCCACATTCAGCATTTACCCCTTTTTAATCTATAGATGAATCAATCTGGAGAGACACATCTGTGGGAAAGCAGATCCCTTTTTTCAGTAGCTCAGGCTTTTCTTCTTTTCTGACAAAAAATCTGCAAATCCACAGTTTATAGAAAGCAGATGATGATGAGCAAGCACAGGGTGGTGGTGGGACCTTCTCCTACCTGGAGGTCATGGTCTTTGCAGCTAGATCCCAACTGTAGCTTTGAACAAAAGGGCAGGTGCCACCTTAGACATTCAAAGTGATTTATGGCTGAGAGGGATTTTCAGTGCAAACAGTGGGCAGTACATCTCCTCTCATTACCTCTTGTAACTGCCTCAGAAATGTCAAATGGCACTGGGAGGACTGGCCAGGCAAAAGTTTCTCCAATAGGTTGAAGAAAAAGCAAAGTAAACCAGTCAAACAAAGAAGCAAGACCAGTTCCCAGGTTGAGTCCACTGCAAAGGGCAATGCAGACATCCAGGAGAAGTCACTAGGGAAAAAAATGAGATTACTTACAGTGGATTGGGCAGTCTGTAATTTTGATGGTGTCTCTCTTTTGTCTGCCCAGGGTTTAATTCAGTCTATAAAAGAAACTGCATGTTGGAACTGTAGTGTGTGTACACTGATCTGCCTCCTCAGCAGTGAGCACAGGGGCCCTACAGCAGGTGCCCTGATGGAGAGGATTGCTTGGTAACCAAAACAGTACACAAACTCAGTCCCAACAGCTGAAGAAGCCCTTGGTGACTGCATTCACCTTCTTCAGCACATTTACCCTGATGGTGATGTGCATGTTAGTAGAAAATAAATGGCCATGGAGTATTCCTCCTCCTAGATGAGGCTGCAAGGGAAACCATGGCCTGGCTGGTGTCCACCATGGGCAGATGTGGAGCAGAGGAAACAAAAGGGGCAGACACTCAGGGCAAGGTTTATTCTTTCTCAGTGGCAGCTGATTGTTAGAAAACAAATATATTTTAAAAAAAAAAAAAAAAGGTGGTGTTTTTTTTAGGAAGCAGCAGCTTTTTTTTTTTTTTAAAGCTACAAACTCAGGCATCTACCAACACGGTTCAAGCATTTGAGTCTTAAACCAACTTCACATGTACAACATCTACTGAGTTGCTGAGGGAAGAAGGCAATCCAATGCTAAACCCAAGTGACTTGGGTTCAGTTCCCACTTCAGTTACACATTTCCTGTGTGAAACTGGGCAAGTCATACCATCTACAGTCTGTGCTAGTCTCCATTTCTAAAACGGGGATGCTTCCTTATTTCACAGATGTGTTGTGAGTCACCCATTAATGTCTGTGAGGCCCTCGGTTACAACAGGAGGGGAGAGACCCACAGAGATAAACAGGGATCCATACAACTAGAAACAGCCAGGAAGACATCCAGGAGAATTCCTCTGCTCCTTAAAAAGTCTAGGATTGAATGTTGTGGGTATTAATTTTTGCTTATAACCCACATGGTTTCAGTAAGTTCCCTTCTCACCCTTCCAGGCAGCTGAGGGCATCAGTACCTGCCCTAGAAGGAAAGTGGACAAAAAAAGCAACTCTACATTTTGCCAGCAAGGCACATGCAAAGGGTTAATGTATCTTCATAGCTTAAAACAGTTTTTTCAGAAAAACATTTGAGTCAGGACAGAGTAATTATTGCAAAATCTGCATATTTTAGAGCTAAATATTCCGGGAAATATCACCACTGAAACTAGAAGAAAAAAAAAACCCAACAAGCCCTGTTCAGTGTGCTTACTATCAGCACCAGAGCTGGAGATGGAGCAAGGCTCTCTGCACCCTCCAGGTATGGTGAAGAGCATCTGAGAGCTCCCTTCCTCCCACTCACACTCCCATAATGCAGAAGACACGGCAGTTTCATCCTACCTTGGAGGCCAATGCTCAACCATGACCCATCCAAGGCAAACCCTTGGTCCAGTTTTACAGCAGACCCAGCTCTTACACACAACCTCATGCATCCTGTCTGGATGACCTCCTGGCTGCTCCATTCCCCCGTAGTCAAACACTTGCTTGGGAGCAGGAGACTTCAATAATATAATTTCCATCATTAAGAGCAACTGGGATTTGAAGTCAGGCTTCTGCAGAGAGGCAGGGCATGCCAGGATACCACTCATCTTCTAAAGAGTTTGTTGAGGTGGTTTTTTTACATTCATAATGAACCTAGTCCTGTTAACTTGCAAACAAAACTCAAGAAAACCAAATTCTCTCACAATGGTTAAGATGACCCTCAAGAACCATTCAACACTTGTGACTGTGAAGAGGGGTTATGTGCATCACTGTCCCATCTCCACCAGAGGACTGTAAAAATCTCTGCTGCTTTCACTTCTCACATGCTTACTGGTGCAAGAAAGTCACCAGTAAACTAATATTTTGAAACTACTGCTGCATAATGATTCTTTCAAAATCCATCTGAATTGAAAACTCCAGACATGCCAAACCAAGAGTGAGAAGCCAGCTCTTGGCAAGATGGTGATTCCTTCCAAGGTAATGTCTTGTATACAACTAAAGCAGTAATTGCCTTTCCCCAAGAATATGTTTCCCCTTGCTGAGATTTATGGTTAAACTTGTGTATTGAGAAACCTTCCAAACCTTCCAATGTTTCTACATAGTTTCAAACCACAGAAGTGGAAAAATAGAAAGGGACAACTACAGTTCAGATGGAGTTTAAGATTTCTGCTCAGTCTCATAATGATGGGGTGAATCAGTGAGGAATGAGGTTTTAGTCAATACCACAGCCTGGTCTCATGGCCAGCAAGTTTGTAGAGATCAGCTGAAAATGGTTTCCCTTGACCCCCCCTTGACTTGCTGATGAACCTCTCCTTGGAGGCTGTCTTGCCTTCCCTCCAAGGATGCCCATGGACATGCTGGACAATCCAGTCTTGCTGAGCAGGAATCACTGCCCACTGGCTGCTCGTGTCTCCATTACCCTTGTGCAAAACCCAAATGGTCTCTGGACAGTGGAGGCATCATACAAAACCCAGGCAAGTGTAGGGAGCATCCCAGATTATTTTGCTGTGTGAGAAGCAGAATCTTGCTTCAAGACAAAGCTTGCTCATCTTCAGACAGCACACACAAATCCTCAACACTGAGCTCATAGAATCATAGATTAACAGAGTGGTTTGGGTTGGAAGGGACCTTAAAGATCATCCAGTTCCAACCCCCCTGCATGGGCAGGGACACCTCCCACTAGACCATGTTGCTCAG
This sequence comes from Hemiprocne comata, assembly GCA_020745705.1. Taxonomy (NCBI): domain Eukaryota; kingdom Metazoa; phylum Chordata; class Aves; order Apodiformes; family Apodidae; genus Hemiprocne; species Hemiprocne comata. The sequence continues at coordinate 6,325,119 of CM036607.1, read as the reverse complement.
CACCCCATCCAACCTGCCCTTCAACACTTCCAGGGATGGGGCAGCCACAACTTCCCTGGGCAACCTGGCCCAGTGTCTCACCACCCTCACACTCCAGAATTTCCTTCCAATATCTAACCTCAATCTCCCCTCTTCCAGTTTTGATCCATTCCCCCTTGTCCTCTCACTACAAGCCCTTGTAAAAAGTCCCTCCCCAGCTTTCCCATAGACCCCCCTCAGGCACTGGAAGGCCACTATAAGGTCCTCCCAGAATCTTCTCTTCTCCAGGCTAAACACCCCCACCTCTCTCAGCCTGTCCTCATAGGAGAGGTGATCCACCCTTTGGATCATCTTCGTGGCCCCTCTCTGGACTTTCTTCATGAGCTCCATGTCTTTTGCTGGGGACTCCAGAATTGGACACAGTGCTCCAGATGGGGCCTTATGAGATGGAGAGAGATCCTTCCATGTCACTGGCCCTCAGGGTGAGAAAACTGATCTTGGGTCCTCCTTTTTAGGGGTGTAAGAGTAGCCTCAGTTGCTCCAAAGTTGGAGGGTGGAGGTTTCTATCTGCAGCTAGTCAGTGCCCTGCCTCTCCTGCCCTGAGGAACTGACTCCTCTCACTGTCTGGTGAACTCCAGGGTTGGGATGGAGCAGAAGGAAGTGGACTATGGGAAGTAACGGGAAGTCAGAGAGAAGTCAATGGAGGTCAGGCTGCCAAAATGTTTAGAAACAGGTAACAGGCCAACTTCCAGACATCATGCTCCCTGCTGCCTCATAGCATGGGGCTCCAGTCTGAAGAGCCCTGCAAGCAGCTGCCAGGCCAAGGGAGGGTCCCAGCCAGACCCACTGCACCCTTGCAGACCGGTTGATCTGCAACCCTGTGGCACGTCAGACAGCACAGGTCGTGAAGTTGCTGTTTTGCATGCAGAGGAGTCTGGGCTCACTGCACACATCTTGTCAAGCCCCATGCAAATACACACCAGACCCAGAATGCAGCTGCACTGCAGGCAAACTGCAGCATCTGTATTTGAGGAGCAGAATTAATGTTGCAGCAACACAGCAGTGATTTCAGCAGCCAATGAAAAAAAAAAAAGAAAAATGGACCCCACATCAACTAGCAAAATGGACACAAGTTCATCCCAGCACTTTTCATATTTCATTTTACCCTGCAACGATGCACAGCATGTCCCAGGTCCTGGCTCCTGCTCCCACATCTGGACTGTGCTGTCCGTGAGGGACCAGACTTGGAAACTCTTCTCTCATTGACTTCAGGAGAACAATGAATGGAGTTAGGGGCTGCCCAGCAGGCAAGCCTTTAGCTACATAAATGAGGTGGTCAGTTAATCACTCTGTAACACAGAGCAGTCCAGTACTGAATGGCAGAGAAGAGGCAGTGGCAGCAAGGAAGTCATGCCTGTGTGCAGTAATGAGATTAATTCCCATTCCTTGCCAAGTGTTCTCCAGTGTTTTATACACACAGGTTTTACCACCCCTGATTTAGACCCCAAGCCAGACTGCATCATTCCTATACAGCTTTTCTTCATAAGGACACAGAGAAAGCTCTGCAAAAAGGTTGCAACTGTGTTCCTTACAGACTGGAGCTAGAAATAACTCATTTAGCCTTCCACAGCTCCCTACAGCCTGCAGAACACCAGGCACCAGCCTGCATGTCCCAGCTTCTTGCATGATGCTCACCAGCTGAATTAATAAGATTTCCCTTCTAGTTTATTTTGCACGTTATGGGCTTCCTGAGAGTAGTAGTTCCCTCAGGCTTTATTAAAGAAAAAAAATTATGAAGGAAAAATAAAAAAAGAAACAATTGTAATGGGCTTATTAGCTGTGCTGTTTAACTCTGGTTTTCTGACAGTTGGTTACTGCAGGACTTGAAGCCATTTCACAATAAGGAAAATAAGGAATTTTGGTGTCTTTCATACACATAAGAAGAGAGGGTTGTTTGTGGCTGACTGCAGAAGTGACCAGAAATGAAGGACCAGCAGAGTGTTGGGCCAGTGACCAAGTGTGAGCATGGGCTGTGCACCATCCTGCCCCATGAAGAACTCATCCTCTGCCATGGTCCAGACACATTTGCCCTAAGGATGTACCTGCAGGACACAGAGGGGCCAGTGATGTTGCCTGCAGGGCACTGCAAGATTGTAGGACTGAACAAAACCAAGGGAGGAATTTGAACACAATGAAAACAATAAAAAAACCCTTTATAATTCAAATTCCATCTCTGCTCCTTGATAATTTTGCTCTTTGAGCTATTACACAAACTGCTTTTTGTCTGATTAACAATAAAGCAGAAGCAATTAAGCAAAATGCAATAAAACTGAAGCAAAAAAAATTAAAACAGACTCCAAGATTATTGTACAACCTCACTAAAATGACAAAGTGATCTTTCATGTTGACATCAAAAAAACCTTCCAGTTTGCTTTGAATACAGAAGGAAGGAGAAGAAATGCTACAAAAAGCATCTCTATACAAATAACATCTCTTACTGGGAGTGGAGATCACTGGTGGCTGGGAGCTGCATTATTGTTCATCCCTGTGCAGAAGTGCAGCCCTAGCCCAGACTGAGGCTCATCATCTTCACACAGGCACAGCAAAATGGGGCACTCAAGCATTGGTTTTGGTTTGATGTCCTTCCAATGCTATCACAGACACCCAGACTGGTGCCCTTTTCTCCAATGAGCTAAATGTTTTTCCTGAATAATTCAGTCCTGCAAGCTTACATAGGAGTTCCAGTTTCCTGCCCTTCAGATACACCTTAGGTCTGAAAAACTTAGTGTTCCTCAAGCAACATGTCCTTCAGTTGGTGGAACTGGGCAGCAAGCAGTGCCTTGGAAGTGCCTGCAAGGTGAGCAGCTCAGAGGTGGCCACCAGGAACCCTGATCTAACACCTGAAGACAACACAATGGTCTGCCTTGTGAACCAGCCATGTCCATCCCCTCTCCCTCACTGCACAGGCATCTCCAAGGCCCTGCAGACAGAAGGGCACCTTCCCATGAGTTGCTGCAGTCCACTGCTGTTTGTAGATCACAGAACCACAGAATCACAGAATCATCCTGGTTGGAAAAGACCTTGAAGATCATCAAGCCCAACCATAACCTAAATCCACCCACCAAAACCTAATCTACTCATCCAGTGCTTAAATCATGTCCCCAAGCACCACATCTGTATTTCTTTTAAACACTTCCAGGGATGGTGACTCCACCACCTCCCTGGGCAGCCTGTTCCACTGTCCAACCACTCTTTCAGTAAAGAAAATCTTTCTAGTATCCAGTCTAAACCTCCCCTGGTGCCATTCCCTCTTGTCCTGTCATTATTCACTGGAGAGAAAAGACCAACTCCCACCTCCCTACAACCTCCTTTCAGGTAGTTGTAGAGAGCAATGAGGTCACCCCTCAGCCTCCTCTTCCTCAAACTAAACAACCCCAGTTCCCTCAGCCTCTCCTTGTGGGACTTGTCCTCCAGGCCTTTCACCAGCCTGGTAGCTCTTCTCTGGACACGCTCCAGCAACTCAACATCCTTCTTGTGGTGAAGGGCCCAGAACTGAACACAGTATTCAAGGTGTGGCCTCATCAATGCCAAGTACAGAAGCACAATCACCTCTCTACTCCAGCTGGCCACACTATTCTTGATGCAGGGAAGATGCTCTGACAGGCACTACTGGCTGCCACACAGGAAACAAACCAGAGACCAGCCAGGCTGGAAGCAGGAGCAGCCACTGCCCCAGCCAAGGGTCCACAGTTGGCAGATGGAACATCTCTCATCCTGTTTGGATGGCATGGGGGGACCCTCTGCTATAACTCACCAAGGGGTGGCAGGTTCCTTTCTGTAATATATTGCTGACAACCCAACTCTGAGGTTCATACTTGGGTTTGGCTAGCCCATACACAGTTGCTTTTTTTTTTTTTCTCCTTTTAATGTTTTCTGGTTTATACTCTAAAAAATATATATATATAAATCCCTAAATATCTATGGGGTTTTGTCATTTCCCTCTTGGAAAAAACAAAGTAAATTTACAGGGTTTTAGCAAACTCTTGGAATGTGCCATGGGCTGCATCCTGCCAGAATTTAAATGCCAGTCTTACAAAGGTGAGAGGCATTTGAGAGGATGCCAGAAACATCTGGAGGATCACATTCACCGTGTACAATACTGAAATCAGCCAAAAACTCCCAGGCCACAACCTCAGAGCTCCTGGTAGACACTGGCTGCCCTGCTCCCCACAGCATTCCCCACAGATTCCACAAACTGAACACATGCTCAGCAGAAAGTTTCCACAGAAAGCATGACAGCTTTGCCCTCTCAGCTTGCTGTTTTTTTTCTCCTTCCCCAGAAAAAAAGAGAGGGATGAAGGCTGCTAAAGGACCCCTGCATGAAGCCTACCAATTCTCTGGCTTTAGAAGACCTGGGGCTGACTCAGGACTGAAGCAGAGGTTGTCAAGTCCATCCTGCAGCCCTCCCTTGCTAAGCCATCAGCCCGGGGAGCTGTGAGCACCAAAGGGAGGGGAGAGGAGGAAAGCCCTGATCAGACATGGAGAGAGCAGAAAAATGTCACTTTTGCCCAATAAACTGTAATATCAAGGCATAGGGGAATAGACCAGTCTGTCCTTAATTCCAGTCCCCTCCCCTCAAAACTTCAAAACCACCATAAAACAGAGGAAATGTACAGCCCCACTGCACAGCCCCACCATGTCCTGGGGATGGGAAGCAGACGGCAGCGGGCAACCTCCCCTGGCTGCTCTGCAAAGGTTGGGTGCTGCTACCTACAGCACAAAGATGGAGGTGCAGCCCGGTGGGCAGGAGAGCCAGGCAGAGCCAAAGGATCCAAGTTTGGCATCTTAGGGTCTAGCTGTCGCTATTGTAACAGCTCTGGTAGGACTTCATCAGAGCAGACCCTTTTCTCATGCTACCCAGAAGCCGTGCCACTTCCATGCTACCCAGGGTGAGCTACTCAGTCTGTGTACCTGCAATTTTGCCCAGAGGCTTGGAGTCAGAAGGAGTAGACTCATAGGATCATAGAATTGTTCAGGTTGGAAAAGACCTTTAAGATCATCGAGTCCAACCTTATCCTAACCCTATCACCCTATTTCTGATGACCCACCACTAGACCACGTCCCCAAGCACCACATCCAGATGACAGTAGCTTTCTTCTCCATGCAGCAAAAAGCGTGCTTATATTTTCTGCCTCACTTCCCCAGCTCACGGTATGCCAGGTGGGTAACCCCTGCTGCCACAAAAACTTTGCATCACTTCAGGTCATGACCTCACCACATCTCACTGGCTACGCCAGAATCTGGAAGATGTTGGTATTTTCCAAGGAGCCCTGCAGGGAAATCCAGGCTGAGATTCAGCAGGCCCTACCCACCAAGAGTAGCTACATCGTTGCCCACAGGCTGGGAGCTTGAGGGAAGTTTGTGACTGAAATCTGAGGACCCATCATTAACAGTGCCATAAGCCCTTCTGGGCAACCACAGCCTGACATTCCCACACTGTTGCACAGGTTTTTTCTTTCCTTCCTGCCCTGTGGTACCGTGCAAGGCTGCTGGACACCCTCCCCAGCTGCCCCCTCTCCGTGCAGTGTTCCAGCATCAGAAGTGATGCCTTGAGTTAACCAAACTCCCCAGTGCTCTGGTACCCAGTATTAGAAGATTCTATAGAAACACAAAAACATCATTAATTCTCTGAATTAGGATCATACAAAAGCAGGATGGAGACGGGGGAATTATTGCATCTGCCCGCAGCCCCTGATAAGAAAAAATGCAAATAAATCAGATCTTCCCAAGGAGTGTTCTGGACACAGCATTGATACACAATGCTGCAGCATTCTAGTCTGTATCTTATTTAGCCAAACACAAAGAGGAGATGCTGAAAGATTTCTCTTGAAGTGACAGAGGAAAAAAAACAAACTTGGAATCTCGGTGGAAATAATTCAACAAGGAAATTACCCGCACTGGTTCAGGAGCAGACACAATTGCCTTTTTCCTATCCTCAATGAAAAGAAAGCCAGAAAGAGAAGAAAACGGGCCTTGTATTCCCTACAGGCAAAAAAAACAGAGTTCCTTCTGATCCTATCATCAGGCTCATAACCTCCTATTTACAGAAACAGTCTTGACTCGTTAGAAGCATATACTGAGATCTACTTGTATTTTGTCACGTACCAGAAATATAGGAAAAAAAATAGAAATACCAATTACATGCATTGAGCAAGTGCCTGCCTGTCCCAAATGCCACCCTCATCTTGAAAAGCTTCCTTGATAAAGACTTTGCTGTGCTTTCATTATGTGGCAGGAGAATTGGTAGCAAAGTCAGTTTAATTAACACAACTTCTCTCAAGATAAATATTTTCTCAGGCAACGAGGAGCTGCTGAAATGCTGTGCACTGGCAGCTGGGCAGATGGAAGAACATCATATAATCACAGATTGGATTGAGGTGGAAGGGACCTTAAAGATCATCTAGTTCCAACCCCCCTGCCATGGGCAGGGACACCTCCCACCAGACCAGGTTGCTCCAAGCCCCATCCAACCTGCCCTTCAACACTTCCAGGGATGGGGCAGCCACAGCTTCTCTGGGCAACCTGGGCCAGTGTTTCACCACCCTCATACTCAAGAATTTCTTCCTACTATCCAATCTAAATCTCCCCTCTTTCAGCTTGAAATCAGTCCCTCTCATCCCATCACTACATGTAAGAAGTCCCTCTCCACCTTTCCTATAGGATCTACCAATGAACGCAGAACCTGCTGCATTAGAATCTGCAGCTTGTTCAACATCTTCTCCCCAGCAATGTGCCTCAAACCTCACTTCAAAAGGATAACAGAAATCCTGCAGATGTCTGTGCACACACACACACATATATACATTGCTGACCCCAAGATAGAAGCTGCACAGCTCTTTACAAGCAGCTACAAAGGGTGCAAAGATATGTCACTGCTGGAAGACCCTGGTGTTCCTCACATCAACAGCATGGAGGTTCAGAGGGAAACGTCACATTTTAGAGCTCTCATACTGCCAGTGAAGCTGAGCCACAAAAAGCAGAAATAATTTTTAAATCAAGATATACATTTTTTTACCAGGAAAGAAAGAAAAAAACATGACTGAGTTTGGAGGGGATGCTGTTAGCTTTGTAGGAAGAAAAGAATCAGGTCTGGACAGTGTTTGCTTCCTTGTCATCACAAGCTCCACAAAACTCCCTTGTATGCACACACAAAAATACACCTTATGCCAGTGAAACGAAGCAGTGTTTAATGTGAACCAGAATGTGCTTTGGTTAATTGCCAGGTGATTGGTCTCTTATTAACAGATACTTTTTGTAGATGACTGCAAATATTTACATAGGGACCCCACTGGCTGTGTCCATCTATTCTGGTTTTTCCCCTCATAAACCCATTCCTCAGGAATCCATGGCACCAGCACTCACTGGGGGGATGAGAGAAAACCCAGAGCAGGATTTTCCACGTCTTCTCCATGCCAGAGAGGATCTCCTCTGCACCAGAGAGTCTATTTTAAATCCGATTGGAATAAAGTATCAAACAAAATGTTTCATCCCTGACTCTTACACGGGGATGCAGCTGGACCAAATATATTTGCTCCAGCATCTGCTGCTTCCAGTGGATTGTTGTGGCTCTGTTGGAGAGCTGAGGTGGCCTGGGATGGGTAAGCTGCTCTCCACTTTGGTGGGACAAATTGACTGAGCATATAGCAATGTGGCAGGACAAACAGCAACTGTTTATCAAAATTAAGACCTGAAGACTTCTGTCTGTGCCTGAGATGTAACATTCCTAGTTTTAAAAGCCAATTTAAAAACCAGGAAGCCTGGTGCTACCTTGCCCTTTCCTTGCTGTGAGTCTCCAGGCTGCTTCAGACAATGCCACTTCCTTACTTTTTCCTTCCCTTTACCTCTGTACATGGAACACACTTCAGGGTGCAAACCTGGAGTACAAAGCCATACAAGTCCACCAAAACATCTTGTCTAACTGCTGTAGGTCATGCATGGACTTGGAGTGAAGGACAAGCAGGAGGATCCATCCAGAAGAATCTGCTCTGTGAGACTTCCAGCCTCAGGCCACTCCCAACCAACTGAGCAAAAACATCTGAACTTCACAGCATGGGAATGACCTCAGTGATCTTCATTTGGGGCCACCTTAATATATCAAAGGAAGAACTAATGCCTGAGATTTGAGTTTGCTGCATCTCCCTGCTTATTTTTGTAGGGCAGTTCCTCAGACACCATGGTATTCATGAGAAGTAACTCCATTTTTGTGACTTCTATTTGTATTTAATTGGTCACTGAAATCTGCTGATGAAGCTGGTAAATTGAGAGGTGACACTGAGAGTCATTATCTTTGTCAAAAGCAGCTGGGAAGTTACAGAACTTACCCTGAATCAAAGGGAAAAGGATCTTATGCATGGCCTAACATCTCAGCAGAAACTGCATATGCTGCTATTATATCCACAGGCTGAAGAAATTATCCTAACATATCAAAGCCATAAGCAAAATGACATTTTAATGTAGATCAGGAGAATGAGACCACTCAGTGACACAAAGCTCCACTTCCTAATCCTAATAGACTTATGGAATCTGTTTCTAATAGCTAATGAAATAAGAATCAGCCAATTATATGTACATTTATGATTATGCTTCTAATAAAATAAAGTGTGAACCTCTGTTTAATTAGACATGAGCTCACACTGGTGACCAGAGACACCTTTAAAATATCTTCCAACACTTTACAGCTAAACTCATCAGGGCTTTGAGTTGCAGTGGCATTAAGGAAATGATTTGCAGGTAAAATACTACAGATTTCAAGGCAAATAAATAATTTTCGAAGCCTGGTCCCACATCCCCAGCAAAGAAGGTGGATATATCTGTGTGCAGAGTCATCCAGGAAATCTGAGATTATATTCCTTCTGCTTAGCATAGGACTCAACAGAAACTAGTTAGGCTTCAAATCATTTATCTGGTGATATTTTTAAAAGACCTGAAACGTCTTTGGCAAGAAAAAATGGACAGAGATATTTCATTAATGTTTCCACACTGATATTATTTCTTTAAAAGGATGTTGTTTTTCTCTAAAAAATTAAAATAACAGACCTTAAACCTGCAGAGAACCTAGATTCAGAAATTACTTGTGTGCCTCAGTTACTGATCCAAAAAGCCTCCTGTTTGCAAAGCCTCAGGAGGCAGAATCCCTCAAAAAAAAATCACCCAAGATTAAATCTCTAACTAATTTAACAGCTAAGACACCATAAAAAAAGCTCTCATTATTTTAATGCAAGCAAATTCTTTGGTCAAAGATCACAACTGGCTTCACATCAGAACTTCAGATTAAGTGGCTACTCAAAAATAAAACAAGAACACTTAAAACTGCCAAGTTGAAATCTGTTGGCAAAATGGATCTTCAGCCAGTGCTCAACTCTCCTCCTGCCTATGCCATATCCACATGAGAAATTACAGGAGCAATTTAGGAGAGCACTGATGCCCCAGTTGTTGTCCAGATGCTTTGGTTTGATCTAGGAGCCCTCACATGTGGATTTGCTGTGGGTTCTCCTCACGTATCCCAGAGTAGCAACATTTTTTCTGCAAAATACCACCTACAAAGCAGAGCACTGAACCTCTATCCAGCAAGTCCTTGTTACAGAGCTACTGAGCATGAGCCACGACCACTTCCACCTTACCATGAAGGTCAGTTATTTAGAGCAGGGTCTTTTTGCTGGCTCCAGGGACAGATGACTGCCTGTTAAAACCACCCTGCACTGAAGCACCTAGGATTGGACCAGGCTTCTGTCTCTACCTTCCCCTTTATGTGCAAAGCAGTGTTTGTGAACAAGACAAGTCTGAAATTGCCTCCAGCCTCTTTAGGAAAGGTTAAGAAAAATATATTCAAAAAAAAAGAAGAAAAATATATTAAAAAAATAATAATTTATTGAAGGGCCAGAATTCCTGCTTTAAGCCTGAGCATTAGCAGGCAAAAAAACCCCAACAAGCAAATTAAAAAAAAAACCCATCTTGATTTACTGGTGCAGGTCTGGTTTGTGGCTACCTTGCAGACACTGCTCACTGGCTCTGGGCAGCAGAGAGCAGGGGCTCTCTTTTGTCTCCTCAGCAGCTGAACAGGACATCTATGTCAGTACAAGTATCAAACAGTGAGGGACAGGTTCAAAAAAGGTGTTGGAGGAGGTTTCTACATGCCTCTGTACAGACAGCTCCAGCTGCATCTTGTTACAGAAGGGAACTCAGATCTCCCTTGCTAAGGTAATGAACAGTAAGGCCAGGGCTGGAGGAAGAGTTCACCTCTTTGAATAGACCAGTTGATCCAGTCTGAAACACCCAGGCAAGCTGCAGCTACACCCACCCTGTTGCAGGTCAATAACATTACAACTTTTGCAAGCACAAGTCATTTAATGATACGAAATGAAACGAGTAGCTTCACGCTACTGGGAGAAGCAGAAAGAGGGAAGTCCCCTTTGGCAGCATGTAAAGAGCAGGTACCTCCTAGAGCTGCTGCTCGCCCTGATGCTCACCCCTCACTTGGCAAGTCACTCTGCAAGATCAGTGATCCTCTCCACACGTTTCCTCTCACAGCAGTTGCTGTCCCAGGGTGGGGGGTGCCCCACAGAGGGGCAGGATGTGGTCCCACACCTCCTGCACCACACACAGCACCCAGCACAGCCCAGCACCCTGAGGGCTCGGAAACCCTGCAGAAACACATGGCAGCAAGGTTGCTTAGATTTGCCCCCAACTCCTCCACCAACTCGGTACTTGGCCACAAGCCACCCAGCAGTTTCGCTCCTCCACTTCCAGGCTGCAGCTGGTGAGGAGCATCTCTGTGCAAGCCTTCCAACACCTTGCTGCATTGCTCGTGGCTTCTCCATCCTACAGGGCTGCAGACCAGAAGGTGGTGCTGCAAGAGTGGTGTAGACCCAACCACCTGACCTGAGCTAGGGTGGAAGATGCTGAATCATCCCTCGGGCTTCAGAAACTCCCACCCCCGCCTACCAGACCTGCTCACCTGAAACCAAAAAGGTCCAAAGCTGAAGGAGCCCAAGCAATTAATTGGCCATCTGGGTAGGAGCAGTCTTCTGAGGAACCTGAAATTTCAACCTTGGTTTCTGCTTTGCAAAATTTTCCTCTTTGAGTCTTTTGCATTCATTCATGAACAACGGGTTGTGGTGGAGGAGAGCCGTAAATATGGCCCTGCTCTGGTTACAGAGAGGATGCTTGGCCAGATAAGTAGCATAGAATCATAGAATCATAGAAGCCTAGGGGTTGGAAGGGACCTCGAAAGATCATCTAGTCCAACCCCCCCTGCCAGAGCAGGGTCACCTAGAGCACATCACATAGGAACGCATCCAGGTGGGTTTTGAATGTCTCCAGTGAAGGAGACTCCACAACCTCTCTGGGCAGCCTGTTCCAGTGCTCTGTCACTTTCAAGTAGCAAACCTGGTTCTCATGTGGGATTTTAACTACCCAGATATTTACTGGAAGGCCTCCTCAGCCAGCCATTCACAGTCCAGGAGGTTCCTCCCGTGCATTGATGATAACTTCCTGATGCAAATGGTAGATGAGCCAACAAGGAGAGGAGCGTTGCTGGATTTTATACTCATTAACACTGGTTGAATCAGTGAAGGTTGAGGGCAGTGTTGGCTGCAGTGACCATGGGATGGTGGAGTTTAGGATCTTGTGCAGTAGGACCAGAATACCAAAGAGGACCACGATCCTGGACTTCAGCAGGGCCAACTTCGACCTTTTCAAGCAATTGCTAGAGGAGTGGGCCCTTGGTCTTTTGGAATAAGCATTTCTAGGAAGATTAAGAGGTTGATTTTCAAAATGTGATGCTCACGTGGTCTTCAGATATCCTCAAATGTTAACACCAGAAGACAGCATGAGAGATGACAAAGCCTGACCTCCTGCTAAACACAAGCTGCAGAACCTCTCAGGCATTTTGGCATTGAGCTCATTACTTGTCCTTGAGCTTCAATATCTCTTATGAAAATATAAAACAGTCTTGATTAAAGAGCATAAATGATGGCAGAAGAAGCAGTTCTCAGTTAAGATGTTCCAGTGATCGATTTCTTCTCTGCTAAGATTCTGTACCTTTTTTCTAGGCTTACTTTATCTAATTTCATTGCCCGAACCCTGCATCTATAAAATTAAATACTCGATTTTTCTTGTTGTTGTTTTTGCTCTTTGAGGAGAAATACCCTGACTAGCACAAGCCAAGAACAGATCTTTGTGGGCCCTTCCTAAAACCAGCCACATATGTTGTAATTCCCCACCAAAAATTGCTACTTGAGATCTATTTGGGGTAAGAGAAACATATTTTAAATTTTAGACCTTACACAAACCAAAACATAGAGAATTCTTGGAAACATGCTTCTTTTCAACCAGCCTTCTAAACACCTTATACAAACTTTCCAGCTGCCACTGGTTTTGCAGTCTGCAGAGGCTGACTGAGACTGCTTTTGATGAGCAGCAAAGGTCAGGAGCCAGAAACCAGCATCGTTTTCTCTGGTCATTGAGACTCTACGGTGCTGAAGGACAGAGGGGAAAAAAAAATTAAAAGAAAGATTTCTACTCTTTGCAATCTATTTGACATTGCAGTACCCACACCTGGCCATCCATCAACAGCAAAATTCCTGTTACATTTTCTGTAGCACCAAGATTTTTTCAGTGTTATTCTTAAATACTGCAAACAAGAAAAAAATATATCTATATCTTTTTTTCCTTAGCAACTGTAAGGCTTAATCACAGAGCACACAGTACCCAAGACTTGAAGTTGAACACAACACAACCATCAGCTCCTGCCCTTCCCCTGTGCTTTTGCTATTAGCATCCCAGTGCACAGCTTGAGGACTGGCTACACAGGCTGCTGGTTTTGAAGCCATATTCCAGTGACTTAAAGTAACCATGAACCCGCAGGGCTATCAGAGCAATTCCAAAAGCAAAGCTAACAGGGAAGCAAAGGCAGTAGCTGTTCCATCTGGCTGGCAGATTGCACAGAGCTGAGCTGCACTCACTATTTTAGGAGGGACTGGGAGCAAGGTCAGCCATTATGACCAGCTCCAGAGCTGCTTCCCCCAGCAGCACGGAGGAACTGGTTTACTAGAAGACACTGTATAAATATTTTGCTGAGCTGCAAAAGGAGGAAGTTTCCCTGGCCTCAGGCTGACATGTGTCAGGATGGGTTCCCAGGCACAATGCTCAATGAATTCTATTATACACAAGGGTGTTTATTTCACATTGCAAAGCACTTGCCAGAACACACAATCACGGGTCTCACCCCATGGAGAAACTCCTCCTGAAAGAGAATGAGACGATTATGTTGGGATTAACCCTTTGGCAGCAGCAGGACTTCCCCCAGTCCTGCACCACTTCAACTCCTGACCGAGCAACACGGAGGCACAAACATTCCCTTTGACACCCCCCTCATCCCAGTGAGCTCACTGAAACTCTGCATTTCAGCACAGACAGGTGAGATGGGGGCTCCTTCCACTTCTTCACTGGTTCATTATCTCACCCACTCACCAGCTTTGACGCTCTGTGGATTATCTCATTCCTCCACCGTGAGGCAACGGGAGGACAAACTGATCTGAAAGGGCTGTACTGTGGTGTGGGGCAGATCCCATCACAGCTGAAGGGGTTTTATTTCCCTGGGGTATTTCATTTTCACTCTAATTGTCATTTTCACTCCACTTGTCATTTTCTTTATTTAGACAAATGAGGGAAACATGAGGACAAAAAGCCTCTATCCTTGCAAGTAAAACCAATACACCTCTTCCCAGCTGAGCAAAGGTCCTGCCTCAATAACAATTTTGATTGTCTTTAACTGTCCTTGCACTGGGGTGACCACTGTCCTTGAGGCAGCCATTCTTGAACTGTATGGTTAGGAAGAACAGAATTAGGCCTAATTTGACCCTCTGCTCCGTTCCCTGCTGCCAGTTTGAAATGTAACAAACTTTTTTGAGCAGCATGTTTTATCCCAGCATCCCAGGTCCACCACCAGCCAATCCTAGACAGTCTCACAAAAACAGAAATGCATCATTCCTGTATCACAGCAGAAACACGGGATCCTGGAAAAGTTTTGCACAACAAGTTGGTATCAGAGCTGAGCCCAGACATCCTGTTTTGCCTCCTGTTATCTTGATAAGCTTCTCTTTTTCCATTCTAAAGAACCACACTGCAAGCAAGCAGATAATGTCTTCCCACTTCCCATGTAGCAGTCTTTCCCTTCAATTGTGTGGTGGAGCCTCATCAGTTCTTCCAGGAGGGCAAGAGGATCACTGTTGATTTCACTGCAACATGCTGCAGGTTAATGCCACCACAGAAAGCTCTAGGAAGCAAGAGGCCTGTAGGGTGCTTTCGAGGTCTGAATGGCTTATTCATATAAGAAGGAGAGGAGGTGGAAGATCACAGACTAGCATCTAGCCCTCTCACACCAAGAGGGCTTTGACCTCAAAGACAACAGGGTCAGACCGTGGGTTTATGTACATCATCACAATGTTTCATTTCTGTGATCTGCTTTCCCATTGTTTAGCAGTGAGATGTGTCCCCATTTTTGCAAAGGGATGATGGAGACTAGGAGAAGCAAGATGATCTCCAGGGTCACAAGTCTCTGGCAGGACATAGAGATACCAGTAAAGTCATCACTCTAAGTAATAACTCTCCTCTGTGTGTTCCCATGAACTATTAACTTTCTACAATACATTTGCACCACAGCAGAGATCTGGAGGAGAAAAGTCACGTTTGCAACTTCCACGGGACAGGCTCCTCTCCTGTGCCCACCAGGTTTGGTACAATGTCACCCTGAAACATGACTAGGCACCCCAGGTGCAAAGAGGCCTTCTGCCACCCTTTGCCGAGGTGCACCAGCAGGAGGACAGGACACACTGGCTGGTTCTGGCCAGAGGAAGGAGCCAAGTACAACCTAGCAGGCAGCCTGGGGAGATGTCTCATTAGTGCTGGGCACGTTGCTGGCTGCATGAGAGCAAGTTATCTGGGTGTAGTAACGTAATGTAAACCTTACAACCCATTCCTGGAAACATTCAAGGTCAGGTTGGATGGGACTCTGAGCAACCCGATCTAGTTGAAGACAACCCTGCTCACTCCAGAAGGGACTGAACTAGACAAACTTTAAAGGTCACATCCAACCCAAACTATTCTATGATTCTATTATCACAGTTCTCAAGGTATTTGGCCTTTCAAAGGCACTTGACTTCAAGACAACAACCTTGAGATCTTGCCGCTCTCATGGACATACAAGAACCACTGTTACTGGCAGAGATTTGAACAGCCTACTTAGGGGACTTGAGCCATTTCTGCTCTCCTTTAATTCTTTTGGGCCTTTCTCCTGACTTCACACTCCTCTCTAAATCTTCTCTAAGTGTGTGCTAACCCCGGGAGAAGACACATCTTAGCATTGGACAAGAGGCCACAGGTTTTCTTTGTGAGCTGCTCACATGGGTGGTTGGGCAAGGGGAGGCCATGAAGTAGCTCAGCAGATGAGGCTTCTTGTTCCTAAAAACAACCAACTTATTTCACATGCCAGGAGCTACAGCAAAGAAGCTGTTCTCCGTAAGATGTTGGGATATTTGGTG
Organism: Hemiprocne comata; assembly: GCA_020745705.1. Classification (NCBI taxonomy): domain Eukaryota; kingdom Metazoa; phylum Chordata; class Aves; order Apodiformes; family Apodidae; genus Hemiprocne; species Hemiprocne comata. Next base: position 6,309,541 of record CM036607.1, on the reverse strand, counting down.
ACACTGTGGGAGCCATCACACTCACCAAGAGTCATCTTTTCCTCTCTAAATGCTTCTGCAATGCCTACCTCCACCTTACTCAATATCTTCAGCTCTTGTACTTCTTCCCTGCAGCTCTGAACACATCCAACAAGTTTTAAATCTCCACCCTATTTCCCAGAGGAACCATCTCTTTCCTCATTACTTCCCCTTGGCCATTATTTCTCATTTGACGTGATGATGCCATCAACCCTCTGAACCACTGTGTCCACAGACAGAATGTGTTGTATTAGCTACCAGACACCTCCAGGATCAAAAGCTTGTCCAGTCTTTAATGTGACACTTCAGTCTTAGGGAAAAAGCCATCAACAAGAGACCTAATTGGAAAAGTTCTTGTGGCCACACTGACTTTCATGTACAATCAGCAACTCACCTACGCGCTTTCACCCCGGGACAAAACTAGCAAAGCTCATTTTCTTTCTATGAATCATCTTAAGAAAACAGCCCCAATTAAAATATAAAACATTGCTGTCACAACTCCAGCTTCTGCGGGAATTTATTCTTAGAAGCAGCTTCAAATAGATTGTGTTACCTTGTTAAAAACATCTCCTCTCTATTTTGGTAAAGGATGACACAAGAGCAGTGACACACTCGTGTGCAGAGGGACACTTCACAGCCCGCACCAGGACCTCTGCACACCACCCAGCTGAGAGAAATCACTGTAAAAACAGGAGAGGAGGGTCCAAAATTAGTCTTGACACCTCACTGCCAATGTAAAAAAA